>CM067375.1:52522484-53122484 GCA_034401795.1 Chaetoderma sp. LZ-2023a
TAAACGGGTGGCGTCATCAGAACGTATGGACTATGTAGTCCAACCTTATGGCATCATCGGTTCTGACATCATAGATTTGTGCGGATAGGCCATCAAATTATGTGGAGATTTTTTAGCAGGGAGAGGAGCTGTAGTATAAGACTTGAAGAACATGGGGGGGAGGGGAGGAGGGGGACTAGAAGGACAGCTCCTATCCAGTATGGTTCATGCCTAAAGGTTCCATGGTGTGGAGTTGGTGTATCCAGTATGCTTCCTTTTTCCTCCTGATTGGGGTGTTGGTGTCCGTATCTGGGTCTCCTCTCAAGACCTGAATGATGCGGAAGGAGACATGTTCTTTTCCATGGTTTGGAGTGTTGAAGTGGCAGGCTACAGGGGAATCTCTGTTGTGAGAGATGTCCCTGTAGTGTTCTTGGATCCTGATCTTAAAGGGGTTTTTTAGTTTCACCTACATATTGTTTGGAACAGTGGAGACAGGTGATGAGATATATCACGTTGCGTGTCCTACAATTACCTATAATTTTGGCTATAGATCTGTATCCTGTGTATGAGCTGGTGAATGACCTGGTTTTGGTCATCTTGCAGCATATGCCGCAGTTACGCTGGGTGCCGTCTAGTAGCGGGTTTTGGTGAATCAGGGTGAGGGGTGGGGGGAGAGGCGGGAGTTTGGCTCTGGTTAGCTGGTTCCCTATGGTTGGGGTTTTTTTATACTATAGCCAAAGAGGGGTTTGGTGGCAAAAACGCAAGCCCTCTGGGCCAGATGCTGAGACTACGCAGAATCTGTTCCTCAAAAACGGATTTCCTTCTCCAAAGCAACCTCCTTGTGGAACACTACAGAGCACACGGCTACCCTACCAGCATCCTTCTACAAGCCCAAAACATGGCGGCAAACAAAGACACGAAATCTCTAGCCCACCAAAAAAGTCCTACCCCGACCAATGTGTCCTCATTACAGATTTCAACCCGACATCCATCCATGTTAAGACCATCATCAACCAATACTGGCCTGTCTTAACAAGCAGTCCAAAAGGCAGAAACATTTTTACCACCAAACCCCTCTTTGGCTATAGAAAAAAAACAACCATAGGGAACCAACTAATCATTTTGAAACGAATTTGACTGGATGCTGTTGCTGCCTAAGGTAGCAACAGCGCTGAGTCAAATTAGTTTCAAAATATTCAACAGCATGTTTATTAAATAGCAAAGAATTACAAAGCCATACAATTTATACGCGTCACTCTTTGAGATTTGATGACGGTCTATATGGAACCCTTTGTGACGTAATGATTGTGATGTCATCATACACGCGCTGAGCTGAGGTCAGATGATGGATGGATACTCCGGAAAGGTGAATTTATTCCAGTGATAATTTTGTCAAAAGGTTCTTGGTCTGCAAATAGACAATCATCATGACCACCGCAAAGATCGTTTTGGGCCGGCTTAATCAATAAAACGTTATCCCTTTAACGTTCAAACCTTCCAAAACCACCCTCTGTAGTGATCTTGAGGAATGTCAATTTGCAGACCAAGAAGACAATTTTTGAATATTTATCACTAAAACGACTTGCTTAATAACTGAGCCAGTCATTCCAGTGGTAAATTTTCAAAAATAGTTTTCTCTTGGCCTGCAAATGGACATTCACTGTACACAGATTGCAATTTTGTTGACCAGTAAACGGCTAAAACTGTGTTGTTGAGAGCATAGATGTTTTAACCCTTGAACCCTCAAATTTGTTCAAGAAAGTTTTAATTTCCTCATAGAAAATGTCCATTTGCAGACCAAGAGGATTATTTTAAGGACATTTCTCAAGTCCTCTGTTTGAACTGTATTTGGCTGGCTTAGGTGTTAAAGGGTTAAAATTCATGTCATATAATTATATGGCATGAATGTATGTATTCTGTGATATAAATGCTCTAAGTAATGGCTGAAGGGGACAAGTAAAAGCTACGATATCATCGCTGCTACAGCTGGTAAAACTTCTTTGCCACTATCACTAATGGTGAGTGGGTCATCCAGGTTGACACACTAGGAGATTTATATGCTCTATACGCTGCCATCGGAATAAATTTGAAGGTGTGTCCACTCAGGTGATGCTGATTTTCGCAGTGATTTCATACTCCTGTGAACACACTGATATCTGGCATGTCAGATAAGTTTGCCTAGTGTGTCCGCTCAAGCGATTGGTGTGGAGCGCGTATGAACCAGTGATGGCAGGGATCGAAATGTCCATTTGCCGTTGCCCAGGGTAACCTGATTTTCAAAAGGGCAACTAAGCTTTGGTTGTTAATGGTACACAGGGCAACCATGATAAATACTCTGACTAATAGTGTTATACTGTGTTTTTGATACCTCTTCGTTTTAAGGCATTTATTTATTTAATTATTAGAAAGAGTAACCAGTATGCTTAATGCCATTGCTCAATAATTGTGGCCATTCTTCAGAATTTACTTGACAAAGCAATAGTGATTCTAATTTTCTTTGTCATTTAGCTAAGCATATACGGGCAACCTTAATCTGTGGCAGGCAACCTGAAAATGCGTGAAATGGCATCATATTATACGCGCTGCAGGCAACTACATCTTTTCATTTATTTCTAACCCTGGATGGCCAATCATATGCCATGATTCTATCACATGTTACATGTCACAAAATGGCGGAGTGTCAGGGATCGCTAGGAAATTCTCTTAGTGTGTCCACTCATACACCAGTGACTGATTTTAGAGCAATTGTATCAGTGATTCTCCAGCGTTCAAGATTGCAGCGTAGACATGGTAGAATGTATAAGTTTGACTAGTGTATCTTACATGTATGTTTTACAGAATAATGATACATATGACGTATCTCCTCTGTGAAGGCATGATACTAACTGTACACAATATTCACTTCTTCCCTTTGACTCGTGCCTGTATATTCCCGAGCTTACTGTACATATAATTGAAGAAGATCATAATGCCATCATACTCGCCCAGGTACGGCTTACGTAGAACATGTGTATGATACTCGCACAAAAAGTAGTACACTGCCTCCAGGGTTGCCAGATTAGACCTAGAAGTGTCCTCCATGTGACGCCAGAAGCGGGTTTCATATGAGGCTAGTTTTATGCGTGGTAGATCTGAAAGATACAGTACATTGCATATATAAGTTAAAATCATCCCAAAACAAAAGCATGTTAGTAAGAAATGTTCTGTTGAATATTTATAATATACATGTTGTGTTATACTGTGTTTTTGACATTTATTTATTTAATTATTAGAAAGAGTAACCAGTATGATTGGAATTAGGCAGCAATGTCTTCCAATCCAATTATGTTTAAAGATTTCAACATTACATTTTATTTTATTTTATTTTGGATACTTGTTAGGTTGTTTCTGAACTATACTATACAGTACATTATTCACAAGAATTCATAACAACCTTCTCGAGAGATTATCTTCCTTTTTGGGCCAAAAGATGGTGGCTTCCACTTCCCATGTACTATTTAATAGAAAATTAATTTACACAATACAAGGCTTTAGCACTTTAACCATCAGGTTTGTTCCAGAAAATTTCAACGTTCTCATAGAAAATGTCCATTTGCAGACCCAGAGAATATTATTTTTGAAAGTTTACCACTGGAATGACTGGCTCGGTTATCGAGCCAGTCATTCTAGTGGTAAATTTTCAAAAATAATATTCTCTGGGTCTGCAAATGGACATTTATCAAGACCACTGTAGAAGCCATTTTTGTTTGGCTGACTCGAGTGTTAAACGGTTAAAAAATATAATGTCCAGGATTCAATCTGTCACTCAAGTATCTGACTTCATAATCAATTACGTCAAATGTTGCCTGATGTCAGTAGAAATATGGCATAGCTCCATCAAGAAAGTGGCAATAGTCTGTCATGAAGGGCTATGAATTGTATGTCTTATTAATTTACAATTTAACCCCTAGCACTCTGATGTTAAAATTTTAATTTTTCAAATTAAATTAAAAGATGAACTGGTGCTCACTTTTCAACAAATTTGGTGGGAGATGTTGCTGTCATAGACAGCAACATCATCCACCAAAATTGTTGAAAAATGTACACAAGTTTCTTTGCAATTGACACGGTAAAGGATAGAAAGAGTGGTCAGGGTTAATAATCAGACAGCAACAGCTGCCAGTCAAATTAATTTTCAAATATTCAACAGCTTACCTGTATAGTTGCCTTGAAATTTAAATTCTGTGAATTCAGGTTTTGAGGTTTCAAATCGATTCCAACATGTGCAAGGTGCCCGAAGCACAGCTAGAAATGGATGATGCATAGCGAGAAACAGGGCTTCTGCTAGTGGAAGTCCGGGAGTACTAGATACTCCCCAAATTCACGTTTGGACTCCCAAAATAGATATCACGGAAATCCAGGACTTCCTATTTTTTGCCCTGACACGTTTAGACATAAGCAAATTATATGGATGTGACCTATTTAAAACTTCCATGTTTCCTGTTTGGACTCCCAAAACTATTACTAATTTAGAAATTGGAATCCCTGGCTAGAAATGCATCTTTCTATTGTAGTATTTATGTCTGTATGATTAGCGTATTCTGCGGATGTAGTAGTAGAATCATCCTACAGCTGCAATCAGTTCTTCTTCGCTTTTTCCCACTGCGTCTTGTCCTCAGCCGAAATCCTTAGCTTCCTCAGGTCCATTCTTAACTTGAGTGTACCGAGTCCTGCTTTCTTGAGGTCGCCTCATAGGACGCTTAGCTGATTTATGTAATGACGTCCTCTCCTGGCTTTGTATTGGGTGTCTACGAGTAGGGCGAATTCTAAGGCTCTCTGCGCTGGTGTCGCTTCTGGCTGTTGTCTCTTCTGGCATCCTTAGCAGTACTTGTAGTACCAGTTATCAAAGTAACAGAAACAGAATTTTGGAGTCATAGAAACATCTTTCTTGCTGTCATCAAACAAGAACACTGTGAATGGATGCATAATCTCAAAAAAGTGAAAATCAGGAATTTTTACCCCCTACTCCTTGTCAATAACCTATTTTTACTGTGTCAGTAGCTAAGAAACTGGTATACATTTTCTTACAATTTTGGTGGACGATGTTGCTATTTACAATAGCAACCTCTTCCACCAAATGTGTTGAAAGATGAGTTTATCTTGTAATGTAATTTAAAATTTGTAAATTTTGACTTCAGTGGAGGAAAGGTTAATGACCTACAACAATTTTCAAGGATGGTTTCACGATCTTTGCAGCTCAGTTTTATCCATGGTCAAGCCTACCATACTGGCCTTTGCAGTGATCTTAAAGGAGATCGCAAACAATAATCAGACTTCAATAAAAATGTCAAAAATAAAAAGGTTTTATCATATTTTATCACTCGAATTTGTTCAAGAAAATTTCAGTTTTCTCATAGAAAATCTCCATTTTCAGACCAAGAAAAGACCATTTTTGAAAATTTACTACTCGAATGACTGGCTCGGGTTATCGAGCCAGTCATTCCAGGGGTAAATTTTCAAAAATAGACTTCTCTTGGTCTGCAAATGGACATTTCATACATTTTATGGTGAGTGTGAAAGGTTTGGATTATTCTTTCTAAATTTTGATTTTTCTCATGCGATTTCAACTAAATTAAATTACCAATATATTTAATTAAATGTAAATATTTAAATTTTTCGTCAAATTTACCATCACTAGTTCCAGGAGCTGAATTATTACTGGGAGTAGACATGCACATCCTGAGTACGTGTTACCAGTTTTTCTTGCAAACTATCGATTCGATAAACATGGTTCGACTATGATTTAGTAGGGGAAAACGAAGAATCCGTTTCTAGCTAAGCCCCGCTCATTTCTAGCTAGGCGCCACCCACGTTTTATGCGTGTTGGGATCAACTTATATACTTTCTCCCATGAATTCTCAGAATCCCATTTTCAAAGTAAGGTAAGCTGTTGAATATTTTGAAACTAATTTGACTGGGTGCTGTTTGCTGTTGTTACCTACATGTATGGCAGAATGTTTATTAAATAGTAAATCCATCAGACATACAAATCTCTCACATCACAGACTTTGCCAGCTTCATAACAGCGTATTCTCTGTCAATTATGATTGCTATATCAGAATACCGGTACATGTGAGGTAATTGATTATAACGTCATATACTTGATTGACAGATCTGATCCATCCATTCGTACATCACAACTCACTACAAGATTGCAGAGCACACATTAGGACATTAACTTTTATAGTTTGTTTGTCGTACAAGCTGGTACATAACTGACTTAACCCTTTAACACTCATATCAGCCAAAATCGGCTTCTGCAGTGGTCTTGAGTAATGTCCATTTGCAGATCAGGGGAAGACTATTTTTGAAAACTTACCACTGGAATAATTGGCTGGATAACCGACCCAGTCATTCCAGTCGTAAATTTTCAGAAATAGTCTTCTTGGTCTGCAAATGGACATTTTCTAATGAGAAAATTTGAATTTTTTAAAACAAATTTCAGGGTTAAAGGTTACATTGTAACTTATGCTCCACATTAAAACTATTAATTTACCTCTTAGTCTTTCGTCCATCACCATGTTCCGTGTCTGCGTCCATCTGCTGTCCACGAAAACAACCCTCTTAAACAAACCAGTTGGAATGGTTGCTGTGCTACTGGTACTTCCGTCTTCACATACATCTACACATAACACGTCAGCTGTTTCAACTGTCCTTCCGTCTGTAACCAACAGATCAGGTGATAAGTTAGTCTCTTCTCTGTCTCTAACTAACACATTATCTGATATTGCAGTTTCAATACTCATGCACGGTTCAGATGCTTTATTTCTTTCATCATTATCTGTATTCATTTCATAAGGTTCACTAATTAACCTAGTGCATTTAGTCGCTTGTTCAGAACGAGTTTCATGACGATATATTTGTGTAGCCGTGATTGTGTCATTAACAGATACTATTACAGGTAAACCTTCATTATCCGTCTCATTACTCACTTTAGATAGATTTTTGTCAAATCTTATTTTTTTCACATCACTCAAATTACCACAATGACTATCAGGCATCTCTACTAAGGTTCTTTTAGCTACACTCAGATGTTCATGACAATTGTCAGCACGACTATTTGCATTTTTCCTATCAGTTGTACTATCACAATTTAAGTGATTGTCATTTTCAAAATGCCTGCGAGAGCTACTATGGTTATCAATGTCAACTATCGCAGACCTGTAAGCTGCAGATGTATGGGAGGATACATCTGGACTTACATCAGCTACAAATACATTTGAGCTTTTCTGAAGAGGTGTAAGGTGTTCTATTTTACAATTAATATCTTCAACTTGTGCATCAGATAAATCATTTATCACACCTCTCCTGCACAACCTTTCACCGCTAGTACAATTATGATGTACAGATATTCTATCACAGGTCCGGTTTGATGCTATATCATTATCACGTGTTTCCTGCACTGGCTCAGTTTCCACCCTTGTTTTAGAATCGTCAGAATGATCAGACATTTTCATGACATAATCTTGTAATGTGGATGCCGCATCACTAGGAAACACAAGCACAGCCTGAAATAGAAATTTGGATTTAACCCTTTCACCGACAAATCCCCGAAAACATTCTTTCCGATATAAAACTAATTCTGTGGACTATTATGAGCAATGCCCTCCATTCAAATTAATTTCACAATATTCAGGTTTTCCTGTATGGTTGCCTTGAAAATATGAGGAAGTCATTGATGAAAGTGTTAATTGTCAAGATATTTCAAGAAAATTGAAATTTTTGCTCACTGAATGACCATGCTAAGACTTGATTCATCCATTAAATGATTAACATCTGACGATGATGGCCGCCAATGGATGTGGGGCAAATCCAGGTACAGTACAGCTTAGAGGTTATGTAAAAAATTAAAATGTATTGATCCAATCCAATTACATGTGTATGTTCAAAATATTGAACAGAACATTTCATTGTGTTCAAAACTGTACTAACTAACATGTTTCTATTTTTGTTTTGTTAACTTATTTATGAGCTGTACTGTATTACTTTAACTACATGTACTTGCAATTTCAGTTGGTAATAAAATGTGTACCGTCAAGAATTTTGTAGCACTGATATGACTTACTTATGAGTTAGTTTTGCAGCTTATAGTACAACCCAGAATGAAATCTATGTGCCACCCACCCAGCACCACACAGTGTATCAATGTAGCGTGAAGATTGTTTAGCAGTGTAGTACCAAAGGAAATTTACACATCATATACATAGTGTGTTCATGTTTATTTATGTAGGCAAGTATGTAATGCACTGATGACATTCACTCGGCCATAAAGAGCATATTATTAGAAATGTAGTCACAATTTCCATTCTAGGGTCACAGTGACTTTGATCTTTTCACTATGTCCATTGATAGATTTTCATGACAATGGTTGTATTCAACTGGGACTTTTCCGTAGGGTAAATTTACTCCCGACATTGCCAAAATGTGCTCTACGCAAACGTACCAGTCGAATGAAAAAGACCTAGTAGTATGGAAGTCGCAGAAATCTAAATCGCCTAAATGTTACTATCTTGAAAATAAAATCCACCCTTCAGCGCTGTTTTCAGACATAGTGAATGCTGAATAATAGTAGAATTCATCTCCTGAGTCCCGCATTTTCAAATTTTGCATCACGTGACATACTTCACGAAACATGCCATGCGATTTGGACCCGGCTTGTTTTGTGCTATATTTTTTTCCAGAAAAAAACAGTCTAATAAAAAATATACTCTCCAGAGCCAATATACTCTAACTTTTCACCCAGCCATTGTAACCTACAGGGATTTTCAAGCACGTCGAATGTGCAAAATTTCTCTTGACATGTTTAGAGTGATCAGCAAAATGATGGCCATACATTGCACTATTAATGTGCATATACACAAACATAAGAACCAGCACTTCACTGGAGTTATATGTCACTGCTTGCTGCTAATGATCGTAGAATGTACTTAAGTCATATTCAAATCACACAATCCAGAATGAATTTTAACCCTTTAAACTCTTCCCCGATGAATTCCCAAAAACTCATTTTCAAGGCACCCATACAGGAAAACCTTTGAATATTTTGAAATTAATTTGACTGAAAGCCATTGCTGCCTGAGGCAGCAATAGCTTGTAGTCAAATTAATATCAAAATATTCAATAGAATAAATTTTACATTGTAAATAATTTACTTTTTCAAGGATTTATCGTTGAAAGGGTTAATGGTCAAAATTGGTCAAAAATCCAAATAATCTATGTATATTCACTTGTAGGCCAAGAAGACAATTTTTGAAAATTTATCACTGGAATGACAGGCCCGCAAATGGACATTCCTGAAGACCACTATAGACTAGCCTGACCGATAAAGGATTAAATAGGGCAGAATCGAATCATCTAAATCTTGACTATAGTACCGTTTCCTTGGTGTAGTCCGGAACACATGGGTACGTGTACAATGTGACATCAGGGGAGAGCACTGCTGCATGAGTCGCTGTACTTTTTCCATCACACTCACTCGGATGCCGTATAATGTCAATTTGCAATGGCAGCTATAACACACAAGGTGTTAATCATGTGATAATATGGGGGTGGGGAGAGAGGGGGAGGGGGAACCTGCATGTAGGCTTGCGCGATTATGTGATTAAATCGAAAATCGCGATTATATTTTAAATCGTGAATTTATATGATTAAAAAGTAAATAATCGAATAATCATGAATAATTTCTACTGCATATAATATTTTGAATCCAAACTTTTAATTACTTTTTAATGAGATCGGTCATGAAAATTGACGTTTTGCTCAGTGATCGCATGTCCACTTGCAGGCCAAGAGAATCGAGCCAGTCATTCCAGTGATACATTTGCAAAAAATTGTCCTCTCGTGGCCTGCAAATAGACATTTCTAAACACCATTGCAGCTTTTGTCATTGCTATGCTTTTGTTGTTATGACTGGGTAATTTGTACCCAAGCTGATTACTCGAGTAATCGCGATTATTCTTAAATAATCGATCGTGATCACTCAAAGCAATAATCGCGCAAGCTTATCAAGAGTGATCTATTTCTGTCTATGCCACACCCAGTGCTCCTGCCACTTTGAGCATATTCTGGAATCGATTTGAAACTCGAATTCCCAGACTAAATGTCAAGGTCACTATACAGCCAAACTGTTCCATATTTTGAAACTGATTTGAATGGCCGCTGTTGCTACCAATGGCAGCAACGGATGTCAGTCAAATTAGTTTTCAAAATATGAAACAGAACAAAGGTATATAATTCATACTCTTTCGTGACAAATTGTTGTGCAGGGTTCTGCCCACACTGGTCGGGATTAGCCACCACTCAACAACTTTAACCAGCACTAAAGACTAAACTATCTTTTTGAACCACCACTTTAAGCTTTATTTCAAGGGACTTTGTAAAATTTCCGTAAAAATGTCCGGCACTAATTTCATCCTGAGCAGAACCCTGGTTGTGGCATCGGCTAACACGTGACATATTTGATTATGATGGCAGATACTTGAGTAATAAATTAGATCATTCCATTGACAAGACAAGGTAGGCAAAGACTAAAACCTATAAATAGCAAATTATGAGAAAAGCCAATACAAATTTACTAAAATATAAGATATTCTTCTCTCGGTCAGCAAATGGATATGTTTATTTTAGTGACCAATCTTAACCATTAGCCATTTAAACCTTTCGCAGTCAATATTGGTCAAAAAGATTGAAATCTTTACTTAGTGAATGTCTATTTGCAGGCCAAGAGAAGACTATTTTTGAAAATTTACCACTGGAATGACGGGCTCGGTTACCGAGCCCGTCATTCCAGTGGTAAATTTTCAAAAACAGTCTTCTCTTGATCTGTAAATCGACATTCCTTAACACCACTGCTGAAGCCGGCTTGACCATTAAGGGGTTAATGGTCAAGCTAGCCAAAAATGACCTCTGCAGTGGAATCTCCATTTACAACCCAAGGGAAGACAAAGACAATTTTTGAAAACTTACCACTTTACGGACCAGTGTTTCCATGATATCCATAGCTCTGAAATTTGGCCTGATCCAGATATGTGGCTTTTTATCTGGAACATGGTCAACCTCTGGAGATCCTCTTTCATACTAACCACTGCTAACAGACTTTACTGTGTTGAAAAAATGCAGGGCCAAACTTAGGGAGCAATGTTTTTGAAATTCTTACGCTGGGCCCATGGAACTACCATTACGATCGCGATAAAGCTAAGGTCCAGTCTCAACCGTAATGCTGCTGGGAGCCCCCAAGGGCAGTGGACTATTGCCACATCTGGCTTATACAGTACAGCTAAGAAATAACTTATGTTTTATACACAAAATAAAAAGATATTGTTGATTATTTTGAACATAAATGGATTGCAAGACACTGCTGCCTAAAGCTCCCCCCCCCCTCCATGCACGCACACACACACACTGTTTCCTCTCCCATAGTGTATCCCCATAGCAGCCCCTAGGTTTTGGCCACCACCCATAGTTTAGCCCCACCCCCAGGTCAAAGTATGTTCCTACAAGCTTGTTTATCTGTAGATGAATGTTGTTCCAGAACATCAATTTCAAGACAATTCTATAGGTAACCTATTGAATATTTTGAAACTGATTTGACTTTCAGATACATGTCCCAGTCAAAAAAGTTTCAAAATATCCAGTTTATTGCACGGACATTGTAACAGGAATGAGTGTTTTGTGTTCATGCCCATACCATAACGCTTTATTGATCAAACTGGACAAAACCAGTAGTGCTCTGGACGCATGAGAAATGTCTATTTGCAGGCAAAGAGAAGATTATTTGAAAATTTACCACTGGTATGACTCACTTGATAAATGAGCCAATCATTCCAGTGGTTCAATCTAAACACGCATCATCAAACATGTCAGAAGGCGGTATATCACCCAGGATCCAAACATTTCAGATAAACATACATCAAGCGTTGACATACGGTAACGTTAATTTTAAAGGACAATATTTTAGAAAAACTAATCAATGAAAAATGAAATCCTGACACTGCATCTCGCCTTAATATATCCACTGAGAAAGATTTACAAATCCAGATCAACAATTTTCCATTCAATGATTATGCCCGAACAAGAAAATTTTGGTGAATTTTAGGTTTTTCAAGGGAGTTAACTCAGGCAAAGAAGGATAAATTTCTTCGAAACAGAAACATGACACTGTTTCTTCAAGTAATATATCCAGTGACAAAGGAATTGATAGCATACATGTATGTACAAATGGACGTGTAGGTTCAAAATTCTTCGAGATCTGGCACGAACAAGACAATTTTGATGAATTTGAAGTATTTCAGGGGAGATAACTCTGGAGAACATCGATAGATTTCATTGAAACAGAATCATAGTACTGCGTATTGAAGTAATAGGAACAGTGAAATTGCGAGCATGCACATGTAGCGTCAAAACTCTTGAAGATCTGGCCAGAAAGACAATTTTGATCAATTTTACGTGTCTCAGGGGAGATAACTCAGGAAAATAAGTATAGATTTTGCCGAAAAAGGTACATGCAAATCTTCAGGTGGCACTATTAATATTTACTAACTTTAACAGGAATCAAAAATAAACAGTAGGAGTTACGTTGACAAGAAATAATTACAGATAAATGGACAAACAGACGGATGGACTGATGGAGATGCTGATCGCTATATCAGCCCACCAGTATTAACAAAAATAATCAGATGACAAAGAAATTTTGTATGAATCCATACAGGTATTCTGAAGTTATGCATAAGTTTCAAGACATTTAATGGGGGATAACTACGTTTTGTATATAACGAATAAGTTTCCGGGCACGAAAAAAGCACATGCACATCTGTACATGACACTGATAATGTGCACCAAATTTCACGCTAATCCATTGAAAACTTTACAACTTACGATTGTCAGAGATGGACAGACAGACATTCTGGACAGATGGATAGCACATACAGATCTGCACCCGTAATGATAACACTTACAGTACCAAGTTTCAAAAGAATCGTAGCTACACGTAAACTGTAGGTTAAATTGCGTTGACAAGAAATGATTGGCAATGCAGTCATTCTAAAGTTATGCATTGGCTTAAAAAAATAGTCTCCTCTTGGCCTGCAAACCGATATTCAATAATCAAATTGTAACAAAATTTGGCCACTAAATAATTACCAAGCCATATCCCATATCCTCTAAATGATTACCAAGCCATATCTTCTAAATGATTACCAAGCCATATCTTCTAAATGATTACCAAGCCATATCTTCTAAATGATTACCAAGCCATATCTTCTAAATGATTACCACGCCATATCTTCTAAATGATCACCAAGCCATATCTTCTAAATGATTACCAAGCCATATCTTCTAAATGATTACCAAGCCATATCCTCTAAATGATTACCAAGCCATATCTTGTAAATGATTACCAAGCCATATCTTCTAAATGATTACCAAGCCATATCCTCTACATGATTACCAAGCCATATCCTCTAAATGATTACCAAGCCATATCTTCTAAATGATTACCAAGCCATATCTTCTAAATGATTACCAAGCCATATCTTCTAAATGATTACCAAGCCATATCTTCTAAATGATTACCAAGCCATATCTTCAAATTTGTGTTCATGACATTACCTTAACTGCCTGTATCTTGTCCTGAAGCTCGGAGACAAGCACACAGCACTTATAACAATAGAACTTGCTTGACCGTCCACACCGGACACAGGGACTCCGACCTTTGACCTGGTCAAGCACTGAATGACTCATTGTACTGTCACCTGAAGATAGATTCCATAAGCTATGATAACAGACCACATAATTTAACCATTTAATGATCAAATTTGGTAAAAAATTGTTAATATTTTCTTATTAATTGTCCATTTACAGACCAAGAGAAAACTATTTTTGAAAATTTATCACTAGAATGACTGGCTCGGTTATCGAGCCAGTCATTCTAGTGGTAAATTTTCAAAAATTGTATTCTTTTGACCTGTAAATGGACATTCCACAAGACCATAGCAGAGGCCGGTTTTGGCCAGTGTGACCTTTAAAGAGTTAATGTTTTAATGGTCAAATCGGCCAAAAGCTGCTGCCACAGCGGTCTTGAGGAATGCCCACTTGCAGGCCAAGAGAAGAATATTTTTGAAGATTTAACACTGGAATGACTGGCTCAATATGGAATATGGAAGCCAGCCATTCAAGTGATAATTTTTGTTTTATTCTTCTCTTCGTCTTCAAATTGTCAAATCAATATTTTCATTGAAACAATAGGTCCAAGGGCCTTAACGCTCACTTGGACCATTAACATTTGAACCATTGGCATTTGAACAGACATACATGTAATACTTTAAATTCAGCAATAACAAGACATAAAATTGGTAATTCAGCACAATCGATATTTAGAGGGAAATTAATTATGAACGATGACCACACAATCAGATTGAACCTTAGGTTACATCCAGTCAATTAAAAAATCCAATATGGCCATTAAACCCAAAATTTTGATTGGTCCATGACAACCATGTTTTATCAAGGATCAAGTTCTCTTGAACAACCTTTAATTACCCTTAATTATTGATGAAATTAAATCTGAGTTTCAGCTTGATCCTTATAGCAGTTCCTGAGATGTCATTTTGGAGAACAAGATGGCCACAGGAACAAGCGGTTAATGAGGCCTATCTTCTTAAATGATTTCCAGCCATTTTTCGGAAAATTCAGGATTTCGGCAGAACAAATTGACCACTCAAAATTCTGTATACAAGTTCTGAAACCTACCAGCTTAGTATCCTTCAGCCAAGTCTGGTTGATATTGCCCAAACTGTTAATGAGGAGTAGCGTTTTAAATGATTTCCTGACATTTTTTAGAAAATTCAAGATGTACGCCAAATAAATTGCTCAATCATAATTCTGTATAGACCTTGTGAAGTATACCACTCTAGGGTCATTCCAACCGAGTTTGCTTGAAATTGGACAAGTGGTTAATGGCTACCAGAGCAATTGACCAATCAAAATTCTGTATACATGTTCTGAATCCTACCAGCTAATAGTATCCTTCTAGACACGTCTGATTGAAATTGCGCAGGCAGTTAATGAGGAGTAGCATTTTAAACGACTTCCTGACATTTTTTTGAAAATTCAAGATGGCCACCGAAAAATTAGACCAAACAAAATTCTGTATACACCTGAAGCAAACCACTCTATGGTCCTCCCAACCCAGTTCGCTTGAAGTCATTCAAGCGATTAATAAGGAGTAATTAGCATTTTAATTGATTTCCAGAAATGTTCAGAAAATCCAAGATGGCCGCCAGAAAAATTGATCAATCAAATTTCTGTATACATGTTCTGAAACCTACATGTACCAGCCTAGTATCCTTGCAGCCAAGTCTGGTTGGAATTGCCCAACTAGTTAATGAGGTGGTGCTTTCCCGCCATTTTTCAGAAAAAGTAGACCCATCAAAATTATGTATACAAGTGCTGAAGCATACTACTCTAGACTCCTCCTAACAGTTTGATTAAAATCTTCAAAAAATCCAAGATGGCCACCAGAAAAATTTACCAACCAAAATTCTCAATAGAAGTTCTGGAGCCTACCACCATAGTGTCCTTCCAGCCAAATTTGGTTGAAATCGGTCAAAGTATCAATGAGGAAATGTGATTTGATGGACGGCTGCCTTGGCATAATCTAACTTGGCCCGTTGGGTCAGGTGAACTAAAAATGAAATTTTTTTAAATGCTCAAGGTGACAAACTGTAGTGTCATCAACCAGATTTTATATCAGTAGATGTTCAAGATACAGAAAATGCAAAACAAACGCTGTGTGGACGAGACCGCACACTTTTCTGTCCTACTGCCACACCACTGCCAGATGATGGTGTAGCAGGTGTCTCCATAAGACCACACCCACCTTGTACAGTGTAATAATTGCAGCAGCATTTGTATATACACTATACATTCTCGGCACTAAGCACTGTGTCCTCTTTCACACAATCGTACAAACTTCGCGGGACACCCTAAAGGAATTTGTGGTGTCAGCATGTATATTTAATACAGATGGTGATCATTTTATAATTAATACCACAATGATAAACTATAATAAAATGCGCAGTCGATGGCACGCCACGTAAATCTCCCACAGTGACACTCTCACCAACTTTGATGTTCTGCTCCGCCTACCCCCACCCTTGGGGCAGAGCCTAATGTAAACATTGTCTCGCAATCTGCAATCATATGGCTAACATATAAAATTTGGTTGAATTTTGCCAACTTTGACTCTCTGCCCCACCTCCACCCTGCCCCCACCTCCACACTGCCCCAGGTCTTCGTTTCTAGAAATGTGGTGGGCTATAAATCGCGCTCCATGATCAATGCTAGGCGAGTGATCACTCCTCTGGAAGAATGAAAATGTGAAAATCTCTTAATAGCAACATGTTTAGATCGAAATATTCAAATCTTGATTTCAGTTTTAAGATTTGAGGTGAGTGATCAATTGCTCCCCTGCGATGAAAAGTTAGGCGAGCTATGCGAGCAAGATTGATAACTCGCCTCAGACACGAAGCCCGGCTGCCACCACCCTGTGAGCGGAGCCATAGAATGTAAATATTATTTTCAAGTCCGCAATCATATGGATAACTCAGATAACATTGCATGAATTGGATCGAATTCCACCAAATGGTTTTGGAGGCGAAAGCCGGACAGTCAGATGAACGAACAGAGGCAATTGCAATATTACCTCCATTTTATCACAAGAATCGATGAAAATGTGTGGGGATAATGATCTAGGAAAGTTGGCAGAAGACAAAACACCAGACACTGCTAAAGAAGACACAACACTTGTAAATTGATTGTAATGTAATAGTTTGAAGCAATGATTATACATGACACTGAAGTGAAGGATATCGTCCAAGGACAAACTTGTCTAAAAGCAAAGCCATCTAATGATCGAATTGTCAGAGGTAAAGACAAGTCATCATTCTCACCACACTCATGCATGATTCATACATGAATTTGACCGATTCATTCAGGCACTTTTCAAGGACTCATCAAGGACTATGTCTCTCATTTTCTCATTAACCCTTTTTCATAGAAAATGTCCATTTGCAGACCAAGAGAAGACTATTTTTGATAATTTACCACTGGAATGACTGGCTCGATTATCAAGCCAGTCATTCCAGTGGTAAATTTTCAAAAATAATCTTCTCTTGGTTTGCAAATGAACATTTCTCGAGACCACTACATAAGCCATTTTTTGCTGATAGGAGTGTTAAAGAGTTAAGGAATGGAGGAAATTTTGCAAATTAGATATTTTGAAAGGTCATCACCTATAGTGCTGAGTGATAATTAGCAGCTTTGTGTTGTATGCAACTTTTGTCTATATTGAGTATGTTTGGAGAAACACATTTTCAAGTACTTCTTCAAGGCCTTTAAAAGTACTGCCATTTACAAGTACTCTTTACGGTAAATTTCAAATTCAAGAACTTTCAGGGACTGATGCCAAAATTCAAGTAACTTTTCAAATTTGTGCAAACCCTCTCAAAAATCTACCCAATTGGTTTCTAACGTGTAGTGTGGTACTGAGTAACTTTGGAATATCCATCCAGTGACCTCGCTCCATGTTTATGGAATATGAGTCAAGCTGTGAAGCATGGCTACAGGATCAATGATCACACAGTCACTACATGTATGCGCGTTTGTTCATCGGCCCTTTTCTATTTCCTCAATACATCAGCTAAAACCGACTTTAGAGTCCTGTAAATAAATCCAGCTGATATACCGTGGTCAATGAGGGTGGAACTCGACTAAGCAGATATTCATGTCCTCTTTCATGTCCAGTTTTCAGCTTTGCCCAATGACAGTCATGCGAACACATAGTTTCCAAACTGTTTTCCCAACCATTTCGCGATTATGAATTGTAATGTTGGCTTTTTGGTTTAATTGCTCAATTCCTTCTTTATTGGATGGAGCCTAGAAGTCTTCCTCTGCAGAGTGTATGCCATTGGCAATAAATGATCTCACTGCCTGCTCACCTATTTCTCCAGCACGAACTAGTGTGTCTATTGCTGTATCATCAAATTCAGAGCTCAATATACGTATAGTACTTGATGGTGCACGAGATTTACAGCCCAATCCATGCAGGTTTGAATAATTATGTTCACCGTGTTTCATTCAGGAAGGACTCCGGTCATTATCAGACGAATAACTTTCATAAATAGTGTTACAAGCCAGTCTATGGCCTTGAAAAGCCATGCTGCCTCTAATATGCTGTGGCAATATCAACCTACCATGTTTTGGTTGAATTTAACAATGCCACCTTTAACTTTCATTGCACTGTTTGCTTTTCTACCACATATTCCAGTAGAACTTTGCCAAGCCTTTTGGAAGCACTGAGTTGAGCTGCAAAGCAAACATTTACTAAATATTTGATCTGGGCAACTCCAAAATTAGAGTCCAGTAGTATGGCAGATGCCTGGCATAATTGTGGCCTCCAGAAGCAAACATGGATGGCATTATTCTGCGAATACATTCTGAATGATCTGATAAGATTGAGTAACAAATCACACATATAACAAAATGAGTCACAAAACTTGAACATGGGTCTATGGTTATTGTCACTGAAAGCTCTCCAGAGTCTTGCAACATTGGTGAAATTGTCAACATTGAGAACTTTTCATGACTTTTTGAGAAAGATGATCATATTTGGTCTGAATCGCGGAAGTCCGAGTGGGGGAGATAATTTTCATACCTACATCCACTCAGGGAAATGGAGATATTTCTGTTAATGAGAAGAGCGCACTCAGATAAAATAATTTACTATAATCTGACCACATTCGGCGTTCGCTACAGCTAGCAGCATTCCTTCTCTGTTTATCGAGTGAAAACAATGATCATACTTAGTCCAGATCGAGGAAGTCCATTTTGGGAAAGTTATATCCATAGAGGCAAAATGCACTATCTGTACTTGCGAAGACGGTTGAAATATTGCCAATTTCTTTATCTGATTGTGTGTAATGGTCCAGATATTGTATATAATTAAGTGACTTCTACTAAATTTGCTCATATGCACCAATACCTGTATGTGTATGCATGTACGTGCATGCCTGCATGGGTACTGCATGCGTGCGTTGTGTATGTATATCTGTACGTATGTACATCTGTATGTATGTGTGTATGTATGTACATGTATGTATGTATAGTGTATATAATATATGTATTAGAGCTGGGCGGTCTGACGGTAGTACCGTGAGGACCGCGGTATACCCTGAACCGATACCGTGACCGTTGACATTTCCAAATACCGTGAATACCGTCCATAATGTTTGCGCAATATTTGCGAAATATATTCATAAAATCTGACTTGACCAAGGGTAAATAGGTGCTAATAGTGCCAAAAATACAGGCATCCCTAACTATTAGCCGAGTTGAGGTGAAAGGGTCGTTGTAAAAACAAACATCAAGACGTCAATTACAAAATAATGACAGGCAGAATTGTATGTCAAACGTATGTCTTGAAAGTCTCACGGTAAAATTGCTTTATTTAAAACATCTAAACTCATTCTCTGGCCGTCCGCCGGTAGTAATTACACTATAATATATTCCCTATTCCTGTTTCTATTATTTGTAATTTATTACTCCAAGCATTTTATCACCGAACAAACACGCTAGAATAACAAAATAACATACAAACTGCGTGATATTCAAACACAACAGCAATCTCGGAAAGACGTATCTGATTGGTTGTTCATGAACTAGACCGTGGGAAAATACATTACTATGCTGAATTTATCAATGAAAATTTACTAAAACATAGTATAATTTTCTCTCGCCGTTTTGAGCACGTGCTAATTTATTAACAACGAGCAGCGTTGAAGTCCTTATTTTTTTTTTTTTCTGGCTTGTTTTACGAATTTTCTTTAAGGATTAAATCCAGTTTAAGTAACGACACCTAAAAATTATAGTGTTTTAGTTTTTGTAATTCATTTTTCAACTGGCTACACGTCGGAAGTTCGCGGAAATAGCTTTTTAGACGCATTGTTCACATGAAGCATGGCGAGTAACGAGTCTGTACATCGGGTACTCGGTAATTATCAGCAGCTTTGGAATCGGCTATATTCAATGTCGTGTTATATGTATGTGTATATGCCTGTTTTCGCGAGTAACAGAATATGCGACTCCAACAGAAATAAAAGAGTACAGCACTTGCCCCGTTTAAATACTCGCGGATTTTGTCTGGACTCTGTTTAGCAAAGCGCTCGACTGCCAAAATAAAATTTACCGTTTGCTGGGCGCACGCATTAATAGCAAGAACAATCCAGATTGAAAATAGTGCACCCAATGTCTCAAACAGCGGGTTATAGTTAGCGAGTCAACCACACTCTTTGACCAATATTCCTGTGGATGATATTACGTCAATAAAAATAGTGACATAATAAAATCGTGAAACTAAACAGTCGAAATAGCTATGTTTTTCTTCTCTAAATCAGGAAGCCGATTTATTTATTTTACCTATATTTACCATTGATTGGAGATGGAAGTGAAAAGGAAATGGAAAAAATTGTTTTAATTTCGTGGCATGCCTCAAGCTCAGATGGCAGTATACCGTGGTACCGCGGTATTTTTTCATGGTACTGATACCGTCATGTAAATATCAATACCGCCCAGCTCTAATATGTATATAATATATATGTAAATGTCTTTCTATTTACTGTTCCACGTCATTGCTGTTTATTTGTATTTCATATCTTTGGCTACATCTATATGTACATGGATTTCTTGCCAATAAAGATTCTGATTCAGTCATATTTGCTCTGGTATGTATTTAATCTCCCTGAATTGACTTCCCCAATTCAGACTTCCCTGGTTTGGACTATTCGACTTTTTAGAGGGATTTGTTCTCATACATTCAAGCAGATACTGTTAACTTCTTTGTTTATATTATCATCCCTGGTACAAAATGGGCAATATCGTCTTTCTATCCCCCTACATAGGATTTCAATGGGACTTCCGGTTTCAGGTTTTCACTTGAATTATCGCTTGAAATACATAAATACAATGTTTCTGTTCTCTATAACGCTGGGAATAAGCAAAGATATTTAGTTTTGCAGCTTTTTCTGTTTTAAAACGGAAAAAGCTGCAAAGCAAAACAAAGCAAATAAACTTAAGTTACCAGCTTTCGTAGGGTGATAGAAAGACGATATTGCCACAAAACGTCCATGTAGCGAACCGTCCCGCGAAAACAGAACAAATCGACCCATATGAAAAATAGGGCGAAACGTCCCAGACGAATCGGGCTAAGCACAGGCCTTTGAATTTTCGTCCATCCATCCCTCTACCACATATCCCCCCCTACTATATATAATATACACAGGGTATGAAACCTTCGTCTGTGGGCACCATTGTCAGAAAGCTGATTGGTTGGTTTGTAGTCAGAACCGTGATGTCTGCGGATTTTGACAACAAACCAACCAATCAGCTTTCTGACAATGGTGCCCACAGATGAAGGTTTCACACCTTGTGTATATTATATATAGTACGGGGAATATGTGGTAGAGGGATGGATGGACGAAAATTCAAAGGCCTGTGGGCTAAGTCACACCACAGGCCTTGGAATTTTCGCCCATCCATCCCTCTACCACATATTCCCCCTACTATATATATAAATATACACAAGGTGTGAAACCTTCGTCTGTGGGCACCATTGTCAGGAAGCTGATTGGTTGGTTTGTTGTCAAAATCGGCTGACATCACGTTTCTGACTACAAACGACTACAAACCAACCAATCAGCTTTCTGACAATGGTGCCCACAGATGACGGTTTCATACCTTGTGTATATTATATATAGTAGGAGGGATATGTGATAGAGCCAGAGAGAGGGATGGATGGACGAAAATTCAAAGGCCTGTGGTCACACACACAGTTTATACCGTCAGGGTCATGTCGTCCTTAGCAACCTCTGGCATTTTACGTTTAGCGAATCCCACTTCGCGGGGCATCCAATTGGAATTTGTGGAGTCAACATATACAGATGCAGATAATAATATGCATCTTTGTCTGGATAATGAATTTCGAAAACTGGTATCTGTTAGCTTTTTTGACAATTATGTCCATGAAATAAACAATATTATTTATAATTGTTGAAGTAATACTAAATATTACCGCTGTCTCATTATACTGCATTCGATGAATCGGCTAATCTGTAGTGAATTCGTTTTTTTCTACTAAAAACAAGTGCATTTTGTTAACATTTGGTACACACTTGAAAGCTTTTGTCTGGGTCACGAAAACTGGTAACATAATTTTCAATATAATGTGCACAAATGTTAATCTATAAGGATATGAAACCGGATTTAGAATATTGATTATTTCTAGAGTGTCTTTGTTGCACCACAGTTTAATAACCAACCTCCACTATTCGTACATCTAATTATTTTTTACGTTATTTGAACCAGTTTTCGTTATACTTTATAATCATCATCATTTTACGAGGCATAAGCCTATGGCCGGTATGGGATAACACCAAATGCCAGTATTCACCTGATTGAGATATACGTCCTTCCTGTACTACTCCACGGTTTGGACATTCTAATCCTTAACAAGACGGAAATTAATCTGCTAGAGTAGACAAATTCTACCACAAACTATGTCTACTACAAATATTAGGCCTTCCAGACAGAACTGCGTACCCAGCACCTTATATCCTATTCGGCACCTTAACAGTTGAGGCTCTTATACATATGTTGATGCTCATCATGACCAGAAATATCTGCGGAAACCAGGAAAGGCTTCTATTCGAAGTAGCTTTAAGGCAGTGTTATGAGAGGCTTTGACCAGGAAAGCTGGTTTGCAGACATATGCAGGATATTGGCAAGGTATGAGCTGCCATCCATCTATGAACTCATGGACAGCCCACCAGGAAAATGTGCCTGAAGACCACTATCAGAACCAACCTACACAAACAATGGTCTACAAATCTCAACTCAGAACAGCAGCTCTGTCCCTCGTTGGAGCACGTCCAGCACTATCCAATTAATTTCTGCTCTACACATCCAGCAGTTGATTCTGTTACTACATCACCTCAATATACGCCTACTTGCAGTACGACTATGGCTACTGACAGGATGTTACATTCTTCAGCTGAACGCAGCTAAGTTTAGCCGCTACACTGTTAATACAACCTGCCTACTATGTAATTGTGAACCCGAGGACCTTCAGCACTTTCTGACTGCCGGTACTGCTCTAGCTGAAATCTGCATGAAATACCTCAGTTTGATCCACTCTAGCCTATGTACCACGTGCAACACCAACACCCACAACATCTGGACCAACAACAGCATCCTAACCTCACTCCTGCTCGATCCTTCTACATATATGTCTAACAAACCAAGCTGCAACTGTCATCATAAACTAGAAATGTCAGTGCGACAATACTTCTACTTACTACACCATCACAGGACCACAAAACTCGCAATTATAAACCGTAATAAATAGACCAAGTAATTCATACACAAGTCCGCTTCTACTTTTGTCATTTTTGTATTTTACTCGCTCGCGAGGTGCTCCCAGGATTTCCGAAATGAACTGAACATTGTCTTGTTATTGCCTGACAGTGTTTTATGTACTATAGCTTGCTCAGTCCAATTCATAAGTATATTCTTTGAAGCAGAGGTCTGTTTTGTTCTTGAATGATTTGACTCCAGTGGTTTGTAATTATGTCTACGTAAATGTACTTGAACTCACCACTAACTACAAACGACAGAGAGAAAGCAGATGTTCTCGCAAGCTTCATTTCAAGTGTATTCATGGTGGAGCCACCAGGTGAAATTTCAAGACCTCAAATCTGGGAAACAACAATAGAGAATAAGAGATGGCACCTCTTGAGATCATGAAGGAGACTGTAGAGAAGGCCCGAAAAAAGAAACTAAACATCATTAAATTTCCAGACTGCATCCATCCATGAATTCGCAAAGAGCTGAGCAGAACCACATGCTATCCCATAATTAGTGAATATATATTTGACTTCTTTAGGGGAACTAAGTCAGTTCCCAGAGCTTGGATAGATTAGGGAAAACCATAAATTCAAATACAATCCCTCTGCGCCATGTCATATACCAGGAAATCAGATACGCAGAATGATCGCGAAGGAAGATGAGGCAGAAATAGTGATTGATTAACAGCTTGAGTCTACACTCCGCAGAGACATCCTAAGAAAGCTAAGATCTCTGCAATATTCAAGAAAGGTGACAAGAAACAGGCCAGTAAGTCTAACCAGCATCCTATGCAAGATAATGGAAGGCGTAGTTAGGGACCATATGCGCTATGTATGATTACTGTACTCTGCGGCCGTAGTAGTAGAAACATCCTACAGCTGCAATCAGTCCTTCGCTTTTTCCCACTGTGTCTTATGCTCAGCCAAGGTCCTTAGCTTCCTCAAGTCCATGCTTGACTTGAGGGTACCGAGTCCTGCTTTCTTGAGGTCACCTCGTAGCACGCTCAAGAGATTTATGCAATGACGTCCTCTCCTGGCTTTGTATTTGCTGCCTCCGAGTAGGGCGAATTCCAAGGCTCTCTGTGCTGGTGTCTCTTCTGGCATCCTTAGCACATCCATGCCAAACATGGACCATCTTTGCTGGGTGACCTTTACAGCCAGCAACGACGTATTGCACATCTTGTATAGTGCATCGTTGGAAATTATGCTATCTGACCCTCAGTGTCCAGTGATGTGTTAGATGACTGAGAATAAGGTTTTTTTAGTACAAAACAGTTCAGATTTATTAGTAAAATTTACATGTATGCTGAGTAGAAGAAAAAAAATATTTTTTTCCTGGCCGGGTGAAGAAAAAGAAAACTTTCACCCGGGAGGTTTACAGGAAACGAAACTATTTTTTATTTTGGCCTGGGATGGATATCCCAGGGGTACATGCCAGAGTAGTGGGATTTACCGCCACAAAATCTGTCTTTGGCACTTGTCTGGACTCCCGTTCCAAGGGAGACAGACAAGTTAGAAGCCATTCAAAAGGAAATGTCAGGTTTACAAGGGAGCAGTAAAACCAGCAAACCAGAGCATGCCAGGCTTCTATTCAAACATGTTCCTTGTCCCCAAGAGCACAGGGTGTGTGAAGACCCATACTCAATCTCAAGCCATTGAATTGGTTTATACATACGCCTCAGTTTTAGAGGGAAACTCCGAGATCGGTAATTGCAGGATTGAGGAAAGGAATGTGGTGTGTGTCAATCGATCTGAAAGATGCATATTTCCACATTCCAATGAACAGGGGTTGTCACAGGTTTCTGAGATTCACGTTTCAGAATCAGGTATGGGAGTTTATAGTCCTCCCATTCGGCCTGTCGACAGCCCCAGAACAGAACCCCTGTCAAAGCTGGTACCAGTTTTGGAGCCAATAATGTCGCATCTTGTATGGTGAAAGGAGCGTCAGAATCTCCTAGTAGGAGTTTCGCTTTACCTACCCCACCCCC
Source organism: Chaetoderma sp. LZ-2023a (assembly GCA_034401795.1). NCBI lineage: Eukaryota > Metazoa > Mollusca > Caudofoveata > Chaetodermatida > Chaetodermatidae > Chaetoderma > Chaetoderma sp. LZ-2023a. The sequence continues at coordinate 52,547,941 of CM067375.1, forward strand.
AGCTGACCGTGTACATGGATGCATCGCTGGAGGGGTGAGGAGGGGGGGTCCTGCCTGGGAGATCACCAGGTTTCAGGCACATGGACTCTCCAAGAGAGTCAGCTGCATATCAATCTGTTGGAAATGATGGCAGTGGAACTGGCATTGAAAGTTTCTTCCAGAAGTCAGGGGCAAGGTGATATTGATATGGTCGGACAATGCGACAGTAGTATCATACATAAATCGCCAAGGTGAGACCAGGTCACCCACACTGTGTATGAAGGTGTGGCACTTGATTCAATGGTGCAGGAATTACTCAGTTGTTTTGAAAGCAGCTCAATCCTGGGTAATTGAACATTCTGGCGGATGCTTTGTCTCGCAGACAGAGAATTCTGCCAACAGAATGGTCTCTCAACCCTCCAGTTCTACAAAGGATCTTTGAGCATTGGGGCAAACCAAACGTGGACTTGTTCACCACAAAGGAAAATGCTCAAATCATGACTTATGTATCGCCGATTCCAGATCCAAATGCCGTCGATACAGACGCTTTGGCGATAAGCTGGAGAGGGATGCACGCTTACGCGTATCCGCCCACCATTCTTCTATCCAAGGTTTTGGTGAAGATCAGGGAGGAGCCATGCCTGGTCCTGCTAATAGTGCCATTTTGGCCAAGCAGGGCGTGGTTCACGGATCTCCTGGATCTGCTGGTGGACAATCCAGGGCCGCTGCCCGAGATTCCGAACATAATCTCCCGGGCCAAGGGCCGCTTCCTACACGAGCAGGCCAAAATGTTCAAATTAACTGCATGGATGTTATCAAACAACGTTCCACGTTGGAAGGCTTTTCTCAACAGGCTGCAAGTTTCATCGCAACTGCGAGAAGGCGGTCAACCTTCAAGTCATATAACAACAAGGTTAACAAATTTGCAGAGTGGTGTGAAGGAAAGGGTATTGATACCTTTCAATCCACTATTCAGCAAATAGCAGACTCTCTGTGAGCTGTTCTTTACAGGACTGGCTCCTGTCACAATTGCTGGATACAAGTCAGCTTTGGCATCAGTTATCCCTTGTTTAGCCAACAAGGATAGTCCAGAGGTGACAGAGTTGAATGTGATGGTGAAGGGAATGAGCAATCTCCGACCGAGACATCCGGTAGGCATTCCAGCCTGGAGTCTGTCTTTGGTGCTTAATGTACTGGCCAGGCACCTTATCTAACCTTTGGGTTTGGCTAGTCTAAAGCATCTGACTGTAAAGGCTGCTTTTCTATTGGCAGCTTCCTCAGCAAGAAGGCGCAGTGGAATCCATGCATTTTCAACAGAGAGGGACCGATTTATTGTCTCCGGAGAGGATCTGCGATTGCTGCCAAGGGCATAGTTTATGTCAACGAATCAATCTTTGAAATATCCGAGCAAACCGATCTTTATACCGAAGCTAACTAGGTTTGATCGTGATGCTAGTGCTTGGTGGCCAGTCCGTGCTTTGACCAAGTACAAAAAACAGACAGACTCTCTACGGTCAAATGATAGACATCTGTGGATCTGCCATAAGAACCCATATGGCGCCGCATCCATGGATACTATCTCTCGTTGGGTAGTCGAATGCATTCAGACTACCCACAAGATTGCCACTGGGCACCAGGTGCAATGTGCTAGGGCTAACTATGTTAGAGGAATAGCCGCCTCGACTGCCCTATTCAATAGTGTCCCGTTAGAGGACATATGGCTGTTGCATAATGTCACTGTGAGTCCTCTTTCACGGATTACATTATGAGGGATATGTCAGACTCTGCCAATCCACTCGCTTTAGCTGTTTTGAAATGATAGTCTAGTGGCCACACTGTTCATCTCCTTTTGATAACTATGAAAAGCAAAAGTAGTAAGAACAAACATAGTCAAGCGAGAGTAATTCAACCATATGGACACGTTTGGTCGAAGGTGTGTTGGTTGATGACGCCACGTCTGGAATCCATAATTCATGAGGTAATTCCAGTTTGACAGTTTTTTGTATTATGATTATATATCATGATCATTCATCTTATATATTCATGCTCATTTCCAGGCTTATATGTGTAAAGAGATGTTAACCCTCTTCGCACATTTGTGTTTTCAGGTGAGATGCATGTTCGTGAGTTCTCTCCCTTTTTTAGAAGTGTGTGGAGATCTAAGATCTAACAATACTTACCATTACATTATGGACCCTGCCTCCCAGCCCCACGGAGGCAAGCCAATATTATTCTCTTGTTTGGTAGCTATGCAAACAATATGAGTGTCTCTGGCAGGCGGATACCCGGTTGTTGGGAACCGGGTACCCGGTTCCAGGAGCCGGTAAAGCTTTCTAAATCTAGATTCCTAGAGCCAGCTATCAGGATAGCTGTATTATCAATGAGTAATGTAATGGTAAGTATTGTTAGATCTCGGAGAAAGGGAAATTGAAATTTCCTTCCTTCTGATGGTTATCTCTTTGCAGATAACACAAATATTTTCCGGACTATACTAAGTCCATAGGACAATGCCACACTACAGGCAGACTTGATTGGGTTGACAAATACCTGGCATCTCCGCTTCTATCCAGATAAGTTTGTAAAAATGCCTTTTGGCCGGTCAAATGCAGGTGCAAGGAACTGCCATATCATCATCGATGGGAAAAAACATGAAATCTTGCGATCCAAAGAAGAAACGGTCATTGGAGTGATCATAGACGAAGCATTAGACTTTGAAAGACACAGCAGAAAGGGGGAACAAGGCAAATAGTATGTTTGCAATTATTAGACGAGCATATGTCAACTTAAATGAGAAAAACTTCATTCCACTATACAAGGCAATGGTAAGGAGCCATCTCAACTATGCTGCAGCTGTTTGGTGCCCATACAAGAAGTCAGTGATAACACGCATAGAAAATGTGCAGAGGAGAGCAATCAAACAGATACCTGGTCTAAGGGAGTATACCTATGACGAAAGAGTGAACAAACTGAAACTGCCTACCATGGCATTTCGCAGAGTTTGTGGTGATATGATCGAAGTATACAAACTTCTGCACGGTGTATATGATGAAGAAGTAGGATCTATATTTAAGCTAAGAGATGAGGTAGTCGATAGAGAAGAGGCCAGGGGACATGATAAGACAATTTTCCATCAAGGGCAAAACTATAAGTCTGTAGAATAGAGCTGTTTGGTATTGATATTTTATGTTCGGTACCGATATCAGTAATTTTGTTCCCAATTACCTCGGTATCAGTACGGTATCGGTATTGCATTGATGCTTCTGCAAACTCTTTTTTGTGGTTACATTGTAAGTGATTTTTCAACTTTCTTGAATTGTCAAGATTCGCCAATACATTCCATTTTACTATCGATTCGTTTGAAATAACATCCACACACGAGCCATTTTGAGACTTATATAATAATTATCAGACGGTACAACATTATGATGGGTAGCCCTCTTGTGGCACGAAATAATGAGGATTGCCTGTGCAAATTTTATGGGATTTTCAGTATTGAAATTTCAGTGATTCGCTCGGTATGGGATTTCGATATTGTTGTGATAGTGATATCGCACAGTAATTTCGGCATATCTAACAGCTCTACCATCGAAACTGTTTTCCATTCCGTGTCCCCAAATCCAAAATAAAATAGAGTTTCGTTTCCTGTAAACCTCCAGAGTGAATCTTTTTTTCTTCACCCGGACGGGAGTAAAAAGATTATTTTTCTACCCTGCATAGATGTTAAAAATGTCAATACATTTGTCAAACTATACAAATTACACTGTTTTATGCCATTTGTATGCAATGTGAATCCCTTTTGTTAATTGTGACATGAAAGACTTGACAAATTTGACAATTACAACCATATTTAATGAACATCTAGTCAAATATCTGAAAATCAATTATTTATGACCTTCCCTACTGAAGTTTTATTTTTCCACCCAGTTTGCAGGAAACAAAATCTCTTTTATGGATGTCCCGGGCCAAAATAAAAAATAGTTTCATTTCGTCTATTTAACCTGCCTGCTGTATTTTCTTTTTTTTCACCTGCCCAGGAATAAAAAAAGAAATTTAAACCCAGCATAAATGCTAACACATCCATACAGTTGTCAGACTATACAAGTTACAATGTTTTAACCCTTTAACCCTCGAATTTATTCATGAAAGAAGACTATTTTTGAAAATGTACCACTGGAATGACTGGCTCGGTTATCAAGCCAGTCATTCCAGTGGTAAATTTTCAAAAATAGTCCTTTTGATCTGCAAATGGGCATTTCTCAAGACCACTGCAGAAGCTGTTTTTGCCTGTGAGCGTTAACGGGTTCAACCTTTAACCGTATAAACCAGCCTTTGCAGTGGTCTATTTAAAGGTCAACGGGATGACTATTTTCTTTTAAATTTTACCACTGAAATGACTGGCTCAGTAACCGAGCCAGTCATTCCAGTGGTAAATCTTTAAAATAGCCTTCTTGGCCTGCAATTGGAAATTATGGCGCATCATTTCTCTGTTTGTTTTCATTTCAGTGCTCGTTTCCATCAGATTCCTGTAACCTTTCAGTAAGGAGATACATTGGTCCAAGACATTTAACAACTGTGGCTCCTCTATCAGCACCTAGTCATAGTTACCCATGTGGACTGAGGCTACAGAGCCGACTTATAATGAGCGTTCTAATCTACAGTATTGAATACCGTCAGTAACCAGTTTCATCTTTACGGAGCCCAGGTAATCGTCTGATTGTGATGGCAATATGGCTGAATATGGTTGGGCTATGTCTTCTGAGCTGCAGCTCAAAGCGCGTTGTGAGCTGAATGAAATTCCTGAACAGAGACTGGGTTGTGTCGAGGATGTACAAGAGTTGATAGCCACACGACCTGATATTAGTAAGTACACATGTACCCATCATGCATCTGGTGAACTGTGTGCAATGGACCATTCCAGTTTATCCATCAATCATAGTACATATTAATTAACTACGTGACGTGTAGGATAACGTCATAATCAATGATGTCATGAATGACTTAGATAAGTTCATCACGAACGCTTAATTGATGACGGACTAAGCGTTGTTGTACAAATTGAATGACTTTACTATTTAATAAACATGTTGTTGAATATTCTGAAAGTAAGTTGACTGGGCATGGCATACCCAGTCAAATTAGTTTCAAAATATTCAACAGGTTACCGGTATAGTTTTCTGGAAATTAGGATTTAGGGAGTTCAGGGATCGATCGATCCCAACACGGGTGAAGTGTTGGTGAAGCTTGGCTAGCGATGGGTCGGGCATAGCTAAAACTGAATTCCTCCATTTACTCCATTGAGCCACCAGACAGTAATTTGAATGGGAAATAATTCTGGACCTGGACCACCTGGTGAATATTTTGAAAACTATCTGACTGAAAGTTGTTGGTGTCAGGTATACTTCAGCGACGTGACTTATCAGGTTTTACCAGTCATGTATATTGAGTTTGAACTTTGCTTAGTTTGGGATAATGTACCTATAGGTAAGGTTTATATTCAGTGAATTCAATAAAGAAAGGGTTTTAATACATGTATATACAGTGATTGCAACCAGAGACATATATACGGTACATATATGTACAGTATAGCTCAGGAATGACTTTCCATAGCAAAACAGAAACATGGTACATAGTCATGATAATTAGTACAATTTTGAACACGATTTAAGAAATGTTCATTTGAATATATTTGAACATAATTCGTTTGGAAAACATTTCTGTCATTCAATCCAATGCACCTTTCCAAGTTTATCCATCTCTCATTTGGTGTCATAATCAACTACGTGATGTCACGTGTAGGATGACGTCATAATCATGATGTCGTGAATGATTTGAAATAGTCTGCCTTTAGCCGCTTTAGCGCTTAATAGTCTGACACGGTGTACGAATGGTATGTCTTTACCATTTAATAAACATTCTGTTGAATATTTTGAAACTAATTTAACTGGACGCTGTTGCTGCCCACCCAGTGAAATTAGTTTCAAAATATTTAACAGTTTACCTGTATAGTTTTCTGGAAATTGATAGTCAAGGAGTTCAGGGATCGATCGATCCCAACACGAGCGAGGTGTGTGTGGTGCTTACATGTAGCTAGTGATGGGTGGGGCATGGCTAAAACCGGAACGGTCAATTACAATGCATGTTCAAAATATACAGCAGTACGTTTTTATTAACTCACCCCAAGTGAGCTTATGCCATGGCGACCATCCGTCGTGTGTCCGTCCGTCCGTCGTCCGTCCGTCAACTTTTCCTTTTTCTTCTCACGAACCACTGGGCCGATTTCAATTATATTTGGCAGGAAGCATCCTGAGGACAGGGACCCAAGTTTGTTCAAACGAAGCCGTTCGGCCAATTTGGATGGTGGCCATCTTGGATTTTGGTCGATTTTAGGAAACATCTTTAAAAATCTCCGAAACTGTTTTTGGGATTGATGCAAACCTCATGAAATATGATCTAGGGCAAGTACTGATTCAAGTTTGTTCAAGGAAACTTGATTGGTCAAATGGTTCGGCGGCCATCTTGCTTGACATATTTTTAGCAAAAGCGACTTCTCCAGAACCGCGGAAGGGATCGGGTCGAAATTTGGCAGATATGATTAGGGACTAAGGGCCATTAGTTTGTTCAAGGGAAGTTGAACCGTCAAAAAACATGGCCGCTGTGGGCCAATCAAAATATAGCGTGTTTGGTGGCCATAATGGATTTTTTTATTTGATGTATGTTGAGGCTGAAATTGGTTTTCTATGTGTTTTTGGGAATTCTGATCTCAAATTTGCAATTTTCGAAATGGTCGGATAAGCGCTTTGGCAGCCATCTTGGATCATTTTCCCGGCAAAAGCTCCCATACTAAAGCAATGGGAAATTTAAAATGTCTTCTCGAGAACTACTGGGCCGATTTCAATTTCATTTAGCAGGAAGCATCCTTAGGGTGTAAAGATTCAAGTTTGTTCAAATGAAGCCGATCGGCCAATTTGGCCGGTGGCCATCTTGGTTTTCAGCCAAATTTTAGAAACGTCTTTAAAAACTTCACCGGAACCGTTTGTGGGATTGATGCAAACCTCATGAAGTATGATCTATGGCAAGAGCTGAATCAAGTTTGTTCAAGGGAACTTGATTGGTCAAATGGTTCGGCGGCCATCTTGGTTGACCTATTTTTAGTGAAAACATCTCCAGAACCACTGAAGGGATCGGGTAGAAATTTGGCAGATATGATTGGGTCTAAGGGCCATTAAAGTTTGTTCAAGGGAAGTTGATTCGTCAAAAAACATGACCGCCATGGGACAATCAAAATATAGCGTGTTTGGCGGCTTTATTGGATTTTTGTCTCACCTGCAAAGCAGGATCGAGACATAGGTATCACTTTTCCGGCGGCGGCGGCGTAAACTTTTAAGTTTATATCTCAGCAATGCCTGATCCAATTGGAACCAAACTTGGGTGCATGGTAATATACATCAAAAGGAAGCATCCCACCGATAAAAACGCCATGAGGTCAAGGTTACAGGGGTCAGAGGTTACAGTATAATCTTTGTTAATATTTTATGGTACGTTTTTGTGTTAAACAAAAGTTATTGCCTTATATCTCAGCAATGCCTGATCCAATTGGAACCAAACTTGGGTACATGGTGATATACATCAAAAGGAAGCAGCATGCTGATGCAGACAGCATGCTGTCAAGGTTATGGGGGTCAAAGGTCACGGTATAATCTTTGTTAATATTTTACAGTTAAGTTTTTGCGTTAAACAAAAGTTATTGTCTTATAGTTCAGCAATGCCTGATTCAATTTGAACCAAACTTGGATACATGAAGATATACATCAAAAGGAAGCAGCACGCTGATGCAGGCATCATGCGTTCAAGGTTATGGGGTCAAAGGTCATGGTATAATCTTTGTTAATATTTTACGTTAAGTTTTTGCATTAAACAAAAGTTATTGTCTTATTTCTCAGCAGTGCCTGATCCAATTGGAACCAAACTTGGTAGAGTGGTTGCCTGTGTAGTTAGGAACCAGCATGATGATGATGAGGTCACACGGTCAAGGTCACTGTGACCTTGGTAAAAAAAACCTGTTTTTTCAACGTTAGTGTTTTGCGTTTAGCAAAGCTTATCAAGTTATATTTCAGCATTGATTAAGCCTATTACAACTAAACTTGGTAAAGTGAGTACCTATGGAGTTAAGAACCATCATGATGATAATGACATCACAAGGTCAAAGGTCAAGATCAGTGTCTCAGCTTATATTTCAGGATTGGTTAAGCCTAATGCAACTAAACTTGGATACATGATTACATATATTGTTAGGAAGCAGCATGGTGACTTCGCGGTCACATGGTCAAGGTCACTGTGACCTTGATACAGAACTCTGCTCTTTCAACATTAAGTTTTTGTGTTTAGCAAAACATCTTGGCTTATATTTCAGGATGCTTAAGCCTATTGCAACTAAGCTTGGATACATGATTACATATAATGTTAGGAAGCTTGAGGATGATGTTGGGGTCACAAGGCCAAAGGTCAAGGTCACTGTGACCTTAATACAGAACTCTGTTATTTCAACATTAAGGTGATTAGGACATTGCTATTTGATCTCTGATTTTTCAACATTAAGTTTTTGCATTTAGCAAATCATAGACATTTATATTTCAGAATTGCTTCATACTGCCAGAACTAATTTGGACACATTGAGCCCACAAGGTCAAAGGTTAAGGTCACTGTGACAAAACATGCGACAGGCGAGACATTTAATTCCCCGGAATTCTTGTTTTATTTAATGGACTTTGAGGCCGAAATTGGTTTTATATATGTGTATTCTGAGCTCAAATTTGCCATTTTCGAAACTGTCGGATAAATGGTTTGCCGGCCATCTTGGATTATTTTCCCACCAAAGGTTCGCATACTAAAGCAATGGTAAGTTTAAAATATATTCTTCTCAAGACCTTCTAGGCCGATTTCAATTATATGTGGCAGGATGCATCCTTAGGACATAGGGATCCAAGTTTGTTCAAATGAACCCGATCGGCCAATTTGACCAACGGCTATCTTCGATTTCGGCCGATTTTAGGAAACGTCTTTAAAAATCTCCAAAACCGCTTGGAGAAATCAATTTAAGACTCATGAAACTTCATCTAGGGCAAGAGGTAAGCCAAGTTTCTTCAAGAGGACTTGATTGACACAATGGTTCGGCGGCCATTTTGGATGACCTAGTTTTCCCGAAAACAACTTCTCTAAACCCACTGAAGTGATCAGGCCGAAATTGGGGCCATATGATTAGACACTAAGGGCTATTAAAGTTAGTTCAAAGGAAGGTGATCTGTCAGAAAACATGGCCGCTGTGGGCCAATTGAAATGTAACATATTTGGCGGTCATATTGGATTTTTTAATTGATGGATTTTGAAATTGGTTTTATATATATTTGTGGGTATTCTGATGTCATATTTGCCATTTTTTAAACTATTGGATAAACAGTTTTGTGGTCATCTTGAATCTTTCCTGCCAAAAACTCCCATACTAAAGCAATGGGAAATTTAAAATGTCCTCGAGAACGACTGGACCGATTTCAGGTATATTTGGCAGGAAGCATTCCGAGGGCATAGAGGTCCATGTTTGTTCAAACAAAGCCGATCAGCCAATTTGGCTGGTGGCCATCTCAGATTCTGGCCGATTTTTAGAAATGTCTTTAAAACTCTTCTCTGAAACCACTTGGGGAATCAATTCAAAACGCATGAAATATCATCTAGGGCAAGAGCTGCACCAAGTTTGTTCAAGGAAACTTGATTGGCCAAATGGTTTGGTAACCTTCTTGGATAACCTATTTTTTTGCCAAAACAACTCCAGAACCACTGCTGAATGGTTTAAGCCGAAATCTGGGAGGTATTATTAGGCTCTGAGTGCCATTAAAGTTTTTTGAAGGGAAGGAGCTACATCAAAAACATGGCCACAGTGGACCAATCAAAATGTAGTGTGTTTGACGGCCATATTGGACTTGCAAAATTGTCCACAAACTCATTTAAAAGACTACCAAACAACCAGCCAACAATTCTGACAAAAAATTTGAATGCTCCAGGAGTCCAGGTGAGCGGCACATGCCCAAACACAGGCCCCCTTGGGCCTCTTGTTTTGTTTTGGAAACATGCTAAGTTATTTCTGAGCTGTACTGTATTTACGGTGCAGTCTAAATATCTTGCCACCTCTGCATATGAAGTCTGGTGTACAGAAAAACAAATGGACTCACTATTCGGGGCGCAGTCTTTGTAATCTTCTATGCTTAACACTTTAACCCTCAAATTTGTTTTTAAAATATCAATTTTCTCATTTGCAGACCACGAAAAGACTATTTTTGAAAATTTACCACTGGAATGACTGGCTCGGTTATCGAGCCAGTCATTACAGTTGTAAATTTTCAAAAATAGTCTTGTGTTGGTCTCCAAATTAACATTTCTCAAGACCACTGCAAAATCTGTTTTTTGCCATATATATATATATATATATATATATATATATATATGTATATATATATATATATATATATATATATATATTCTGGTTTTATTTGCAGATTTCCTTCGAACCGATCCTGCCTTTATTTTGCGCTTTTTGCGTGCTCGGAAATTTCATGCACTCGATTCATATAAGTTGCTGGCACGTTATTTTGAATTTCGACAACAGAATAACAGCTTGTTCAAAAAGTTTTACGCGGCTGAGAGTGGAATTAAAGAGGCTCTATTAGACGGTCTGCCGGGCGTCTTAGCGAACTCTGATCACTGTGGGCGGCGGATTCTTGTGCTGTATTCAGCAAACTGGGATAATACGCGCTATGGCCTCGCAGCGATTTATCGTGCAATTTTATTAACCTTGGAAAAACTTATTGATGATGAAGTGACTCAAATTAATGGATTTGTGATTATCGTTGATTGGAGTGAATTCACATTTCGACAATCGACATGGCTGAATCCTAAAGTACTTAAGCTCATGGTGGAAGGATTGCAGGTAATTTATATTGAGTGTTTGTTGTAACTTATACATGTAGGATACAGTTAGTTTTGTTCACGATCGGTTAAGAAAATCGAATTGTTGTGATTGCGAGTAAATGTTCATTTCTAGGCCAATAGAAGATTATTTTATATAATTTATCACTGGAATTACTGACTTGATAACCGACATAACCAAGGCAGTCGCTCTAGTGATAAATTTTCAAATATAATTTCTTGGTCTGCAAATAGACATTATGAGAAAATTAAAACCTTCTTGAAGAGGATTAGTGGGTTAATAAGCACTGTTTAGGCAAACGAACTTGTTTTACCTATGGCTGCTGACTGCATGGTTTTTCAATATGATATTTTAGGCTTACATACATGTACATGTACAATGTAAGTTTTTTATTTTCTAAGGAATATCACAAGTCAGTGTATATCAATAGTAAACCTCTGGTTAAAACACAATTATTCATTTTTAGAGTTATTGGCACTTATATGTATCTTTGCAGAATAAACTAGATTGATCGCAAATCCTCACATTCACCGCATTGAACTTTTGACACACCCCACAACCCACCACCAGGGGGCGGAGCCAATGTAAATGAAATTTTGCACTCTGCGATCATATGGGTAACTCGCATACCAAATTTGGTTGAATTCCATCCAACGGTGTCAGAGGAGTTGCATGAGAATCAATTTCATGACCTTTTAACCCCATCCCCCACCCCTGGGGTGGGGCTAAATGCAAATATGGTCATTCACTCCACATTGATATGGGTAACTCACATACCAAGTTTGGTTGAATTCCGACCAAAGGTTTCGGAGGAGATGCATTACAATCAATTTCTGCTGGTTAAAATTTGACCTTTTGACCCTCTCCCGCCCTCTGGGGGCAGAGCAAAATCTAAATGGTCTCTTGCACTCTGCAATCATAGGAGTAACTTAGATATTAAATTTGGTTGAATTCCGTCTAACGATTTCAGAGGAGTTGCATTACAGCCAATTCCATGACCTTTTGACCCCATCCCCCACCCCCTGGCAGGGTCTGAAATAAGGAGAGTCAATTTGATCTGACAAAAAAGCGGAAGTTGACTAACCTGACGGTGGGGGTCCGGGGGTCCTCCCCCGGAAAAATTTTAAATCTAAATGCTCTCAGAGGCCATCCCCTGCATTTCTGGAGAAAAATATAGGTTTTCGGTTGGCTGTGAAATTGTTCTATTTTTACCCATTTTGTCCTGAAAAAATCAAATAGACTAAGACATTTTCAGGAGAAAATGCATAAAGATAGAACAATTTCATAGTCAACTGTAGGACCCAGAAAATGAGGACTTAACCACTTATACTCGGTCCTCCATTTAGAAAGGGTTGCCCCTTTGGGCACTTTTCGCTCAGATGCCATTTTAGCAACACATCAACTGCTGTCACAGTCATGTACAATTAAATGTAAAAAAATGTTCACTTTAGAACACATTTGTCAAAGAAGGCGTGTGATAGTTTTCCTGATAAATGTTCACTTGCAGGTCGAGATTATTTTTGAAATTTTCCATTGAAATGGCTTATTCAGTAACTGAGACAGTCATTCCCGTGGTAAATTTTCGAAAATAATCTCTTGACCTGCAAATGGCCATTAACTATTTTTAATTAAAATTTGTAGTCAAATTTGACCATTAAATGGTTAATTGTAAAACGCGAATATAATGGTAACGCGCGTGTTGTCAAGTGTCTTCAACAGTGCGATTATTTATGAACTTGCTTTCTTCACTTCTATTGTGAGAAAACTCGCCCGCTATTTCATTGGTTTTCTATATACAGCTACCAAGGAAATCGCGAGGAAGAATTAGCTTCTTCAGTATCGAAGGCGTGAACGAACGCGTCTCAAACTTCTGTGAAAATCTCTCACGTAATGTCATTGGATTTTCTAGATATAATTATGTCCAACAACCAATGAAATCGCGAGACCAAATTCTCTTCTCATGACAGAAGGTGTGTAAGAACACATCACTAACTCGTGCGCAGTGGCCGATTTTGTAGATCCGCCATTGCTAATTTTGCATCGACTCGATCATTTTCAGACTAGCGAAATGACAAGATTTTGAGTGGTATCATTTATCAGATGTTCTATGCAATTTTATCTGTCATTTATTCGCCGTATGACTTAATTTTCAAGTCACTCACGGTCTATATCCCTCATTAGAAATCAGAAAATTCGCCAGTATAAAAGGTTTACACTATTCCCGGGACAATTAGCTATTGTAAAACCACCCTCTAGGATGAATTTGCCGGTATGACGCATTTTGACAGATCACGAATACTGGTAACCAAGGTGAATATCGTTTTCACTTAGAAATGTGCAAATGACGCACAAACGCGCGCTCGATCGATCTATCGTATTTGAGTGCGATACCAACATTGTTCACTTGTTCTCTTTTTCCAAAATTTGCAAATTTTCCCCAAAATTCATGTTCAGTAAAATATTTTTACCCATCCAGATTTGATCGGACATGACCGATGTCCGACCGTTATTTCATACCCTGCCCTGGGGGTGGGGCCAAGTGTAAATGTGCTCATATACTCCACATTGATATGGGTAACTGACATAATAAATTTGGTTGAATTAGGGCTTCACGGTATTGGAAAAATGAATACCGGTTACGGTATCAATTTCCATACCGGTATACCTTTAATACTGGTATTATTACGATGGACAAAATAGTGTGAGGCTCCAGTAGTACGACTCCATAATCAACGTATTTCCTATACATATGAAGTAGGCCTATATCAGCGCTCCTGAATCAGTGGACGTAAATTTCCACAATAAAACCAATAAATTATACGAATCCTGATATTAAACGCTAAATATTAATTGTCTTCAGTTAAATCATATCCCAAAATGGCTGAAATTCAACCAAATCGTCCGTACAAATGATTTGAATTTGCCACGAAATTACAACTACTCCGTGTCGAGATCACGAGATACCGGTAATCAGTGACAATCTCCCAAATAAACTTGCCTAGTGAAACTGCGAAAACCAAGACTGTTCATATTTGACTGACAAATGTCATTGCTACATGTACGAGTCAAAGATGTTGGATATGCTGAATGTAAATGTTTTATTCATTTTCCTGGCTACTTTTGTACTTGTATTGGATGTATGTGCCAGAATAATAAATAAACTGTCCACAAAAACGTGTGCCTCCTACGACGAAATTGCAATGGGACGAAACCGCTAGGCATCGTGCAAATCTCCATGCAGTGGTACAACCAAGCTATTATAACCCATACTAAATAGACTATATTATGCTGAGAATATATATGCCTATGCTCACTGAGCCTCGTTCTCGTTACAGTAGCTTGTATCGATCGATATCTAACGCTACCCGCCAACATAAGAAGTGAATATAGATCGCGGGAACTGAGAAGTTTTTCTCATATTGTCGGTTCCTCTTTACTTGGGCCATTGGCCGGTCACTACAAAGTTGTAAAATTCCGGGAAATTGCTAACTAACCAGGCTGTCGTACGTAATTGATATAAAATATCATGCAAAATATTCATTTGATATTATGATTTTCTAGAAAACAACGGCCCAAAATTACAAAATATTAGCACAAGAAAAGATGAGTTTTAGATATTTTTAACCACCTCCCCCCTGTCCTATGAGATTAATTAAAATAAGTTTTATTCTAATTTTTTGCGTGAAGTACATTCTTATAAGTAGTAATTTATCTATTACTTTACCCTGGCCTCTAACAACAATTTGACAGATACGGATCACTAAGAAAATTTTCAAGCATGATCATTAAATATCATTTTCCCGAACGAAGAGCAGCACCTTATCGCGTTAGCCAGATATATTATTGGAATGTAACTAAGGAAAGCGGATTATCTGCCTAACAGAAGGTTATACCGGTTTTATGTTATATGTCGATATTTCGGTATCAGCAAAATCATACCAGTATGACTAATGGTATGGCTATGATACCGGTATTCGGTATAATATTGGTATATCGTGAAGCCCTAGGTTGAATTCCGTCCAACAGTGTCAGAGGAGTGGCATTACAATCAATTTTTTTACCTTTTGACCCCACCCCTCACCCACTCCTGGGTAGTGGGACCAAATGTACATGTGTTCATGTACTCCACATTAATATGGGTAATCCATAGACCAAATTAGGTTGAATTCTGTCCAACGGTTTCGGAAGAGATGCATTACAATCAATTTCTGCAGGTTAAAATTTGACCTTTTGACTCCTCTCCCACCCCCTGGGGGCAGAGCCAAATCTAAATGGCCTCTTGCACTGCACAATCATATGGTAACTCAAATATCACGTTCCATCTAGCGATTTTAGAGGAGTTGCGTTACAACTGATTTGACATTTTGACTCCTGCCATGCCTCCCTGAGGGTGGAGCCAAATCTAAATATCGTCTTGCAAAGCGGAATCATATGGGTAACCCACATACCAAATTTCATTTAATTCCACCCAAAGGTTTGGGAGGAGATAGTGTGACGGACAGACAGACGGAGGGAGGCGATTACAATATCCCCGACGTTTTTTTAAAACGGGATAATTAGACACAGACTTTGCCCTGAAGATACCACCAAACCAGGTCAGGGGTAGAAATAAGAATTTTGTTCTACATGCACAAAGTGCAACTAATATTAGGATTTTGTCTGCAAAGAATCTACATGCACATAAATTAATCCTTTCACCTGACACCTATGAATTCTCTAAATCTCAGTTTCAACACAACCATACAGGAAAACTGTTGAATATTTTGAAATTAATTTGACTGGAATCCGTTGCTGCCATAGGCAGCAACGTCTTCCAGTCAAATTAATTTCAAAATAATCAACAGAATAAGTTTTAAATCGTAAAGAATTTACTTTTTTTCAAGGATTTGTCGGAGAGGGTTAACATTATAGACTATCAGTCAGAAATGTGCATACACCTTGCACACCTAGTATTACAAACTTACCTGCACCAGTCATTTTTTACCTGTATTTTGCATCTAAAAGCGCCTTATTTCGACCCCTGAACCAAGTCACTCTTGGTGCCTGCAGAGCACATGTCAACTGGACATTCTCCTTCGATCAATACTCACCATTCTGTTACTTCTGATATACAGCTGGCTCTGACAGCGGCTCTAGGACTATAGACTTAGAAAGCTTTACCGACTCCTGGGAACCGGGTACTCGGCTCCCAACTGCCGAGTACCCGTTTACCATAGAGCTCATTCTTGTTTGCATAGCGACAAGAGCAATACATGCTTTTTGCATTAAGGATTTTAGTGTTTTAAAATAATCTAAGTCTTTAATCAGTGATAGTTTGTGTGTTCTGAAAGGATTAACTAAGGACTATGGAGAATACCGCCCAAGAAAACCAGGTTGTATTGTTCTTTATTATCCATAGTTAAAAGACTTAGGTCTCTAAATTTCGTTGTGTCGCATGTTCCAATTTCTGTCCCCATAGAATCTGGGACGTGTGCTAACAACGATATATGCCAGACGATCGCCTTCTTAAACCCCAACAGGCGATCGGCAGATATGAAAATAGGTGTTTGCTACGGTATTTCTAACACGAATATCGGCTGACGTCGTTCTCCGTAGAATACGAGCGGGTGACGTCACACCCGGTCGCTCGGATGTTTAATTCGCGCATCTTATTCTGGGTGCTGCGTACTAAAAATGGTACCGGAAACTTTAGAATGATCAAGTTTACGTGTGATCACGATCGGTTTGCAATGATCGGTGGTTTCAAAATTCTTGAGTAGATGTGTGGTCTGCGGTTTTACCGTGTGAGACAGCAGTTTTGTTATACATTTTGTTGTTTTCTTCACATATCGTGCTGCGTTCGTTAGGAGTATAATTTATATTGATTAGTAAATATACCCTGAATGCTATGCGATATGATTCCTGGAGCCGTTACACATCCTGGAGGATCTATTATGGGTGTGTTGTGCCCGCCGCGTACTTGTCGTCATAATCAATGCGATCGTTGTTGTAACGTGGCGGGGTGGGGTGCGGGGAGGTTACGGTTAATTTATGAGTCAAATTATTTGAAAATTAATTGTCTGCCTTCCATCCGGGTCTCGTTCCGCTTGTTTATTGTAGGTTTGTGCTTATTTTATAGGCCAAGCCAGCCCCGCCATCATGTGACGACTGCCATAAGTTTGTCCGTGTAATGTTCAAGGACCATGTCTGTTTTATGTGTGCCCTGTGTAATATAGATCATAGGTGTAATGTTTGTGCAGTGTGGTCCGTCGAAACGATGGTTAAGTTCCTTGCCCAGAAGGACTTGGCTGGGTCTGACGCGGGGTCAGGCGGTCCGAGAGTAAATCGTGGAGCGCCCGGTTCGGCCGGTGCGGGTGCTCCACGTCCCCAGCTGGAGGTGGCGGAGATGGCACCGCCGGCGTGGTTTGGTCCGGCTCTGCAGGGTTTTTCTGCATAGCGTTCTGACCACGCTGGTGTCGTCCCTGCTACCAAAGGTTGGGGGGCAGTTTCTCCCCATGCCTGGTACGGATCCTGTCCTCGGACAGGATTCTGGACTGGTTACCGAGGGGGCCGTCTCGTACGGCCCCCTGGCAGTCCCGTCTGGCTTCGGCCAGACGGGTTTCTGTTTCTCTGCGGCCACCTCCGGGTGGTCCAGTAGCGGTGGCCGGTCCGTCAGGTGTGGGAGCCGTCCGCCAGGACGGTTCCACGGTTGACTCGTCTAGTGACGACTCTTCGGAGTCTGAAGACGAGGAGGCCGAGGAGGAGAGGTTGCTGCGGCCCGTGAAGCCGCAGGTGGAGAATATGGAGGTTGATTCCGTCCTAGACGGAACCGGCCTCCATTTGTCTGGTTTGGCGCAAGCCAGGTCAGCGGCTCCGCCTGTGGCTGAGGCAAATCCGTTACCGTGCACCGGTTCCGTGCGGCTTGGTTTGGCACCAGCCGTCATGGGAACGGGTGTGCCGGGCCGGGCGTGGTACTCACCTATCTCGCCTGGTCCGGCAGTCGGACGTGGGGTGCCGTGGGCGCCCGTGTCCGGCTATGGTTCCGCGACTGCTACGGGTCCGTACGGTTTTCCGTGTGGACCTACCCCATGGACCGGAGTGTTTCATGGGGTGGCGGCGGAACCGTGTGGTACCGGAGTGCCTGGCGTGTCAGCCGTGGCTCCTTGCTGGGAGGCCGTGGCTGGCAGACCCGTGAGCACGTCAACGGGTGACGTGTTTGCGGGGGTGTCTTCATCGGAGGTAGATTGGTCAGATGCTCTGGCGTGGCTAGCCAGGGTTGACCCGTCTGTGGTTTCGGCCACGGCCGATGAAGATGCGCCCGTCCGTCGGTTGCGTCGATCAGGACGGGGATTTTGCCCGCGGCCCGGATCCAGTCAGTGGGACTGGATCCACGGTTCATAGAATGGTTGGATGCTATTTATAGCAAACAACTGATGACCAAGGGTCAGCTCCCTGCGGCCTCCAGGGAGGTGCGGGCAAGATGTCGTATTCCGCGGGGGGAATACGACAGGTATGGTGTAGTCCCGTCGGTCACGGAGTGACCGATGGGTACTGGGCGTCCAGAGTGCCGTGCCGGGTCACCCCGGTCCGGCACTTGTGGACAAGTCTCAGGTACACCAGGAAGAAGTCCTGTCCCTATGCGATGAGGGTGTGAGGGCAGCGATGAGCGCTGTCAACCACTCTTATCGTCTCCTTCAGTCGGTGTGGGCTGAAGCGGGGCAGGCCACCCTGTGCCACCTGTGGCGCTTTCATGTGTCAATGACGGCCTGGTGCTGTCGATGGACGCATTGGCAAGGGTGCAAGCGCGTGTGACGAAATCCAGGAGGCAAATGGTCATTGACCATATGCGTCCGGCTACGGCAGTCAGGGAGCGTCTCCTTGGGACACCCCTGACAGGGCCTAGCATCTTCGGTGGCCAAGCGTGGGCCATCTTAGAGGATACCGCCAGTATCGCGCACAATCGGTTAGCGGTAAACCTACAGCTAGAGCTAGTGCGACAAGCGCATGCACTAGGGCCTGTGGGGAAACCGCTAACGGGACAACCTTCAAAGGAGCAGAAGAAGCATAAGGGCAAGGCGAAAGCTAGGCCTGTTGCGACTTCTGCTTCAGCTGGGGTTTCAGAGCCGCCGCCGGCGAAGAAGCCCAGGAAGGTTGTAGAGGCGCCTACCCTCCCCAATGTTGCTCCTGACCGCCCTAGTGGTGGGAAGGGCAAGGGGAAGGGTAAGGGCTCAAAGGGCGGACAGAAGGGGCCGAAGCGTACCTGAGGGTACGAAAGCTCCCTTCATATCCGCCTGGACCGCGCCTGTGTGACAGGAACAGTGGTGCCAGTTATACCCGTCGTGCCTAGAACGAAATGGTTCTCTCTCTCTCTCGTTAAGAAAGAGTGTGGGGGGCGGACTGCGAGCCGGACAACCCCGTTAGACGTCGAGGCGTCTATGGTGGGTGGAAGGCTCATGCGTTTCGTCGAGGCCTGGCAAGGTGTGACGTCAGACAGTCTGGTCCTGGGATGGTTATCCCAGGGTTACATGCCGGAGTGGTGGGACTTTCCACCACAAAATCTGTCTTTGGCACCTGTCTGGACACCCGTACCAAGGGAGCCAGACAAGTTAGAAGCCGTTCAAAAGGAAGTGTCGGGTTTGCTTCTGAAAGGAGCAATAAATCCAGCAAATCGAAACACTCCAGGCTTCTATTCAAACATGTTCCTTGTCCCCAAGAGCACAGGGGGATGGAGACCCATACTCAATCTCAGGCCATTAAATTGGTTTAGCCATACGCCTCGGTTCCAGATGGAAATGCCGAGGTCGGTAATGCGGGATTGAGGAAAGGAATGTGGTGTGTATCGATCGATCTGAAAAAATGCATATTTCCACATTCCTATGAATCGGAGTTGGCACAGGTTTCTGAGATTTGCGTTTCAGAGTCAAGTATGGGAGTTTACAGTCTCCCGTTTGGCCTGTCGACAGCTCCGAGGGTTTTCACAAGAGTGGTCCTTGCGGTGACAGCGTTTCTCAGAAAAGAGAACGTGGCGCTACACACCTACATAGACGACTGGCTGCTTAAGGCAGACTCGGCAGCCAGGTTGAACGTGGATACTGCTCTGACTCTGAAGTTACTTTCAGATCTAAGCTGCATAGTCAACGAGGAGAAATCCGAGTTGACGCCCACTCAACGTTTCGTTTATTTGGGGAGGCGATTCGACCTTGAGGAGGGCAGGGTTTACCCATCAGAGCCCAGAGTGGTGTCTCTGTTAGCCATCCTCAAGAGTTTTCGAGTGGGAAACCACATTCAAGGCGAGGCGGTTCCTTCAGATGCTGGGCATAATGGTCTCCATGGAGCAGGTTATCCCGTACGATGCTCTAATGCGAAGACCTATCCAGTTGTATCTGATGTCTCTGTGGAAACAGAGAACAGAACCCCTGTCAAAACTGGTGCCAGTTTTGGAGCCGATAATATCGCATCTGCTATGGTGGAAACAGCGTCAGAATCTCCTAATAGGGGTTTCGCTGCACCTACCCCAACCCCAGCTGTCCGTTTACACGGATGCATCGCTGGAAGGGTGGGGTGCCTGCCTGGGAGAACCAGGTCTCGGGCACATGGACTCTCCCGGAGAGTCAGCTGCATATCAATCTGTTGGAAATGATGGCAGTGGAACTGGCGTTGGAAGAGTTCCTTCCGATGATCAGGGGCAAGGTGATATTGATACGGTCGGTCAATTCGACAGTAGTATCATATATAAATCGCCAAGGCGGGACCAGGTCGCCCACTCTGTGTATCAGGGTGTGGCACTTGATTCAATGGTACAGGAATTACTCGGTTGTTTTGAAAGCAGCTCGTATTCCTGGCCGATTGAACATTCTGGCGGATGCTTTGTCTCGCAGACAGAGAATCCTGCCAACAGAATGGTCCCTCAACCCTCCAGTTCTGCGACGGATCTTCGAGCATTGGGGCAAACCCAACGTGGACTTGTTCGCCACAAAGGAAAATGCTCAAATCATGACATATGTCTCGCCGATTACAGATCCAAATGCCGTCGATACAGACGCTCTGGCGATAAGCTGGAGAGGGATGCACGCTTACGCGTACCCACCCACCATTCTTCTACCGAAGGTTTTGGTGAAGGTCAGGGAGGAACCGTGTCTGGTCCTGCTAATAGCGCCGTATTGGCCGAGCAGGGCGTGGTTCACGGATCTTCTAGATCTGCTGGTGGAAAATCCTGTGCAGTTGCCCGAGATTCCGAACATAATCTCCCAGGCCAAGGGACGCTTCCTACACGAGCGTCCCGAGATGTTCAATGACTGCGTGGATGTTATCAAACAACGTTCCACGTCGGAAGGCTTTTCTCGACAGGCTGCTGATTTCATCGCGGCTGCGAGAAGTAGGTCAACCTTCAAGTCATATAACAACAAGGTTAACAGATTTGCAGACTGGTGTGAAGAAAAGGGTATTGATACCTTTCAATCCACTATCAGCAAATAGCAGACTTTCTCTGTGAGCTGTTCTTTTGAGGACTAGCTCCCGTCACAGTTGCTGGATACAAGTCAGCTTTGGCATCATTTATCCCTTGTCTAGCCAACAGGGATAGTCCAGAGGTGGCCCAGTTAAATGTGATGTTGAGGGAATGAGCAATCTCCGACCGAGACAACCGGTAGTCATTCCAGCCTGGAGTCTATCTTTAGTGCTTAATGTACTGGCCAAGCACCCTTTCGAACCGTTGCGTTCGGCTAGTCTAAAGCATTTGACTCTAAAGGCGGTTTTTCTATTGGCAGCTTCCTCAGCTAGAAGGCGCAGTGAGATCCATGCGCTTTCGGCAGAGAGGAACCGATTTATTGTTTCTGGAGAAGGTCTGCGTCTTCTGCCAAGAGCAGAGGTTATGTCAAAGAACCAATCTTTGAGATATCCCGGCAAACCGATCATTATACCGAAGTTAACTAGGTTTGATCGTGATGCCAGTGTCTGGTGCCCGGTCCGTGCTTTGACTAAGTACAAGAAACGGACTGACTCGTTACGGTCGAACGATAGACATCTGTGGATCTGCCATAAAAAGTCTTATGGCGCCGCATCCATGGATACTATCTCTCGTTGGGTGGTCGAATGCATTCAGACTACTCACGAGATGGCGACTGGGCACCAGGTGCAAGGCGTAAGGGCAGACAATGTCAGAGGAATAGCCGCCTCGACCGCCCTTTACAATGGTGTTCCGTTATAGGACATCATGGCCGTTGCACAATGGCACTGTGAGTCCTCATTCACGGATTACTATATGAGGGATGTGTCAGACTCAGCCAATCCACTCGCTTTAGCTGTTTTTGAAACGATAGTTAGTGACCACACTGCTTTTCCCCTTTTCTCACTTCGGTAAGAAAAGAACCTAAAGCAGGCATGGTCAGGCGAGAGGATGTCAACCAGATTGTGTCACTGATGGCCGAACCGGTGAATGGTTGTAGGCGGTACGTCTGAAGTCCTGTTATCATAAGGTAATTCAACAAGTGAGAGTTTTTTGTATTATGTATATGTATCATGTTCATTCATCGTATATATTCATGCTCATTCCCAGGCTAATACAAGCGATATGCAGGGAGTAGTTAACCCTCTTGGCATATTGGTGTTTTCAGGCGAGATACATGTTCGTTAGTTCTCTCCCTTTTCTTAGGAGGAAAAAGGGGGGGGAGCTGTGACGCGAATGTGATTCGGTTCCGTAAACTTGACGGTCCTTTTTAGGTCTCCGTTAGTCAAGTTTGAAGTCTAAAATCTTTCTCCAAGGGGCAAAATTAGCATGTATGGCTTGCCCCTTCCCACCAGGTTACTGATCAAATCTGGTGTATATCAGAAGTAACAGAATGGTGAGTATTGATCGAAGGAGAATGCAGGAAATGTCAATTTCCCTTTCTCCGAGATCTAACAATACTCACCATTCTGTTACGGACCCAGCCTCCCAGCCCCACGGAGGCAAGCCATAGTTTTCTCTTGTTTGGTGGCTATGCAAACAATATGAGCTCTATGGTAAACGGGTACTCGGCAGTTGGGAGCCGAGTACCCGGTTCCCAGGAGTCGGTAAAGCTTTCTAAGTCTATAGTCCTAGAGCCGCTGTCAGAGCCAGCTGTATATCAGAAGTAACAGAATGGTGAGTATTGTTAGATCTCGGAGAAAGGGAAATTGACATTTCCTGCATTCTGTGACAGCAATGCTACTAATCTGCATTATAAAGCCTGTAAGATCATGGGCATTTGTTTTACAATCTAGGTCGTGACCGTAGTCACCTGAACAGTGATCGTAAGGGGATGTGAGCCTCTTGTATAATCATCTATTTTTAATGCTTTAGCGGTCAAGCCCGCCAAAACTGACCTTTGCAGTAGTCTTGAGGTACAGTACAGCTCATAAATACATGGTTCCAAAACAAAAATAGAAACATGTTATTTAGTAAGAAATGTTCTGATTGATATTTTGAGCATAATTGGATTGGAAGACATTGCTGCCTTCGGCAGCAATGACTTCCAATCCAATTATGCTCACAATATTCAAAAGCACATTCTATTTAGTTTCATTAGAATGTCAAGTTATTTCTGAGCTGTCCGTATGTTCATTTTACAGAAGACTATTTTTTAAATTTTATCATTGGACATGGAAGGACTTGCTCAGTAAATTGCAAGTCATTCCAGTTGTCAGTTTTCAAAATGTATTTCTTCCTGCCATTGGACATATACGAAGAAAAATATAAAAATTTTCTTGGCAGATCTTGACCATTAATGGGATAATACACAAATAATACATTATGTCGTTACTTACATTGTATACCTGGGACAAGTTTCACAAACGTTCTTAAGTACACTATTGTACTTAGGTACAGCGTAAATATCAAATAAAGCATTCTGATTGGTCTGTTTTCTACATTACCACAGGGTGTAACTTACGCACCGAAACTGGCCCCTGAAGAAGTTCTATATCTCATGACAGAGTATATATGTCTGTTTCTTAACTATGACTTTCAGGATTGCTTCCCCGCACGATTTGCAGCGATACACTTCGTCAATCAACCATGGTACATAGAAGCTGTCTTTAAGATGATCGGACCATTTCTTAAAGATAAAACCAAGGAAAAGGTATCTATATTACATGTAGAAATGATGAACTGGCATTCAGATTTCGATTCACCCTGATCAAGTGCCAGATATAGAAGGAAGCCAAGATCAGTTGAACAGATTTATATTAAGGCTGGCGTGATTACGCGATTAAATCGAAAATCGTGATTATGTTTTAAATCGTGAATTTATATGATTAAAAATTAAATAATCGAATAATCGTGAATATTTTCTATTACTTAAAATATTTCAAAACTTAACTTTCAATTACTTTTTAATGCAATCGGTCATGAAAAATGGCATTTTGCTTAGTGAATATATGGCCATTTGCAGGGCAAGAGCAGGCTATTTTTGAAAATGTGTGGCTGGAATGCCTGGCTGGCTCGAGAATCAAGCCAGGCATTCCAGTCATACATTTTCAAAAATAGTCTTCTCTTGCCCTGCAAATTGACTTTTCTAAACACCATTGCAGATTTCGTCATTGATATTCTTTTGTTGCTATATCTTGGTAACTTGTACCCAAGCAGATTAATCGAGTAATCACGATTATATTTAAATACTTGATCGCGATCACTCACGGTAATAATCACGCAAGCCTAATTTATATAAATGATGTTTGAAATATCCTTGAAAGCTATGGAGGTAGATTCTAGCTACATGTAATCTCCACCCACTTTAGGCTCATGTTGGAATTGATTTCTAAATATACTTTGAACCAAGAATTATCAGAATCCCAATAAAAAATTGTTATATGTACGGGTAATATTTTGAAAATATTAATTTGTCGGAGAGCTGATTAAATTGTAAATTAATCAAAGACATTACAATTCAGAAATGTTTGTGATGGACTATTGCCATCTAGGCTTGCGCGATTGTGTGATTAAATATCGAAAATCGTGATTATTTTTTAAATCCTAAATTTATATGATTAAAAACAAAATAATCGAATAATTGTGAATAATTCCACAGCATAAACTATTTCAAAATCTACCTTTTTATTTACATTTTGCTCAGCTAATGCATGTCCATTTGCATGCCAAGAGAACTCTATTTTTGAAAATGTATCATTGGAATGCCTGGCTCGATGCTCGAGCCAGGCATTCCAGTGATACATTTTCAAAATAGGCTTCCCTTGGGCTGCAAATGGACATTTCTAAACACCATTGCAGCTTTCGTCATTAATATACCGATGTTGTTATATCGGTGTAATTTGTAACCAGGACGATTAATCGAGTAATCGCGATTATTCTTAAATAATCTATCGCGATCACTCAAATCAATAATTGCGCAAGCCTATTGCCACCTTTGTGGCAGGATTATCAATTGTCAAAAATAGTCTCTTGCCATCCAGATGGATATTCTGTAAGCAATAACGTCACTTTTCATGGCAGATCATGACCATTAAATGGTTAACATAGGTGGCCTTTACAGGCAGGTTTCATTGTACATGTAGGCTTTCACGATTACATGTATGTGATTAAATCGAAAATCGTGATTATTTTTTAAATCATGAATTTTTATGATGAAAAATTAAATAATCGAATAAGCATGAATAATTTCTTCTACATATAATATTTCAATTCCAACCTTTTGATTACTTTTTAATGAGATAAGTAGAGCTGTTCGGTATTGATATTTTATGCTCGGTACCGATATCAGTATTTTTGGTCCCAATTGCCTCGGTACCGGTATGGTATCGGTATCGCATTGATATTTCTGCAAACGCTTTTGTGGTTACATTGCAAGTGCTTTTTCAAATTTATTGTATTGTCATGATTCGCCAATACATTCTGTTTTACTATCGATTCGTTTGAAATAATGTCCACGCACTAGCTATTTTGAGACTTATATAATAATTGTCAGACAGTGCAACATTGTGATGGGTAGCCCTCTTGTGATGTGAAATAATGAGGATTGCATGTGCAATTTTGATGGAATTCTCTCTTTTGTGCAATTTGAGGCAATTTTTTTTCAGTATTGAAATTTTGGTAATTTGATATTTGTTCGGTACAGTATTTCGATATTGTTGTGGTATTGATATCGCACAGTATTTTCGGTATACCTAACAGCTCTAGAGATCAGTCATGAAAATTAACTTTTTGCTCAATCAATGTATGTCCACTTTGCAGGCCAAGAGAAGAGTATTTTTGAAGATGCATCACTGGAATGCTGTGATAAATTTTCAAAAATAGTCTTCTCTTGGCCTGCAAATGGACATTTCTAAACACAATTGCAGCTTTCATCATAATAATGGATCGTGATCACTCAAAGCAATAATCGCACAAGCCTAACATATCGTAATCGGTTTCATTATTGTGATCACAGATACAAATGCACGGTATAAACTTGACGACTCTACATCAATGTATGCCGAAGGATATTCTGCCGGCGGAACTCGGAGGACATCAACCTCCGTATAACAACCTGTACTGGGCGCGACAGCTTATCGGTGATGAGACATTTAGTTTTGGTGATAAACATATCTACTGGCCGAGTTCCGGAAATTTCAAGTAAGGCTTGTTCTCGTACTTTGATCATATAATTGTAATAAATTGTTGAATCTGTCTGGTGTGTAGAAAATGTAGATTACAAAATAAAGAAATGCAGTACAGCTCAGAAACAAGAAAGGAAACATGTTAATACGATTTTGAACATTATGTAAGTAATCTTCTCTGGAATATTTTGAACACAATTGGATTGGACGCTGCGTCCAAATGGACCTTTCCTGTTTATCCATCAATCATATGACATCATAATCAACTGCGTAATGTGTAACCTAATGTCATAATCAATGACGTCATGAATGACGTAGATAAGTTCATCACGAACGTTAAATTGGTGATGGACTAAGCGTTGTTGTACGAATTGTATGTCTTCACTATTTAATATTTTGAAACTAATTTAACTGGGCACTGTTGCTGCCTTGAAACTAATTTGACTGGGCGCTGTTGCTGCCTTGAAACTAATTTGACTGGGCGCTGTTGCTGCCTTGAAACTAATTTGACTGGGCGCTGTTGTTGCCTATGGCAGCAACAGCGCCCAGTCAAATTAGTTTCAAGATATTCAGCAGATTAACTGTATGGTTTTCTGGAAATTGATAGTCAGGGAGTTCAGTGATTGATCGATCCCAACATGGGTGAAGTGTGGTTGGATCTTAGCTAGAGATGGGCGGGGCATAGCTAAAACTGGATTCCTCCATGATCAAAATATTCAACAGAGCGTTTTATTACGTTTTGTAAACATGTTACGTTAAATGTATTTCTCAACTATTCTTTTATATTCACCTGACTATACATAAATTCATTTTCAGAACTCGTTCCGAAACATTTCCACTTGATCAGTTTTCCAGTGAAACGAAGACAAAGGAAAACCACAGAGGTACGCATTTAGACGAAGAATTCTTCCTGTTTGACGCAGAACAACAATAACACAAGTTCGATGTTAGGAAAAACATTCCCGCCTATTTCCGGTTATATTAACCATCGATACTTAATTATTACTCTTGTCAAGGGAGATAACTCTGGGGGGGGGGGGGGGGCAAATGGGGTTTTTTTTAAATCTGGTCACTGATGCTATTGTTGCAACTAAGTGGCTTCGTCTGTAAAGGATTTAATCCTTTCACCGATGAATTCCGTGTATCTAATTTTCAACACAACCATACAGGAAAATTGTTGAATATTTTGAAATTAATTTGACTGGAACGTCTTCCAGTCAAATTAATTAAAAAAATTTCAACAGAATAAGTTTTATATCCTAAAGAATATACTTTTTCAGGGATTTGTCGGTGAGAGGGTTAACTGAGACATATACTGGTTGCGAGTCACAACTAAGTATCATGAAAATATATTTTCCCATCCCATAAATAGGATTTTTGTCGAGCCCATAGCAAAGTGGAGGATCTCGACATATCGATCCAAATGATATTCGAGATCTCGTGTTCACCAAGAATTAGGTAAAAGTTAGTTTTTCAGTAGACATTTAATTCATCAAGAATTTATCCGATATTAATAAAACATGAAACAGATTTAATCTGTACCATCATTGCATGTAATCAACATGACAATTGAAATGCTTTTCAAATTTTTTCAATGTTTTTACAGGGTTTGAATTTAGTTAAGAATTAGGTAAATGTTAAATTTTTTCCATTGATATTTAATTCATCAAGAATTTATCAGAGGTCAATAAAACTTAGAGAATTGTTCCATGTTACCGATTTGTTCTGTGTTACAGATTTGTTCTATGTTACAGATTTGTTATATGTTACAGATTTGTTCTATGTTACAGTACTGTTCTATGTTACAGTACTGTTCTATGTTACAGTACTGTTCTATGTTACAGTACTGTTCTATGTTACAGATTTGTTCTAGGCTATCATTGACATCATAATGAAAATTATTTTCAAATTGTTTCCATATTTTTGCATAGGTTGGACTTTCAAGTTTTTCTAGGGTCGTAATTTATCACGGGGTTATCCGATCCCAACAAAACTTTACAGGTTTGTTCTATATCAGCTTTGCATTCAATTTGCAGCGAAATTAAAAGGATTTTAAAGACTTCCATACTTTTGCTGGGTTTGTACTTGCTGGTACGGTAGTTTATTTCTGTGTGATTTTTTTCCTTTCATGAATTAGAAGAATGTTATGGTTTTTTCAATAGATATTTGATTCATCAAGGGAGTATACGATATTAACACTTTCACCGATGAATTCCCATTATCTCATTTTTAACGCTACAATATAGGAAAACTGTTGAATATTTTGAAATTAATTTGACTGGAAGTCATTGCTACCTTAGGCAGCAATGGCTTCCAGTCAAATTAATTTCAAAATATTCAACAGAATAAGTTTTATATCGCAAAGAATATACTTTTTCTGTGATTTGTCAGTGAATGGTTAAGAAATCTTATTTTCTGCCACTGCCACACATAATGTGTGATAGGCAGAAAAACTAATAGGCTTGACATGCAGGATGCAGTCCATATAGTTCTAGATATTATCGTGTTAGGGTTTACCTCCCTTGCTGTGATCTTCATGCGATTAATTTACATTATATTTACAAATGAAAAACTTAAATTGCTATTAAATTCCATATTTTTAAAAACCATGGAAGGGGCATTGTATCTATCGCATGGCTGTGGTGGAAAATTGCAATACTGGATTTTGGGGCCAATAGAAACTCCATTTCCAGGCTATATGTAATATTACATATTCATAATTGTGCTTCCCCTTCAATCATCAAGCAAGCCATATAGCTTCTACAGTGGTCTTGAGAAATGTCCATTTACAGGGCAAGAGAAGACTATTTTTGACAATTTACAACTGGAATAATTGGCTAGATAACAATGAATGAAGAAGATACTAGAAACACAGATTATTACTTATTGGTTTTATTATCTACTGTCTCAATCATTAAAATTTTTCATTAATTAAAATCTTATTTTCAAGCTGTTTGAATGAATTTGTTTATGTAAACGCGGATTAAAACAAACACCCTGTCATAAATTCAAATTTTAAGTAGCAAATAGAAGAGATTGGTGCAAATTTTGGAACTGCTGTGCTGAGTAGTGACAACTTTCAGCAGTAAATTTCTCCAAATTAACATCAGTGGACCTTTCCAGTCTTAGCTATTCCTCGACCATCTCTAGCTAAGCTCCACCCACATCTCGCTCGTGTTGGGATCGATCAATCCCTGAATGCCTGACTATCAATTTCCAGAAAAATATTTAAGTAAGCTGTTTAATATTTTGAAACTCATTTGCCTGATTTAACAGTGACAGTACCCAGTAAAATTAGTTTCGAACTATTCAACAGCATTCTCACAACAACGCTTAGTCCGTCACCAATTATATGCATTCTTGATGAACTTATCTACATCATTCATGACATAATTGATTATGACATCATTCTATACGTCCCGTAGTTGATTATGATGTCATATAATAGATGGATAAACTGGACAGGCCCATTCTCGTGATAAGGATTCTTTAACCCTTTAAATGTCTAAATCTGGTCAAGAAAATCACACTATTTCCTTATTGAATGTTGATTTGCAGGCCAAGAGAATATTTTTGAAAATTTACCACTGGAATGGCTGGCTCGGTTACCGAGCCAGTCATTTCTGTGGTAAGGTTTAAAAAATACTCTACTCTTGGCCTACAAATGGACATTCATCAAGACCACTGCAGAGGTCGGATTTGGCCGGTTTCATCATGAAAGGGTTAATGGAATGTGATATTTCACCAGTAAATGTTTTAGACAATATGAGTGACTGTGAACATATGACTTGGCAATATCAACACCAAGTTTCTTTGTTTTCATCCTTTCATTGCGTCTTGTCTATGTTTTAGCGTTTAAGTCCAGTATTAAATAGTAAGCGGAATTACAATTTCATATGTTCTTAGGAAGATTTTATTTCTATTATACGTAAAAATATTGTCTCGGTCAAATGTATTTGAAAATGTATTTTATTATTATTATTAATTATTATTATTATTATTATTATTATTAATTATTATTATTATTATTATTAATGGCTAATAATCAAAACCAGTGAATTTGTACATTAAGAAATAATACCATTGACTCACTCACCATTGAGATTTTATTTTAATATACTCTTCATAATTGTATGTTTTGTTATTTACCAAAGTAGTCCATTTTAGGAGATTTTTTGTTATTTTGACACCGTTTTCGGTTGTTGTTATTTGATTTTTTGTAGTGTTTATATATATACATGTATATACTGTGTTTTTAGTCTTAGGTTTAATGTGTCTTATCCCTTTGATCCCTGAAGACCAAGAATCTCAATTTCATACAGTTTAGCTGTAAATTAATTTGAAACTCGACCAGTCAAATTAGTTACAAAATAATTATTCAACAAAATATTTGTTATTGTAAATGATTTTTCTGATCTATTGCTTTAGCTTCACATGTTTAATCCTTTAACCCTCAAATTTTCTTTTTAAAAATTCAATTTTTTCATAGACATAGGCAAAAATTAGTGTTAAATTGGTTTCAAAATATTGAACAGGTCTTATAATTTAGACGCTGGAATTTAAGGGGCTAAATAGTTAATTAACCATTTAATGGTCAAATTTGGTCAGGAAAATTTAAATACTGCCTATTGAATGACCATTTACAGGCCAAAAGAATACAATTTTTGAAAATTTATCACTGGAATGACTGGCTCGGTTATCGAGCCAGTCATTTCAGTGGTAAATTTTCAAAAAATAATTTTCTCGGCCTGTATGTGCACATTCCACTAGAGTAGAACAGAAGCTGGTTTTGGCTGGAATGACCTTTAAAGGGTTAACTGCATCTCTTACCTTGTGGCTTTACTCTGACAGAGCTTTGACACGTGACATTGAAGTTGAAGTGGTGTCGTCAGTTGAAGTGATGTCAGTTTGAAGTGGCATCAGTTGAAATTATGTCGGTTAAAGTGACCAATTGAATCATGAACGCATGCATAATTGCAATAATAATCACAAGTTATGAATTATTACCATCGGCCTGTAAGGAGAAGAGGTTATTGAATTCGGGTCTGTCATTGTGTCCAGAGCTGTGTCTCAAACAGAATTTGTGGACGTGATCTTGGTAAAAAAAACACCTGGATCAGATAAAATTCTGTATCTGTAGATATCTCAGAAAGTACTGGTCTGATTTGTCTCAACTTTTAGCACAGGAATGGTTCTGAGCATGCATGGGGATTCCACAACTGCGGTCAGTAATCATCACTAAAATCTGAAATTGTAAAATGTCGCACAAACAGGAGGATGAAAGGTCTGCAATCAGAGATTGCTCTTGTTGAGTATTGAAATGGCATAAAAATACATTTTAATGAAATATTATAGAACCATGTGTTGAGGAATTGACCTTTCCAGTTTTAGCTATGCCCCACCCATCTCTAGCTCAAGCTCCACCCACACCTCTCGTGTTGGAATCGGTCAATCCCTGAATTCCCTGATTACCAATTTCTAGAAGACTATATAGGTAAGTTATTAAATATATTGAAACTAATTTTACTGGATGCTGTAACAGCTGCCATAAGTTCCCAATCAAATTAGTTTCAAAATATTCAACAGAATGTTTATTAAATGGTAAAGACATACAATTCGTACAACGTGTCGGACTATTAAGCATTAAAGACGGACTAAATCGAGGTATTCATGATGTAATAATTATGATGTCATCCTACACATCACTTACTTGATTATGACACCATATGAGGTCCATTGTATCGTCAATGGTTTTGTTCATCACTCAGTCGATAATGCTGTGGTAGAGTTAATGCATCCTTGCCTAATACCAGGCTTCTGCTATGAAAGGAAAATGTCTCTTAGCTCATTAACCCACACATCAGCAAAAGTGGCTTCTTGAGAAATTTTCATTTGCAGACCAACAGAAGACTATTTTTGAAGATTTACCACTGATCCTGTTCAGGGATCGAAATTGCCCTGGGCAACCTGATTTTCAAAAGGGCAACTAAAGTTTGGCTGTTAATGGTTCACAGGGCAACATTGATAAATACTCAGACAAATAGTACTTACTATGTATGTGTTTTTTATACATGCACCTACTGACAACTCTTCGTTTTAAGTCATTTATTTATTTAATGCTTAATGCAATTTCTGAATAATTGTGGCCATTCTTCAGAATTTACTTGACAAAGCAAGGGATTCTAATTTTCTTTGTCATTTAGCATATCATAAATAGGCAACCTTAATCTGCGGCGGGCAACCTGAAAATGCAAGAAATGACATCTCACTTATTTCTAACCCTGACTGTTAAAAGTTCTCTCAAAATCGCATGTTGTAGCCAGACTAATCACTGATCAAAATTACAATCCAGCCTTATTAGCTCTCGTGTATAATTTGGCCAAAGTGATCAAGCAATAATTATTGCTTTCTGATTGTAAAAAATTCACAAGTGAACTTAGATAGCTTTTATCTATCGAAATATTTTTTACAGCGCTTTTGCTTTCGCTGTTGGAAAAGATATGCTATTCTTTAGCAAGTTTCAAAGCTATTTGAATAATGTTAACAAGGTACATTGTAAGTTTATGCGTTGCTCGCTGACGCACGCACGAGCGCGCGCGCACACGCTCACTCATAAGCTGTAAGCCATGTAATCCACACCCATCTGTCAATCAAATCATTTGAATATTACATGGTTCGTACTACGAACCATGTAATATTCAAATGATTTAATTGATGGATGGGACTCGGTACTGACCATTGAAATATTACCACGTCATGGAATTTGAAAAGTTAAATTCCAGGCCTGGAAAGTCATAGAAAAATCGGCATTTCTTATCATTGGTCATGGAATAGTCATGGGAATCATGCAAAATAAAGGAAATCTCTCAGCATAACTTTCCACCGTCGCCTCTATATAATGAAAATTGCTTGTTGTAAGATGCAATAGAGATATTTTGCAGAAAAACTTGTATCTTAATTTATGTCTAGCTGTCATAAACACAAATCTCCTTTGATATTGGAGGTCATAGAATTTGTTAATTCTGGTCATGAAGTCATAAAATTTCAAACATAGAAAAGTGTATAAACCCTGTATTATTGATATATAGAGAATCTGGAACGAGGTCACTTTTCATATCACTATTATGAACTGAGTTGAAAATTATCAATTTGCATGAGCTTTAGCGAGTGCAAAATTGATAATTTTAAACGAGGTTCATAATAGTGATATGAAAAGTGACAGAGTTTGAGATTTTATTTATCATATAAACTGTAATTTTGAAATATTTGCCAATAGTTGCTGATGTGACTTTTATCTGATTTCTCATTGTTGATTTTCGTGAAATCGATACCGCCGCTGTGAAGCACCACTACTTAATAACAGATACTGAATGCGCAGCAAAATATAGTGACAAACACAAAATCTGGCGATGTCAGCCGTTAAATAGTATTTTAACTGGTCATTGAAAATTATAGCCACGGCCATCACGATGACATTTCATGAATGACAAATCGTAGTAAAACAGTACCGCGTAGTAATCCCTACGCATCATGCTCACATCAATAGATGTTTTAATTGGTCGATTTAAATGGGTTGCGCACCCAACAGCCAATGAAAATACTCCGTTGAATATGACACATGTCCTCATATCGAAAAATATGGAATGGGCTAGAAGGCTTGTTTATATGATAAATATGAATCCCAAATTTTTTGCATCACTACAGGGATTTGATCTATGACACAATTCTGTGATGTCACAATCAAGATAACATATAGCACTCCTTCAGGAAACGTGAAAAGTCCAAGTGTACGAATTATGTCTTTGACGGATATAAAATTTCATAAGCATTCTGCTGAATATTTTGAAAGTAATTTGACTGGGAGCTGTTGCAACAGCACCCAGTCAAATTATCTCAGAATAGTTTAACAGATCACCTGTATAGTTACCGTATATTTGGATTCTGGTGGGCTTCAAAACCTCTACACAGAATTTTGATTGGTAAATTTTTATGGTGGCCATCTTGCAATTTCCGAAATCCTTCAAGTGATATCTTCTTCAAATGTGACCCGATTTTAGCCAAACTTGAGTTTGGTTTCTGCATGTATGGTGCAATGATCCAGGTGAGCAATCCAGGCCCTTTACACTTATTATTATAGGGGTGTATTCATTACTGATACCCGCTAGTTATGTCTGTGCTATTATGTTCAACTGTTTGTATTTTATTCAAAGCTAAGTCACAATATCTCAATGTCAAAGCAAGCATACATGGTACAAGCTCCTGAATATCTCAAAGTTACTGGTAAACTGAACACACGACAGATTAATTACAAATTTTCAGTGCAATATTGTTCATTCATTATAAAGAATTTGATTTGTCAGTGATATTGTAAAGATTTATTGCGCATATGGTTGCTTTTTGTAGTTATATACAACGTGTTACTGTTTCAACAGTATATATTTTATTGTTTTATTGTGCTTTTTGCAATCATATTTTGTTATTATTGGTTGTTTTCTGATCTTTATCAACAGTTTCATGGAGATACCGGCTAAAGCCGTCCTCTGAAATGGTCTTGGATCAATATCCATTTGCAGGCTCAAGAGAGGGCACTTTGAAAATGTATCACTGAAATGTCTTCTCTTGGCCTCCAAATCGCCATTCAACAAGCAAATATTTTTATTTTCTTGACCAAATCTAGCCATTTAATGGTTAAATGAATAAGTTACATAAGTTGTCGGGAAGTATAGTGGTATGCTTCCACAATTATATACAGACATTTGGTTGGTTAATATGATCAGTTGTCATCTTGAATTTTCAAAATTTCACATATATATAAATTTCTCAATTTGTCTCATTATTGTAGTATTATCTGTTTTCTAATGAAGTCACATGTTTTTTTAACCAGCTGCGAGGCCTGAATAACTCTTTAACCCTTGAATTTGTTCAAGAAAATTTTAATTTTCTCATAAAAAATGTCCATTTGCAGACCAAGAGAAGACTATTTTTGAAAATTTACCACTGGAATGACTGGCTCGATTATCGAGCCAGTCATTCCAGTGGTAAATTTTCAAAAATAGTCTTCTCTTGGTCTGCAAATGGACTTTTCTCAAGACCCTTACAGAAGCCATTTTTGGTTGATTAAAAGGGTTACTGGCCAATTTGCAGGTCAGCAGAAGACTTAAATTTTAGATTTTATGAAAAATGTATTAGAAATTATCAAAATGCATCTCCTTCGCTGCTTGCTGGATTTCAACCAAATTTGTCTAGAAGGGCCGTATGGTGGTGATACACTCCAGAACTGCTAAATATTCAGAATTTTGATTAATCAGTTTTTTTGGTGGAAATCATAGATTTTATGAGCAAGAGGCCCAAGAGCCATAACGCTTACCCGGACCATTAGCATCTGAACAGACATAATACTTTAAATTCAGCAGGTACAAGACATAAAATACAAAATTGGAATTCAATATAAATGATATTTAGTGAGAAATTAATGATGGACACTGACCACACAATCAGATTTCACCGTACGTACCATCCACCCAATAAAAAAATCCACTATGGCCACCAAGCGCAAAATCTTGATTGGTCCATTAGTTATTAATGAAATTAAATCTAATGAGTTTCAGCATGATCTGTACAGCAGTTCCTATCTCAGATATTTTAAGTGGTTTGACTGGCTCAGTAACTGAGGCAGTCATTCCAGTGGTAAAATTTCTTCTGTTCAATTGCAAATGGATACTCCTTGAGACCACTGCAAACGCAGGTTTTTGCTGTATTGGCCATTACATGTTTGATTTACTGCAGAATGGGTGCTGTTTTAAGATATTTTAATCAAACGAACAATTGTGTAAACTGATTTGAAAACAAAATTTTAATTCCTTTGTTTGAATTTTAATACATTTATGATAAATTACTGTGCTTTGCTTTAGAATCAAATTTTGTATTTATTTCTTTAATATTTGTTGCGGGGAAGAATTACAAGAACCGCTTCCTAATTATCTTTGTACAGAATTCACATAGCAAATAGTCCCACTAAATACTCATTATTGATGTGAATTTTAATGCCGCTGAGATTGGCAGTGATTGCTGCACCATTTTGTTAATCATCTTTGTTCAACTGCTTGCAGAGTTAAAGGTGCATATTCACACCAAAATGCTTGAAACTATAATTGTAAAACTTATATACTTTTAGAGGCTTAAATTGTGTGCCTAGAAGTAATGAAGTGAAATAAATCATAACATAGGATGATTTTATTATATATAAATTTAATATAATTTTGAAATTAATTTAGATACACAAGTCCCTAATTCAACTTCACAACTAAAAAAATTATATTAATTTATGTGGAATGAAATCATCATATGTTAAGATTTATTTATTTTCAACACTTATGTATACAATTTGAGCCTTTAAAAGCATGCAATTTAAACAATTTTATCGTCGAGCATTTTGGTGTGAATATGCACCTTTAAGGGGAGATAACTCATTATTGTAGAAAGATTTTAATTTAAAGTGGAGATAGTCGTCTCCCTTGGGCTATTTTGAATGAAATACAGTTAAAAGTATTGTGATTGTTGTTGCTTTTGCACATAGTTTATCCCTTTCACCACTGAATCCCTGAGATCATCATTTCAAAAGTAGATTTAACCATTCACTGTTGAATATTTTGAAACAAATTTTTATTGCAAGCTGTTGTATGTAGCCTAAGACAGTAACAGCTTTCTGCGAAATTTATTGCAAAATTATCGACAGAATATATTGTACATTGTATGGAATTGTTATGTAGAATTGAAAGGGTTATAAACGAGAATGCGTATTTGTGATTTATGTTCAATCCATTTATATATCATGTGATCTGTGTCTAGGACATTAATCATTTTTTCACATACCATAATCATTTTATCAGAAATAAAATACACTTTAAAGTGAATATACAATATATGTGTGTATGATTACTGTATTCTGTGGCTGTAGGAATAGAAACATTCTACAGCTGCAATCAGTCCTTCTTCGCTTTTGCCCACTGTGTCTTGTCCTCAGGCGAAATCCTTAGGTTCCTCAGGTCCATTCTTGACATGAGAGTACCGAGGCCGGCTTTCTTGGTCACGTCGCAGCACGCTTAGCAGATTTATGTAATGACATCTTCTCCTGGCTTTGTATTTGCTGGCTCTCAGCAGGACGAATTCCATGGCTCTGTGCTGGTGTGTCTTCTGGCATCCTTAGAACATAGCCAAACATGGCCCATCTTTGCTGGATCCACGTTTGAAGCCACTTTCACATGATCCGGTGAAGTCGTCGATCTTGTCTCGGTGCGGCATAGAGTAACATTGGATAGGATTTTCTGTATGCTGTTGAGCACAATGGGCCGCAGATTGGCTGGGGGCCCAGGTGGCTTCTTTGGCTTGGGTAGCGCAATAAGGGTGCCTTGGCCTACAGCGTCGATGGGGAGATGGTCAATAAAAGCTGAATTAATTAGGTGCGTGATCGGTTTTGAGATAATGTCACTTGCATACTTGAATATTTCATTGCTCATGCCATCAGGTCCAGATGCACATCCATTTTCAGGTCTTTAAGTGCCTTCTCAACTTCTGCCGTTTTAACTGGTGTTAGTAATGGCCTGGGGTTTCCTAAGAACAGATGCAAGGGCTCATCATCGTGGTCAGTAAACTGTTCCTTGAACCATTCTCGAATTGCTTCGGCCTTGCCCTGGTCAGTCCCGATAAAGTGTCCTTCAGAGTTGTGTACAGTGAGTGGTTGTGTGTAGTCAGTGACTCTTCGCTCGGGCTGCCCGAAACATTTTGTGACAGTCAACTGTGGCAGTTATTTCATTCTACTAGGAAGTCTGCTTGTTTAATAGAAAGATTTTTTAAGCGTTCGCTAATGTGGCGCAGAATGATATTGCGTTCGCGCTGTAGTTTGGTGCGGTCATCACTTTGGCCACTTTAATAGATGCGCAGGCCTATTGCTTTCTGCTGTGCTGAAGTTACAAATTGTATGTCTTTACTGCAATGTATTTAATAAGCATGCTGTGTGGCAGCAACAGCACAGTCAAATTAGTTTCAAAATATTCAACAGCATACCTGTATAATTTTTAGAAAATTTAGATTCAGATAGTGCATGGATCTATTGATCCCAACACAGGCGAAATGTGGGTGGAGTTTAGCTAAAGCTGGGCGGGGCATAGGTAAAACTATTCCTCCATCATTATGTCTAGCAGAAGTTGCTGGTCATTGGCTCATATGGGATAACTAAAACTCCAGACTACACGCTGATGGAGAAGATGCCAGCAGGTGGAATGCCCCAACCCTCATTACAGGTAAAATGATAACACCAAACCAGAATCTCTTCAAAATTATCACATTTATTTGCACTTTTATCCCAGACCAATTTAGTTTTTGAGTTTCACATAGCTGTCATCTAGATGAACATTAACCCATCTATGTCAAATTCTGACTAAGCTGTCTATATTGCAAGAACATTGTGTCTGCAAGAATATTGTGTCACACTTGTTAAAAAGAAATATACTGAGCCAAAAAAGTTTAGCACCAGTGAAGTTTGGTTTGTTGTATTAAAACTATGCGTCCATTTATAACCAAATTTGCAGGCATGTTTCGTCAATGTAATGTCTCGCTGATCATGAAGAAATGCAAATCATTTCTTGCATTTCTCGGCCGCACGCTTACTGCATGTGAAAATGCATTTTTCATGCACTGGCCCACATTGGCGGGTATCGAAGGCAAAAATTCTTCATATTGCAAAAGCAGATAATGAACAGAAAACGTTTAAAAGTTTACCCTACCAAACACTCCCCCAGGTCTACCCGAAAATCAGCGCCATGAAGCAATGGGAAGACTCGCTGCTGGGCAGAGCGTTCGCGCTGCTGCTCGACATTTTAATGTTCACGCCTTAACCATTTCCCCGTCTCCGCCAACGTGAGCAGGAAACTGGACATGTTAATGACCGACCACGAACTGGCAGACCGAGAGCAACAACACCACGAGAAGACCGCTACTTAGTGACGTCATCACGACGTCACAGGTTTGAGACTGCGCCGCTACCGGCACTACAGTGCATGCACAAACTGTGCGAAACAGACTCCATGAAGCTGGACTGCATGCCCGTCGTCCACTTGTTGCTGTTCCGCTTACAGAGCGTCACATCGAGAATCGGTTTGCATGGGCAAGAACTCATCAGCGATGGCGTGCTCAACAATGGAGCCACGTTTTGTTCAGTGATGAGTTGAGGTTTTGTGTGGATGTGGCGGATGGTAGGCAACGGGTTTGGCGACGTTTAGGAGAAAGGTTTAGATTCGATGGCGGCAGTGTCATTGTGTGGGCTGGAATCCATGAATGAGGCAAAACAGATCTTATTGTGATTCGCGGAAATTTAACGGCTCAACGTTACTGTGAAGAAGTTGTCGCCCCTGTTGTCATCCCTTTTATGCAGACTATGTTCCAGCAAGACAACGCCCATCCTCATTCAGCTAAGGTCACCAGTGATTTCCTTGAGGCTAACAACGTTCCGGTGTTGGACTGGCCAGCGCGATCACCGGACCCGTCTCCTATCGAACACGTGTGGGATATTCTTGGCCGTATGGTGCGTGAGAACCATCCACATCTTCACAACGTGCGGGAGCTGGAAGCTGCACTGCTCCGGAATGGGATGCGATTCCTCTTCGTGACATCAGGTACTTAATTCGAAGCATGAGAAAGCGATGTACGCCAGTGGTTAATGCGCCCGGAGGTCACAACCGGTATTGACAGCTCAGTGTCATTATTTAAATTGGACCCTTCCGTTGAATGATGCCGTGTTAAAGGCGCGATGCTAGCATTACAGTAACAAGAGACTGTTGTTCAAATTGGAAAATGACCTATCAATTAAATAAAATATTTGAATCAATTTATTGTTTTTGTTAAATAACATTTATACAGTAATATTCTCATCAGTGTTGCTAAACATTTTTGGTTCAGTATATTATGAATTATCGGCTGACCTTATCGGATATCTTTAACTGTCTGCCTGTTGAATTTCTGCAGACTTCATTTCCCATGTTGTTTAACTCTGGTTATGCTAAATATTTTGAAAACAATTTGACTGAAAGTTGTTGGTGGCTTAGCCACCAACAACTTTCAGTCAAATTGTTTTCAAAATATTCAGCAGGTCCAGTTATTGCCCATTGGAATTATTGGCTGGCGGATTGCAGCAGTCAGACAGTTAAATTAGAATGAATTATGGTTAATTGCAATATCTCATAAACAATAGGAAATTAATCCTTTAGCACTCAAACCGTCCAAAATAGCCTCTGCAGTGGTCTTGAGAAATGTTCATTCACAGACCGAGAGACTATATTTGAAAATTTACCATAGGAATGACTGGTATGATAACCGAGCCAGTTATTCCTGTGGTAAATTTTCAAAAACATTCTCATGGATATTGATATTAAATAAGCAAATATTTTTATTTGCCCGACGAATTTTAACCATTAAATGATTAACATTTCATTTGCGTCTCACAACTATTATTTAACGTCAGTCGAAATGTCAATCAAATTTCTGACAAAGCTGCCTGGTATGTCACAACAGTAGCATATCACACGTGTTGGTTACCCATTTCAACGACAAATCACTGAAATAAGTAAATTTTTACGATATATAACGCGCTGTTGAATATTAAAAAAATTAATATGACTGGAGGATATTATGAAACTTATTTGTTACTTTCATATGTAGCAATGACAAATTCATTTCGTAATCTGCAGAGTATTTAACTGTCTCAGCGCTGCAAGCCATCAGACAATAATTTCAACGAGCAAAAACCTGACTTGGTGACTATTTTGAAAACAATTTGACTGAATGTTGTTGGTGGCTTGATGGCTTAGCCACGAACAGCTTTCAGTCAAATTGTTTTCAAAATAGTTACAAGGACCAGAGATAAGACCAATGGAATATGTCATCTGCAGACTCAGCAGTCAGACAATTAAATAGACAAATAAAGCTGTTACTTTAAATGGCAGCAACATCTTTTTTACAGTCAAATTACTTTCAAAATATTCCACAGCTTTCTGTGTCACCAGTGTTCACTCAATAAGTCCTTACAACAATATATTTCAATTTTTCTGCAATCGCAAAATATATAAGACTTTGATGGTTCACCCCAAACACACATCCACTCCCTCCACCCGACCCTAGGCATTGGCCGATCATCAGTAACTAAAAAATTTTGTTTATTTTGTAAATTGTGAGTTTATACGATTCAAAATTAAATAATCATGAACAATTCCTATGACATAAAATATTTCATAACCTACTTTCTAAGTACTCTTTAATGCGATCGGTCAAAGAATTGACAATTTACTCAGCGAATGTATGCCCATTGGCAGATGAAGAGAAGAGTATTTTTGAAAATGCTCAACTGGAATGACTGGCTCAAGCATCGAGCCAGGCATTTCAGTGATACATTTTCAAAGATAGTCTTCTCGTGGTCCATAAATGGACATTTCGAATCACCATTGCCGCACTTTCATCGTTGATATGCATTTACTGTTATCCCTGGATAATTTGTATCAAGGCTGATTAATCAAGTAATCACAATTATTCTTAAATAATTGATCGCGGTGACTCAAAGCAATAATCGCACAAGCCCAAATCCCACACCCAAAAAGATACCGGGCCAGAACTTCTAGTGGTTACGTTTCAGAAATCGTTTTCTCTTGGTCTGCAAATGGGCAGTCACCAAGTAGAGATTTAGATTCATCATGTTCATTAAGAGGGTTACGATGAAATCCCTAAAATCCTTAAAACATGTTTACATGCATCAATAACTTATATCATATAAAATAGTCATGTCCATTTTTACATAATACTTATTTTAACACTCACCAACAAATCCATGAAAAAGTAAATTCTTTACGATATAAAACTTTTTCACTTCAATATTTTGAAATTAATTTGACTGGAAGACGGAGCCTTAGGCAGCACCGGATTCCAGTCAAATTAAATTCAAAATATTCAACCGTTTTCCTGTATGTCTGCCTTCAAATTGAGATATGGAGAATTTATCTGTGAACGGGTTAACGGTCAAGATGGCTAAAAATGCAGTGGGAAATGTTACTGCAGGTCAAGAAAATTTTTCCGATTTATCACTGGAATGTCTGGCTCAATAACTGATCCAGTCATTCCACTGCTAAATTTTCAAAAACCTTTTGGCCAACAAAATACATTCACAATACAAAGATCTTGACCATTAAATTAGTGACACAGAAATATAACACATGTAGCTCGAAATAAACGATGCTATCTCTTTCGTTCGCCTTTCTGTGTGCGTTTTTTCTCAG
The DNA here is from genome assembly GCA_034401795.1 of Chaetoderma sp. LZ-2023a. Taxonomy (NCBI): domain Eukaryota; kingdom Metazoa; phylum Mollusca; class Caudofoveata; order Chaetodermatida; family Chaetodermatidae; genus Chaetoderma; species Chaetoderma sp. LZ-2023a. The sequence continues at coordinate 52,590,760 of CM067375.1, forward strand.
ACTCTTTCCTCTCCTGCTGTTTCTGTCTCTGTGCCTCTCGATCATCTTTATCCCTCTGCTTCTTTTTCTCGTGATCATCTTTCGCTTTATCTCGTTTCTCTCTTTCCACCCTCAGTACATCGACAGAGTTTGTGTTTTTAGCCAAAAGATCTATAAATAAATGAAAGAAAAACAGATTATATTAACCCTTTCACCGACACATCCCTGAAAAAGTTTATTATTTACGATATTAAACTTCTGTTGAATATTTTGAAGTTAATTTGACTGGATCACGTTACTGCCTAAGGCAGCAATGCCTTCCAGTCAAATTAATTTCAAAATGTTCAACAGTTTTCCTATATGTTTACCTTGAAAACGAGATATGGGGAATTCATTGGTAAAAGGGTAACTGCATGCCTTAAGTCACTACCTTGTGGGACACCAAGAATTAGACTTTAATTAGATAGTTAAATGTATTTCTAAACAAAAGCGGCATGCTGTAGTTGCGACTTAGGAAGCTTCGCCAAAAATGGCAAATGTTTTACATACAGACGAACTTATACTAGTTCCAGAATCATAACTAACATGGCAAAGTCCAAATTGGTCACTGCCCAAATCGACCAATCAGCTTCCGTTGAACAATCTTGAATCTTTATGCCCTAAAGCGGCTTTTGGCCAAATTTAATAGAAATCAGACCAGAGGTTATTTAGTGGTTTAAAGAAGAGCCACAGACAGATAAACAAACAGACAGGCCAGATGAACTAAAATACCTTTAAGAAATCATGAAAAACTGTCCAAAATCGTGAATAACTTTTGGAAAAGATTCCTAAAATTCAAATTTCAAACTGCATAATGCACAATGCATGGCATAGAACACTTATGGAGTTTCATTGAAATCTGAAAAATGATTGGTTGAATAATAAGGCAATTTAAAAACTGTAACAACAAAAACATTGCCGCCAAATGAATGATCCCTATCTCTCACTTTCTGTTAAGCAGGTGAGACAAAAATTACATCGGGAAATGCTGAAGCGATAAGACAAAAACATAACTAGGAACTTATGGTCATTCAAGTTTGTTTAAAGGAAGTTTATTTGTGAAAAAATTTGCTGCCATCGACCAATCAAAATTGATCTTTTGTTAGTCAAAGGAGTTTGAAAGCAAAAACGTGATAATAGGTTTTGGTGGATGCTAAATATGTCCTTGACATATTCAAATCAGATTAATCAATATGTTATGTTATAATGGGTTGAATTTTTCCCCAAAAATACCTACAAAATCTAGTATGCTACACATGTACCCCCATAATTCAAAGCTGTGAGGCCATGGTACCTTCTAATTTCAGCATGGATGAGAAAAACCGCATTGGCGGCAGGAAACCCATACTTTCAGTTTGGTACCCCCAGATTTCAGCTTGGGACCCCCAGAGTTTAGCCTGGGACCCCAGATTTCAGGGTGTGGGTTCCCTGGGACATCCAAAATTTAGATGCCATGGGAAACACTGGTGGTCATCATGGATTTTGCTCTATTTTAGAACTAGAAGCCTTTAAATATGCCCAAAACCACTTAGTACATGTGGATGTGAACAGGGGTCGAAATAAGGCCCTTTTACATACACAATGCAGGTAAAAAATGGCTGGTGAAGGTAAATTTGTAATACTGGGTGCACAGGGTGCATGCACATTTCTGACTGATAAGCTATAATGTTAACCCTCTCTGACAAATCCCTGAAAAAAAGTAAATTCTTCACGATATAAAACTTATTCTCTTGAATATTTTGAAATTAATTTGACAGTCAAATTAATTTCAAAATATTCAAAATGTTTTCCAATATGGTTGTGTTGAAACTGAGATATAGAGAGTTCATAGGTGTCAGATGAAAGGATTAATTTATGTGCATGTAGATGTTTTGCTGTGCAGACAAAATCCAAATGTTAGATGCACTTTGTGCATGTAGAACAAAATTCTTATTTCTACCTCTGTATGTGAACACTCAAGATAATTCATCTAGATCAAGAGCTGGATATTTTGAATGACCATGTTTTCAACAAAAACTACTTCTCCATAAGCATCAAAGGGAACGGGCAAAAACTCTGCAAATAGAATTACAGACTAAGTGTCATTCAGATTTGTTGGCGGTAAGTTGGTTAACAAATAGTAAAAAACATGATCATCATCGACCAATCAAAATCCACCTTTTGATAGTCGATGGATTTTGACAGCAAAACTGACGATATATGTTGTGGTTGGCACAGAATAGGAGTTTGCCATATTTGAAACAGATTGATTGATTAACCCTTTAACACTCAAGTAGGCCAAAAATGGCTTCTGCAGTGGCCTTGTGAAATGGCCATCGGCACACCAAGCAGACTATTATTATGAAAATTGGCCACTTGAATAGGAAATTTCTGTTTTCTTCTCTTGGTCTGCAAATGGATCTTTTCTATGAGAAAATTTGGCAGTTAAAGGGTTAAATCAACCCTGATTGGTCATGTTCTTCTTGGATTAGAAATAAGTTTCCCTAAAATGCTGGCCGTTTGACATGAAGCTCCAAAAGCATCATCTCTGGCAAGAGTTATTTAACTAAGTTTGTTAAAAAAGAACCCGATTGGTCGATTTACCTCCTGGCCATCTCAGATGACCTACATGTAGCTTAACTGGCTGACCAATGCAAGCCACCAGACAACAATTTCAATTCTGGACTTACTGAATATTTTGAAAACAAATTGTTTTCAAAATATTCAGCATCATCAGTGAGTGAAATCCTACATAAAATGTAGTCTGCAGAAATTCAGCAGGCAGACAGCTAGAAACACCTCTGAAAATACCGACAGGATCAGTCTGAAACTTGGCAAATATAATCATGATAATTAGCATTATTTTGCACTAAGGATCCTTCCAAGTTTCTTCAAGTTGGTACCTGTAAAAGCATGACTGCCATTGGCCAATGGAAATCTATCTTTTCTTAATTGACAGATTTTGACAGCGAAAATGGAGATACATGTATGTAGTTTTTATTATTGTCAAGCATTAGTTCTATGAACCCTGTCTTTGACAACGCTCTGGCACTAGGATTTAGCTCATTCAATATCTGGAATGTAATTTTACATTTTTCAATTTTTTTTTACCCAGGTGGGGTTCGAACCTGGCAATTCTATGGCACCTTTCGCCTAGCGTTTGGGAGGCAAGTGCTCTACCACCAGACCAGCATCCACAGGACAAAAATCCTCTTTCACCGGACTGGTTTCAACCACTCGTCTCACAACCACACGAATTACCTGGACTTTTGATGGTGTACATTCCAGATATTCTTACTTTTACATTTCTGAGATCCCTCCTGCTAGATCACTAGGCACACACGAGTATGTAGTTTTTAATAAGAATCCAGTACTTTTCGATTCTGACCTAAATGTTCATATTTCCTGTCAACGTTTTCACATAATTTGGAACTTAGCTTTTCATGCTTCGTACAGAAATGTTTGTATTTCCAGCCAAAACTGAGGTATCCGTTTCTAAATATGCCCAGTCCACACTTTGCCTGTGATGGTAATCATGGTATTGATCGAACCCTGAATTCCCAGAATCCCAATTTCAGGGAACTATACAGGTAACTTGTGTGATATTTTGAAACTAATTTAACTGGGTGCCGTTGCTGCCATAGTCAAATTAGTTTCAACATATTCAACAGAATGTTTATTAAATTATAGTAAAGAGATACAATTCATATAACTGACGACCTATTTATGGTTCATGACAGAGCTAAATACGTCATTCCGTATGCATTTTGATTGTGATGTCAGCCTACATGTGACATAATTGATTATGACATATACTTGAGGGTCGGACAGAATCCATATTGTCATATTTTTCTCCTTCCTGGTTGAGATACTGATGTTGCAGTTGAGCCTTGTTGTTGTTCCTGTCATTGTGAGACTACTCAAAACAGAAACACCAATATTAGAGTGGCCTTAAAATTCTCATAAATTCTGAAAAAACATATTTCATAAATAAATTGTGGACTATTTGTTACTTTATTTACACTTTAACTAACTAGGGGTTAGTTCTGCAAGCAGAACAATAACTACATGTAGCATTATCATTACAAGAATGTTTTTATACCGACAATTACGCACGGGCGAAGACAATGGAATCCGAAATCATGGTGTCAGCAAATACTTAGCTATTAAAATAAAACAGCGGCTACACGCCTTGTTAGTTAGTGTCCATAAAGTAACAAGTAGCCATACATTTATTTTAAATCCACATCTTTTATCAATTTATGAGAACTAAAAGTATATAATATATTAGATACAAATATTATTAACCCTTAGCACACTGATGTCAATATTCTATCTTTCACGGTGTCGATAGCAAAGAAACCGGTGTACATTTTTCAACAATTTTGGTGGACGATGTTGCTGTCTACGACAGCACAATCTTTCACCAAATTTGTCGAAAATTAAACACCAGTTGATCTTTTACTTTAATTTGAAAATTTAAAAGTTTGGCATCAAAGTGGTAAGGGGTAAAACTTACCAGAGTCTGTTACTTGATCTGTGATATCTGATGCTGCACCACCAGGATCACTTGGGTAATGCTCTGTACAATTGTGTCAAGGTAATAGCTAGAACAGCACAGACATCTACAGAAGTTGTCGAGACAAGATTTGTACGTAGCAGATAATCAGTGTGTGCGTGCGTGCGTGTGCATGCACCCTTGAAAATGACCTTGTGGAACTCATGATCTGATCTAACAGACAACCTATAGATGTAAATTTCCTTTTCAGATCACGAGTTCCACAAGGTCATTTTTAAGGGTGCAAAGGTGAAAAAGGCCATTAATGGTCATAATTGTCGGATTTCAATTGTGAACACGGATTTGGAATTCTTATGACATTAGCTTTATGACAGCATTTATTTCATCAAAATCGGGCTGAGACTTTTTGAGTCACAGCTTGCTCAATAATGGTGGTCACGCCCATTTTTGCGATTTTTTAAGGGCCCTAACTCTTGATCCATTTGACAGATTTCGGGAAAAATTTTAATTTTGCATTTTTAACCTCAAATGACCACACACACAGTTTGTTTGAAATCTGTGATGGTGGTGTGTTGATCAGAAATTTTTTTTGGTGATTTGAGATGGAATGACCTGGGTATCAATTTCAAAATTTTATAAATTGATGTTTTCAATGTACCGTAACTTTTAGTGAATATTTACGTTAATGTTAACTCTTTAATAGTCAAGCCGGCCAAAACTGGCCCCCCTGCAATGGTCTTGAGGAATGTACATTTGCCGGCTGATTGTTAAACATTTAATACCAGACTGGCTGACTCGATAACAAAGATACATTTCTCTGAAATGGTGGACGTTTGACATGAAACACATCATCTCTGACAAGAGTTGAACCAAGTTTATTCAAAAAGAATTCGATTGGTCGACTTACCTCTTTGCCATCTGGGATGAACTAAATGTAGTTTAACTGTCTGGCCACTGCAAGCAACCGGACAATAATTTCAACTCTGGACTTATGAACATTTTGAAAACAATTTGGATTTCTAATTGTTTTCAAAATATTCAGCGTTTTCAGAGTGAAAACTTGTTATGCCCTACAGGGCATAATTTAGAATTTTATATTTGCATAGCATGTATTGCTAATGCAAATTATAAATTGTACAGTTGTCGGTAAAAATGTATAGCAATAAGCAATTAACTCTTTCACTGATAAATCCCCTGTATCTCAATCTCAGCGCAAACAAACAGGAAAGTCGTTGAATATTTTGAATATATATGTGTATTTTGAATATTTCAAAATATTCAACAGAATATGCTATACATGTACATAGTAATGAATTTACTTTTTCAGGAATGTGTCATTGAAAGGGTTAATAATAGAACTTAAGAAAATCAATAATAAATAAAAATAACAAATTTTGCGTAGCATGTATAGCAAATGCCTAAATATGTGTAGCAAATTGAGATGAGATACCAGATAAATTACGCCCTGCCTTAGGCAGAACGGCTGTGAGTCAAATTAATTTCAAAATATTCAACAAAATAAGTTTTCAATCGAAAAGAATTTTAACTTTTTCAGGATTTGTCAGTGAAATGGTTAAATATGCGCCATAACAAACAATTTTCTGACAGATCAGAAAGTTAGCGTATAACACTGTTCAAATTACGTCATTATTTTACAAATCATTGCGATAGACCTGTATGGAGTACACTCAATCGGGTAGAGTTGTAAAAGTAACCAGGAACTCAGATGCAGTCGAAAACTTCGCACACTGCACTAGCTTGGTTCATAGTCACAGACTCATTAATTTACCTTTCCAGAGTATCCATCTATCATCTGACGTCATAATCAGCTAAGCAGTGTGTAGGATGATGTTATAATCATTACGGCACAAATGATTCTATTTCGCCCGTCTTTAACTCTTAATAGTCTGACACATTGTACAAATTGTATGTCTCTGCTATTAAATAAACATGCTGTTGAGTATTTTGAAACTCATTTGACTGGACGCTGTTGCTGCCATAGGCAGCAACAGTGCCCAGTTAAATTAGTTCCAAAATATTCAATAGCTTACCTGTATATTTTCTAGAAACTGATAGTCAGGGAGTTCAGAGATCGATCGATTCCAACATGAACGAGGTGTGGGTGGAGTTTAGCTAGAGATGGGCGGGGCATAGCTAAAAATGGAAAGATGCATAAGGGTAAGGGTAACAGTACGTAATCAAATCTTTTATTCCAAGGATATGGATCACCATCGCATACATCTCCATATTGAGCAATAATGGCTGCTTTGTGCGCTCGCTCCTCAGCAGTCATTACACGTACTTGTGGTACCTTTGCGACTTCCGCATCCGCTTGACCAAGCAGTCTGGACATCTTGTCTTCCAGCAGCTCTGAATAGAATACACACTGCAGATAAATTATATACAGTAACCAGCACATCAACTTACATGGCTTGAAAATTAACCCTTTAACCCGTTAATGGTCAAATGGTTTAGGAAATCAAAATATGTGCTTATTGAACGTCGATTTGCAGGCCAAGAGGACTTTATTTGAAAATTTACCACTGGAATGACTGGCTAGGATAACCGAACCAGGCATTCCAGCGGTAAACTTTTAAAAAGAGTTCTCTTGGCATGCAAATAAACATTTCTCAAGGCCACTGCAAAGGGTTAATGGTCAGGCCGACCAAAACCAGCGTTTGTAATTATCCAGACAAAAGTCTGTTTGCAGGTCAAGAGAAGATTTCGGCAAACTGTATATCACTGGAATGACTAGCTTGATGACCGAACCAGTCATTCCAGTGGTAGGTAAATTTCAGAAATGGTCTTCTATTGTCCCACAAATAGACAGTCAATAAGCAAATATTTGATTTCCTTGATCAATTTTGACCATTAAAGAATTACCCAATAGCTAGCGACCAGTGAATCTTGAGCGGCAATTTGGCAATTCAACGTCTAGAAAGCTCAAGGCATGTAGATCAACAAGAAAGAGGTAGCAACATATAATGGTTACAGATTCCATCTCTGCTTTTGTTCTAGTTTTGGGAACATGTTAACTTACTTATGAGCAGTGCTTAAATACTGCTTTCAAACTTCCTACTGAACATGACTTCATGCTGGTTAAGAAAATTAAAGTATTTTACTTAGTGAATGTCCACCCAGTAGGCCAAGAGAAATATGAAGGTTACCACTGGCTTGCAAAGGCATTTCCCAGTAGTCTGTGAGCGCTGTCCAATTTACTGTAATTACCCTCATTCCATAGGGGACAGTGTGTGTGTGTGTGTGTGTGTGTGCATGTGTGTGTGTGCGTGTGTGCGCGCGCGCGTGTGTGAGTGTGTGTGCATGTGTCAGGAGATGTATCTCCAAAAATACTTATCTGGTGTGGTTCAAATTTTAACACAACAAAAGAACTTGCCATGCAAGGGGATTTCCAGATAAAAGAAGCTGAATGAATCCAGATCGGAACAATTTCGGGATCTGTAGATATCTTAGAAATTACTAGACCAATTTGTCTTAAATTTTAACGTGTGAAATGTTGTGACCATACACTATGATTCCACAACATTGGGTGTGATTCTACAAAATCCTAAAACAATCCAGAAATGTCTTACAATGTGACAAAAATTGGAGTGCGAGGTCTTCAATCTCCGCTTTCTCTTGTTTGTCATGTTTTAGTTCTTTATTTTTATCAGGCCATGGCCGCCATACCAATTTATATTTTAGTTTTATAAAGCCTCCTAAGTTAACTTTTCCATACCTAGAACAAACATAGCTGGAATGTTAAGGCTTTATATTCAACATTCTTTCCATCTAGCAACTTTTCACAGCCAAATCCTTATCACTCAGAATTCCTCAGCATTTTGTGTAACTTTTATTTGTTCTCTAATAGCTTAGTTAATGCTTTAATGGTCAAGCAGTTCAAAATGGCTTTGCAATGGTCATCGTGGTCATCAGAAAAGTCCATTTGTTGGCCAAGAGAAGACTATTTTTTCAAATTTAACACTGGAATGACTGGCTCAATAACAGAGCCAGACATTCCAGTTGTAAATTTTTTTAAATAATCTTTTCTTGGTCTGTAAATGGAAATTCTTTGAGAAAATTTAAATTTTGTTGAACAAATTTCAGGGTTAAAGGGTTAATAGGTAGTTTTGGGCTTGTTCCATGATGGTAATGTTCATCTTTTACAGGTTTACAGAGTGTCAATCAACGGGTTTGCTTAAAGATTGATGGCTTCCAGCAACCATACAATTTTAATCTACCCAGAGTAATACAGACAGTCAAATGAGTTGCCCTTAGTTAGCGCTGAAGAAGTGACGGAGATGATCCAGGGCTCGAAGTCTCAAACAAATTATAACTCCCGGAGAGGTAACTAATTTTTGCTATTAAGGGGTACAATTTTTTTAATGTTCCCTCCGTGTGTATTCCTGTGGAAAATTTCCAAAAATAGCCTTCTCTTGGCCTGCAAACGATGTCCATTCCTCAAAATCTCAGCGGAAGACATTTGTTATAGTACAATGTAGCGCTTTCAATGACAAATCCCGTAAAAAGCATAATCTTTAATATATAAAAACTTATTCTGTTGAATATTTTAAAATTAATCTGAGTCGAAGCCATTGCTGCCTAAGACAGCAATGGCTTCCAGCCAAAATAGTTTCAAAATATTCAACAGTTTTCCTGTTTGATTGAAAAGGAGATATGGTGAACTAATCTGGACAAGGGTTATCATGTGAAGCTACCTGTATTTGTGGTGGGTTGTTGTGTAGACTGTTCACTGGACCATTGCTGTAGAATTTCCACACATAACACATCAGCATCTTCCTGAAATCAAGAAAGATCATTCTAAATGACCACCTATAAAATCAGTACCAATCCAATATGTATTCTAATGCACATCGTACATGTATATGAAGAACAGGGATGGGGTCAATTCCATTTTATCAATTCCAATTCCACCTCAATTAATTTGATCAATTCAATTCCGTTTCCACATCAATTCATTTTATCAATTCCAATTCCACCCAGAAAAGTTAAATTCCAATTCCAATTCCATTTGATCAATTCCAAGTCCAATTCCATACCAATATTTACTTGAGATCAACATTGCTATATTTTAACCATTTAATGTCCAAGATTGGCCAAGAAAAACTAGATTTATCATTAGCAAATGTCCATTTGCAGGATAAGAGAAGACTATTTTTTTAATTTAACAATGCAATGGCTGGCTCAGTTATAGAATCAGACATTCTATGGTAAATTTTCAAAAATAGTCTCTTAGCACGCATATGATCCTTCCTCAAGACCAGTGCATAAGGCATTTTTGGTTGGCTTCTCCGTTAATATTTTAAACAATTAGAATAAAAACTGTTGTTGCCAATAGGTAGTTATATCTTTCAGTCAAATCATTGTCCAAAATGTCAACATTCAACAGATACTATTTTTAATTTATTTGATTTAATTATAGCTTAATGCAGTTTTTTTCTGATGAATATGACTAAAGGTTAATACCATGTCCAATCATAATAGATACATGTAAACCTTGCAATTTAAATGTTTGCATTAAAAAGCATTAGAATACAATGTATAGAGTACAGTACTGAGTGAGAGTACTGAGCACATGTATACTCTAGTCCAGTTTCAGTTTTCAGTTTTCTTTATTCACCCAGGCCATTTACACAGCATATGGGGTAGACATTATTATTATTATAGATATTTATACTATGGCGGTAGTTATATTATTATTATTATTATTATTATTAATAATAGTATTATTATTATTATTATTTTGTGATTAGCTGTGCCGTTGCGTATTTGAAATATTTTGTTTTGACATCTTTTTCTTTGTCAACATCTTTGTTCTTGTCGATTGCATTGTCCTTGTTGTGCTGGTGATGATTGTAGCATAATTGTGTCACTGTTTTAAAAGATGAGACATTTCACGGAAGGGGTGGGGGGGGGGGGGGGCAGATAATAGTTATTACTTTACTTAACACTATTGCTAACGTCTTGATGAATAATTTTAACACAATTTGGTTATCTTGGTTCTAGCTTATATATTTGAAATCATTTTAACTATTTTTATGATTTTAAAGATGGCATGATTTCATAGAGATGAAAATCTGTTTCCAGGGAATGCAGAATGAAACAAGCATTCTGTAAGTATTGCTTTGCAATACATGTCCCCTACCTGGTGATATAAATCTTTAGAGATTGACAGTCAAACATTTTATTAAAAATTTTCAAAAGCAGCTGAAGGTCGAACATGATCTGTAACTTCTCATAACATAGCAATAAACCAAGTCACAGTTATATATGGTGAAGGAGAAGAAAAGTCTTGAAAGCTGATATGTTTGTATTTCATAAGTCGAAAGGGGACATAACTCCATTAAAAAATGAAGCAAACGCCTGAAACCCGAACTTAGTCTGTAACTTCTCATACTAAAACAATGTAGCAATTCTCAGTTGAATATCTTGAAAGACTGCGAGAAAAAGTGCGGTAAACCAACTGCGACAGACGGACAGACAGACAGAGTGCAAACCTATAGTCCCCCCCCCCCCCGGTTTTACCGGTAGGGGACTAATAAGTTCAAGATCAGCAGCTTTGACTGAATAAAAGAGGTACAAAGGTCACATAGGATAAAAGGCTTAATCGGTCACTGGTCATGGAGAATTGAGTTAATTCAATAATGTATTAAAGTTTATAGCATTTATCAGAACTTTATTTTGTCAATTCAGAGAGCAAGAGATTATTTTTGAAAATTTATCACTGGAATTACTGGCTCAGTTATCCAGGTAGCCACTCATCATGACTCATTGTAAATTTTCAAAAATAATCTCCCATTGGCCTGCCAATGCACATTTCTGAAACTCATTGCAGAAGGTGTTTTGGCCGGCTTAGGTGTTAAAGGGTTAAGGGCTAACTTGCTCATCACTGAATTATCAGTATCTCAAATTCTAGTCTTCAAACCAAACATACAACTAAGTTGTTAAAATTAATAGAAACTGTTGTAGCCTTAGGAGACAAAAGTATTAAGTTAATTTAATTTTAAAATATTCAATAAAGCATCTAATAGCAGCTGGCATAATAAATATCATCAATCTGCATATAGAATGAAATGTGGTAAATGGTCTCATATAGATCATTTAGGATGAAATGCATTAAGGGCATATAAAGAGCAGTGTATAATTTACAGATATGACATGTACATTTTATAGCCAATGTTCAGTAAATTATGACCGTAATTGAATTGGAATTTATCAATTCCGGTCAATTCAAATTATCAATTCCAAATCCAATTCCGGTGTCTTAAAATCTATCAATTCCAATTCCGAGTCCTCAGATTTATCAATTCCAATTCCGGAATTCAGACAAGATATGTGATATCAGTAGGCTTGCATAATGAAGGTATCCAGTTTTAGCTTTGCCTGTATTGGGATTAATCGATCCCTGATCTGCCAGACTATAAATTTCCAAAAAACTATACAGGTAAGCTGTTGAATGCATTGAAAGTAATTTGACTGGATGTTGTTGCTGCCTATGGCCAATTCATGACATAATTGATTATGACATCATACAACAGGTCATGTAGTTGATTATGATGTCATATAATAGATGGATCAACTGGAACCCTCCATTATTCGATCAGGATCATACATTGTACCTACACACTTGCATATTCGGGTTTGTGAATAATTATCATGGTTGGCTAATAAAATCCCAAAATAGGCTAATTTTGTGAACAATTGGGGAAATAGAACTGACATTCAAATCCCAACAACATTTCAATCAGGGAAGATTAATTTTATTGTGATGTCATTTGTCATAACTGCCGCGAGAACATGGAATACTGTGATACTCCACCAAGATTCATGCAAGCTTATGGAACATATTGTAACCAGTGTTCAACATACCATCTAAATTCTGGGGGTCCCAGGGACCCTCTACTCTGAAATCTGGAGGTCCTAAGCTGGATTTTGGGGGTCCCATAATAGAATATGGGGGTCCTGGGTCAAGGGTGGCAAATTCCACAGCGTGTAAGATCAGACAGAAAATCAAGTCAATGATTTTCAAATGGTATAATATATAAGCACTTTATTGACAAATAACACTTATCAGAACATAATTATGTGTACCTACAAAGCGGTCCATTTTGCGCATTAAATTGATTGTGTCCAACCAACATAAAATGATCCAAAACGGAATCAAGACGTACGACAAAAATTGCTTCCTTATGTTGGCGAGCCGCTGGCTCTTTTGTGATTCTTGCGAGATTTCATATGCTAACAGGAGTTTGTTATGAAATGGGTACCCATTATTTAGATCAGACCTAAAGAACAATATTTAGTTCCTATCACGCAATGATAATATATAGCAATTTCAGAGTTCTGAGTCCAGAATATTTATATCCGAGTACTCGCTCTAAAATAAACTCTCTTCAACTGGAAGCGAATCACGTGATTTGTATTTATTTGCGACGCCATTTTATATCAAATTGTGGATTCATTTTGATGTAATAAATGACCTTCATTAACAGATACACAATATTTAGGCTCTCCAATTGAATAATTTCACTTCCGCGATGATGTTTTGAGGTATACATTAAACATAGGTGTAAGCAGCGGGAATTTGGAGCGTGAAATGGGTGCTACATTTTCGTCTTATAGGGTATCAGTTTTAACCATTTTAGAGATTTGATTTCAACGTTTCCCTGAAATATCTTTATTATAAGCCTAATAAATGTTTGATTTTAAAATCATTTATTACTACTAAATAAGCGTGTTACCAATTTTCTTGCAAATTTACTCGTGCGTCCTCGTGTGTGCGCAAAGGGTTAATTTTTATGAGTCCCCTAGTAAATTTTATGCGTATATATGCGTAAAAGGATGCAAATGAGGAATTCTGATTGTAACCAGCCATATAATGACTCAAAAAAACATCTTGTACCAACTACAACATGGATTCCGCCGAGGACTGCATAGGAGTCTCATGTGACACACAACTCATCAACTTCACTGATGATGGCACAAAACACATGGACAGCAGCATCATAATAACGCTCTAAAGCATTTGATAAGCCTATAAATCTCTAGTCTGACCATCTCTAGAATATTCTAGCACCATTTGGGACCCAATCACCCATACCACAAAAACGAAATTCATCGCCTAGATATGGTCCAAAGATGAGCCACTCGATATGTAGTCAGCACATTCCACAACAGATCCACTGTAAGCAACATACTGAACCATCTTCAATGGCAGGGCTTCTAAATATAGGAAGTCTGTGACTGGTGTCCAAGTAAGAAAGGTGGAAATCTAAAATGGTTCAAATACATGCAATTATGTTAAAAATCAATGTTATTAGAGATGTCTGGGCAAAAAATAGGAAGTCCAGGTATGTGTTTGTGAGTCCAAACATGAACTTTGGGAGTATAGGACTACTGGAAGCCCTGTTCAATGGTCATCGCTGGAAGACAAGTATAAATCTGCACAGCTTGCAATGATGTATAAAATCACCAACAAGCTAGTGCATGTCAACAAAGTAAATTGTAGTCGGGTAACGGGAAGGACTAGCTAACCCGGGACCAGTAAATGGCTAATGCCATCTATCAGGCTGTACTACGGTCATCTAGATGGAAGGCAGTATGAGCGCACAGGAGAAGATAAGGGATGATCTACTACTTTTGCGCCGGACCACTGGGAGTAACCCCATAATACAAGTTTTCTTAATAGTGCAGGACACGGCCACGTTCGCATGATGCCACTGACTGGGTGCACATATTATAATTATCTGTGCACGACTTCTTCCTCATATAGCGGCCTATGATCACAACACCACCGGGAATGTTTGATACCATTGGAAAGCCCTGGATTTTCGCTTTTAAAGGACAACATTTACAAGAATGTTTTGGAACAAGAGCTCCGCAAACGGCGTATAACACCCCGTCATGATCACAAACCAATGAATGAGAGCTATTAGAAAATATTTACTTCTTCCTCAGACCCAGACCAGTCATCCTTATGGAGTGTCAAAGCGATCCGCTAAACGGTCAAGGAGATATCGTCCAGAAACCAATTTTCAAGATGGTCGCCGGACTGGCTGCCATATTAGAATTCAGATTATTGTAAATTTTGATAAGTTTCTTCACCAGACAAATTCCAACCACCCTATGAAGTGATCCGATAAATGGTAACGGGGATATTATCCAAAAAACAACTTTCAAGATGACAGCCTGTGGCTGGCAGCCAGATTGGAGTTCGGATCATCGTCAGTTTTGACAGGTTTGTTCTCCAGACCTAGTCCAACCACCCTATGAAATTTCAGAAAGATCCGATAAACGGGAACAGAGTTAGGCGCCGGAAACCAATTTTCTAGATGGTGGCTGCCGGCCATCTTGGATTTCGGATCATTGTCAATTTTGATATGTTTCTTCCCCAGACCTAGTCCAACCACTCTATGAAGTTTCAAAATGACCCAATACACGGTAACGGAGTTATCATCTGGGAAATAATTTTCAAGATGGCCACCGGTGGCTGGCGGCCATCTTGGATTTCGGATCATCGTCGGTTTGTATAGGTTTCTTTCCCACACCTAGTCCAATCACCCTATGGAGTTTCAATGCGATCCGACACACGGTAATGGAGTTATCATCCGGAAACCACTCTGCTGTCCGCACAGCGGCCTTACATAATGCCCCGCACAATTTTTGCCGGGGTATAAAAAGGCAGTCGAAGAGCTTATCCTGAATGCAACCTACTGCTTTTGAGAAGTACGAACTCAGCCACGCCATCAATCAGCTATCTCTCTCGCTCAGAAGCTGCTAGTGCTCTTGCGCTGCCATCCGCTGAGATTTAGTGCTGACAGCTCGACAACAGTTCAAGTCGATGGTCTTTCCTGGTTCGCGCTCCACTGTGGTACCGCCAGCGCAACTTCTAGTGATGTTATTTTTCCGGAAAAATATTTTTGTGGAAAATTTTTCGATATTTTTCCTGTAAATTTGCCTATATTTGGAAAAATATTGTGTATATTTTGAACCATAAAATATATATGTATAGTGTGCGTGCATGTGCGCGTGTGGTGCGTGCAGTACACAGAATTAACATTTTCTTCAATTCTGAATGATATGCAAAAACTTTCCTGTTGATTATTTTGAACACAATTTGCTAGGAAGCCATTGCTGCCAAGCCATTACTGCCTATAGCAGCAATAGCCTTTTTCAAGCAAATTGGGTTCAAGATATTTAACAGCATTGTTTGGAAATTTGTTATTTCTGAACTATCGTGATAGTGTTACCTGATGCAAGCCATTTCAGCCATGGCAATAGATGACACAAATCTAAATCTATTAACTTATATTAGTAGCAAAAGCATCGGTATTAATGCAATAGGGAAATAAAAATTTGCAATTGCATCCTTACGTGACCAGAAAATTTTCTGGAAAAATATGTTGGTAAATTTTCTGGAAAATTTTCCGACACAACACTAGCGACTTCACCGCGTCTGCATCCCGTAGAAGAAAAATGTGGCCAGGCAGCCGCTGCCTCGCACCTGTCAAGACCGGATCTGGTGTCGTGCGGAGAGGCAGAGTAGTCGGCTCTCACAGAAGCATTCCTCATTTGCATTCCCTTCAGTCACCGGGTCATGACACCACTCCGATGTGATTAGGTCGCCGAGGCGAAGGCTGTCCATGTCGATGGGTGGAACTCTTTTCTGGGCCAGAGGTCCTCAGTCGGAGTGGAGGAAGCGAGCGCCGATGTATACATTTGTTCCGACAGAATTAGTCTGTTCTTGAGGTGGCGGTGGTTATAGAGGTGATGGTAGTGGCGGCAGCTGTAGAGGTAGCAGTGGTTCCCTCCGTGATGGCGGCAATAGTTTTTGCTGCACACGTTCGGGGGGGAGAGAGCGTTCCCAGGCCAGCCAGCTTTTCCTTAGGGCGGATGAGTTCGGTCAGGTTATCCATGGGCGAGAGACGTGCTGGTGGAAAAAAAATGGCCACAGGTGGCGCTCGGTCTTGCCTTCCTGCGTGCGAGCTAAGCTCTTTTTATGGAGGTCCTCTCTTGTGCGCTAGCGCGAGGACGGTCTTACTCTAGGTTTAATTCAGTGTGCTGTATTTTCTGTTGGCCGAGGTGTGGTATGGGGTGGAGAGGACCAATTTCCACTCTCATTGTCTGACTAAGCGTCACCCTAACTAATATTGTCAAAAGGCGGGAGGGCTTATCCGACGGTGAAAGGACTGTTTCTCGGATGTGGGAGTCACAGATCTTCCATTGGTGGAACACATTTTTGCTTTCTACTACAGCTCTTGCAATTTCATCATTCCATAAACAGTGAGATTTCCTGCAAGTATGTCTAAAGTAAATGTGCAAATATAAATCATTAATTAATTAACCGCAAACAATTATCGTCCTATTAGTCTGACATCAGTTGTGTGTAAAATACTGGAATCTCTAATAAAAGACCATTTAGTAACCCATTTGGAAACTAACAATCTGATAACTAAAGACCAGCATGGATTTATTAGGGGATGCTCATGTGTCACACAACTCATTTCCATTCTAGATATTTGGACAGATGTCTTAGATCATAACGGGCAGATTGATGCTCTCTATTTAGATTTTACTAAGACATTGGAGACTGTACCACACAAGCGACTTCAAACTTGAGAAATATGGTATTCAGGGAATGGTCTTAAATTGGATAAGAGGGTTCTTATGTAATAGAAAACAACTAGTGGTAGTAAATGGTACACACTCTAAAGTAGCGCAAGTTCTCAGTGGGGTCCCTCAGGGTAGTGTTCTGGGCCCACTTCTTTTCATTTGTTATGTAAATGACCTGCATGAAAATATAAACTCACCCGTTCACATGTTTGCAGATGATACAAAAATTCATAGAGAAATACGCTCCATAACAGATGCATCAGCACTTCAAGATGATCTGAACAATATAGAAGATTGGTGTTGCACATGGCAAATTCTTTTAAATCCAGAAAAGTGTAGTGTAATGCATTTAGGATCAAATAACAAGAAGTATCCGTATTATGCAAACAAAGGAGGTACACAAGTCAAACTAAATGAAGATATTGTCGTTAAGGATCTCGGTATTAACATTGATAATCAGCTGAAATTTAGTGAACATTGTAAGTCACAGGCAAATAAGGCTAACAAAATTTTAGAGCTGAAGAGGAGAGCTGATAGCAGATGGGTGTTCGTATAAGTTTATTCAGCAGTGTTGTCATTTGTTTAAGTCAGTTCAATTATCCCTAGCTCACAGGAGATATAGTATGATAACCATCTGGGTGTGTCGAATTTTGACATGCAGGAGCTGATTTAGAGGTGCAGATGAGATGGGTTGGGGATGAGTGGGTTGTAAGGGGTTTTATCCTGCATTTCTGGTGGTAGACAATTGGCCAGCTAATCGCAGCACCACTGATTGTAAGCGGAAGTCAGAGTTACTATATGCATAAAAGTAAACAAGCTTAACTAACTTTGAATACATGTTGATCATGTTTAATTGTGTATTTAGTTAAACATTTCACGAACAAATGAAAAAGTATATTCTTTACGATATAAAACTTATTCTGTTGAATATTCTGAAATTAATTTGACTGGAAGCCATTGCCAGCAACAACTGCCAGTCAAATTAATTTCAAAATATTCAATAGTTTTCCTGTATTGTATACAGCATTGCAAATGAGAAATGAGGAATTCAGCGGTGAAAAGTTTAATGAAAAGCTACATGTCCTTGAGGGTTAAAAGTATATGGATGTCTAAAATCTGTGACTTTATCAAAAATGTACCAGAAATTGTCAAAATGCTTCTACTCCTTACAATTCTGAGCAATTTCAACCAAATGTGGCTGAAAGGGCCCAATGGTTGGGGGGGGGTTTGCAAAGCCAACCAACCTATATATGGGGTAAAGGGGTGTTCCCCAGATCAAATTTTGAAATCTATGCACATACACGTACACACCCACCAACCCCCCCCCCTCCCTCTCTCGCCTATGCACACACTGATAATCATTGACAGTAGGGTCATATATAGCCATTTTGGGGGTATTCGTAAACATTATCTATCGAGCAGCCGCTTGTATTGGTACTATAGCCTACCAGGATCCACCTGCACTGATGGTGTGTGGGCGTTTCTGACATACCATCGCGGTAGCATTTTGCCTTCTAATGTGCATAGAATCAATAATATATTTCTAAAAATGCATAGTAAAATAGCATTTGATGTTAGAATTGTCAATTCGGTCAACTTTACCAGGTCCAGTAGAGCTGAAGTAAAATTGTAATTTACATAGCTTTAAGTAGCATCAACGGCGGCAGTGTACTGTAATGCTGCTTATTTACAAAACAGTGAGCAGCTGGCCGTACGCTTGATGGCCAGTCATCTGCGCACGCGTGAAAATGACGTCATAAGGGAATTCCGTAAAACGGTCCTTCTATAACTATAAGTAATGGAATTTGAAAACTGGTAACATTGCTGTAACTTACAGAAACCTCTGCTAAGAGTTCCCCCATTGATTCTTTCTTCTCCTCTGTTGATTCATCCGACTCTAAGATACCGCTCAAATATGTAACAAAAACCTCACAATCTATATCGGGGTTGCTTGCCAGTAATTTATCTGTTAACCAAACTTGGAAACTTACTGCCATCTTCTTCTTATTTATGGATATTCTGACACCGAGCACATTATTCATCATCATCATCATCATCAATTTACAAGGCATAAGCCATTGGCTTGTTATTGCCTCAGTGCTAAACTGGTAGGGCAGGCAACCCTGGTCTGGATACAACACGTGTAGCTATCTTCATGTGTGCGTGTTCATGTAGATGCACAGGCTGTTTCAAGATTAGTCCACTGTGATGTAATAATTGTATTATGACTTTGGGAATTGACGGCTCACATATGTTGTATAAGCATATGTGTAACAGCAACGTCCAAAGCCACACCACAATTAATTGTGTTCAGTCGAATTCAAATATTCTTTCTTTGAAAAAGATGTCTAGTTTGCCCTTGAATATTTCGACTGTGGTTGCTTGGACTATTGTTGTTGGCAGTGAATTCCAATGTGGTGCCACTCAATTTGCGAAGGAGTGCTTCCGAATATCTTTGCTGCTACATTTTATGTTGAGCTTGAGCCTATGACCTCTGGTCCGTGTAACATTGGACAGTTCGAAAAAGTAGTTCTTTTCAATATTATATAGATCTTTGATGAGTTTGAATGTTTCAATCAAATCTCCACGAAACCGTCTATATTTCAGTGACATTAGATTTAGGGCTTCAAGTCTTTCTGTGTAGCTATACTCTCTGATTTGTGGGACAAGTTTTGTTGCTCTGCGTTGTACTCTTTCTAATAGCTGCGATTGCCTTTTCAGTCTTGGAGACCATGCTGAGTTGCAGTATTCAAGAATGGGTCGCACAAGTGATTTGTATAGTAGCGTGAAAGTAGATTGATCAATGTTGGTAAATGTTCTCTTGATTAGTCCTATTGTACTGTTTGCCTTGGATACAATGTTCCCTATATGTATGTCAAAAGAGAGGTTTCTGTCGACATGAACCCCCAAATATTTTTCTACATCTGATGTTGATACAGGATGTGGATCAGGTGTATCTGTCATATAGTATTTGGTTTGAGGGTTATTTCTGCCGAAGTGCATGACATGCGTTTTGTCTGTGTTGAAAGATATTTGCCATGTCTGCGACCATTTACATACTTTATTTATGTTTTCCTGAATCTGACTGGTAGCTGGGTTGCCGTACATCTTTGTATCATCTGCAAATATTTTGCAGTGGCATGTTAATCGATCAGGTAGGTCATTTATATATATATCAGAAAAAGTATAGGTCCTAGAACACTTCCTTGTGGCACGCCGCTGGTCACCTCAATCCAGTCCGATGATGCATCATTAATTCTAACTCTCTGGCTCCTGTTGCTTAAGTAGTTCCCTATCCATTTTACTAAATTTTCTCCAATACCATAGCTTCTCAGTTTTGTTTGGAGTCGTTGGTGTGGCACAGTCTCGAAAGCTTTTGAAAAGTCTAAATATATTGCATTGACAGGTTCGTTTGAGTCAAGCATGGCTGTTAAATCCTCCAGGTATTCTAGTAGTTGAGTTTTACATGATCTTTTACGTCTAAATCCATGCTGACATTTGGTAAATAGATTAGCCGTTTCCAGGAAATTTACAATACTGTCTCTTATAAAAGATTCTAGGACCTTGCATAATGTAGAAGTGAGACTGATTGGTCTGTAGTTGCTTGGGTCATTCTTGGAGCCTTTTTTGTGTATGCAGCATACATTTGCCATTTTCCAGATGTCGGGAAAAATGCCTTCTTCAAGAGACTTGTTGAAAATTATGCATAGTGGTGTACTAATTTCTTTAGCAGCTTCTTTTAGTATTCTCACTGGTATTTCATCCGGGCCATTGCTTTTGTTGGGGTTGAGTCCTTTTAGTTTATTTTCGATGGCAATAGGTGTTATTAATATGTCTTTTAGTATGGTACCATTGTTTCTGGGGTTAATGATTGGTGTAGAAAGAAGATTTTCTGGAGTGAACATGTTTGAGAAAAATGTGTTGAGAATGTTTGCTTTTTCTGTATCATCTGTGGTCATGGTGTCGTTTGCAGGGTTACGTAGCTTGCTAATTGATTCACATAGAACTGTTTTACTCTTGACATAGTTCCAAAAGGCTTTAGGATTTTTCTTACTTTCAGTTGCCACTTTACGTTCAAATGTCTGTTTTGATTTTCTGATGCATGCTGTTGCTTTGTTTCTAGCAATTTTGTAGAGTGTGTAATCTGTAGTTTTCTTAGTTTCATTGTATCTTTTGTATGCACGCTTTTTGCTATTGAGTGAATCTGTTGCCGCCCGATCAATCCAGTGGTGCTTTTTCTTGCCATGGTTTTTTGTTGTAGGTATATACTGTTCTTTCACTGTGTTCAATGTTTTGTGTAGGAAGTTCCAAGCTTCTGATGCATTAAGTTGGTGTAGATGATTCCAGTCAGTCATTCCTAAGTCTCTTCGCAGTTCGTTATATCGTCTTTTGTTCAACAGTAGTTTTGGCTTAGCTATTTGTTTGCTTGTGCTTAAGATGTCAGGATGTAGTGATATTTGTAGAATGTCATGATCACTTTTACCTAGCGGCGGTAGGTGAGTTATTTCATGGACGATGTTTTCGTTGTTTGTTAAAACTAGATCCAAAAGATTTGAAGTCTGCAGCGTGTATTCTTGTTGTGTAAATTCCGCCTCTCTGAGTTTCCCATCAGGAATCTGAATCTGAATAAAATACTGCGTTTGACCACAATGTGTATAAAAGCGCAGGGAGCGAGAGAGGTTAGCTGGACTCTTGTGCTGCGACCCCGACACAAATGGTGTTGATTTCGGTCTGACTGCAGGCACTCCAATCAATGATGGTGCGTGGAAAGAATGAGTTCCGGAATTCTTCTGTTGATGTTCGGTAGACAGATAGTTTTACGTTGTTTCTGCAGCGTGTATGAGTTGGTCCAAGAGTGATGAATTGGTCCTTTGGTAGAGCGCTGTTTCTTGTCAGTATTTTGTGTAGAGTCTGGATACGCTTTTGTTTTCGACGATCTTGTAGTGTAGGCCAATTAAGTGTTGTGCGCATGTCTGTAACACTGCTGTTTCTGTGGTAATTATTACAGACAAATCGTGCCTGACGTCATCTCAATTTTGTCAATGTTTTTCTTCAGGTATAGAGCCCAGATGGTACAACCATATTCTAATTTTGATCTAACAAGTGATTTGTATGCTGTAACTTTCAGTGATTTTGGTGCATATTTGAGGCTGTCGTTAATGAATCCAAGGGTACTGTTCACTTTGGAAGTAATTTCGCTGAGATGAGTGTCACATTCAATGTTGTTCGAGAATGTCACACCAAGGTATGGATATGAGTCAGCTTCATGGAGTGTGGTCATTAATTTCGTAGAAATGTTAACAAGGCGTGGCTTTCCTGGTTGATCATAGGATGTAACACTTCTGTGCATTAAATCTCACACCCCAGGTGTCAGCCCAGGGCTGAAGGTTACGTAAATGTTTTTGTAGGCTGTGCTGATCTGTACTTGACTTGATGGCATGGTAAAGGAAGCAGTCATCATCCAAAAGACGAACTTGTGATGCAACTGCATTCGGAAGGTTATTTATATGCAACATGAATAATAGTGGACCCAATACGGTTCCCTGAGGTACTCCTGAATCAACTGATACACTATCAGAGTGCTCTCCTTCAACAATTACCTCTTGAATTTGGTAGCATAGGAATTCTTGGATCCAGGTGAGGATGTTGTCCCTGACACCGTAGTGATTGAGTTTTTTCAACAATCTTTGGTGGGGCACAGTATCAAATGCCTTGCTGAAGTCGAGGATAGCGACATCAAACTGCACATTCTTATCATGGAGTTGTAGCAAGTCATGTGCAGTCGTCAGGAGCTGTGTTCCACAGGAATGTCCTCTGCGGAGGCCATGTTGGACACTTGTTAGGATGTCATGAGTTTCCAAATGTCCCAAATTGTGTCGACAAATCACATGTTCCAAAAGTTTACGACAGACACATGTGAGTGATACAGGACGGTAGTTTTCACTTGCATGCCTGTCACCTTTCTTGAAAACTGGTGTAATGTAAGCTGTTTTCCAATCAGATAGGAGTTGACCTACGTTAAGCGACTGTTGAAAGATTGCAGTAAGTATTGGTGCTATCTCTTGAGCTGTTTCTTTGAGTACACGGTTTGGGATAGCATCTGGACCACTGGGTTTGTTTGGGTTTATTCTGCTGAGCAGCGTTCTTACACCTGCTACGTCTATGTGTAGATCAGCTATAGTTGGTTTCGGATCTTCTGATGGGTCTGGAATTTGGCTTTGATCTTCCTGCGTAAATACCAACTTAAATTGGCTGCTCAAGAGCTGCATTTTAGATTTAGAGTATGCATGAAGTTTGCCATTTGATAGAATGTGGGATATTCCAATGTTGTCTGTCTTTTGTGATTTGATATAGCGCCAGAATGATTTTGTGTTGTTTTCTTCTAGGCTAAGGTTAAGGATTTGGTCGAGGTATTTCTGATGCGATTGGTTTTTCAACTTCCGAACATGTTATTTCTGTTCTTTGTACTTTGTGACGCTTTCCTCACTGTACTTACATTTCATTGCATAGAAAAGCTTGTGCTTTTTCTTGATGGCTTTCTTTACAAAGTCATTTACCCATTGTAAAAGAGTAATCCAAGTGTAGAATACTTAGAAACAACTAATTTGATATTAAAGACCGAAAAGAGAATTTTAAATAGAGATCACAACAGAATTTGGAAATAAATATAAATTTGAAAACCGATGGTACTAATCTGAATTAAATTTTAATCTGAAAAGATGGATTGCCTGTTCACGGGTTCTTTTATGGTTAGGGATGTGTACAGGTCCCGGGTTAAATGAAACTATGCCGGAAGGTCCTGAATCAAAACACGAACATCATAGCTGGTTCAATATTAAACCACCATAAGTGAATGCCGGATTACATATATACAAGGATAAAGCTACCAACACCCTTCTCTTCAAAGAAGAGAAACATCACCATAAATATTTTAAATGACTGATCCCAAAGAACAAATAGATTTCTAACTAATTTCCTTAAACAACACAGTTTTTCTTTCAATATATGGATGTTCTGAAAACAAGTCCTAAACTGCTAATTCTATGGAAAAGTTCACTAATAAATTTAGATCGAGTCAGCTCACAGCGCTTTGGGATGAAGTTCACTCTACACTTTACACCACAGTCATCTTCATCCTATCCCGAGAAAATTGCCGAACCCGACTTGACTATTTATCCCGTCATCTCAATAAAATGACCATTCACAGCCAACTCAAAACAAGGTCATCCCAATTTGGATGTACAGATTCAATTCATCCGACTTCACTTTCCCGTTACTCCGTCAATGCACTACTCCATTAAACCTCCATCAAAGTACAAAGCCATTAAACCTCCATCAAAGTACTAATCCATTAAACCTCCATCAAACGCCCATCCATCTTGATTCCTCAACCATTCATCTGTCATTATCTGTCAGGAGGTCCATCCCTCATTGAACCTGATAAACTTGAACAGTCTTATGGCAATGCCATCAAAGATTGGAATCGCTCACTTAACACAATCACATTGCTGACATCAGCTACCTTCTCATCACGGACATAAAGATATCTGCCAACCAAAAATAGTGCCCCTTCTATCACACGATGCTAACGCCCCTGCTTCACCCACATCAATACAGATATTACCAAATTATTTTAACAGACATACTAAACTAAACAAGACTAAAATTGTCCAAAAAAACCAAAACCATTCCAATATTTAATAAGAACATCACAAAACCAATTTCCTACGCCAACCAACCTGGCAGGACTTGTTTATGTCCATTGCATTAAGCGCGAAAATCTGTCTGTGCACCATTATCAATCAAAACAAGACTAAAGTTCCTCTATACCAATAAAATGAAACCAGACTTAAAGTTCCCTGTACCAATAAATGGCTAAAACAGGAAAATCTCACAAAACCTCAACTCACACACAAAGCCCTCAGACCGAATACTGTGACACAGATTCCACTCTGTTACTTACTTATACTTATATCATATACTACCCTTATAAGCAAAATGCCTGTAGATAGATGGCGACTACATTATGCTTATTGCTTAGGTAATTTGTTTCGAGGTAAAGGAAAGATAATGATTGTGTACTGGCTCTTGCGTATACAGAAAATCTAACCAAAATGAATATAGTTTATTTTTGAAGATATTTAGGCTTACGGCACTAACTACTTCATTTGGTAGGCTATTCCAACTATTCGTAATTCGGTTTGCCAAAAAGTTCTGCCTAATTAGTTTGTTACTTCGGCTCTTAGTGAGTTTTAAATTATGCCCCCGAGTGATGCTTTCTTTGTCTATCTCCAAGAATGGGCACTGAACACGATAAAGGCCATGAATGTATTTGTAAGTTTGAATCATATCCACACATGATCGACGGTAGTAGAGAGACGGTAGATTCAATTATTTTAATCGGTCTAAATAAGTATAATTTCTTATTGAGGGTATCATTTTAGTTGCCATTCGCTACACATTTTCTAGTGTTAGACTGTCTTTTTTAACATGGGAGTCCATGGACCGTTTCCGTATTCAAGTTTAGGTCTAACAAGCGAAGTGTACAGCCTTACTAGAGTTGAAGAGTCTAAATGTGTGAGAGACCTTCTTATCAGTCCCAAAATCTTATTAGCTTTTAATACTTGGATTTGACAATGGATGCTAAATTTTAATTAGTTGTCTACATTCAGACCTAAATCCTTTGGGACAGTTGTTTCTACCAGCTTAATATTTGTATCAAGAGAGTTCATGAAGTATGAATGTTTAATATTAGCTGTACCTAGATGCATAGCACAGCATTTGTCAGCATTGAATTTGATTTGCCAGATAGAAGACCATTTCGTTACGCTATTTAAGTCATCTTAATTCTATTGCATCAATTGATGATTTAATTTCTTTGTAGATTTTTGTATCATCAGCAAACATGTTAATTGTAGAGTGCTTAATTGCATCAGGAAGGTCGTTTATGTAACAGATGAAAAGGAGTGGTCCTAGTGCACTACCTTGAGGCACACCGCTAATGACAGGAGTTTGAACTGATTTGCATCCATTCACGACAACTCGTTGGGCTCTGTTAGTAAGAAAATCCTCAATCCATTTTAGTAGGTTACCATGGATACCATATTTTTCTAGTTTAAGAAGAAGTCGTTTGTGTGGTACAGAGTCAAATGCCTTAGCAAAGTCTAGATATAGAGTCAAGTTACACTATGGTAAGTTGTTGTTTCCCTTGATGTTCTTATGTGGAATGTGTTTCTGGATGATATCCATTAGCCCCCTCCTTAAAAAGGTTCATGTTCTCATCTACCGATCTCTGGTGGAAGGTATTTTGTTCAAGGATCGTGTGGTGTAGATGTGTGCCTTCTTCTCGCACTTTTGCCCAGTCTGCCTTCCTGTATTGTGGTACTTATCCCCGTTTGAACTTGGCATACTGTGGCTTAACATCACCCATGGGGCAGTCTGGACTGTTTTGATGAGAGAAGGGTTATTGGTGAATGATAGGTTGATGTTATTGTTTTCTCTTGTTAGCTCGAGCTGTAACTGTGAAAGCGAGTATTTGCTTTGAATTTCCAAAAGTTTAAGACATACACCAGTTTTACGGGCTCCTGGTTTTACTGAGTTGGTGTGCCAATCAATATCCCCCATGTTGAAATCTACGCCCAGGTGAAGTGTTTTATCTTGGCAACTAGCCGGTAGCTTGCTTAGTGGCACGTTTAGGTTTTCCAACTTTTCTGCATTTTCTTCTGGTAGTCTATAGAAGCTTCCTATGACAAGTGACTTGGCACCTTCTAGGTTGACCTTTACCCATATGATCTCGGCGTCCAAGTCGGTGGCCATAAGTTCTTCACTGATATAGCAGGATTTGATGGCTACGAAGACACCACCATCATTCAGCATCCTGTCTTTCCTTTATACCTTATAGTCCGGTGGAAATTTCTCAGCAGTGTGGATAGTGCTGTCAAGTTTAGATTCACAACCGAGGAGGGCCTCTGGTTTTACATAATCCACTGAGGCTGTGAATTGAGCTTTTTTGCTCTTTACCCCTTCACAGTTGACAATCAGTGTTCGCCAATTGTTGCTGTTTGATGGTTTGGTGTCACTTACTGAGTGGTCCATGTTGGTATGCCCGGATCTGACTCTCTGTATGCTTGGGGAGCAAGCACTAGATTGTGCTGGGTGATCAGTATGAGGTGAGCTCGAGAATGGTGGGTGGAAACTGGTGTCAACTGATGCTATTGTAGCAGTGAAATCTGCTGGGTGGCTAAGTGCACTAAACTGGTTTTGCAAATATATTTCATATTTAGTTGTCATTATCAGAGATTACAACAGCCAGTCCACTAAAGGCAAGCACATGAAGTGGTGGAGTCCTAACATATAAACATTAATTGCATATGGTTAACTGTCTCGCTGCCAAATTTGTGCAGTCTACATTTTCCATGGGGTTTAACTCAGGGTATGCTGAGTACCTCTAAAACAGTTTGACTGGAAGGTATTGATGGCTAAGCATAATCAGGGACATAAGCATAAGCATAAAATAAACGGGCATATATCACATGATACTATATGAACAGTAGGTATAGACATGTAGAATACAACAGTAAAACAGGACAATTACATTCATGAACATAAAGGGATGGAGGGTGGGAGAGGGATGGGGGTGCAGAGGAAGCTAAATAGTTTAACGTTAGTTTTGTTAATATTTAGAGATAATTTATTAACTTTGTACCAATTTATCATTTTTTCCATTTCATTATTCACATATTTGTATAGAGTATTTATATCCTTGTGTCTACCAAAGACATTGATATCATCTGCAAATAGTATTAATGAAAGTTGGTTAGTGGCATTGGGTAAATCATTCTTGCATAGTAAGAACAGCAGGGGTCAAAGGATTGAATCCTGAGGTACACTGCAGACTAGTTTTTTGTTTGCTGAACTAGCACCACTAAATTGAACACATTGAATTCTGTCATTCAAATAATTTTGAGTCCAATCCAAAGCGATGCCTCTTATAGCATCATGTGATAATTTTTTCAATAAGATTTCATAGTTAATAGTTTTGAATGCTTTACAAAGATCCAGGAACACACCGAGTGTATGTTCTTTATTTTCCAAGGACTCAGATATTTTTTCTATCCACAATGGCAAGCATAGTAGAGTGTTTTTCTCTGAAACCATACTGAGATTTGTAGATAATTGAATATCTATTTAAATAATTAACTATTCTGTTGTAATATAATCTTTCCAGGAGTTTCGGAAAAAAGTGGAAGCACTGAGACTGGTCTGTAGTTAGTAAAGTCAGATGGATCTTTAGCTTTATAAATAGGTGTTACTCGTGCTATTTTTAGTCATGATGGGAATATAACTTGTGAGAGTGTACAGCTCATGGGGTTTGTGCTGGTCCGTTCTGTTGCTCCACTCCACTGCACTGCAAGTACAGGATGCGCGGGAGGGCTGGTCAGCTGCAGTTCTTGGGGTAATGGATCCTGTATCGCGACTCCCCAAAAAGTACAAAGACCGACTTCTAGAGCCGGTGGAACGATAACGTTCCAGTGGGGCTGTGCGACCTTTGCCGCCGAGATTGAACCTCACTGTTATGGCGGTCCATAACTCAATTTAGGAGCCTGGACATAATAATAAATCTAAAAATAAATATACAAACAATGGTACTCGTTTGCTAGTAGACGAGAGAAAATGTACAGTACATCGAACCAAGCTGGTGTCTTATTTACATGGATTCATCAGAGGTACCTCACTTATCCGTATATATTTGTGAGGTATCCCTGCAAGGGAGCATCCTAATGAGGCTACTTATGTAGTTTAATATAAACCATTATACCCCTAACAAAAATATTATTGTTGTGAGAGGAAAGTGACTCGCACGGACCTCCACCACAGCAAAATTCCTTCAACGCTGACGCGGAGGAAGAGAGCTGGCAAAAAGGGCCACTCTCTTGTTCAAACATATGCCAAGTGATGTGTGTGTCAACCTAGTGAAATTATAATTAATGTGATGCATGCTGTATTATGTGAAGATGGGGTGGATGATTTCCGAGGAATTCAAAGTCCGTCATCTTATGTATGTCCAAGATACTGCATTGGTAGTTGCTGCTTTATTTATATGGTCCTTCTACTAAATTATAACCTACCATTTAGTTGTTAGATTTACTTCCAAGTTTGTCCGCAAGTGGCAGGGATTTCTACCCATCTTTTGATACATGAGCCTAACTGGCGAAGATGCTCGGTTTCCCGAAGGTCACCTGACAGTGCATCTCCCTCAGAAAGGCAGCATGCGGACATGTTACAGAGTGACAGCTTCAGAATCATATAGCGATCCGGTTACAAATCACACCGCAACCACATACAAAATCACTAGGACAGATTACCATTTACATAAGCAATTTGAAAAGCACATGAAGTTTTAGGGCGGGGAGTAAGAGGCAGATATTCATCTCCAGTGACCTTCCCATGATGGTCTGGTGGGTTCTAAGACCGCACCCAGTCACAGTGCAGAATTAGATGGAGATCTGCATCCCATCCATCACCCGTATGTTGGGGAAGGATCACTTGAGATCCAACTCCGGGGAACTAACGTTTGCCTGTCATTAAGATTAAGTTTCAGAATGCCAGAGATGCACTGTTGGCTGGTTTGACATAATATCTTTTTGCAGTGCTTCCTTCTTTGGCAGGGTTATCTATGCTAACTAGGGAGGGAGTGTATGTGAAATCAACACTAGTCTTCACCGCTCGGAAACCCCAATAGTTTTCCAAGTCGGATCATGCCAACGTGTCGATGGGAGTTCCAGACAATTTATAAGCAGCTGGAGGAACATAGAAAGAGACACTCACTCAATATAATAAGAGGCCCTAAGGTACTTGGCCGATTGTACACAATCTAGCCAGTGTGCGGTGTTACATATCCACCACAGCCGGAAATGAGTTTTACACAAATGTTTTCTAAGGAGTGGCTGTCCCTAACTACTTTAAACCTATCCCATTGAGCTAAAATAGCCAAGTTTAGTCGATCATGAGTCAGGTTCAAGCAATGCGAGCGTGAAAGGTGCCCTCAGTGCAAAATTGATGCTGGGGGAAAAGTGATGCAGATTTAATGTTGCTGTATAGTATAGCCTAGCATACTGCGGTCCTAGAGTTTTTATATAAACAAAACAAAATAACTAGGGTGGCTGCTTGCCATATACATAACTAACTATTACAGTAGTGGCAGTAAATCAGGTCATAAGACCTCACGGTCCTCGTTAGTTGTAAGCACAAAAATAAGGATAATATTTACAGTTAAAAAGATATAAACTATAAAATGTGGTCTCAGACGACCGGGGTGGTACCTATTAGTCATCAGTACCTGTAAAGAAATGAATAAATCGATACAATAGCTAAATGAGTACCTATTAGTCATCGGTACGGAAAACGTTCATAAATCAAAGTAGATGATGCGTTACAGATGAGGAATGCGAGATGGCACGATTCTGAAGTTGCTGGGAAGTCTCCACAGACGAACTGTTGATGCGGTTCACTTTCAAGGATGGTGAAGAAGAACGACTGTAGTCAGATGTCTACTAGATCGTCATAATAGCCAATACAATAATTAAGCTGAGTGTTAAAATGTCCGTCCGGTAATGGAAGTTTGAAAGTTGCCCGTAACATGAAGGGCTACAGTTGTAATTAAACAATGCATGTACATTACTGGGTACACCGTACATGATACATTGCAGAGCTCTTGCGGTGTACCAGGCAGAGTCCCGCCAGGCTGTGGCCTAAAAGTTATTTAAACACACGACATGCTGCACGGAAGTTTGAATACTCTACATGCTGAAGAGATTACATATGGGCCATGAGGCCCATCCACAGGAAGGCTCCTCCGAGGTGTTGGTAGTGAGGAAGTCTCTTCTATTTATTTAGTTGCCCCCGGATGAACATCTGAGGGCTTACAAAAACTGCGATGCGCATGTTTGATTGCTGACCAGAAAATGAGAACTGAATTCCGAGAGGTACTGCTGCAGCTAATAGGGAGCCACAGTCAGTAAGCAGTTGCCCACGTCTAGCATTGCTCTGGCCACACAAGCTACCACTTGCTCTCTCTCACCGAAGTGTGGTCTCGATTCTTGATTTTTCGCTCCTTTTATACTACTCATGACGTCAGAGGCAGGACGCCCAGGCAATCAGTGGATGATCTGTAGCCAGCTAGAAAGGGCGAGGATGATATCACGTGATAGGCACATTTCCCATTCATTTAATACATACACGCGATTACTCACTGTACACAACTCTGAAGGACACTCTATCGGGACTGACCAGGGAAAAGCCAAGGCGATCCGAGAATGGTTCAAGGAACAGTTTACCGACAACAATGATGAGCCCTTGCACCCGTTCTCAGGAGACCCCCAGGCCATTACTAACACCAATTAAAACAGCAGAAGTTGAGAAGGCACTTAAAGCCCTGAAAAATTGACGTGCATCTGGGCATGATGGTATGAGTAATGAACTATTCAAATATGCAAGTGACATTATCACAAGACCGATCACGCACCTAATCAATTCATCTTTTATGCACCAACTTCCCATCGATGCTGTAGGCCAAGGCACCATCATCGCCCTACCCAAGCCCAAGAAGCCACCTGGGCCCCCAGCCAATCTGTGGCCCATTGTGCTCCTCAACAGCATACAGAAAATCATATCCAATGTTACTCTATGCCGCATCCGAGACAAGATCGATTACTTCACCAGATCATGTCAAAGTGGCTTCAAACGTGGGCACAGCTGTGCAGCCGTTGTATGGGCTCAAGGCTTGCTTGTGTCGGTAGTCATGTCCAAACACTGGGACTTCCACAAAATGGGCATTGACATGTCACGAGCCTTTGACACAATTAAACACTCAAAGATTCTAGATGTACTATGCCAGGCCAGTTGCAATGAAGATAAGCTACGACTAGTGAGACTACTGCTTGCCGACACCAAGCTGAGAGTATGAGTCAAGTCAGTGAAGTCTGTAGAGTTTGAGACATCAATCGGCTCCCCACAGGGAGATGGTCTATCTCCGGTACTTTTCACCGGCTCCCTTGCTGCCGCATTGAAATCTGTGCGGTAAAGTTCCACAAGATCAAACCCCCCAGTGTCAATACTGGGCATGCCGCTAGAGATGGAATATGGCGACGATGTGGACTTCATAGACGAGAAAAAGAAACCCCTTGACGAGCTTCTCCCAATAGCTGCAAGCAAACTAAAAATTGAGCATCTCTTTATGAATGAATCCAAAACAGAATTCACCAACATATAACTATCGACAAAGCATGAAACTATAACAAATGATGACCCACTTCGTGGCGGCGAACCATGGAGGAAAGGTAAAATCTTGGGCTCACTGTTTTGCAGTACTGCTGACATCTCTGCACACTGCGTCATGGGGAACATAGTTTTCCAGTCCTTCTGGAAGCTATGGCGTCATAGATCAAAGATGCCCTTGATAAAGAGGCTACGTTTATACAATGCAGCCTGCGTATCCTTAATGCTGTATAACTGTAACAGATGGGCATCTCCAAAGGCAACGCTAGACAAACTCGATGCCTGCCACTGCAAACACCTACGCACCATCACTGGACACTGATGGCCAGACAGCATAATTTCCAACGATGCACTATACAAGATGTGTAATACGTTGCTGCTGTCTGTAAAAGTCGCCCAGCAAAGATAGTCCATGTTTGGCCATGTGCTAAGGATGCGAGAAGAGACACCAGCACAGAGAGCCCTGGAATTCGCCCTACTCGGAGCCAGCAAATACAAATCCAGGAGAGGATGGCATTGCATAAATCTGCTAAGCGTACTACGAGGTGACCTCAAGAAAGCAGGACTCGGTACACTCAAGTCAAGAATGGACCTGAGGAAGCTAAGGATTTCGGATGAGGACAGGACACAGTGGGGAAAAGCAGAGTCGGACTGGCCATAGTGCCATTGTGCCAATGGCACAAGGGCCCTCTGTCCTGAACATCCTGGGCCCCATCCGCGGAAAATGTGTATAGCGCCAGTGTGGATCAGACTAATAGCAAATGTAGCAGATGGTATGGCCCACACTGTGGGCCCTATAGCCCCTATCATCTGCTACAGCCGCACAGTATAGTTGAGGGCCCAGCACCAATAGAGAAAAATGTTTATAAAGCATATTCAAATTCAATATGGGTCTTAGAAATATCAAATGTATGCTGTAACTATCACAAACGCATATGTCAAAACAGCTGTGTAATGCCATTTTTAGTTTAGTTTTAGCTTTCCAGTGAAAGTTTTGCCAACAAATCGAATTTCCTATAATAAACCAGTGGCTGCGGTGGCATATCCATTTATCCTGGCTGTACGTGCAAAGAGCACCCAATTAACAGCCCAAGGCCTAGTGCCAAGGAAAGGACGCTTTATCAGCTATGTTATGTTATGTTAGACAGTTAGATATGGCCCCCACCCACCCCTCCCAAGAAATAAGACCTAGTTCTGACTAAAATTATTTTAAAAAATGAAACCTATAAATATGATGGCATCCGATGATCCGAGTGCCTTCAAAAATAAATACATGCCTGGACCAACTGGTTGACTTGAAATCAAACTACAGTTTTACTACTATTTATTCATGGTTTAATTATTAAAAGGGTTTATTAAGGCTTTATTAAAATGTTGCAAAGGAAAACAACACCACATCACTGCATGACCATCGTAGTCGTACCGCTCATGGGGTGGGATTAGGGCCACTTTCGTGATGGATGTTATGGGCCCCACGTGACGTAAGCTTGACCCGACACTGTATACTGCTAGCGTGTGTAAATATGGGGTAATTATTAAATTAACAACTGTTTTGAAATTTGAATAATGAACATACATGTAATTGTACAGAAGAGTATATCTGCCCAAGGAATTGTCAGCAGAATGCTGTACATATTAAAGTATTTTCAGAAAGTATTTTTAACCGTTTCACCCTGCCTAACTGACGTTACTGAGCTTAGTCCAGTATCATGTATGAAACGTATTATGTCAATTGTCATTACGCTGCTTATGCAATACCATTACGCCGTCGCCTTATAGGAGTGGCACGTTCTCCTCTTTGTTCTAGTATTTCTGGTAAAAACTTTGATCTACAGTCCAATTATAATGATGATGAAACAAACCAATGTATATATGTACCAATACTCGAGCAGTAACACAGACAAGTTTTACTTTTACTGTTGAAGTGAATGAAATTCAATGAACAGATCAACTTCAAGCAACTTGTAATCGTATTAGGTAAGATTTATTGATTTAATATGCACGTGCGTGCGTGCGTGCGTGCGTGCGTGCGTGCGTGCGTGCGTGCGTGTGTAATGAGTGGGCTGGGGCCCTGGCCCAAGTACTGCTGCTCCTACTACTGCTCTAACTTCAAATACATTTAACCCTTAGAGCTCTGAAATTTAAAATTTTGAAATTTAATTTAATTTCATATTATAGCTGGTGTTCGTTTCGGAAACAATGTTGCTGAAAGCTCAAAGCTGTTACTGTCTAAGACAGCAACAGGTTTCGGCAACAGTTGTTTTCAAAATCTGCACCAATCCTTCTTTACTAGACTCTGAAACTATCTACTTTTCGGCATCATGTTGCTAAGAGTTAATATTCCAAGGTCAGCTTTATTATTTTTGCCACCACATCAGCAGAGTTGAGAGAGGGTGTCACATTTGTGGGTGCCTGCCAGATGTGTCCGTCTATCACTCCTCTTCACTGACCACCCACCCCCAGGCCCCAGCAAACTTGCGGTAGACTTGGTAGAGTTGAATCATCTTGTGCAACTATCCGTCTGTCTGTCCATCCATGAGCCCACTGTCCAGTATTTTACCTGGCGATTCATTTGTTTCTTTGAAACATTGTAGACTTACTCCCCCAACATGCGAACATGTTCACCAGCTCCCATGTGGCATGTGTAATTGTCAATCTGTCATGATGACTGAGCCTAATATCAGAGTTATCTCCAATGCAAAACACATTTTCAGGTACATGTGCGTGGGGTGGCAGAGTCGTATGTGCATGTGGGAGGGGACTCAGGGGGTGTCATTGGTGAGGGATGAGTGCCATTTGATGGGTGGGTGGTGGTGTAAATATAGTGGTCGCTTCCATTAGTCCATCTATCTGTCTGTTTGTCTGTTTCTTTGTCTGTCAGTAGCGGCCATGTATTAAAATCCCCTGAAAGCTAAAACTTTCACCAATATCCTTTCAGTGTAACACTGATTGACGTCTTGTTGACTGATCGATGTCTTGTTGACTGATCATTCTTCCTTTGCTTGCCTTTCAGCAGCCAGTCAACCGCTGAAATGAACCAGAAGGAAAAGAGTGGGGCAGAAAGAAGGCACGGAGGGATCTGCTGGATGTGGCAAACCAGCCTGGACAAAAGAAAATATGTTTTCCACAAATACATTCTGGATATCCAGCACATGATTCTGTAGAGGACCAGTCATTAGATCCAAACAATGCATCAGTGACTACTAGCGTAACTAAATGTTCACAGGACATGCCAATTGATCCAAATGACCAAAACTACGTACAACTGGGTCTTTCTTCAATAGAGCCTCATCATCAGAAAAAACTGGATTCACCAGATGCAGAAGATGACCAATCAATGGAGTCTCAGGAGCCCACAACTGAAATACCAAATACTTCTTGTGTTATAGAATGGCCCAAAGAACGTCAGGCAAAACTTGATCATCTTTCACTGCAACCTCATCAGCCAACACATCATATTCCATTCTCAGTGGACATTTATCATCTGAAAGAAACTGATGGCAGTATTATACAGCATAAATGGCTGACATATATTGACAGAAAGCTCTATTGCAGAATATGTTGTTGTTTTTCTGTTAATCGCGAAAATGATTTTGTGCTAGGTGTTGGTGAAGACCATTTCCGCAGAGCTAGTCAGTTAGTCAAACGACATGAAGTTTCCCAGAATCACCGAGAAGCTTCAGATTGCTATTTTCGAAACCTTCGTGGAGGTGACATTGATTCATTGATTCCTGGATGGAGATGTGCTTCAGAAACTGCTGCCTATCGTAAAGTGGAACACAACCGACAAGTACTTGCTCGTATAATAGATGTGGTCAAACTAGTCGCAGGCCAAGGATTGCCTTACCGAGGTGAATCCGAAAGTGCACGTGATCTGTTAGACACAAACAAGCATCATGGGAACTTTCTTGAAACAGTGTTGCTTCTTAGCAAGTATGACTCCGTCCTTAGCAATCATGTGGCACAGTGTTTTGAGAAAGGACAGAAACAAGGTAAAGGTCGGGGCAACACTACTACTTTCCTTAGTAAAACAACTGTTAACAATATTATCAAAGCTCTGGCTGAACTCATTCAGGAGAAAATTGTAATGACAATCAAGGAGGAATCTAATCGAAAGCATGGCATCATGATGGACGGGACTGTGGATATCTCTGGAACAGATCAACTGAACATTGTTGCAAGGTTTGTTGGCAATGATGGCAAAGTTCAAGAACGTCTGTTGGGCTTTGAAGTGATTACTTCTGGCAAAGGGAAGGACCTCTGGAAACTTCTTGTTGGAAAGCTTGAGGGACTTGGGATTGACATTAAAACACTTATTGGCCTTTCTCTTGATGGAGCATATGCGAATACATCAGAAAACGTTGGCGTGGTGAAATACTACAATGATGAAGTCCCAGGGGGTTACTTTATATGGGGAAACGCTCATCAACAGAATTTAGTAGTTTCGCCAGTTTTGTCTGAAATCAAGGAACCAAGGAATCTCATGGGGCTTCTTCAGCAAATATGTAGTTTTTTCGATGAAAGTTCGAGACGAATGGACGTGTGGAAAAAGTGGGTTGAAGCTCACTCGCGTGGATCCAAGAAGCTGACAAAAATGGTGAAACTTGGAAAAACCCGTTGGTGGTCGGCTTACAAGGCTATTTTACAACTCTGTGATGATCCACAACGTTATTTCATTCTCTTAGGTTCACTATGGGATCTTAGCACGTCTGAACAAAGTAGTTCTGCAACAAAGCGTCTGAGTGGCGGTCTTCTTTCAAGCTATCTAAATTTCAACTCACTCCTTACTGCAACAGTTCTCAAAAAGGTGCTCGCAATCTTCAATCCAGTTACTAAATACCTCCAGACACGCGGAATGCATCTAAATCAGGCAATTCAAATGGTGGAGTATGAACAGAATGTATTGTTAGGTTATCGTTCCAAATTTGATTGGATTTTCGAAGAAGCAAGCACATTTCGTCTAGAAGTGCAGGAACTTGTGGATGCTAACAGCAATCAGGATTTTGATATTACTCTACAGGAAACCCTTCAAAAATCGGCAATTACACGTAAAAGGCGACGTTTTTTTGATGAAGCCAACGACGAGCGTGTCACAACTGATCCAAAAGAACAGTTTCGATTAAATGCATTTCTGCCCATAGTGGATTGTCTGAATGCAGAAATATCAACCATTTTCAATGAAAGAAACACTGAACTCTATTCTGAACTATCATGTCTTAACCCTTGCAATTATGAAAAACTGACTGATAGCAGTGCTTTCTCAATGCGATGTCTTGCTCAACTGTCAGATGTAGATGAGCAAGAATTGAAAGAGGAGCTCATCCATTTTGCACAATGCCACAGGTACCTTGGCGAGCCAGTAAGTTCCACAGTAGCAGATGACAGTGACAGTGATGAAGATCCAGATGATACACCATTCTGTAAAGGAAACTGTTCTCGCTGCCTCGCATGTATTCTCATGTTACTAGTTGGCTACCGCTTCCACTGCAGAAGTTACAATAAACTGTATAGTTGCATCAAAGTTGCACTTACCCTCCCTTGCACAGTGGTATCTTGTGAACGGATCTTTTCAAAACTGAGATATGTTAAGAGCCGACTGAGATCTCTGCTTGGACAAGATCTGCTAGAGGCACTCCTGTTGTGCACGGTTGAAGTCGATATTCTGAAATCACTTGATAATGAGTGTGTATATAAAAAACTCTCAGTATTGTCAACTGAACTAAAAACACTTCTCATATACCCATAGCTGATGTACGTATACGGTCATTACAGTGTACCCTTTAACTGTGTATTTCTTTGTTTGCGCAAACTGGATAGTTAGATCTTGTAACATGTTCACTTATGTTATTACATAACATATTACATTACTCAGGTTCCTGTTAGTTTTTGAAAGTTATTCATGGTTTCATTGGTTTGGAATTCAATAGGATATATGGTCATATTTTTCCGATACTTTTAGCATCTCTTAACTCTAGGCCCTTTCCAGTCAATTGATGGCACGGCCCCTAAAGCACCCCCAGTCCGACTCTGGGAAAAAGTGAAGAAGAACTGATTGCAGCTGTAGTAGCCTTGCACGATTTTTGCTTTGAAACATCGCGATCGATTTAATAAAAGAGTCGTGATTTTTCGATTAAACCATAGGTCCAAATTCCCAAAATTGTAAACCGGGGTAACGTGACTTGTTTCTAGAAAAAGTTGAAATAAATGATACAAAAATAACACGAAATTAGAACACACATTCTTACCATCCTACGTCTATGCTTAATGTATACCTTATATCCATCATCGCGGGAGTGAAATTATTAACCGGGACCGCCTAAATATTGCGTATAGTTTAATAAACATTATTTATTTCATTAAAATTTGAGATAAAATGTTGCAGAGAAAAAAATATAAATTACATGATGTGTCAGCTTCCGCTTAATATAGCCTCCCTTTGTAGGACGAGTTTATGTCATTCCCGGAGTAACGCAAAGATGCTAATATTAGTACCCGGGGAGATACCGCGCAATTCACATACATAGGACAGTAGGTACGAGTGTAACGGCGTAAACTCGTCCTATAGTGCAGTTTATAGTTGCTTTCAGAATGTACGATTTACATTTAAGTGTAAGCAACAGAACGCACAGTTCAAAATCAAACAATCTGGAATGATGTTGCTTTATTTTATTTTATTTGACATGACAACCGAATCAAAAAGGAAAAATTATTACACCGCCTGAAATTGCTAACTCTGGAATTAAAAAGAATTATGTTCACTGATTGCCTAACACTCTGCAACTAAGTATATACTTGGCATTTCACGACAGACTCAGGGTCTGCAGCGAAAGAAAGAAAATTATATGGCGATTCGACGGAGTAACTAGCTGGTTTTCTCAATGACAAAGGTGTTACCTCGCTATTGTTAGCTTGTTTATTGTAGCGCTTTGTGTTGTGATTAATAATTATTCGACATGTGCATGACACGGCAGGATATAAACGCGATGAACACAGGCGTGAATCGATTATAATTGTACTCATGTACCGATAAAATGCGACGGAAAAGTACATAGTTCAGATTTTTTAAAACATGACATTTTTTACGATTTTCCGATTTTTCCTCAATTGCATCGTAAAAATCGCGATTTAAAAAATAAATTGAACTTCACGATTAAATTGAAAAATCGTGCAAGCCTAAGCTGTAGGATGTTTCTACTACTACAGCCGCAGAATACAGTAATCATACATACATACACGCAAATACGACGTCCCAGTAATATTTTGAAAATAATTTCTATGAGCCATTTTAGGATAACTTGGCCATTTCTTGTCCGATTTTAAAAATGTTAATAGTTTTGGATTCCGCGTCTTATCCCGGTCCTGATAGCTACCAAGAACGACGAGAATGGTGTAATTTAAAGAAATTACATGCACCGACTAGGTACACTTTAGTCCGCATTCTCCCCAACACTGACACGTGTTGTCAGGGAAGCTCTGATGCGCTCTACACGATCTCACGGACTTAGTCATTTTATATAAACCTCTCATATGGCTCTATACATGTGTACTATCTACCCGTCCAGCCGATCTGCGCTACAAGTCAGAGTGCAGATGTGATTTAGTGGGTGAGTGTTTCTGTTATACAGTGCTTAAAGATTTTCCATTTAAAGTTGGCAATACCTGCACTTTTAATCAGGTTAATTCGCATCAAGATTTTATAGATTTGTTCTTCATCTGTTGGTGTTAGGAACAGTGCGTGTTGGTAGCTGCCTGACAAATAGTCTTGTACATTTTTGGCTGAACTGGATTGAATTTTTTCTGATAGGTAAGGTCCAATATTAACAAAGTATTCATTGAATTTGTCTACTATCTCGTTTTTATCTGTTATAATTGTGTTATTGCCAATGAACCGCGCTGTTTCCAAGCTGCTTTTTTGTTTATTCAATAGTGATATAATTAATTTCCATGTTTCTTTTATTTATATTATCTTTTTGTTCATCAAGTTTATGATGGTAATAGTTTACTTTTGCTGTCCTATTAATTTGGTTCAGTTTATTTCTATATTTCTTGAACTGAGTATCATTGTACATAGTCGGGTGCTTAATAAAGGTTAAATACAGCTTGTTCTTCTTATGGCAGGCAGCTATAAATCATCTTGTTAGCCCAGGTTTAGTCGGATTTTGCTTAAATTTCTTATCTGGTTTTAGTGGAAATGCAGTTTCATAGGCATTAGTACATATATAGTGGAATGTGTTGTAGGCATCTTCACATGAGTCGCAGTTGGCCACCTGATTCCAATTTATGTTCGCCAAACTGTTTCTAAACTTTTCTAAAATCTCTACATGTTGTCTATATCAGACACGAAGACAAGATGATTTTGAATGATAATACGGCACTCTACAGAATTGCAGTACCCAGGTTAATGCACCCATTCTCACCACAAGTGGGTGAATAACAGCCTTCCCAGCAATGCTCAAGGGGCCAGTGGCTCCATATCTGAACCTGTAAATAGCACACCGTATAGCACAAAACAGAACACACTGAGCAGCAAGCATGTCGGGTTAGATGGTGGTCCGATCTAGAGGAGGGATATCCGAATACAAGAATGATGCAGTGGCAGCCACAACGGTTGGGAGTTTCCAAACCTGCCTTAAGGGGTGGAGCTCCTAACCACCACATGCCATATGGCGCATTGGCTCAGTTGGAAAAACCATTACACCGCACATGCTTGGAATTCCAATCCAAAGAGCCTGGTTCGATCGCACGTTCAGGCAGGTGATCAAGGTGTAAAAACCTGTGCCATTATATACGTCATTCAACTGACATGTCCTTCAGAGGGCCATAAAGCCGTCGGTCCCATCTCGTGTTGTGGCTGTGCCATGGGGTGGGGGGGGGGGGGGGCGTAAAAGAACTCACTCCTTTATCAGGAGCTCTGATAGTATTCATAGTAGATGTCAGATGTCAGTCCTGTGGCCGGTGTGTCCGTGACAGCCATGCCTGAGTTCTGTGATTGCGGTATTAGTGCACAGATTAGATACACCGTGCAGCATGGTTGGCAGCCTGCTCTAAAAAAAACTACATCATAGCTGTCATCTCCGCTGTTGGTGGCCCCTGAGATGCGCATATATAAACCTTGTAAAAACGTAGATAATTTACTGTAAACACACATGACATGCACTGTGTGGGATATGTGGCCGGTGGGTTCGCCGGCATGCAGCGATGTATGCAGTCTGGGTGGTAAATCCATACAAGGGAGGAATCTTCGATCCGTGAGTATGAGTATGAGTATGCCAACAGCTTTTAATTTTTAACTTTAAATAACTGATTTTAATAAATCATCCCAATTTTTAACCCATCTTGTACATTGCAACAATTGTGGAATGATTATCCAAATTGGATCCCACCATATACTGAAGAAGAAGAAGAAGAAGATGAAGAAGAAGAAGAAGAAGAAGAAGAAGAAGAAGAAGAAGAAGAAGAAGAAGAAGAAGAGGAGGAGGAAGTGAGTGATCTACGTCATCAAGTCAAGTCAAGAATCTGGGTACTCTAGGTAATCTAAGCAATACTTTTGAGCACAGGCCAATTAGGACACTATGCTCCGCTCTTCCTCGTTTATCTCTGTTTCTGTGCCATCACTTCCGGTCATGGGTTGTGTGTAGTGATACATTGTTTCTTGACTATGACAATGCCTATCTAAACGATTTTCAAAAGGTTTCAGAGTTGGGGCTGAA
Source organism: Chaetoderma sp. LZ-2023a (assembly GCA_034401795.1). NCBI lineage: Eukaryota > Metazoa > Mollusca > Caudofoveata > Chaetodermatida > Chaetodermatidae > Chaetoderma > Chaetoderma sp. LZ-2023a. The sequence continues at coordinate 52,632,892 of CM067375.1, forward strand.
ACAACATATTCAGATATGCCATTCCACAGAATGCACACCCTTAGAAAGAAGAAAATGTTTTCCAAGGTTAGATCTCCCCCTCCCCTGGTACACTTTCAGATTTTTGTCCATGAGTAATAGAGTCTTTTTGCAAGCAAAACAGAGACTAAATTTCAGGGTCATATCACCTGTTAGCATGTTGTAGACTTCAATCATGTTTCCCCTGTCTCGCCTATAGGCCATTGTTTGGAGTTTCAGGGCTTGTAGATGTTGATTGGATGGCAGCTCCCGGAAAGATGGGATTAGTTTGGTTGCTCTGCACTGGACACCTTTGATTGTGTTTATGTGCTTTTTTCAAACGTGGATGCCATACAGAGTGCAGGAAATGTCAATTTCCCTTTCTCCGAGATCTAACAATACTCACCATTCTGTTACTTCTGATATACAGCTGGCCTTGACAGCGGCTCTAGGATTATAGACTTAGAAAGCTTTACCGACTCCTGGGAACCGGGTACTCGGCTCCCAACTGCCGAGTACCCGTTTACCATAGAGCTCATATTGTTTGCATAGCCACCAAACAAGAGAAAACTATGGCTTGCCTCCGTGGGGCTGGGAGGCTGGGTCCGTAACAGAATGGTGAGTATTGTTAGATCTCGGAGAAAGGGAAATTGACATTTCCTGCATTCTCCTTCGATCAATACTCACCATTCTGTTACTTCTGATATACACCAGATTTGATCAGTAACCTGGTGGGAAGGGGCAAGCCATAAATGCTAATTTTGCCCCTTGGAGAAAGATTTTAGACGTCAAACTTGACTAACGGAGACCTAAAAGGACCGTCAAGTTCACGGAACCGAATCACATTCGCGTCACAGCCCCCCCCCCTTTTTCCTCCTAAGAAAAGGGAGAGAACTAACGAACATGTATCTCGCCTGAAAACACCAATATGCCAAGAGGGTTAACTACTCCCTGCATATTCTATGTATTAGCCTGGGAATGAGCATGAATATATAAAATGAATGAACATGATACATATACATAATACAAAAAACTCTCACTTATTGAATTACCTTATGATAACAGGACTTCAGACGTACCGCCTCCAACCATTCACCGGTTCGGCCATCAGTGACACAATCTGGTTGACATCCTCTCGCCTGACCATGCCTGCTTTAGGTTCTTTTCTTACCAAAGTGAAAAAAGGGGAAAAGCAGTGTGGTCACTAACTATCGTTTCAAAACAGCTAAAGCGAGTGGATTGGCTGAGTCTGACACATCCCTCATATAGTAATCCGTAAATGAGGACTCACAGTGCCATTGTGCAACGGCCATGATGTCCTCTAACGGAAACACCATTGTAAAGGGCGGTCGAGGCGGCTATTCCTCTGACATCGTGTGCCCTTACACCCTGCACCTGGTGCCCAGTCGCCATCTCGTGAGTAGTCTGAATGCATTCGACCACCCAACGAGAGATAGTATCCATGGATGCGGCGCCATAAGGCTTTTTATGGCAGATCCACAGATGTCTATCGTTCGACCATAACGAGTCAGTCCGTTTCTTGTACTTAGTCAAAGCACGGACCGGGCACCAGACACTGGCATCACGATCAAACCTAGTTAACTTCGGTATAATGATCGGTTTGCCGGGATATCTCAAAGATTGGTTCTTTGATATAAACTCTGCTCTTGGCAGAAGACGCAGACCTTCTCCAGAAACAATAAATCGGTTCCTCTCTGCCGAAAGCGCATGGATCTCACTGCGCCTTCTAGCTGAGGAAGCTGCCAATAGAAAGACCGCCTTTAGAGTCAAATGCTTTAGACTAGCCGAACGCAACGGTTCAAAAGGGTGCTTGGCCAGTACATTAAGCACTAAAGATAGACTCCAGGCTGGAATGACTACCGGTTGTCTCGGGCGGAGATTGCTCATTCCCTTCAACATCACATTTAACTGGGCCACCTCTGGACTATCCCTGTTGGCTAGACAAGGGATAACTGATGCCAAAGCTGACTTGTATCCAGCAACTGTGACGGGAGCTAGTCCTGAAAAGAACAGCTCACAGAGAAAGTCTGCTATTTGCTGAATAGTGGATTGAAAGGTATCAATACCCTTTTCTTCACACCAGTCTGCAAATCTGTTAACCTTGTTGTTATATGACTTGAAGGTTGACCTCCTTCTCGCAGCCTGTCGAGAAAAGCCTTCCGACGTGGAACGTTGTTTGACAACATCCACGCAGTCAATTTGAACATTTCGGGACGCTCGTGTAGGAAGCGTCCCTTGGCCTGGGAGATTATGTTCGGAATCTCGGGCAACTGCACAGGATTTTCCACCAGCAGATCTAGAAGATCCGTGAACCACGCCCTGCTCGGCCAATACGGCGCTATTAGCAGGACGAGACACGGTTCCTCCCTGACCTTCACCAATACCTTCGGTAGAAGAATGGTGGGTGGGTACGCGTAAGCGTGCATCCCTCTCCAGCTTATCGCCAGAGCGTCTGTATTGACGGCATTTGGATCTGGAATCGGCGAGACATATGTCATGATTTGAGCATTTTCCTTTGTGGCGAACAAGTCCACGTTGGGTTTGCCCCAATGCTCGAAGATCCGTCGCAGAACCGGAGGGTTGAGGGACCATTCTGTTGGCAAAATTCTCTGTCTGCGAGACAAAGTATCCGCCAGAATGTTCAATCGGCCAGGAATATGAGCTGCTTTCAAAACAACCGAGTAATTCCTGCACCATTGAATCAAGTGCCACACCCTGATGCACAGGGTGGGCGACCTGGTCCCGCCTTGGCGATTTATATATGATACTACTGTCGAATTGTCCGACCGTATCAATATCACCTTGCCCCTGATCATCGGAAGGAACTCTTGCAACGCCAGTTCCACTGCCATCATTTCCAACAGATTGATATGCAGCTGACTCTCCGGGAGAGTCCATGTGCCCGAGACCTGGTGTTCTCCCAGGCAGGCACCCCACCCTTCCAGCGATGCAGCCATGTAGACGGACAGCTGGGGGTGGGGTAGGTGCAGCGAAACCCCTAATAGGAGATTCTGACGCTGTTTCCACCAGAGAAGATGCGATATTATCGGCTCCAAAACTGGCACCAGTTTTGACAGGGGTTCTGTTCTCTGTTTCCACAGAGACATCAGATACAACTGGATAGGCCTTCGCATTAGAGCAGCGTACGGGATAACCTGCTCCATGGAGACCATCATGCCCAGCATCTGAAGGAACCGCCTTGCCTGAATGTGGTTTCCCACTCGAAAACTCCTGAGGATGGCTAACAGAGACACCACTCTGGGCTCTGACGGGTGCCAAAGACAGATTTTGTGGCGGAAAGTCCCACCACGCCGGCATGTAACCCTGGGATAACCATCCCAGGACCAGACTGTCTGACGTCACACCTCGCCAGGCCTCGACGAAACGCATGAGCCTTCCACCCACCATAGACGCCTCGACGTCTAACGGGGTTGTCCGGCTCGCAGTCCACCCCCCCCCTTTCTTAACGAGAGAGAGTGAGAACCATTTCATTCTAGGCACGACGGGTATAACTGGCACCGCTGTTCCTGTCGCACAGGCGCGGTCCAGGCGGATATGAAGGGAGCTTTTGTACCCTCAGGTACGCTTCGGCCCCTTCTGTCCGCCCTTTGAGGCCTTACCCTTACCCTTCCACTTGCCCTTCCCGCCCCTAGGGTGGTCAGGAGCAACATTGGGGATGGTAGGCGCCTCTACAACCTTCCTGGGCTTCTTCGCCGGCGGCGGCTCTGAAAACCCAGCTGAAGCAGAAGTCGCAACAGGCCTGGCTTTCGCCTTGCCCTTATGCTTCTTCTGCTTCTTTGAAGGCTGTCCCGTTAGCGGTTTCCCCACAGCCCCTAGTGCGTGCGCTTGCCGCACTAGCTCTAGCTGTAGGTTTACCGCTAACCGATTCTGCGCGATACTGGCGGTGTCCTCTAAGATGGCCCGCGCTTGGCCACCGAAGATGCTAGGCCCTGTCAGGGGCATCCCAAGAAGACGCTCCCTGACTACCGTAGCCGGACGCATATGGTCAATGACCATTTGCCTCCTGGACTTCGTCACTCGCGCTTGCACCCTTGCCAATGCGTCCATTGACAGCACCAAGCCGTCATTAACGCATGAAAGCGCCACAGGTGGCACAGGGTGGCTTGATCCCGCTTCAGCCCACACCGACTGAAGTAGACGATAAGAGTGGTTGACAGCACTCATAGCTGCCCTCACACCCTCATCACATAGGGACAGGACTTCTTCCTGGTGTACTTGCGATTTATCCACTAGTGCCGGACCGGGGCCACCCGACCCAGCACTGGACTCCCAATACCCATCGGTCATCCTCCGTGACCGACGGGACTACACCATACCTGTCGTATTCCCCCCGCGGAATACGACATCTTGCCCGCACCTCCCTAGAGGCCGCAGGGAGCTGACCCTTGGTCATTAGTTGTTTGCTATAAATAGCATCCAACAAATCTATGAACCGTGGATCCAGTCCCACTGACTGGATCCGGGCCGCGGGCAAAATCCCTGTCCTAATCGACGCAACCGACGGACGGGGCGCATCTTCATCGGAAACCACAGTCGGGTCAACCCTGGCTAGCCATGCCAGAGCATCCGACCAATCTACCTCCGACGAAGACACCCCCGCAAACACGTCACCCGTTGACGTGCTCACGGGTCTGCCAGCCACGGCCTCCCGGCAAGGAGCCACGGCTGACACGCCAGGCACTCCGCTACCACACGGTTCCGCCGCCACCCCATGGAACACTCCGGTCCATGGGGTAGGTCTGCACGGAAAACCGTACGGACCCGTAACAGTCGCGGAACCGTAGCCGGACACGGGCGCCAACGGCACCCCACGTATGGCTGCCGGACCAGGCGAGATAGGTGAGTACCATGCCCGGCCCGGCACACCCGTTCCCGTGACGGCTGGTGACAAACCAAGCCGCCCGGAACCGGTGCACGGTAACGGATTGGCCTCAGCCGCAGGCGGAGCCACTGACCTGGCTTGCGCCAAACCAGACAAATGGAGGCCGGTTCCGTCCAGGACGGAATCAACCTCCATATTCTCCACCTGCGGCTTCACGGGCCGCAGCAACCTCTCCTCCTCGGCCTCCTCGTCTTCAGACTCCGAAGAGCCGTCACTAGACGAGTCAACCGTGGAGCCGTCCTCGCGGACGGCTCCCACACCTGACGGACCGGCCACCGCTACTGGACCACCCGGAGGTGGCCGCAGAGAGACAGAACCCGTCTGGCCGAAGCCAGACGGGACCGCCAGTGGGCCGTACGAGACGGCCCCCTCGGTAACCAGTCCAGAATCCTGTCCGAGGACAGGATCCGTACCAGGCATGGGGAGAAACTGCCCCCCAACCTTTGGTAGCAGGGACGACACCAGCGTGGGCAGAACGCTATGCAGAAAACCCTGCATAGCCGGACCAAACCACGCCGGCGGTGCCATCTCCGCCACCTCCAGCTGGGGACGTGGAGCACCCCCACCGGCCGAACCAGGCGCTCCACGATTTCGTCTCGGACCGCCTGACCCCGCGTCAGACCCAGCCAAGTCCTTCTGGGCAAGGAACTTAACCATCATTTCGACGGACCACACTGCACAAACATTACACCTATGATCTATATTACACAGGGAACACCTAAAACAAGCATGGTCCTTGAACATTACACGGACAAATTTATGGCAATCGTCACATGATGGCGGGGCTGGCTTGGCCTATAAAATAAGCACAAACCTACAATAAACAAGCGGAACGAGACCCGGATGGAAGGCAGACAATTAATTTTCAAATAATTTTGACTCATAAATTAACCGTAATCTCCCCGCACCCCACCCCGCCACGTTACAACAACGATCGCATTGATTATGACGACAAGAACGCGGCGGGCATCAACACACCCATATTAGATCCTCCAGGATGTGTAACGGCTCCAGGAATCATATTGCATAGCATTCGGGGTATATTTACTAATCAATATAAATTATACTCCTAACGAAAGCATCACGATATGTGAAGAAAACAACAAAATGTATAACAAACTGCTGTATCACACGGTAAAACCGCAGACCACGCATCTACTCAAGAATTTTGAAACCACCGATCATTGCAAACCGATCGTGATCGCACGTAAACTTGATCATTCTAAAGTTTCCGGTACCATTTTTAGTACGCAGCACCCAGAACAAGATGCGCGAATTAATGAAAAATTTTCCTTCACATAAACATCCGAGCGACCGGGTGTGACGTCACCAGCTCGGATTCTACGGAGAACGATGTCAGCCGATATTCGTGTTAGAAATACCGTAGCAAACACCTATTTTCATATCTGCCAATCGCCTGTTGGGGTTTAAAGAAGGCGATCGTCTGGCATATATCGTTGTTAGCACACGTCCCAGATTCTATGGGGTCGGAAATTGGAACATGCGACACAACGAAATTTAGAGACCTAAGTCTTTTAACTATGGATAATAAAGAACGATACAACCTGGTTATCTTCAGCGGTATGCTCCATAGTCCTTAGTTAATCCTTTCACGAACACACAAACTATCACAAATTAAAGACTTAGGTCTTTTGTTTCACAAAAAACCCATTAAAATCCTTAATGCAAAAAGCATGTATTGCTCTTGTTGCTATGCAAACAAGAAAGAGCTCTATGGTAAACGGGTACTCGGCAGTTGGGAGCCGAGTACCCGGTTCCCAGGAGTCGGTAAAGCTTTCTAAGTCTATAATCCTAGAGCCGCTGTCAGGGCCAGCTGTATATCAGAAGTAACAGAATGGTGAGTATTGATCGAAGGAGAATTGGCATATTCCAGATGAGAACGGACTAGGCATTTGAAATTCTCATGTTACAGGTGAACAAACTGCCTGATCAGTCCCATAATAGCACTTGAATTGTTGACCTTCTAAAAATGTGACTGTCAAAGCTTAGCCTACAATACGCTGTGCTGCCTATGTCTTTCTCCTCCTGGACTTGCACTGAGGCGATTTGCTCTCCCGTATCTAGAATCATTGAGAACCTTCAAACAAGGCGTGTATTCCTAACCAATTTCATTACAAGTTTTTGCAATGGTGTAACACAGATTGGCTGGATGGGTACGGACTGTCCCAGCTTGGCTGGGTATGGAAGGACTGCTCCGGGTGCGTTCCAAGCACGCACCCTGGGTAGGATAGAATGCGTGTATAAAGCCATATGAGAGCCGTTTTCTATAAAATGGCTACGTCCGTGAGATCGCATGGCGTGCATGCGTGTGCGTCAGAGCTTCCCTGACAACACGTGTCAACGTTGGGAGAGAATGCGTACTTATAGTGTACCGAGTTGGTGTACATGATTACTTTAGATCACTCCATTCTCGTAGTGTGTGGTAGGAATCAGGACCAGAATGAGACGAGGATTCCAAAACTGTTTACCTTTTTTAAAATCGGACCAGAAATGGCCGAGTTATCCTTAAATGGCTCATTGAAATTATTTTCAAAATATGTCTGGGATGTCGTAGTCAGGTTGAAGATTTTCGATCTTCGGGTCTAATTTAGAAATATATCTACCACACCTCTGATAAGAATATGATGTAACGGTTGCTGCGACAACCTCTTATCAAAGATGCAGTAGCACGATTATCTGCTCGCCTCGTCGACGGTGATGGTGATGATATTTATACTCGATAATCTGGGCCTGATCTGACTCGGGTAAAAGATGGTGGCTCGGGACGGTGGTCTTCCGTCGCTTCCAGACTGGACAATAAATAACCCAAACTCTTGCTTCGAGGATATCGAAGTGATAATATATTCTCTGAAGTTTGACTGTCTGATATGACCATGAATATGTGTGACTTATGCTGTCACGATAGAAGTTAAAATAAAACTCTAAGTAAATATGAGTGGCTTATACTGCCACCAGCGATGTTAAATAATTAATATTGTACTTATACTAGCCCGACTACTTTGGGTGACTTATACTGCCACCAATGACTACAGAAACAACGGATATCTACGCGATACGAATACTGGTTATTCTATCATTTAAAAGTTGCGTTTAACGATTCGCTAGGCAGTTTCGTCAAATACTGTTCTTGGCTACTTAAAGCCATTCACCAAGAATTCATTTGAATCTCGACAAAATCAGTTCCACGGAACTATGCGGACTCGAGGCTAGGCTTTCTTCAGACCAATATTTTTCTGAACCTTCAACGTTAGAGACCGGACCGAACCCCGACTGAAAGTTAAAGTCCTGCTTATATACAATCTTAGTTTTTTATATCTTGTTGTTCTCTAAAATTCCAGCTGCCTTTTATGACAGAATGACTTATCTTGTTTGACGACAAGTCTCGATTTGTGTATCTACGCCTATGAATCTGTCCGAATGACGAATGGTCGGTTTGATACCAAGTATCGATTTGTGTACCCAACATCCATGAATCTGTCAGAATGACGAATGATGGGTTTGATGACAAGTTTTGATTTGTGTACCCAACATCCATGAATCTGTCAGAGTGACGAATGATGGGTTTGATGACAAGTTTCGATTTGTGTACCTAACATCTATGAATCTGTCAGAATGACGAATGACCGGTAAACAAGTTACCATTCTTCTTAGTCTTGAGTGAATACTTTTCGGCTACTGCTTATGAATCTGTCCAAATGACGAATGATCGGTAAACAAGTTACCATTCTCCTTATCCTGATTGTTTACTTCTCGGTTCATTTTCTCAAGCTTTTGTGAGAATATAGATCGCCATTGTAACTAACTGCTTCCGTATGTCATATTTCATCTGATTCCGGCTAGACGCTAATCATCTTGCCAATTTTGATAATGTACGTACACCGTCTGACAATGTATGCATATCCCACGCTGATAATGTACGTATTCCTCTTACAAGGACGCTATGGACGGTACCAGTTATCCAGTGCTAATAATATATATCCAAATAATAAATATATATCCAAATAATAAGATGCTGGTAATGCATCTAAGTATAGATGATGATGATCATTGCTAGTAACCGCTGAGCGGTACATCTTAATATACATGGTGACATAGTCTATTAGCTCGCCTGGTATTCACATCTGAATTTTGAATTTTTACTCGGGACTTACTCGTACATATAAGATGTCCAGCGGGGTCATGACTTCCCACAAGACAATCCCATATCTACACATGCCCCTCAACCGAAGTTAATTAGCCGTCTCTTGAGGCCTAAAGAGAGTGATAATTAACTCGTTGTGCACCATCAACAACCTAAACCACGCCCTACCAGAGTCCTCCAGACCATGTCATACATCCGACTACATCATATCTTAACTCCAACAATGTTAACTAAACATGTCCGGGTAACGGAATATCGGGCGCAATCGACTGTCCCCGGAAACATAGGAAAACAGCATAATTCTATACAAAATGCAAACTTGTCCGTGTAATGGAATATCGGGCTGAAATTACCATCCCCGGAAACACATTAATAGCATCATTAAACCGTGGTCGATAACCTCGATCCACGCGTAACTTAACATAGAAAACAATACGATTAATCAAGCAATACAATAGTATAATACACCACAATCAATTGTTCTAATGACGACATCTAATCGTGACGACGTCACCATAAATGTCAATCCTTAATCCTACAGTGCAAATATCATTACAGATCATGTGAATTTTTCCTATTTAAACAAAACAGTACACAGTATGGTATCATGATAAAGTTCGTGCCACAATTATTAATAGTCACCAATTACTGTTCCAGTAGAAACACATAAAGTTAGTGCCAAAATGTCACGGTGATACCTTCAAGCGGTCTATGCTCACGTTAGGATCCACCATGTCAACGTACGTCTCCATTTCTATCCAGTCGGCAGCCGTCGGGTCGATCTCAGTCCTGGAATTAGCATTAGGCGACGACCCGGCTGCCAGCAGCAGCGGCTCCAGTAGAGCTGCAGGTCTCCGGGGCTGCTGGGTCTGAACAGTTGATGCAATGCTATGCGATTCACTACTATGGGCCGCATGTGGCTTGCATTTATGGGCCGCACGTGGCTCACATTTAAGCGCATTCCACATGCGTGATAACACGCCACATTTGTATAATATAAGCACAATTACTAACACAACTACGAAGGAACTCGTTGAATATGATACAAAAGAGCGTACCCCAATGCCATCGACCGCCACTGGGTCGATCATGGATAACGGTGCTAGCGGCACATACTTGGACTTTTGTAAATGGTTCCATGGTTGCATTTTCAAATGATTCACAATCACGGACTGGTTAAGAATTCCGGTCACATCCAATTGGGGCATGTCGATGGCAAGGCTAACTCGAGTGTACGTCCGACTGTAAGACGCAACAGGCTCGAATCGCCAGCCCTTTCCACTATAACCACATTCACCCGACATTAGTGCATACACTCCATTACTCACCACACACTGGTCGGTCAGTCGTCCGTCGCAGTGTACATCCATTGTTTCACCGAACGTTTGCAACACAACGCCTACTTTCTTATGGGCGAATAATTTGCTAGCGGTTACGTTGGATTCCGAAAGATGCACGCTACACGTACCATCGGTGGTGTTTGTTAACAGGCTCACTATGCAGGGCACGTGGGTCTTATCGACCTCTAACTGTCCCTGACATACCCTAGGACCGGTACCGCGACACCCAGATGTCGTGAAGTACCATCCAGTCTTTGTATCGAGACCAATGCTAGTCCGGCCTACCACTATTTGCACGTAATACCCCACGGTAGCTAACGGTTCGGGCCATGAATGCAAACCGTACTCTATATAATTGCCATCGTCGATCAACGGCAACGTCGCCACGTAGTGTAACATATTGTCGTTCTCCCACCACGGGTAAACTATCACATTCTGGTAGTACCACTGGTACGGACGTATCAGCTGGTTCCCTACTCTGACGTGTTCTGATACTGATGTCAGATCGGCGGGACCGAATATTTCCTCGGTTAGTCTTCCTAACTCTAGGGACGCAGTTTGTCTATGAAATCGTGCTGCTGCCTTCTGGTAACTATACACCTGTGCAAAAGTTAAGCACCACCCTATTTTTACGCACATGCGAGGGTATATTCATGTGCTATGAAGAAAGCAATAGCATAAACATTTATGTACCCATCCATCTTAGTGCAAGAGGTAATAATGCAACTAGAGGAATGCTGATTATGATGGTGGGGAAACACTGTATGTTTTTGTTTGAACTTGAAAACTAGGCCTGAATATGGTTACGTTGACACAACTGACAACTATTGCCCTACAGTTGACACACGTGGCTAGATTGTCATTAATGGTGTCTGAAAACGAAGTTTAACATCTGTGCACGAGTTTGAGACTGTCATTATTAATACCGGGTATATCCACCTTGTGCCTGGATGACGGCCTGGACACGACGTCTCATGCTGGTCACCAACCGACTGATACGCCATTGTGGTATTCGTTGCCATTCAAGATGGAGTGCGTCTGTTAATTCCTGTAGGTTCTGCGCAGGAGGATCCCTCCTTCTCACCATGTTTCCCAGATTGTCCCAGGTATGCTCAATAGGGTTCATGTCAGGGCTCCTTGCTGGCCATGGTATGGTTTCGATGGCATTCTGGCGGAGGTATTCATGCACAGCTTTAGCACGATGTGGTCGGGCGTTGTCATCCATGAATATAGGGTGGGTTCCAGGTGCATGATTTACAAAATGAGGGACCACAACTCTATCCAGTATGGAATCTTGATATCTTTGTCCATTTAGTGTTCCAGGTACAGTCAACAGATCCAGCTTACAATCAAATGAGATGCACCCCCATATCATAACGGATCCTCCACCAAATGGAACTTCTTCCATGATGTTACGTTGGTCGTACGCCGTGCGTCTGGACCTCCATACACGAGTTCGACCATCTGTGGCATGAAGCAGGAACCGACTTTCATCGGACCAGTGTACCCGTCTCCAGGATCTCATGTTCCAGTGTCTTCTTTCGTTGCACCACCTCAGACGCTCCTCTGTGTGGTGTGCAGTGAGGAGAGGACGTCTGACAGGTCTCCTAGCTTTCATGCCAGCAGCATACAGTCTCCTTTTGACGGTAGACATTGACACTCTATTGCGCGTTTCCCATTGCTGGCTGAGCACTCTGCTGTTGGTGAATGGAGATCTCCTAACAAGGCGTACTAGGGCTCGATCATCACGGGCAGTAGTCTTCTTCGGTCTTCCAGATCTAGGCCTGTCCTTCACCTCGTTAGTTTGCCCATGTTTTGCAATCAAACGACTGATTACAGTATGGTTAATGTTCAGCTGTCTGCCAATCTCTCTGCATGACATACCAGTGGTATGCATGCCTATGATTTGCCATTTCACACGATCACTTAACCTTCGTCTTGCCATAGCGGTTCACAATCAAGAGCTAATTCTCTCTGTACAAATAAACCACGGTCATGAACACAAAATTCCTAATCTTGTCGCCTAAATCTGTATGTAATGTACTACACCTCAAACTGGACTTTTACATACCTGAACACGTGTGCTGTTTCCCGCCACGCACGGACATCAAGCGGCGTGAAGTCATGCATGCATGTGCATTTCGTACTTGGAATTATGTCAGCTAACGCGGGGACAAAAAGTATGGCAGCCTAGTTGTACCATCATGTTTCTACGTTCTATTGTTTTTGCTGGTGCTTAACTTTTGCACAGGTGTATATATACCACACTCTCGGCAGAGTCAATAATATGCCCAAGCCATACTAAAGCGTACAAATCGGCTTGTCGGGCGGCGTGCGCTTTAAATATATTGCTCACATTCCTAGTTAATTCCACTAGGCCGGTGGTAATTTCGTTGATACGGTTAACGTTGGTATTGATGCCTACGAATGCCAGTTTCACGTGAGAGGCTAGTTTGTTGGAGAAATGTACCAAACGATTTACGTTCCTTGAAGCAACCTCAACCACCTCCTTAATTGCATCTTTATCACCAGAGGTAGCGGTACCAAATAGAGACGAGGCGATATCCCCGACAAAGTTAAACAAACCACGTTTGCGTCGTATACTGTCCTTACGCACCATAGTTTGTTGTGTCTCAACAGCGGTTTTCTTAATGTTGTTAACACGATGTTGTAAACCAAAAATGTCTTGACTGCTTAACGAAGTCTTTTGACCGATGTCCACAATCAGAGCATGAAACTGCGCTAACCGTTCAAGAAATTGGGGAGGTAAATAAGCGTGGTCAATAGACACCACTACGGTCCATTCAGCCCAGATAATGGATATATCCTCTGGTTTAGTTGTCATTACCACGTTTGGTAATCTATGTACACTAGACGTCTTACACAATCCGTTTATTAAACATACTAGGGTTACCACCATACTTAATCGTAAAATATACATGATTCCACGCTCTGTGATGCTTACTGGTACAAAGCTAAAACTCACAATTTAAACGAATAAATTTTTGTATCTTGCGAACGAATTTAGTTTTAATTGTTATGATACTTTACGTATCGGCTATTCGCGATGTTATAGTATAGCGATACAATACACACTACTGGCGGCTGTGCCGCCGAATAACGGCATTTATACGACTGATGAAATCAGCGTATAGCACGTCATCGTAAAGGGCGGAGTCTACTATGCCAATACGGAGTCGCTTGTTACCCTCTTCGTCCTCCTGCCTATGCCCGTGTTTCCGCTTCATATCCAGCCGGAGTTGCTTGCTGTCAAAATCGTCATCCTGTGTATGTCTGCGCTTGCGCAGCATATAAGGATGCGATGGAAGCGTCTCCATTGGTTCAGGGGGCGGCTCTGGTGCCGCCTCCGGAGCATCAATCACCATGGGCCTAGGAGTTTCGATGACGTCACTTGGTGACTTATGGTTTCGACTGCGATTCGTACTGGGTTGCACCCTTTTCCGGGCAACCCTCTTACGCCCTGTACGCACCTCTGGCTCTATATCCGAAGCTGGCCGCTTCTTACGAGCCTGGGGTGTCGTATCGGCGTCGGTGACCATTGGTTCTGGCTCGGGCAACATCGCCCTGGGATGATGGCTAGCTTTCGTCCCCTTGGTAGGGTTACGAATGGGGCATGGTCGCACCCCGTTCCAGCACATTTCCGAGTCGACTACGCGCAGCTTACATATATTAAGCACACGCATTCTCCCGGACCTTTGATGGCGGACATGGGCCACAGGTCCGTTAATTTTGAAGATCTCATACTCGGGGTCACTGCGAGAGGTCAATTTCATCCTCTCTTCAGCTTTGACGACCACCGAATCCCCCACTTTAAACTCACCAGCGTTCGCACGCTTATTAACCTGTTCCCTGTGAATCTCTCGAGATCTAGCTGTTCCCTCCCGAGCACGTAGCAAGGCGTTGTTGAGATACGTTAGTCTCTCACCAAGGTCTTGCGACGCATCGATTGGAACGGCCATTGGCAATCTCGCCCGTCGCCCATACGTCAAATAAAATGGCGTATATCCGGTCGTCGCATGACGAGTACTGCGGTACGCTGTCAAAGCTGCTCCCAACTCGTCTTCCCACGCCCGTGAGGCATTGTTCACCCCTTTCTGGATCAACTTAAGAGTGCGGTTGAATCTCTCGGTACGTCCATTGGTCTGCGGATGGTATGGGCTAGACCGTCTATGGTCGATACCGTGTTCCTCAAACCGCTCCTCCAGAGAATGGGAACAAAATTCTTTACCCTGATCGGTTATTACAATCTCAGGGACACCATGACGAGCGATATACTCGTTGAAGAATTTTTCTTCCACATTTTGAGATGTTTTCGCAGCGATTGGATATGCTTCTGCCCACGCAGAACAGTGATCAATCACCGTCATGATATATACGTTACCCTTACCCGATTCTAATAGTGGACCGATCAAATCCATTCCAATTATCTGACCCGGATAATTGGCCATGGGCATTTCACTATACCTGGGTCGGGTAGTGACAGGTCGGTGGACCTGGCACTTCGTACACGTTTCAAGCATACGAATTATGTCTTTTCTTAAAGACGTCCATACAAACGAATCTCTTACCATGCCGATGGTCTTCTGCAGACCGTGGTGACCAGCTCGTTCATGAGCCATCCGGAGCACTTTCTCACGGAACAGGGTGGGTAAGACAATTCTGGGGTACTCAGCGTCCAATGCTGAAGGCGTAATTAAAGAATATAAAATACCGTTCTTGACCATGTACTCCTCCGGGGTGTCCTTGAACAACTCCGGGTATTCCTTGGTCTGCTCGGCACACAATTCGTCACATGGTATGTCGAACGCTTCCAGAGGGACGTGAGGTAATACTCCCTCGTCGACGTCTGGTATTACAAAGTCGCCCGTATCCAACGTCGCGACTTCCACCGGACGACGTAATCTGGACAACATGTCCGCTCGAATATTCTTCGAGCCTTGGATGTATTCAATCTTACATCCGTACTCGGCAATCAGTACCGCCCAGCGCTGCACTTTCGTGTTTTAAACTTCGCCCACAAACAAACTCTTTAGGGGTTTGTGGTCGGTATACACGGTAAACTGCGCGCCAAATAGATAAGGTCTAAGCTTCTTTAGCGCATATATTACCGCATAAGCTTCCTTTTCTATCACAGGCCAATTCAACTGACTGTCTTTAAGAGTAGAGCTCACATACTGAATTACCCGCTCAATACCCTTGTCATCTACCTGTACCAGTATCGCACCTATCGCATAGCTAGACGCATCAGTATATAACTTATATGGAGCATTCAAATTTGGATATGTGAGAACCGTCTCACTACACAGCAAGTATTGCAATTTCTTAAACGCTTGCTGTTCCTCCTGACCCCATTCAAAACGTTTATATTTCTTAGTCAATTCTATCAAAGGCTTAGCAATTTCGGCATAGCCTTGCACACAAGAGCGGTAATACCCTGTAGCGCCCAGGAAACTTCTCACCTCTCCCACGTCGCGTGGCGGTGACATTTCTCTTATGACCTTGACCTTCTGGACCTGAGGAGCCACTCCCTGTGCTGAAACACGATATCCTAACAAATCAACTGATGGTTGGGCGAAATCGCATTTCGATTTTTTAACTTGCAAATTATATTCTTGAATTCTACGCATAACTGTACGCAAATGCTGTGCATGTTCAGCCAGGTTTCTTGAATATATGACTATATCGTCGACAAAAACATGCAGACATTTTCCCACGAATTCTCGGAAAATATCGTTCATTGCCCTCTAAATTCGGCACCTGAGTTCGCAAAACCGAACGGCATCCGAAGAAATTCAAACAAACCTTGACTGCAAACGAACGCTGTTTTCGCTATGTCTTGGCTGTCCATTGGTATCTGCCAATAGCCAGACTTCAAGTCCATAGTCGAAAAGATCGTAGCGCCGCCCATAGAATCAAAAATGTCTGATATATTCGGCAAAGGATAGCTATCCTTACGACAAACGGAGTTCAATTTCCTATAGTCAATGCAAAATCTCGTCCCCCCCATCCTTCTTAGGGACCAACGTAATGGGTGACGCCCATGGGGATGACGACGGTCTTATGACGCCCGCTGCCAGCATCTCAGCCACTTGATTCTTGACTATATATTGCTTGGCTAGCGGTAGACGGTACGCTTTCTGCCTAATAGGATAGGCATCCCCTGTCGGTACCATACACTTGACTTTGGGAACCAATCCTAAAGTATTTGGACGAGCCGTATCAAAAATATCCGCAAAGTCTGCCATGACTTTGTCGATATCTTTATATCCGGTCGTTTCCTTACAACTTGCATGGACGTAATTTGTCTGTTCTCTATGCGGATATTCAAAGGGATATATCTGGCCAAACCATACTACAATTTTGGCCTGATAGTCAATCTTTGCATTTCCCAGGTGCAAAGCGTCCGCTCCAAGTAAACATTCATGCCTCATTCTGGCCACAATCGTACTAGGGATGGGTCGGGAGTTCTTAAATTTTACTTGCGTTTCCCCCAAAAGTTTTATTGGGGAACCATTTACAGCTAAGAGCGTTTTTGCTCTTTTCAATGGCCTAGCATCCAACATGCTACACCATATATCTTTACGAATCAAGGATGTGCTAGCACCAGTATCCACTAAGGCATGCAGGTACTCACCCTGATCCGTTGGACCATTTTTATCTATACGAAGACGGATTAAGAACCGCTCGGTCGGTGATCTCACCAACGGCTCTCTCCGTCGTCGTTTCCCGGGCTCCTTCGTCCATTAACCACTTCGGCGTAACTGTGCCTATGGTTCGATGCATTATTTCTGATACCGTCTGAATAACGGCCATGTGCATCGGTATTTTCACTCGTTAAAATAAAACCGTCACGATCAATATAATCTTCTCCCACGCGCATCTGATTGTTTATGTCCTTTCTGTAGTTGCAGGAACATTCTCGTGGCGTCGTTCGTACATTCGTCTGTCGGTCGTTTATTGGGTCGATTTCCATGTCCCAATTCTCTTCTTCACGTGGACGCTTCACCGCTCGTCGTTCCAACGGTCGATCTATCTGTCCGGTCGGTGGTTCTCTGCACTGGCCGCGCACGCCATGCGGACAATCCTTAACGAAGTGTCCATTCTGATTACACCCAAAACATTTCGTCGTTACGGTCGGAGTCGTCTGTCGGGTCATGTATACCCCAAAACAATTCTGGGCCATGTGTCCTTCTCTCCCGCACTGGGAACAGGTCATGGGTGGCCGTTGTGGTCGGGGCTGTGGTCGCGGTTGTAGTCGTCGTGCGGTTGGTTGCACTGCCTGACGGCAGTCACTTTTATAGTGACCGATTTGTCCACAATTGTAGCAGGTAATGTTTGCGGCGCTTCTCGGCGATCTGCGTCCCACTCCCGGATTAAGTTGCTTGGGTGGCGGGGTTGCTGTTTTTCGCGTGGGTGCAGCGTGTTGGGCTGCCGGTTTAGGTCGTTCTTGCGCTGCTTGCAAATCCTGCACCAACCCGCACAGCTGCTCGATCATTTTAGCCTGCTGCGCCATTTGGCTTTTTAACCCCCTCACTACTTTCCACACCTCTTTTTCCTCCGCTGGCTCCAACATATCTATCTCCATCCGCTCTTCACGCCTGCCGCCGTCAATTTTCATTGCCCGTAGCAGGTCGTTGCAGGTCTCCTCCTCCTCGGCAATTTCGATGGCCCGCGCCAATGTCGTCGTCCTTTTCCGGACGATGCGTTTGCTTAAGTTTTTATCGTTCAGGGCCCGTAAATAAATGCCCAGGACGGTGCGGCGATTATCTGCGTTCGCCTCAGGGTAGGCGCGCACACTTGCCTCCAAATACTGTCTGTTAAACGTGACCACTGTCTCGTTTCGGCGTTGATGTGTCCCCTCCAAATCGAATTTGATCCGCTCTCCTTCATTTGCGGATATAAAATTTAGTGTGACGTATTGCCGCAACTCTTCGAAGGTGACGTCCTCGCTCGCCTTCCCCGCAAGGAATCCATCCAGTGCCCGTGCTAATGGTCCCCGGGCTGCTCGGGTAACGACGTAGACAGGTACGCCTTCAAGTCGCCCCTCGTTGGCCGCCCACGCCCTCCTTGTGGCGTCCAAAAACTCGTACCTCTTCCGGTACCACTCCGTCACAGGGTTGGATGCATTCTATAGCGTCCCGGATTTCTCGCCTGTATATTCTCTCGGTCTCGCGTCGGTCCCCGCCTTGTACTATGGCTCCCGCCATTGCCGTCCCCATTTCCCGCATGGCTGCCACTGTTTCGGGTCTCATTTGTCGGTCGGTTGGCGGTAGTCCCGGGTTGGTAGGGTTTTGTGGTTGGGCCATTCTGGGCAGTCTATCTCAGTCGTTACTTTGATATATTGTACTCACGGTTCACACAGTGTCCAATCCTGGAATATATCAATCCTGGCACGGCGAAGCCACTGAAGATTTTCGATCTTCGGGTCTAATTTAGAAATATATCTACCACACCTCTGATAAGAATATGATGTAACGGTTGCTGCGACAACCTCTTATCAAAGATGCAGTAGCACGATTATCTGCTCGCCTCGTCGACGGTGATGGTGACGATATTTATACTCGATAATCTGGGCCTGATCTGACTCGGGTAAAAGATGGTGGCTCGGGACGGTGGTCTTCCGTCGCTTCCAGACTGGACAATAAATAACCCAAACTCTTGCTTCGAGGATATCGAAGTGATAATATATTCTCTGAAGTTTGACTGTCTGATATGACCATGAATATGTGTGACTTATGCTGTCACGATAGAAGTTAAAATAAAACTCTAAGTAAATATAAGTGGCTTATACTGCCACCAGCGATGTTAAATAATTAATATTGTACTTATACTAGCCCGACTACTTTGGGTGACTTATACTGTCACCAATGACTACAGAAACAACCGATATCTACGCGATACGAATACTGGTTATTCGATCATTTAAAAGTTGCGTTTCACGATTCGCTAGGCAGTTTTGTCAAATACTGTTCCTGGCTACTTAAAGCCATTCACCAAGAATTCATTTGAATCTCGACAAAATCAGTTCCACGGAACTATGCGGACTCGAGGCTAGGCTTTCTTCAGACCAATATTTTTCTGAACCTTCAACGTTAGAGACCGGACCGAACCCCGACTGAAAGTTAAAGTCCCGCTTATATACAATCTTAGTTTTTTATATCTTGTTGTTCTCTAAAATTCCAGCTGCCTTTTATGACAGAATGACTTATCTTGTTTGACGACAAGTCTCGATTTGTGTATCTACGCCTATGAATCTGTCCGAATGACGAATGGTCGGTTTGATACCAAGTATCGATTTGTGTACCCAACATCCATGAATCTGTCAGAATGACGAATGATGGGTTTGATGACAAGTTTTGATTTGTGTACCCAACATCCATGAATCTGTCAGAGTGACGAATGATGGGTTTGATGACAAGTTTCGATTTGTGTACCTAACATCTATGAATCTGTCAGAATGACGAATGACCGGTAAACAAGTTACCATTCTTCTTAGTCTTGAGTGATTACTTTTCGGCTACTGCTTATGAATCTGTCCAAATGACGAATGATCGGTAAACAAGTTACCATTCTCCTTATCCTGATTGTTTACTTCTCGGTTCATTTTCTCAAGCTTTCGTGAGAATATAGATCGCCATTGTAACTAACTGCTTCCGTATGTCATATTTCATCTGATTCCGGCTAGACGCTAATCATCTTGCCAATTTTGATAATGTACGTACACCGTCTGACAATGTATGCATATCCCACGCTGATAATGTACGTATTCCTCTTACAAGGATGCTATGGACGGTACCAGTTATCCAGTGCTAATAATATATATCCAAATAATAAATATATATCCAAATAATAAGATGCTGGTAATGCATCTAAGTATAGATGATGATGATCATTGCTAGTAACCGCTGATCGGTACATCTTAATATACATGGTGACATAGTCTATTAGCTCGCCTGGTATTCACATCTGAATTTTGAATTTTTACTCGGGACTTACTCGTACATATAAGATGTCCAGCGGGGTCATGACTTCCCACAAGACAATCCCAAGGTGTATGTATTAAATGAATGGGGAATGCGCCTATCACGTGATAGCATCGTCACCCCTTCTAGCTGCACGCTGATTGGCTACGGATCGCCAGCTGATGGGTTGGGCGGCCTGCCTCTGACGTCACGAGTAGTATAAAAGGAGTGAATAATCAAGAATCGAGACCACACTTCGATGAGAGAGAGCAAGTGGTAGGTTGTGTGGCCAGGGCAGTGCTAGCCGTGGGCAACTGCCTACTGACTGTGGCTCCCGATTAGCCACAGCAGTGCCTTTCGGAATTCAGTTCTCCTGCTTTGGTCAGCAATCGCCACCCGCAGTCACATAGTTTTTGTAAGCCCTCAGATGGCCATCCGGGGGAAACTAAACAAAGAGAAGAGACTTCCTCACTACCAACACTTCAGAGGAGCCTTCCTGTGAATGGGCCTCACGGCCCAGATGTAATCTCTACAGCATGTAGAACAAGTGGTGATTCTTGGTGGATAACTCGTCAGATCTTCCGGACCACACTGAAAAGTGGTATTCAAACTTCCGCGCAGCATGTCATGTGTTTAATCAACTTTTAGGCCACAGTCTGGTGGGTGCTCTGCCTGGTACACCGCAAGAGCGATGTATCATGTATGGTGTACCCAGTTATGTACATGCAATGTTTAATTACAACTTCCGCCCTCTATGTTATGGGCAACTTTCAAACTACCGTTACTGGACGGACACTTTCTAACATACCGTTTAAATTTTTATATTAGTTATTATGACTATCTAATGGACATCCATCTACAGTCGTTCTTCTTCATCATCTTGTACGACGTTTTCGGGGGTGGGGGGGAGGGGGGATTTTCCCCATAGCGCATACTGTAGATGGCTGCGATGTTGTTCCTCCTTTTCATATGCCCAGGCAGCATCCCTTCTTAAGGAGCATCCAACTATGTCCTCCTGTGATACTTTCTTTGACTGTTTTGATCATTGTTGTGAGTCCTAGTTTTTTTAGTCTTTTCAGATAATCTAGCTCCTCTACTGTTGTTGTTCTCCTCTGCACATTTTCTAGCACTAAGATATCCTTTCTTGTATTTGGACCCCATATATAGGGCTTAAAGGTATTAGAAAAATGAATATCAGTATCGATATCAATTTTCATACTGGTATACCTTTAATGCCAGTATTATTCAGATGGGAAAAAATGGATTGAGGCTTGAGTAGTATGATTCAATATTCAACGTATATCAGCACTTAAATAGGAAATTACATGAATCCTGATATTAAACACTAAATTTTAACTGTCTTCAGTTAAATCATATCCCAAAATGGCTGAAACTCCCCCAAATCATCCTCACAAATGATTTGAATTTGCCACGAAATTACAACTATTTTCGCGTGGAGATCATGAGATACCAGTAACCAATGGCCATCTCGTCCCGTATAAACTTGCCCAGTAAAACTACAAACAGCTAAAGCTGTTGATATTTGACTGACAAATATCAATGTTATGAGTCAAACACGTTGGATATTAATGTAAACATGTTTTATTAATTTTCCTGGCTGTATGCCTTGGTGTTAGAATAACAAATGAACTTTCCATGATGGCCTGTGCTTTATAGGATGAATTTGGAATTGGACGAAACCGCCAGGAAACGTGGAAATCTCCGTGCAGGGGTACAACATAGCCATTATAACACATACTAAATAGACTACCATATGCTGTGAATACATAGGCCTAAGCTCGCTTTCGTTAGAGTAGCTTGTATCAATTGATATCTAATGATACCAGGCAACATAAGAAGTGAATAAAACTTGCGAGAATTGAGAAGTTTTTCTCATATTGTCGAGTTCCTCTTTACTTGGGATGTTAGGTGGCCACTACAAAGGTGCACAATTCCAGGAAATCGCTGACTAAACAGACTGTAGTAATTGATATAAAATATCACTGAAAATATTAATTTCATATTATGATTTGTCTAGCAAACAACGGGTCGAAATTATAAAATATTAGCGCAGGAAAATATATGTTTCAAACTTTTTTTAACCACCCTATGTCCTATGATGGTAATTAAAATCAGTTTTATTCAGTATTTTCGCAGGAAGTGCATTCTTATAAGTAGGCAACTTTCGTAGCCATAATGGTTAACTTATCAATTACTCTAACACTAGCCTCAAAACAACAATTTGACAGCTCTGGATAAATAATAAAAGCGTGATCATTAAATACAGGTAAAACATTATTTTCCCATACGAAGAGTAGTAACTTATATCACTAGACAGCTATATACTATTAAACTATTACTAATGGGAAACAGATTATCTGCCCAACAAAATGTTATACCAGTTTTATCTTATATCTCGATATTTCGGTATCAGCAAAATCATATCGGTATGACTAATGGTATAGCTATGATACCGGTATCGATATAATATTGGTATATCGTGAAGCCCTACCCATATACTCACTGCATATTTCAGATGTGGTCTCACGAGTGCTTTGAATGGACAATTATAAACCCCTCTTCATCAAGGTGAGGAAACGGAACAGAAAGTCTTAAGCATTTTAATTTCTAGCACACTGAAACCATCACCACATATTACAACCATAGCAAACAAAGCCAAGCAGAAAATCGAAATGATCAAAAGATCAAACGTGATGTGGTGTTCCAAGTTGTACAGCATCTGGGTTGAGGTATTTGAGAGAAACCTTGCTCTGGACCTCTGTTTGCCATCTCTGCGTCCAATACACAGCAACTGCCTTCTTGACCTGTGTCTTCCATCATACTTTTGTCGTTGGATTTTCAAGTACATCAAGAGCAGTAGGTAATTCGTATTTCATTAGGATTCTCCATAGCTGTGAGAACCAACTTGGATCATCAATCTTCTTAAGCGTGATTTGTTGAATGGCCAGGGGATACTCCTTACTTTCCAGATCTCGACTTATGTTCCCAAAAGAGAGAAAAAGCCTTCCTGTCTATTTGGGCTTCAACTGGTTAGCCCCAAGCAGGCCATATACAGCCACATCAGCACATCTCTCTAGAAGCGTTTGCATTTGCTTGAGTTTTTGTTTCTGTAGTTGCTCAACACGGGTTATATCTCTGCCCACCAGGCAGCTTACTTCAAGACCAAAGGTTAATCTGGGTAGCACATATAATGTCCATATCTTATGTATCAAAATGGGGTTCAGGCCACTCTTTCCGTGCAGACCCGCTCCTATCAATGCATACAGTGCATAGCGCTTGCTATCATCGGTTTAATGTCCACACTCCCATTGCTGAGTCGGGTGAGTCCAAGATGTGTCATGCTTTCCGAGGTCGCTATTTGTTTTCCTCCCAGGTTGAGTATAGGGTTTCTGTTACCTTTCTTGTTGACCACCATGGTGACACATTTTGAGGCATTGTGAGTAAACCATTCTTTATCTGAGTAAACTTTAGCTTTGTTGAGCAGGATTTGCATGTGAAGTTGATTGTCTGTCATGTATATTATGTCGTCAGCACAGGCTGGTTCTGCGACATTGATGCTCCCAACCTGCATGCCATATCCTGTCTGCTCGATCTGCTGGAGCCACGGATTTATGTATTGTACATAACATTGTGCCGATACTATACCCCCCCCCCACCCCCGTCGTACTCCTTGTTTTATTTCGATCGCTTCAAATAGTTGACCTTTCCATTTCACCTTGGACTTTGGGTTGCTGTGAAGTTGGTCCAATATTATCCAGCCTTGTCCTGAAACATCTGCATGGTACAATTTGTTTAGCAACCCAGGAATCCATACCACATCGAAGGCCTTTTCAGTGTCAAGCGTTGCGAGATAAAGCTCTTTCTTATTCTGCTTTGTCTCCCTTATAGCTTCAGTTATTAACAAGGCTGCATTTGCTGAGGAACTACCTTCTATGAAGCCTCTTTGTAGAAGGCTCTCTACTTGTTTAAATATCTTCTTCGTTCTCTCAAGCCAGATCTTTTCAATTATCTTTCCAAACACTGTTAAGATGGTTATACCATGATAATTTTCAGGTTCAGCCGGAACCTTGCTCTTTTTCAGTGCCGGTGTAATAAGGCCATCCTTAAGGGTGTCTGGAATGCACCTCTCTTTGAAAATAACGTTCATCACTTCTGTAAGATAAGGAATAATAAAGTCGCCAGAATGCTTCAGGTGTTCTGCAGTAACCCCATCATGTCTGCAGCTTTGCCAGTGTTCAGGGACTTTAGAGCTTTCTTCACTTCTATGAGTGTTACCGTTTGATTCGGGCACTTTTCAACCATATCCTTGATTATTTGATTATCGTACAGTATCATGTCACTGTACTCCTCATCGAAACTGGTGTTTGTTTTTGGCTCAGCAAGCAGCTGAAAGTATTGACTGCAGCATGAATGCGTTGGGCTTGTCGTAGCTTCTTGTTATACAATGAGCGATTCGTTGAGAGTTCATGGGACTTGTCCCTGGTTCCTCCAGCTGCTAGCCATTTGACATGGGCCTCTTTGGATTCCTTCACAGCTTTGGATATCTCTTCTGTCCATGGGTGGAATCCGGCTCACTTGAAGTTCTTGGCAGGTCTTTTAGCACCACCTTTCTGTGCAGCCATGTGGATGTTGCTTACTAGATGTTTGACAGCAAATGTTAGCTCCAGTTCCAGACATGTACTTCATTGAGGGGGTGGGGGGGGGGCGCAGCTATTCTTGAATATGGTTTTGGTAGTTCTGTATGTCTAGTTTACTCCAATCAACTTTACATGCTTTAATATTTGGTGGGTTGCGTTTCGCTGTTGATGTCACACGGTTATTATTATTCGTGTATATCACTATGCCCTTCACTGGGACATGATCCGAGACATTGGCTGGATGCCGATCTAGAATACTAACTTCAATTAGATGCACCCGCAATTCCTGGTCAATAATATGTAATCAATCTGAGCACTGTGAATACCGTTCTCGTGGTAGAAGGTAGGTTTCTGTGGATGAACGGGTGCAAGTACTCTCCCTGCTTTTAAATTTTATAACTATCTCTGTAAGCTCTGCCAATGTAGTGTAATACTTTGTGGTGGATGTTCACATGTATTCTGATATTGTGGAACGATTTAGCAACAATCCTGATCAAATGTAGTAGTTGTGATACTGGTATTATGCAAGTACCAGCGGTTTTCACCATACGATGCGAAGTTGTTGGTTCACCTATTCTACATAGGGGAGGGACTCCCAACATATCTTTCCAAATAAGAAGAGGAAATACTTGTGGAATGTTGCATTTCGCAGTCAAATACAAACTTATTCAGATTCGCAAGTTTGCGGGGATGCATTGATGGAAAGAAACATGTATATTTGACATACCCATTCACTTAAAAGCCCTTAAAATAATGCTTGAGCAAGGAAAGAGCCAATTTTAAAACACGGAAATGCGTATAGTGAACGACACCCATGACGTCATTTATCGGGGTCGGCCATTTAAGATGTCGGAATGACATGCTAGAGGGAAACACGGTACCTTTGTATTTATCATAGCTCATTTCAGGCCATATGGGAATAAGAATGGTATATTTTGATGACGAAAAACAGTATCTATTTGATGTAAATACACGAAAAATTCAAGAGAACAGCTGTAACCCGCCGCTTGACATAATTCAACCGTGGGAATTGTGTTGTGCTCTCTTGACTAGCAACGCCCCTGGTTAGAGAGGGCACGGCCTATCATCTTGTACAATCATTATTAGTCTTATTGGGGTGTTCACAACTTTATCCAGTAATGAAAACTTAATTCTGAACGAATTTATAACACAGACAGTCAAATATTCTTAGCCATATATTGATGAAATCAGTAATTAGGTTATACATGTGATTTATAGATATGTCAAATTAGAGTTTTCCCAAATACTACTACGTCATTACGCTTTTGGCCAATCAAAGGTTGATGTACAAACAGCAGATATGCTCTCTGGAGAGTATAAACGGCCACGCACACAGTATTTCTTCGCTTTCTGCTTCTAGCAGTGAGCCATAACTCTCTCTCTCTCTCTCTCTCTCTCTCTCTCTCTCTCTCTCTCTCTCTCTCACCAATGCTGATTGGGCCGACTGTGTCTAATAGACATTAGCACCCAGGCATAATAGCCTTTCAGAGTGCAATACCCTGGCATTCCCCGTGCGCGCTCTACCTATGCCTAAGCATGTCTATATACTGCCAAGTTTGTACACATTAGACTGAATGTTAGACTGATGTTAGATGCATTTTTAGGCGCACTGTACGTCAAAATTTGTTGTGGATGAACGCGAAATTCTTCTCTAACGTTACTGTTAAAATCAACAGCTCAGCCGATACATAACAGCTCAGACAGACAGACATTGATGTAGAAAGATCTGGTGAGGTGTTGGCAAATTCTCTCTGTGTTTGTAGCTTGACCGTAGAGTTGAAAGACTTGTAGTGATAGCCTCCACAGGGGAATGTTACAGGCAAGCATCCGAAAGCTTCTGCAAGTAGTGAGTCTGTAACAGCTAACACTGATCTAACTCAAAGTTGTGGCAATTCAGGTCTGGTCCACAATACCCTGGCATTCCTCGTCTGTGGGCCTACCTCGAATGTGTTCAACAGGCAGACCATGTGGACATCGTTACGGTGTACATGATCTGATGTGTGACTACAGCCACGAGAAGAGAGTAGTTCTTTCGTAAGACTGACGTGGATATGGTAGGAATCGCACCACTATTGTAGACTGTTTGCAAAGCAACAGTGTGCAATAGTGTGTCTGTTTACAGACCGCTCGATTCCACAATATCCTACATAGTACAATACCAACAAACTAGCGTTGCTGTTCTGTTTCCTTTTAGCTGTTAAAACACCATGTTAATACGCACGCACGCACGCACGCATGCACGCAATTCTAGCATACAAAAAACACCATCTACAACTCAAAAAGCTAGCTGATCACATTAAATAATGCACATAGTCCTATGCTCATACACACAGATTAGCACAAATATTTCTCTCTAAAATCTACATGGTCATGCATATTTTTGCTTAGACCAGACGAAACGGATTATCGTTCATCCTGGGGTGATTTCAACAAAATTACAGAGTCACTAGGATTTGAAATCACCAAGAGACCCCCATTGACAGCATACAAAAGTTAACCAATTATTGTTGTCAATATACACACAAGTATATTTGTGTGAATATGAATTTTGCAAGAACATTAGCATCACCGCAACATTGCTAATAACGTAGTCTTGCTCAGTAGTTACTGCAACTATTCATGAAATTACACTAGCGTCTGTTGAAATAATATCAAGCCTGTGTGACGATACAAGGGAGACAACTCGTATCACGAACAACACATTACCACACAGAGTGACGCCCCTTGAGCAGTGTTTTGTGCATCTCAGAGGCTGCAGAAACACCATATTCTGCTTGAATTTTGGCGCTGTACGTGTGTGTGTGTACGAGAAAGATTAACTACACTATGGAAGGCCAGTTCAATCCACTACATCCATTGTCACGGAAAGTACAACAGCTTGCATCAAGGCTTAACATTCGCCAGCTTACCAGTGATGTACACCCAGTGAGTACTACCTGTATGCAGGTGACTAACGATTCAAAGTAAATCTGCCTGAACATTAAATACTGGTGTCAAGATGACTATTGGTATTAAAATGCTCAGCTTAACAGTTCTACTGATGACATTGAAATCACGGATAACGTGTCGGCTCAGTTGATCAAGTAGATGAGAATGATCTGGTCGTAATTGACTATTTTCAAGTAATTGTTGCATTCACGAAAACTGGTGTCATAATGTTCAATTTCAAAAATGTCTTTAAAACAACGAATATCACTGTAAGACGTTAAATATATATTGTAATTTATATACGCATATAGAATATTCATTCGTAGCGGATAGTAGTTATTGTTAGGCTTATTAGGAATACCTCATAATGGACTGACCGCGAGCTAAAATGACCGCGGTAGGGACGAAAATGACCGCTATAGTATTCCTATGGTATTCCTAATAAGCCTAACAATAACTACTATCCGCTACGAATGAATATTCTATATGCGTATATAAGTTACAATACATATTTTATATATTATGTTTCCTACTACGAGTTCCTATCTAATTTAACTTATATAAAATTTTTGTGGTTTTTTTAGGTACCGTCGCGTAGACTGTGCCTAAAGAACGGAACGAAAATTCGAATTCCAGTCAACTCGGCCCAATTCCAACTCGGCCCAGTAAAAAAAGTCAACTCGGCCCAAAAAATAAGTCAACTCGGCCTAAGTTAATAAGTCAACTCGGCCTAATAATTTTACTCTAAGATCGTCTCCTCCGAAACCGCTGCACGGTTTGATCTCAAATAGGGAACATTTGTTCAGGGACGTACATGTACCTCCATTAAAGTTTGTTCAAGAGAAGTTGATATGCTAAAAAATCTGGCCGCCATCAACCATCTTTAGGTAATAGAGATCTGATTTTGTTCAAACAACGCTGATTGGCCAATAGGCCAGACGCTTGGTCCCCGATGCATCGCCGCTAGGGGCTATATTTATTATTATTATTATTATTATTATTGATTATGATGCAACACGGCAGTATTGTAAACCTGTGACTTATGTTATTTTGTCATTGTATATACACCCGCACCCACCCTCATCCAGCATTCCTTGTATACACTGTATACACAGCATGCATTGTGCAGATGTGAAAACTAATATTTTCACGAAGTGATTGATCAGACACGCGACCACGTGGACATAGCGATCATTATTGTTGTTGGAATCACATACGCTTAACGGCGGTAGCCCTTTGACTACTGTTATCTGGAAGTTTTCTTATGAACAATTACCCCTCGTTGAACGATGCTACGTGTATGGTCATTACGAAGGTAAGTCAGTCTTATAAAAAAATTATTAATATTAATAATATTAGTATTATTGTCAAATGTATTCTGAATACAGTTGTTAACCCTTCTGCGATTAGTGAGTAATAATTTTAATAATTTACAACATTATCGGCCTTTGATAGACGCCGAAAGCAAGCTAATATCTACTCAAGAAAAACATGTATGGAATCCTTTATGTATGTAAACATATATATATATCGTGGAAAATAATTCATGTCAAATGATAATTCAATCTATCAAAATAATTTGTGTAATTTTGACGATAATCAATTAGTTTATTCATTATATAGTTTTTGTATACGATTTGTGCAGACAGTAATAGGCCCTATGGCCATGTTTTGTATTGAATGCAAAAAGACAGTTACAAATCGGCAACAAGGGCTTCTCTGTGAACCATGTGGTATGTGGCAACATCGAGTTTGCAACACGAATATTACGCAAGTAGCATATAGAACTGCCGTACGTAACGGGACGTCCATAGAGTGGCAGTGTCAAAAGTGTCGTGATAGGGAGACAGATGATATAGGCCTATATGATGTAGATACTGATGTGGATGACGTTTTTGAGTCAGATTCCGAGACAAATCGACTAGCCGACATGCGCCAGAGGGTAGCGAACATGGATAATGCAGATGTGACTTATAGTTCTAGTGAAGGTGAAAGGGTTTGTGATAGCATTGTTACAACTGATAACTTGACGTTTCGACCTGTATTGTGTAGCACGGCGTTAAGTTCTTCACCAGGATCACCATCTTCCCTATCGTCATCGTTTCTATCGTCACCACCTTCATCACCACCTACACCTGTCCTGTTGTCTTCAGCTCCTACATCACCATCATCATCACCTGGATCACCAGCATCGCCATCACCACCTGCATCGCCATCACCGCCTGGATCACCAGCATCGTCATCACTACCTGAATCACCATCACCGCCTGGGTCACCAGCATCGCCATCTGCATCGCCATCACCGCCTGGATCACCAGCATCACCATCACCACCTGCATCACCATCACCGCCTGGATCACCAGCATCGCCATCACCACCTGCATCGCCATCACCGCCTGGATCACCAGCATCGTCATCACTACCTGAATCACCATCACCGACTGGGTCACCAGCATCACCATCGCCACCTGCATCGCCATCACCGCCTGGATCACCAGCATCACCATCACCACCTGCATCACCATCACCGCCTGGATCACCGACTAATACGACTGCCACATTTTATCTAGAAAGTCAAATTGTGACACCATCCAGACTGGAAGAAGACACATTAGAGGATCCAGTTCCAGTTAATGCAGAATCTTCCGACCCGCCTATCACACAATACGAGATTGTTGGCGGCGGCACTCAACGACGAGCGAGAATGCTCACAGATACGGAGGCATCACAACCGCGATCAAGATACACGCCACGGTGAAAGAGAAGGGCGTCAACGATGTTTTTACATCAGCGCGAGTCGTCGTCAACGATGTATTGACGGATGTTGGCCTACGTGCAGATGAACCACTGGATGCTTTACCAGGGTTTGATTTGCTAGAAAGAATCCTGAACAGACATAGAGCGGGCCAAAGGCCAGAGGAACCCAAGACCATCGAATTTGGCATCGACGAATCTTGGATCCCCAATGGATTTCTGCAACGCGATATAAGAGGAGAAGGGTACAGACACGTCATCTTTGCAACAGAGGAGATGCTTCATCTTCTGTCAGTATCCAAAGTGTGGTATGTGGATGCAACTTTCAAAGTCATTCGCGCACCATTCACGCAACTGTATTCAATACACGCATTCATGAAACACGGCGAGGCATGTAAGCAAGTTCCGCTCGCTTTTGCTCTGATGTCTGGTAAAAGAGCCATTGATTACGAGATGGTCCTCTCTGCCATCAAAGATCTAATGCCAACACAACCACAACTTCTACGCATTGTTATGGATTTTGAGATGGCGGAATGGGTGGCGATTCCTCGAGTATTTCCAGATGTCGAGATGAAAGGTTGCGACTTTCACTGGGCCCAGTGCATCTGGCGCAAAATCGCAGAATGAGGCCTCATTACAGCCTATCGGTAAGTGTTGCTACTACTACTACTACTACTACTACTACTACTACTACTACTACTACTACTACTACTACTACTACTACTGCTGCTGCTGCTGCTGCTGTTGCTGCTGCTGCTACTGCTACTGGTGCTACTAAATGCATATGGTCCATGTGAAGGAAAGGTTCATTGCAATCATTGGGCATGTTGTAATAATTTAAGGAAGCATAGTTAGATACATGTAATAAAGCAGGCATAATAATAATAATAATAATAATAATAATAATAATTATTATTATTATTATTATAATTATTATTATTATTATTATTATTATTATTATTATTAGGGATTATGGTGCAACACGGCAGTATTGTAAACAGCTGATGGCGCTTCTATTTCTTCCTGCAGAGCATATTGTGGATATGTTCAGGTGTGTATTTTTAGTAAACAAGTACGCAGTCTCAGCACCACCATCATAAAAAAATTATATATATTCTCTAGTGTATGACGACGGCATTTTCATTTTTTTTCGAGAAAAAGGGAGACAATTCTTCGTGGTCTAACTTAATTAGCCAGTTAAACAAACGAATTACTTCCCTTGTCACCGAAAATGCGCGATCGTGACGATCACGTTAAGACGTATTTTGATTTGATAATCATGTGTACTAAAAGGATATTTAAACATTTTAAAGATATTTTGACTGAAAGCAAATAACCAATTAGGCAAAAACGGCTTTTACTCAAATTATTTTCAAAATATTCTTATCTTTGATGCAAAATATTTAGCAACGTTGTGAATTGTGTTGTTGTAGGCCTCTATAGTAGGCTAACCCTTAACTGCCATATTCTTGCGAATGCCATATTGCTAAGTGTTTGAAAATTTCCAACTGGAAATTACCATATGTTAATATTTATTTCGTTTCCTTACACATAGACCCACAAATTAAGCCTCTAAAAGTAGATGATTTAAATTATTTTATTTTCACTCATTTTGCTGTGAATTATTATTAATTATTATTATTATTATTATTATTATTAGTAGTAGTAGTAGTAGTAGTAGTATTATTATTATTATTATTATTATTATTATTATTATTTATTATAGGCAGCTTCGTGCGAAGGCTCACACAGTCACTCTTGCGAGGTTAACCACCTATATGCACGATACGTGGATGTCAAGCAGGATATGGACGGTAGAGTCATGGAGTGTCTACAACCAACTAGTCCGCACCAACAATGACGTTGAGGGTTGGCACGCCATGCTCAACCGTGCTGCCAAGCGTGGCCAGCTTCAGTTTTACCTGCTGGTCCGATTATTGCACCAACAAGCTAAACTTGTCAACTTGCAGTTGCGACTAGTGCATGCTGAGAAGCTGTGTCGCCGACAGCGCGTTAAGTACCGAAAGAGTCAACACGAACTTTGCACGGCATGGGAGAAATACCGCGAAAGCCCTATGAATAACAGAGACGCAAAAAAACTCCTAGATATATGTGCAAAATTAATGTCGCCTGAATAGGTTGGGATTTCCATTTAACTCCTAGCACTCTGGTGTTAAATTTATAAAGTTTTTAATTAAATAAATTTTTTATCTACGCTCCACCCACACTTCGCTCATGCTTGGGATTTCCAGAATCCAAACGTCCCTTATGGCAGCAACATCAACCTGTCAAATTAGTTTCAAAATATTCAACAGCATGTTCATTTAATAGTAAAGGCATACAATCTGTATCGCATCGCTTAGTCCATATGGACTGTCGTATTCAAGATGTAGGCCTATAGACCTTTCCGGTTTTAGCTATGCCCCACCCATCTCTATCTAAGCGCCGCCCACCCACTCCTCATTCGTGTTGGAATCGGTAGATTTTGACTCATTTTCCAGTAAACTGTTGAATATTTTGAAATTAATTTGACTGGGTGCTGTTGCTGCCTAGGGCGATGTTTTTATGACGTATAATGATTGTTACGTCATCATTTACGTGCTAAACTTATTATTACGTCATTACTATGTGAGCATTATGCCATAATAGGTCAGATGATGGAGTCATATTCTTGTCGTGTGTGTATATATGTGTATATAAATATAAACTACTACTACTACTGCCGCTACCGCTACCACTACTGCTGTAGCTACCGCTACCGCTACCGCTACCGCTACCGCTACCGCTACTACTACTACTATAAGCATTATGTCATAAAAGGTCAGATGAAGGAGTCATATTCTTGCTGTGTATATATGTGTATATAAATATAAACTACTACTACTACTGCCGCTACCGCTACCACTACCACTACTACCGCTATAGCTGCTGCTGCTGCTACTGCTACTGCTACTTTAAGCATTATGTCATAAAAGGTCAGATGAAGGAGTCATATTCTTGATGTGTATATATGTGTATATAAATATAAACAGCTGCTGCTGCTGCTGCTGCTGCTGCTGCTGCTGCTGCTGCTGCTACTGCTGCTTAGACTAATTACTAATAAACTACTCAAATTGTATCATTTAATCCGTTTTGTGTTTTTCTTTAAAGAACCACCACTCCAATGAATGGTTTTTTTAATTTTCAACAAGAACATTCCCTAATTTATCACCTGTATACTCGACCACCCGTGAATGTAAAAAAATACCATACCTTCCCAATATTATACCATACCTATTTGTGAATTCGGCATGAAGTCTATAAATATAGACAGCCAGCCATTACTATGAAAACAAACAATAATTGCCGTGGGTGAAGATAATTCCCCTATTGTCAGCCAAACCCGGCAGACATTGTTTATACGAATATGGATCATAAAACACTGGTTGGTGTATAATACTGAATAAACATGTCTATGGCAAGAGCGAATTAGAAACGATCTCATACCTTCACAGATCCCCTTTAGCTCAAATATGTGGTCAGTCGAGAACAGTGTTCTATGCTGATAACATGTAATAACAAATCTCTTATTCTTGTATGATTGATTACGGGAGAAATAACTTTCATAATCAATTATCCAAGAATAGAGATTTAATGGTATCCAGGCAACTCGTCCTAAATACATCCCGTCCTAAGTACAACTCGCCCTACTTCTAACTGGTCCTAAGTCAACTCGTCCCAAATAATGTTCATATATGAATATACGTAGTTATGTTATATCATTCGGGATAACAGAGCACTGATATTATGTGATTATGAAATAGCATTGTATTAATCACCTAATATATGCTCTATAATCCCGAATAATATAATATAACCACATATATTCGCATACGAACACTAATTGGGCGAGTTGACCTAGGACGAGTTAGAAGTAGGGCGAGTTGTACTGAGGACGATCTTTCTATACACGACAGAATCTCAAATTATCAGATGTTTTTAAAAACTAAATATTCCACCAGTTCAACAATGTTTTAAAGTTAAAAAGGGAAGAATATTTGACATCGTATTCTTTCATCATCAGGTATTCAATCATGCGCTAAGAAAGCTTATTTGGCTACGTCCGAATTTAGTTATAGGCATATACAAATTTAAATAGCCTAGGATGAATATGAGCGCAAACTAAGTGCACTTATCGTATGATGACTATGAAGATAAGAAATGGCGAATGAATTAATTTCAGATATTCAAATTTTTAGAACAAAATTTCGAGTGACAAAACAGAGTAGAAGTAAGTATGAAAGACTCTGTGGTCAAATACAGACTGATCTAGTATCTAAAGCCAATACTACGTGGAAATCTAACCGGACATAACACGCTTTCTGATTGGCTCAAAGAGAGACAATCCCGCGCCATTGTTGTAAATACTGTAAATAGTAAATAATATAGATTGCATATTTATATACATATATATTTTTATATATTCATATACTCATATTCTGTCCGTCATGTACATATTTCACGTCACTTGATGTTTGGTTATATCTATATGTATGTAGATTCATGCCAATAAAATATTCTGATTCTGATTCTGATTCTGTATTCATTCTGTTGCTATAGCGCCTGTCCATTAGCGACGTGGTTTCCTGTAATTATGTTGCCTGTTATTTTACGTCTTAGCGGGGGTTGTCTTAGGGTCAAAATTTTATTTTGAGCTGTCACAATTGATTCATTGGTCAGAGACAGCAACTACTATCACTCAATGATATGGTGGTTCGTTGTAGGAATATTATTGTGTCTTAGTGGACCACGGGGTAAATGGGACTTGTTTAACGGAGACCCAAACTATATGCATTTTGGAAAGCTGTTGCATGCAAAATGGATGGTGGCCAAGAAATTAGCTGTCTTTGTGGCCCATCATCAAAGTAAAGAGTAATGCAGGTAGCAACACCTTTCACTAACTTCCGGTAGAAAAATATCCAAAATTTGCAGACAAAGAGAAGACTATTTTGACAATTTACCGCTGGAATGACTGGCTCGATAACAGTGGTAAATATGGCTCACAACAGTGATAAAATAGAAGTCTCTTAGTCTGCAAATTTTCTATGAGACAATTAAAGGTGTATATTCACACCAAAATGCTTCAAAATAAAATTATTTAAATTGTGTACTTTAGAGGCTTAAACTGTGGTTTAAAAGATAGAATATTGACATCAAAGTGGTAATGGTTAACTAAATACAGTACGGCTACAATAATGAATGCGATATAAGAAATAACGGACTCAGATCCATGCCGTCAGGTGAGTGATCAATATATTGGATTCATCAATTAGAATGATGACAGGAACCTATGGGAAAACGGAATGGTCATATAAAATTTTGTTTATATTAGTCACGCCTTTTGGAGGTATGCAGGATGGACGATCGAGTTGTGCGAATTGTATGTCTTTACTATTTACTACAATATTGTTGAATACTTTGTTGAATAATTTGTTGAATATTTTGAACATAATTTGAATGGCCAAAATTTGGTTTCATAGGGTGCATTGATCGATAGATCCAACAAGGGTATTATAGCATATGCGGAGCATAGCTACAGATGGGCGGGGCAGCTACAGATGGGCGGGGCATAGTTAAAACTAAATTCATCAATTGGATTGGAATACATTTTTTGCAGTTAGTTCTAAGCTGTATTGTTGGTTATTTATATCATCCTACACGCGCTGAGCTGATTATGACATCATCATCATCATCATCATAATAATAATAATAATAATAATAATAACAACAAAACATATTTAACGCGCCTGTAGCATATATACAATCTATAACTATGATTAATGAATCACACGTGTGCAATGATATCATAATGAATGACGTCATGAATGAAGTCGATAAGTACGTCACGAACGCATATTTGAAGACGGGCTATGCATTGTTATACACATTGTTTGCTTTTACTATTTAATAAATAGTCTGTTGAATATTTTGAAACTAATTTGACTGGGCGCTTTTGCTGCCATAGGCAGTAACAGCACCCAGTCAAATTAGTTACAAAATATTCAACAGCTTCCCTGTATAGTTTTCAGGAAATTGATAGCTAGGGCACTCGGGGATCGATCAATCCCAACACGGCAAGGTGTGGGTGGAGCTTAGCTAGTGATGGGCGGGGCATGGCTAAAAATGGAAAGGTCCATTATCATTTTCCCAGAAAACTACACATGTAGTATATTTGGTACCTTATGTGACGTAATGATTGTGGCGTCATCCTTTTGTGACGGAATGCCCATTTGCAGTCCAAGTGATTAAGACTAATTTAGAAAATTTACAACTGGGGTGACTGGCCCGATAACCGCGTTAGAGACCTAAATTAATGTAATCATAATCATGTGAATGTATGGTGTTATTCTGGAACCATTAGGTTCGCTCATTCATCCAGACGCCATGCCTTTGTAGTGGTTACTTGTAAGGAAAACATTGCTTACTAGTAGTCGGTGATCTATGAAAGGCGCACGTGCCTGGTGATAACGGTACACAACGGATTAATTATAAGAATTTATTTTCACAATTAAGGGAATCTGAAGTCGTCTAAAAGAATTCTCATTTACAAGCTAAGAGTGGTAAATTTTCATAAATACTCTTCTTCTCTTAGCCAGGAAATAGACAATGACAAAGCAAATATATAGATTTTCCTGACCATAAACCCGTCACTCACTATGCCGGGTCACAAACTACATCTTAAGAAGGGTTAATATTCGAGCTGTGATTCAATTTATGAAAATTACTACGGTGGTGTGTTAATACAAGTGGTCAATGTTGACAATTTGTATAGGCGCTCATTAAATATAGTGGTCTCTTAATATAGGTGGTCAGTGTAGAGGGTACATCACTTTGACAAGCAGTATTGCCGTATTGGCATAAGCATTCCTGGGATCGATCAAACTAACATGTATAAGTATAAGTTGTTGAATATTTTGAAACTAATTTTACTGGGCGCTCTGCTGCTAACAATGGCAACAACAGCGCCCAGTCAAATTATTATGTATAAGTTGTTGATTGTTTTGAAACTAATTTTACTGGGCGCTCTGCTGCTAGCAATGGCAGCAACAGCGCGGCAGCGCCCAGTCAAATTATTTTGACGGACTAGTAAAATTTAAAGACTGGCCAAATCGAACATTTATGACGTCATCATGCATGTCAATTAACACATGACGTCAGACGGTAGCTGGATACTCTGGAAACGTGCTATATGTGATCTTCAGATACAAGTGGGCGCTTGGCAAGTGTAGTAAGCTCTTTCAACCTGGGTTATTGCCAACACTCGCCATCAGTAAAAAATGTAACAACAAAAGTCAACGAATGGCGCATATGCAATAATAACAACAAGAATTTATTTTAAAAAGAAACAAATTTCAATCATTACATTACTTATCAGATAATATTGTTAACTCGTCCCAATCACCAACCCGCCCCTTTAATAAGTCAACTCGTCCCACCTATGAAAGTCAACTCGTCCTAGCATACCAGACCGACTCGTCTGTTTGGAAATTTGGGCGAGTTGACTTTTTTTTCGGACGACTTGACTTTCCAACGTGGGACGAGTTGGTGGTTGGGACGACTTGACTGGCATTCGATTTAATCGTACAGGTTAAATATCAGCATGAAAAGTGAATTGATAATTAGTGGTCATTTAAATTAGACTTGTGACATATAGTTGGATGGACAACACGGATGTCTGTCACATGACTATGTTAAAATGAACACTAATTATTATTTCACATAGTCAACGATCAGAAAAGTCGGGATATACGTAATTAGTGAATAGTAAGTCGACCTATAAGTGTATTTCTCTGTCTCTTATTATATTATTGAATAATAATTACGATCATCTGCTAACTTGATCGTGAATATTATAAAATAATAAAAATAATGGGCAATATTACAAAATAGGCCTACTATGAGCAGCCAACGCTATATAGAAAGTTGTTTATTTGACACTATTCGTGAACGTTTAAAGCAATTAACGATCATAAGTATGCGCAAATAATCAACTTTGAATATACAGCGTAGTTTCATATTTCCCTTATATATCGTATATGAGTGTTACCAACACTATTTATTAAGCCTATAGATACGCATGAATCTGATGATAATATAAACATTATCAGACATCGTAGCTATAGACATAATAAATAGAGTTGGTAACACTTACTATATATACTGGACAAAAAAAGTTAGGGATCACGAAGTTTTTTCAGTATTGTTAGAAACATTCGATATAACAGACATTTTTTTTTCCAGTAGGCCTATAGATATAAAAGGAGAATATAAAACTAGGCCGAGTTGGATATAGGGCGAGTTAGAAATTAGGCCGAGTTGGTAGTCGGCCGAGAAAAAACTGGGCCGAGTTGGTACCTAGGCCGAGTTGTAATTGGGCCGAGTTGACTGGATACCGAAAATTCCGGAAGTAGCAATTTAAAAAGTGAACACTGTACGTCTGCTAGATAATGCTAGAGTGCTCAAAAATATTTAGAAGAAGTTTAGTGCTACAATTGAAGCCTCTAAAAGTATAAGATTTTAACAATTTATATTTGCGTATGATACGCTGAATTTGGAAATTATCAATTAGCAAATAAATAAAATTGAAAAATTTCGTAAGTTTGATTATTTTCACTACAAATGAGTTTCTCAAGAGGTACGGAAATCTTTGAAACAAGAATGTCTAATACGCAAAGAAATTTGTGAAAAATTTGGAGTCTGTAAGGGTCAAAAGTGTATTACAGACTGATCTGCTACCTGAATCTGATACACGCAAAGAAATTTGTGAAAATTTTGAGATAATTTTGAGTCTAGTAAGTTTGCGTCTGTAAGGGTCAAAAGTTTATTACAGACTGATCAGCTACTTGAATCTGATAGACGACGCGCAAATACATGTGCATCCTGATTCGTTGCAATCGTTACTGATAGTTCATTGGACAGAGGAATCATCATTGTGTTTTATTATGTGTCTAGTCTTAGATGCGTATTCAGGCGGACATAGGCTACCATTTTAATGGTTTCCTGCAATTAGCGTACATGTTATGCAAGCAGGGGGACTGGGTGGGCGAGATAACAATGCGTACACTCCTACAAATCCCGCTGTGATTTTAACGCCAAAATTGCTAAAGTTGTACAATTTCTTCATACAAATAAATCCCTAAACCAATTAATGCTGACAGCAACTACTTTCAGCGTGAGATTGGAGCTAACTTTTATGCATAAGTATGCAGTACTTTCCGCGAAGGATTGAAATACACAATGCTGAATATTTTGAAACATATTTCACTGGAACGTATTGCTGTCAGTCTGCCAGTCCTAGCCAAATTTTGCTCAAAATATTCGTCACATATTACCTGTTAAATAAATGGTTGTTTTTATCCTAAATCTTAACACGTGAAAACACGTTACACCTACACCATATATTTCTTATGCATGAGTTTATTGAAATAATATTGCCCATATTTATAGACAGATAAAAATTTGAAATCCATTTCGCTGGAACCTACTGCCGATGACAGTCAGATTAGTTTTAAAATAATCAACAATATTTAATACATCAATATGAATCATAAATAAGATTACATTTCTGATCATCGAAAACGTGTTACACGGCTCGTTGCGCCGTCATACAGCAAGAACACTATATAGCAAGACAGATATAGGCCTACTGGAAAACCATTGAACATTTTGAATCCTATTTCGCTGACCCTATAGCTGTTGGAACCGGCCCGCCGTCCATACTCAGCGCATGTTGGGATCGATTTATATCATTTTAATCCAGAATTCCAATTTCGTGGTAGCTATCCAGCTATCCTATTGACTTTTTTTAAACTAATTTCACTGGTTACTGTTGCTGCCTTTGACAGCAACCGCTCCCAGTCAAATTAGTTTCAAAAGACTCAACAGAATATTTATTATATTGTTTATTAGATTCGTGCAACTGACAGAATATTCCAGCTTTATGACGAAATATTTATATCAATTATGATTGTGACGTCAACCAATATGATGTTAGCCCATGTGACGTAATTGATTACGTCGTTAATACGTGATTGATATATCAGATTCGCCCCTTACTATTCATAAGTTTCTTAAAATGACAGCGCGTTATACAGCATACATAATTTGTTGTTTCTGATCAGTGAAAATACATTACCGGTACACGCTTTGTTGCAGCATCGATTCATCCAGCACAGGATGAATCCACTTTTACCAATGCCCCGCCCATCCTTAGCTCGGGGCCACCCATACTTTGTGCGTGTTCGGATCGATTTATACAATTTTAATTTAAATCCAGAATTCCAATTTCATGGTAGCTATCCAGCTATCCTATTGACTATTTTGAAAATAATTTCACTGGTTACTGTTGCTGCCTTTGACAGCAACCGCTTTCAGTCAAATTAATCCCAAAGGACCCAACAGAATATTTATTATATTGTTTATTAAATTCGTGTAACTGACAGTCTATTCCGGCTTTATGACGTATTTACACCTTATCATTCATAAGTGTATTGAAATGACAGCGCACGCGCGCGCGCCCACGCACGCACGCACGCACGCACGCACGCACGCACATTAGAAGCAGTTCACGTGTCAGTCACGATGACGACGTTTTCGCATAGATAATGTCAAGTTGCAGATAACTTACTAGAAGACCGTTTTCTCTTGTTTTGTAAACAGGCAATCATGATTACTTTTTTCCGCCGTAATAATAATAATAATAATAATAATAATAATAATAATAATAATAGCGGAAAATCGCTCCATTAGCGTTATTGAAAACGCTTCAAGGAAGTCTATTTTGAAAACAATGTTGCTGAAAGCCGTTGCTATTTACGCTTATTGGAATCGCTTTTAAACCTGAATTCCCAGAGTCTAATTTTCAAAGTAACTATACAGGTAAGCTGTGCATATTTTGAAACTAATTTGACTTGAGTCTGCCCAGTCAAATTACTTTTACACTATTTAACAGTCTAGTAGGTCGATCAAACATATATACAATTCGTACACTTGACGAACGATTCGATGTTCATGACGAAACCAGGTAGCCTACGTGAAATTATGAGAGTGACATCAGCTAATTTGAGATGCGTGTGATTATTATGTCGGATACGTGAGTGTTAGGTCGGATCCCTCCATTATATATGCTAACTCTATGTTATATGCAGACCCGATATGACAACATTGTATGATGTCGAATATTTTGAAATTAAAATACCTGGAAGCTGTTGCTATCTAAGGCCAGAACGGCCTCAGCTCAAAATCTTCTAGAGCTTTCGTATATGTTGGATTCAAATTGAAGTAAATTGCGTTTCGTCGGGGAAATAACAATTTGCAGGTGGAGACCTTTCTTAGAAAATTCCCGTCTTTTACAGACATTAGATGCAAAGAATATGGCGTCCAATTACTGCAACGATTCATACACGCTGGTTAGTATTGCATGCTAGGTAAATTGAACAAAAATCAACAACCATCTCATATCTCGTGCAAACATGTTTCTATTTAATGGGAGATCTTTAACATTGGCTTTGATCATAGAGTTACATAACACTAGCTGCAAACACGCCTCGGTGGAATTAAACTTAGATGGCAAACAATGTCTTCCGCAGACACGCAAGCTATATTGTGTATCTCTATTATTTGGCGTCTCACCTGGATAGATATCTAGATTACAGGTGTTTATTGCAAGCATGTTTTCACGGGATTTCTTCATGTCACCTTATCCAGAGACATGTTCAGACGTCTTTGTTGTTATCATGATTGTTACCATTATTAAGTCAATTTGAACAATCACGGGTAACCCGGATGATAATTCTCTTCGCTTCAATGGAGGTTATATGGCATTACTGCTATTAAGAGTATTATGCAATGTGGCGGTATTTGTTACTGCTGGCAACTCTCGTGTCTCGAAATATGTACGTGTGTCTCTAATTCAATTTCGCAAATTAAAAAGATTTTATGAAATCACCGTATATGTTAAGATTTATCTTGTTTCATTCATATAGGCACACAATTTAATCCTCTAAAAGTCTACAATTTTAATAAATTTATTTTAAAGCAGTTTAGTGTGAATATGCAACTTTAACAGGGGATTGTTCTAAAATAAATTTTTCCTCACTTGTAAAAGATTTTTCTATTGCCTTAAGATACTTCCGTTGGTCATGTGACATATGAAGGGTTAATTATCATTCAGCTGTTTCGTTGAGATTACAATTCAAAATATATTTATATCAAAATTTATAACTCGGTGCTTTCATGTAATAGTATTATAAACATCCATCCCCCTAGTGATGATCTGCAACACTGACCGCTTATGTCTATATCACGCACACACTCTGTACTTGGCTTTGTATAATTTTTAAAGGTGTATATTCACAGCAGAATGCTTGAAAATAAAATTGTGTAGTTTTGGAGGCTTAAACTGTGGGCTTAGACGTAAAGAAACGAAATAAATCTTAACATAGGATTTCGTCAAGTATAAATTAATATACTTTTTTTAAGGTGCAAAAATTTAATTAGAGACACGAGTCCCTATTTCAAATTCACAGCTAACAAGTATCATAATTTACACGGAGTAAAACTATCATATGTTAAGATTTGTTTCGTTTCATTACATCTAGGCACACGATTTGGGCCTCTAAAAGTCTACAATTGTAACAATTTAATTTTCAGGCATTTGCTGTGAATATGCACCTTTAAATGGCTCTTGCGTTGACATCAGATGGTTTTATCATATTATTACCGTTGGTTACAAACTCCCATTTCAATGGCGTATGAAGGTACTTGGATAGGGTGGGTGTGGGGTGTGGGTGCTGAAGGGCCAACAACCTAAGGGGGCGCTATGGGGGATACACTATAGGAGCAGCAAAACCCGGACCACCACCACCACCACCACCACCACCACATACCCACACCCACCACCACCACACACCTACCACCACCACACACCCACACCCACCACCCAACCACCCCACCCCCTCCCCCCACACACCCCGGACCCTACGCCTTTTTTTCCCCAGTGGATGTACGTATAAATATCACTTCCGCGATTCGGACTTCCTCCATCCGAACTAAGTATGATCACCTTTCTCCAACGATCACCTACAAAAATAACATATTATATTTATATACACTATATTATAACGGGTAATAGAAGTCAAAATATAAATTCGCAGTGGCGGTCATTATCGCCATAATAGCGGTCATTCTTGTCCCGGGCGCGGTCATTTTAGCTGGCG
Source organism: Chaetoderma sp. LZ-2023a (assembly GCA_034401795.1). Taxonomy (NCBI): domain Eukaryota; kingdom Metazoa; phylum Mollusca; class Caudofoveata; order Chaetodermatida; family Chaetodermatidae; genus Chaetoderma; species Chaetoderma sp. LZ-2023a. The sequence continues at coordinate 52,676,915 of CM067375.1, forward strand.
GTCATTTTCGTCATACACCGTTAGTGACAGCTCCAACACTCAACGCCTTCAAAGGAAGGATTGATAAGCACTACCGAGAGAACCTCTACACAATTCAGTTCCCGATCTCACCCATCCGCACCCAATCAGTTAAACAGGTTAATGAAACCCAGGTTCAAGAAGAAAGTGAAAATCTGTTACAGGCTTACTAGCCTAACCAGCAGAAGAGGATATGTATGTATATGTATGTATGGTATCCAGAATAATATAACATAACTGCGTATATTCATATATGAACATTAACTGGGACGAGTTGACCTAGGACGAGTTAGAAGTAGGGCGAGTTGTACTTAGGACGAGTTGACTGGATACCGGAGCGACTAAACTACAAAAGACAACAGGAAATTAAAGAAAAGGCACGTTGTTTTGATATTTTGAGGTAATTGTATGGCAAGGGAAATGTTTTTGTTAAAGAAAGCCAAGTCGGCATATTAGTGCATGTTGCTGTATGTTCTTTCTTAAACTTTCTTTAAATGTTAAAAATGAACATTATCACCAATTTTCGTTAAAAGCATTTCTTCCTCCAATAATGAATAAAGTTCAGTTAAGTTCTTTTAAAATTTCCACCAACTTTATTTTACAAATTACTTATTTAAATGCGAACTCATAAATTAGAGACTTTCATTTAAAAGTTTTGTAAGAACTGCACAAATTAAAAAACTCAATTATCATGATTCATTCCGGCCACTTCAAAATAAACTAACTTTTAGCTCACCTGGCACATTGGCCATTAATTATCTGTATCGTCCAGTAAGGTGCTTTCGAGGGTCATGTGATTTTGAGGGTATTAAATTGTTGAATTATTTACCGATATGGAAATAAAGAATCTTCAATCTAGGTATAAGCCAATAACTTGGGTACATACTTTTGACGTTCTCACGCGTGCGTTGCTTAGGCGATGTCAACAAATCATGTGTCAGTATTTTTACACCACAACTATAAATTTTTAAAAGATGCACGTAGTATCATCGGATAATGGGTTTTCGAGGATGTAATCACATTTTCGCCGATGTAATATAAGAGTAGGAATTTTATCAACAAATTTTGTCAATTTTGTAACGAGCAAACATTCACTGAAATAAAACATGCATACAAATTAGAATAAACCCTAAAATAAACTTACTGCTTATAAATATCCCCTACCTGGTCTACATATGCAATCTCAGTATTGCTTCATGTGTTTTAGAGGATGATGTAATCACGTAATTTTAACTCTCATGATGCAGTGAATTGATGTCATTCTTATGATTTGAGCAAAGGAGAGTCTGTCAACGACTATAAATGCCATAAACAGGTCTGATACAAACACACGTGATAACCGGGTAGCAACAAATTTCAGCCAAAACATTAAAAAAGTTTAACTTGTTCAGTTTTTCTTTTTGGAAATTGCTAAATGTGTTACTGAAAATGAACATAAGTGTTTTGCATACCGGAAAATAGAAAAAAAAGATTGAAATTTATATCGTATACAGTAACTAGAGCCTGTTTGAATCACCATTGCGAGTAGAGAAAAAACAATCTAGGTCTGAAAACTACATAAGCTCTGCATGCCAGTTCAGCGTTTTGGGAGAAATAAATTATTTCTATGGAAATGGATCTGCTATGCTACTCAGGCCAGTAACTGGCAGATGTCATTGGACGCAAAAACACGATTGATTTGTATCATTTCCTTACGAGTTATCGGTATTTTTATAATGGGTCAAAAGTAATAGTGAAAATACATGTTTTTCACTACACTGACATAAAAATACATGTTTTTCACTACACTGACATAAAAATACATGTTTTTCACTACACTGACATAAAAATACATGTTTTTCACTACACTGACATAAAAATACATGTTTTTCACTACACTGACATAAAAATGCATAAAATAATCAAAGGTCTAAATCCTTGTGAAATTACCTTTCTAGAAATGCCAATTTCATCAAGATTGACCAATTGGTTGCTGAGTTATAGTCATTTGGATATCGGCGGCCATGCCTCGTGACGAAAATCACCAAAAATAAAGGGGCCATATTTCAGAAACCGCTTGTCCAATCATGCTGAAATTTGAACTATCATCTTTTTCAGGCCCAGTAACCCTATATAGCAATTGTGAGCAAAATCGAAGTGGGTGAGGTTTCATTTTCCCATTATTTGGGGTGATTTCACAGGGAATGACCCTATGTCAGTTACGGTTACAGTTAAAGTTACATTGGTTGAGCAATGTAACTAGTTACATTTCAGTTACTTTGCATAATATGTAACTAAAGTTACATTTCAGTTACATTAGTTATTTTGTCTGATAATTACTATGAAGGACTACGCGGACATGAAAGTCATCATAAAAAGTGTAATGTAGTCAACCAATTTGAGATATATATTAGAAACAAAATACGACTGCTATATAATATACTGACAGAACTGAATTTATTTCAGATATAAAATATAAAACCTGCTGAAAATTGTTCAATGAATTTGACTGAATTGTATTGCTACCATGTGCAATACAAAATTTCATTCAACTTGTTTCCAAAATAATAAGATGCTTTCAATGTAAAAATGTGCATACATATCTCTTCCTCTAACCCTTTCAACCATGCAAGTCAAATAACAAACATTAATTTTATTTTAAGAAATATTTGGTTGAATGTTTTGAAACTAATTTGACTGAAAGGATTTCTGTCATAGGTATCAACATTTTTCAGTGAAATTAGTTTCAAAATGTTCTACATATTTCCATAGAGCATGGACTTTCTACAGTAAGATAATCCACCATTTACCATGGGCCAATATAAGTTTCCAGTGAATTTAGCTTCAAAATCTGATCTTTATTGTATGCGTAATTTAAAGTAGCAATTTAAAATATATTTCTGCTGAATACTTTAGACAAATTTTACTTTCAAAAGATGTTGCTTCATATGGCAGAAACAGCTTTTTTTCAGGTCAAATTAGATTAAAAATATTCAACAGCTTTCCAGTACACTGGTTTCATTCCACAGCCTTTATAAATTTGTCAGCTATACCAAAATGGTTGATGGCTTGACTTTTATCAATGGCATTGTCCTTTGATCTTTATCAGCACACTTATGTGAATTGACCCTAGCTTGAGTATAATTGCGGAGCAATGATGTCCTAAGCTGGTCTAATCAGTACCATATAAAGAAAAGAACAGGACATGCTGTTAACACATACTGTGGCAGATTTTAACTTTCTTTACAAGTCAACATTTGGTGTTTTTAATCCTTTTAACCCTTTAAGATTGAGGTCAAGGTCGATAGGAGGTCAAGCTAAAGCTGGACAAACAACTTTTGCAGTGGTGCTGTGAAATGTCCATTTCCAGACAAATATAGGATTACTTTTGAAAATTTACCGCTAGATTGACTGGCTCAATAACCAAGCCAGTTATTCCAGTGGTAAATTTTCTAAAATAATCTGATGGTCTACAAATGGATATTTACTATGAGAAAAATATAAATTTCCTTAGCAAATTTAAGCCTTAAATGGTAACTTAATTCTCTAATGATCTAGTAAACAACCTGTGTCTATGGTAGCTTAATGTAAAAGCTGTATAAGAATTTGATTAAAGTTATCTCTGCCTGATGTGCCAATACCATTCATTCAGCTTATCATTGAGAACAAGCATATTTTGAGAATAATAGTGTGTTGTAAATATCACATGCAGATATAGAATAACCCTTTAATGGTCAAGATTGGTCAAGAAAATCAAACCTTTGGCCTGGCATATCTTTTTTTTACCACTGGAATGAATGGCCTAATACTCAAGCCAATTATTCCAATGGTATATTTCAAAAATAAATATCACTAATACCTGGAAATAAAGTTGCTGCCCATGTCATCAACATCTTCCAGTCAAATTAGCGTCAATATATTCAACAGCTTACCTGAATGATTACAATGAAAGAGTGGCACATGTATAAGGGTAGTTATGCTGCAAATTGAGAAAATTGTAATAAATCTATTAGAAAAGTTTGAATTGTAACTGAAAAGTAACTGAAATTTTACAACTTGTTACTTCAGTTACATAAAAACTGTAACTAAGTTACAGTCAGTTACAAGTTACAGTTATAGTGCAGACTCATGTATCAAAAACACAGTCCCGTAGGAATTGAATGCCCAAATTGAGATAGTGGCTGATTTCACTTCATTATGGTGCGAAATGAAGACAAAATTTAGGTAACAATTTTTTTGACACCCGTGACCCCTTTAAGGCCCAAAAAACAAGATGGCCGCCGTCACTCATGGAAACTACAGGGAATGTCATATCTCTAGAACTACTTGACCAATTTCAATAAAGTTAGTCCTTTTTATGTTTTTCAAATATGACTGATCATTTGGAATAGATTTCAGGTTGGCAGGAGGTCAAGGTCATGCAACAAGGTCACGGTCAAAATCAGTTTTGGCCTCACGGTGCAAAATATGAGCATATCTGGAGGTAATTGATCAATTTGCGTGATATTAGACTCTATTGTTGGGTTTTCAAACATGCCCAATCATTTGCAATATGTGTTAACCCCAATAGGAGGTCTAGATCACAGAGAAAGGTCACGGTCATAGCCATTTTTAGCCTCTCAGTGCAGAAATCGGTGAACCTCTGGAGTGAATCGATCAATTTGCATGATCTTAGACTTTATTGTATGTTTTTCAAACATGCCTGTACTTTTGGTTTATGTTTCAGTTCGATATGAGGTCAATGTCGGGCATCATAGTCAATGTAATTTTTACCCTCTCAATGAAGAAATATGAGTACCACTCAAGTTAATTGATCAATTTGGATGATGTTTGAGTGTACAGTGTACGGTTTTCACACTTGTCTGATCATTTTGATCAGCTTTCAGGTCGATTGGACTTCAAAGTCACATGGTCAGGTCAAAAGAAACGTCAACATATGCTGATCATTCAATAAAAATCAATTTATAAGTTTGTCATGTAGCAATTGCAATTACAGCAAAATAGAATACAAGAGTAAAATATCAAGGAAACAAATGCAGAATCACAGGTTCAAGGTCAAAACCAATGAAAGGGCTGAAACTCTGAATACAGATTAGCAAATACAAGTAATATGACCAATCATGATGCAAACAATGCTGCAATCAGAGAACTGCAGTGCATGTATCTATGTCAAGTAACATACCACGATCTGAAGTACACCAAAAGGGAGATATGCATACACATGCAGCACATTGAATAAGATGAAATGTAAGCTGTAATGTAATGTTAAGGGATAGATTATTGAAGCATACATGTACAGTGTATCTATCATGAAGCATGTCACTGGAAATACTTAGTAAGAAGTAAATTAGGGGCACACACTCCCCAAAGTCCTCTTTCATGTTCATGCAACAATCATGCATCGTTGTCTTCATCTTTCATCATCCTGTAGTCAGGAAGTTTGCTGCAATCACTATTGTGACATTTGCAGAGTGCAGTACATGGGCTCTAAGACAGCGACTGGTGCTGGTGTGTAGAGGCACCGTGCTGAAACATACTCTTCCCTGTCAAGCACCCATCCGTTCTCCTCTAGGGGCAGTAGGCATGGGTGAGGTGTTGTATAGCTTTTGTCCCTCATAGCTACAAAGTTCGTACATGGGGGAACATTGTTGCTCTGGTCGGAGGAAGCTTTTCACCCTCCAGATTACTGGACCTGACCAGTACCCAGCGCAAAGCTGGTCTGCTAGTTGGACCCCCAGAACTGTATACTGAGCACACAAACCTCCCGATAGGCCGCACATCTTCGGGCAGCTCACCGTCCACCAATTCAGTGTTTGTGAGGACACCATTACCCAATGTTTGGAAGGCAGAGACAATGGTGTCATCAATGAGCAAGGATAGGTACGAGGCGATCCAACTCCTCTGAGATTCCAACAAATTTCCCACCCCAATCTGCCCCAATGAAGCTATAGAAAATCAATCAAACCGTGACACTTCTTGACCAATACCACTCACACGCTCACGAATGTTGATCGATCGATATTGGTTGCCTTTCCCAGTAAGGAACCTGAGGTTGGTGAATGTACCTAGTCGTCCATGAGCCACAAGGTCCATCAATAAGATCAGTATGTCAGTGTCGGGCGACCATACATCTATCTCCCTCGGAGTGGAGTCGATCACATGCAGAGGAATCATGGCGTTTGCCACATGATTATGCGTGGACATGAACGCTGAAGAGTGGGATTGATTGATCTGAACTGTGTTACCTTTCACACCCACCACCTTCTTCTTTGACCCTTTGTATGCCTCCAGTTGTAGAAGATTGCCTTTGTCCTGGAGGCAGAAAGCAGCTCTTACGAGTAACCTTAGCGATTGTCATCTCGTCATGGATCACAAACTCCATCTCATTTCCCTGTGTTCGCGCGGTCCTCATCCTTTGCTTCAGTGATTGAGCGACGCCATAGCGGCCAAATGTAATGTGCCCTCTTAACAAATGCTTCTTTGAAGTTGAGGATCTTCATACATTGAATAACAGCCATGCTGTCAGTGATAATAACACGGTCATGGGGTTCAACAGAGTAATTGATGAGAATGCTGAGAAGGCCATAGTGTGTATCATTATATGCTGGTGCCTGGATGGTTGATTCTGGTGGTGATGTGTGTGTCTGTCTGAATGGGCTTTGCCTCCTCAACAGCATGTATGGTGGATTCTTTGTCTGTTGGGATACGGAGTGATTCATCTGAGGCAAACATTGACCTCGCTGTTATCGCCATCTCGTAATCGTCAATGGTTGCACAAAGGCGAGGAACTAGCTCTGGGCGTGACTGTTGAATGACGCGGAAGCGGGCAAGGAACTTTCTCCTTCGATTAATACTTACCATTCTAGTACTTCTGATAACAAGCTAGGACGCTAGCTGGCTCTAGGAATCTAGATTTAGTAAGCTTTACCGGCTCCTGGAACCGGGTACCCGGTTCATAACAAAAGGGTACCCATCTTCCAGTGAGGCTCATTCGTGTTTGCATAGCAACAAGAGCAATACATGCTTTTGCATTTGGAGTTTCGTAGAATTAATTAAATTTTTTTCTAAGTCTTCTGTGCTTGTGTTAGCTGTTTCACTTCAAGGATTATTGGATTAACATGGAAAGATCCGTTGAAACCCAGGTTGTATTATTTCATGTTATTCTATAGTATATAGAGACTTAGGTCTTTAAAATTTTGTCTGTGTCGCATGTTCCAATTTCTGACCCTGAATCTGGGACATGTGTTAACAACAAAATATGCCAGATTGGTCACCTTCCTTTAATCCCAACGGCGATCAGCAGTAATATGAAATAAGGTGTTGGCTGTACGGTGTTTCTAACACGAAAATCGGCTAACGTCTTCTCTTTCGATCAATACTCACCATTCTATTACTTCTGATACAAGCTAACCTGAATAGCTGGCCCTAGGACTATAGACGTAGTAAGCTTTACCGACTCCTGGAACCAGGTACTTGGCTCCCAACTGCCGAGTACCCGTTTGCCATGAAGCTCATTCTTGTTTGCATAGCAACAAGAGCTACATGCTTTTTTGTGCAGTTGGAGTCTTAAGTTTCTACGTCTTTTTCTGTGTCTTGTGATAGCTTTGTGCACTCTCTAAGGATTATATTGGATTACCATGGAAGGAGTCAATGATAACCAGGTTGTATATTTCCATGTTATTCCATAGTTAAAAGACTTAGGTCTTCAAAATTTTGTCTGTGTCGCATGTTCCAATTTCTGCCCCCGAATCTGGGATGTGTGTTCACGACGAAATATGCCAGACGCTTTACGGTGTTTTAACACGAAAATCGTCTGACGTTCTCCGTAAGATCCGAGCGGGTGACGTCACACCCGTGTTGTCTCAGACTCTTCGGGGTCTGAAGACGAGGAGGCCGAGTAGGAGAGATTGCTGCGGCCTGAGATACCACGGGTGGAGAGCATGGAGGTCGATTCCGTCCTTGACGGAACCGTCCTCCATCTGTCTGGCTTGGCGCAAGCCAGGGCAGCGGCTCCGCCCGTGGTTGAGGCCACTCCGGTACCGGGCACCGGTCCCGTGATGGTTGGTTTGCCGCCAACCGACATGGTGACGGGTGTGGCTGGCCAGGCGTGGTACTCACCTATCTCGCCTGGTGTGGCGGTCAGGCATGGGGTGCCATTGGCGCCCGTGTTTGGCCAGGGTTCTTCAACCGTTACGGGTCCACAAGGTTTTCCGTGCGGGCCTACTCCATGGACTGGTGTTTTTCATGGGGTGGCGGCGGAACCGTACGGTACCGGAGTTCCTGGCATATCAGCAATGGCTCCTAGCCGGGAGGCGTTGCTGGTAGGGCCGTGAACACGTCAACGGGTGACGTGTTCACAGGAGTGTCCTCCTTGGAGACAGACTGGTCAGAGGCTCTGGCTTGACTAGCCAGGGTAGACCCATCTGTTGTTTCGACCACGGCCGAGGAGCATGCACCCCGTCCATCGGTGGCATCGATTAGGACGGGGATCTTGCCCGCAGCCCGGATCTAGTCTATTGGGCTGGATCCAAGGTTTATGGAGTTATTGGATGCTATTTATAGCAAACAACTGATCAAGGGCAAGCTTCCTGCGGCCTCCAGGGAGGTGCAGGCGAGGTGTCGTATCGCACGTGGGGAATATGACAGATATGGTGTTGTCCCAACGGTCACCGAGGATGACCGCTGGGTGCTGGGTGTCCAGAGTGCTGGAGCGGGTGGCCCCGCCCCGGCGCTGGTGGACAAGTCTCAGGTACACCATGATGAAGTCCTGTCCCAATGCAATGAGGGGGTGAGGGCAGCAATGTGTGCTGTCAATCATTCTTATCGCCTTCTTCAGTCGGTGTGGGCTGAAGCGGGGCCAGGGCACCCTGTGGCGCTTTCATGTGTCAATGACGGCCTGGTGCCGTCTATGGACGCATTGGCAAGGGTGCAAGCGTGAGTGATGAAGTCTAGGAGGCAGATGGTCCTTGACCATATGCGTCCAGCTACTGCCATTAGGGAGCGTCTTCTTGGGACGCCCCTTACTGGCCCTAGCATCTTTGGTGGCCAAGCGTGGGCCATCTTAGAAGACACTGCCAACATCGCGCAGAATCGGTTGGCAGTTAATCTACAGCTGGAGCTAGTGCGTCAGGCGCACGCACTAGGGGCTATAGCCAAGCCGCTAACCGGGCAACCTTCTAAGAAGCAGAAGAAGCACAAAAGCAAGGCGAAAGCTAAGCCTAGTGCTGCTTCTGCTTCTACTGGGTCTTCTCAGCCGCCTCCGGCAAAGAAGGCCAAGAAGGTTGTGGAGGCCCCTACCCTCCCCAATGTTGCTCCTGATCGCCAGAGAGGCAGGAAGGGCAAGGGGAATGGTAAGTCCTCTAAGGGCGGAAAGAAGGGAGCGGATCGTACCTGAGGGTACGAGGGCTCCCTTCGTATCTGCCTGGACCGCACCTGTGCAACAGGAACAGCGGTGACAGTTAGACCGGGCAAGCCAAGACCAAAATGGTTCTCACTCTCTCTCGTCAAGAGATGCGTCTATAGTCGGTGGAAGGCTCATGCATTTCGTCGAGGCTTGGCTAGGTGTGACGTCAGACAGTCTGGTCCTGGGATGGTTATCCCAGGGTACATGCCGGAGTAGTGGGATTTTCCACCACAGAATGTGTCTTTGACACCTGTCTGGACACATACCAAGGGAACCAGACAAGTTAGAAGCCATTCAAAACGAAGTGTCAGGTTTGCTTCTGAAGGGAGAAATAAAACCAGCAAACCGGAACACTCCAGGCTTCTATTCAAACATGTTCCTTGTCCCCAAGAGCACAGGGGGATGGAGACCCGTACTCAATCTCAAGCTATTAAATTGGTTTATCCATACGCCTCGGTTTTGGATGGAAACTCAACCAGAGGTCGGTAATGGCGGGATTGAGGAAGGGAATGTGGTGTGCATCGATCGATCTGAAAGATGCATATTTCTGCATTCCAATGAACAGGGGTTGTCACAGGTTTCTGAGATTCACGTTTCAGAATCGGGTATGGGAGTTTGTAGGCCTCCCATTCGGCCTGTCGACAGCTCCACGGCTTTTCAGCAGAGTGGTCCTTGCAGTGACAGTGTTTCTCAGAAGAGAGAACGTGGCGCTTCACACCTACATAGACGATTGGCTTATCAAGCTGGACACGCCAGCCAGGTTAGGAGTGGATACTGCTCTGACTCTGAAGTTACTTTCAGATCTAGGCTGGATAGTCAACAAGGAGAAATCCGAATTGACACCCACTCAACATTTCATTTATTTGGGGATGCGATTCGATCTCGAGGAGGGCAGGGTTTGCCCGTCAGAGCCCAGAGTGGTGTCTCTGTTAGCCATCCTCAAGAGTTTTTGATTGGGAAACCACATTCAGGCAAGGCAGTTTCTTCAGATGCTGGGCATGATGGTCTCCATGGAGCAGGTAATCCTGTATGCTGCTCTGATGCGAAGACCTATCCAGTTGTATCTGATGTCTCTGTGGAAATGGAGAACAGAACCCCTGTCAAAACTGGTGCCAGTTTTGGAGCCAATAATGTCGCATCTTGTATGGTGGAAAGAGCGTCAGAATCTCCTAGTAGGAGTTTCGCTACACCTACCCCACCCCCAGCTGTCCGTGTACACGGATGCATCGCTGGAGGGGTGGGGGCCTGTCTGCGAGAACACAAGGTCTCGGGCACATGGACTCTTCAAGAGAGCCAGCTGCATATCAATCTGTTGGAAATGATGGCAGTGGAACTGGCATTGGAAAAGTTTCTTCCAAAAGTCAGGGGCAAGGTGATATTGATACGGTCGGACAACTCGACAGTAGTCTCATACATAAATCGCCACGGCAGGACTAGGTCACCCACACTTGTGTATGAAGGTGTGGCGCTTGATTCACTGGTACAGGACTTACTCAGTTGTTTTGAAAGCAGCTCACATTCCTGGGCGATTGAACATTCTGGCGGATGCTTTGTCTCGCAGACAGAGGATTCTGCCAACAGAATGGGCTCTCAACCCTCCAGTTCTTCACAGGATCTTCGAGCATTGGGGCAAACCAAACCTGGACTTGTTCGCCACAAAGGAGAATGCTCAAATCATGACTTTTGTCGTGCCGATTCCAGATTCAAATGCTGTCGATACAGACACTCTGGCGATAAGCTGGAGAGGGATGTACGCGTGCATCCGCCCGCCATTCTTCTGCTGAAGGTTTTGGTGAAGATCAGAGAGGAACCGTGCCTGGTCCTGCTAATAGCGCCATATTGGTCCAGCAGGGCGTGGTTCACGGATCTTCTGGATCTGCTGGTGGACAATCCAGTGCAGTTACCCTAGATTCCAAACATAATCTCCCAGGTCAAGGGACGCTTCCTACACGAGCGTCCCGGAATGTTCAAATTGACTGCATGGATGTTATCAAGCAACGTTCCACGTCAGAGGATTTTTCTCAACAGGCTGCGAAATTTATCGCAGCTGTGAGGAGGAGGTCAACCTTCAAGTCATATAACCACAAGGTTAACAAATTTGCAGAGTGGTTTGATGGAAAGGGTGTTGTTACCTTTCATTCCACTATTCAGCAAATAGCAGACTTTCTCTGTTAGCTGTTCTTTTCAGGACTAGCTCCTGTCACAATTGCTGGATACAAGTCAGCTTTGGCATCAGTTATCCCATGTCTAGCCAACAGGGATAGTCCAGAGGTTGGCCAGTTAAATGTGATGGTGAAGGGAATGAGCAATCTCTGACCGAGACGACCGGTAGTCATTCCAGCCTGGAGTCTATCTTTAGTGTTTAATGTACTGGCCAAGCACCCTTTTGAACCCTTGGGTTTGGATAGTCTAAAACATTTGACTCTAAAGGCGGTTTTTCTATTGGCAGCTTCCTCAGCGAGAAGGCTGCAGTGAGATCCATGAGCATTCAGCAGAGGGACCAATTTATTGTCGCCGGAGAGAGTCTGCGACTACTGCCAAGAGCAGAGTTTATGTCAAAGAGTCAATCGGTGAAATATCCCGGCAAACCGATCATTATACTGAAACTAACTAGGTTTGATCTTGATGGCAGTGTCTGGTGCCTGGTCCATGCTTTGACTAAGTACAAAAAACAGACGGACTCATTATGGTCGAATGATAGACATCTGTGGATCTGCCATAAGAAGCCATATGGCGCCGCATCCATGGATGCTATCTCTCGTTGGGTGGTAGAATGCATCAAAACTACCCACGAGATTGCGACTGGGCACCAGGTGCAATGCGCAAGGGTACACGATGTCAGAGGAATAGCCACCCTATACAATGGTGTTCCATTAGAGGACATCATGGCTGTTGCACAATGGCACTGAGTCCTCTTTCATCCATTACTATATGAGGGATGTGTCAGACCCCACCAATCCGCTCGCTTTAGCCGTTTTGGGACGATAGTTAAACGGCCACACTGTTCTTCTCCCTTTTGGTACTTGAAAAAGCAAAAGTTATGGAACAGACATGGTCTAGCGCGACGATTACAACCAATATTGTCACGGACGGTCGAAAAGTGCTTGGTGGAAGGCTCCACGTGTGAAATCCAATAATCATAAGGTAATTCAAGTTAGACAGTTTTTTGTATTATGTTTATATATCATGATCATTCATATTATGTATTCACGCTCATTCCCAGGCTATTATATGCAAAGAGCAGTTAACTGTCTTAGCATATTCATGTTTCAGGCGAGATGCATGCTCTTGAGTTCTCTCCCTTTTCTTAGGGGCGGTGATGTGAATGTGATTCGGTCCCTAAACTTGTCTGTCCTTTTAGGTCGCCGTATGTCAAGTTTAAGTCTAAGATCTTTCTCCAGGGGCAAAAGAAGCAATTGATGGCTTGCCCCTTCCCCCCAGGTTATTGTTTAAATCTGGTGTTATCAGAAGTAATAGAATGGTAAGTATTGATCGAAGGAGAATGAAGGAAATTTCAACTTTCCTTTCTCCGAGATCTAACAATACTTACCATTCTATTATGGACCCTGCCCCACAGAGGCAAGCCATAGGTATTCTCTTGTTTGGTAGCTATGCAAACAATATGAGCCTCACTGGCAGACAGGTACCCGTTTGTTGGGAAGTGGGTACCCGGTTCCAGGAGCCCGTAAAGCTGACTAAATCTAGATTCCTAGAGCCAGCTAGCTTCCTAGCCTGTTATCAGAAGTAATAGAATGGTAAGTATTGGTAGATCTCGGAGAAAAGGAAATTGAAACATGGGTGCAGCAGGTACAAGAGGATTCTGATCAAACGTTCGATAGCCCTCCAGTCCCTTGTCATTCCGGCGGAGTATGAACTCCTTGGAACCGTCCGGAATCAGCACTGATGACACAAGGCTCTTTAGTGATTTCCCCATGATGAACGAGTTAACTTCGCAGTGGATCTGGATGGAATCCATTAGCTTCAGTGCATTCCTGGTTGATCGTAGGGCGATATCGCCAGAAAGCTGATAATGTTCACCTGAAGAGGGGGAGGCAGCTGGGAAGCGGGGAAATCCACACAGCCAATCACTGACGATAGAGGTGATGTGGGTCAATGTGGTGATAACACGGTCAAGTGAGACCTCATCTTGCATGATACCCACAAGATGTCCAACCCCTTTCAACTCCTTGATTTTCAGTTCAAGAGCCTGATCTGCAAAGAGTGCATGGTACAGGTAATGGGCGAAGAAGTACTGGATCTGATAATCCAGTGCAGCCAGATATGCCTCCCAGTCGTCCAGACGGCATGCACTGATGATGCGCAGTAGACACTGGACTTGATTCATCTGATCTGTATACTGCGATGCCAAGTCGTAGATGTCTGTAATGCTATCACTCCTCTGGTGAAGGCTGGACTTCAGTTGCTCGCACTTTTTCCTGAGAGGCGTATCAGGAGATATCCCAGTACTGCATCAAACTTTAAGATGAAACAGGCAATCACATTCATGAGATGATATTCAACTCCTCTCTTGAACACCTTTCCGGTGTAGATCCCATGGAGGGAAGCTGGGGAGTAAATGCCAGTCCCAACAGCATCTGCATCTAATCCACTTCCCTCAAGATACTTACCAAGTCCATGCAAGGCAGCAAAGCAAATATGTAGCTCCCCTGCTCTGAGATCTCAGCGTGTGTTCCCTACTGACTTCCGGATCTTGAGCTCGTTCATACAAGTCCAGGTCGAGTGTGTTGATGGTATGTCGCTCTGGACCGACAACATTATATATATATATATATATATATATATATATATATATATATATATATATATATATATATATATATATATATATATATATATATCAACATGAAGAGGAGTGGGTGGGGACTTGTCAGGGATGGTAAGGGGTGAGTAAATGGCCTCTGCATTCTCGTCCTCATCCTTGTTCACCACGATAAGAGAGCCGTGTAGAGTGCACTGTCGATATAGAGTATCCTCCAGAAAGTCAATGTTATCAGCAGCGAATAAAACTGTGATGCCTGTCTTGAAGAAGTCTGGAAGACAATACATACCTGTATCTGCCATTCGAAGCACCACCGCATGCTCAATGCGCTTCGTAATGTTTAGGACATGTTCCTACCCTGTACCAAGATACAAACTAGATAGCACACGTACTAGATTTTTATCACGAAACTCACTGCTGAATGGTCAACGGCGAGCCAACAGATAGCGGTGTTTCTACTTGGCGGACAAACCATGTATCGTCTTTGGACTTGTGCTTAACCTGCCTATCAGTGTGAGTTTTTTGAACGATAAATTGACAACCAACTTCAACACATTTTTTAACCTTTATCCCATTTCCTCACATTCTCAGCCCATGGCCCATACCATAAGTGAGTAAGAAATAGTTGGGTGATTGGAGGTTTTTTCCAAACCAGCGAACTTCCACCCACATCTATACTTTAGAAGTTCAACGCGCATTGTATTTGTTACCTCTAACAAGCTCTCCGATACACATTTGGGGCCATCATGGTAGCATAGTCTACTACAGCTTCACCCAGAGATTTGGATAATAGGACCCTTTCACTATCATGTTTTTGAGGTGGCTAAACAAATGTTATGTTGGGAATTCGATCACTCAGCAATTTCTTCAGATACTTTCTCTGATTGCCTTTCAAGTTTTCTATATTGTTTTCCTTGAGGATAGGCACGTACATGTTGTATATCTCGGCCATATTCAATACCAAACCAGCATCAGACAATGAAGGCTTAACATGCATAACAATCTGAACATCTGAAATGGCCCTATAGGATAAACTAGAAAGATAATCTGATAGGGGTCTCCAATTAGCTTCTGCTAGGTCTGCCAAGCGTTTTGCGTAGTATAATATATCACATATCTGTTTAATATCAGGATCAGCGACACGGTTTTAGTCACTTTTACACATGACGCTCACACATGTTTCAGACATGTTTGATTTCTATGTATAATCTGGATCGTTTTGAGCACAAGTACTTCGATTTGACTTGATGGAATCAGGAAACTGAAGGAGAATATGGCGATTAGTGACATGCCTGTTCCGATATACTTGTTAAACTTTATTGTAGGCTTTCAGACATGCCTGACTACATGTATTTGGAATATGTTTCAAATAACAGAGATTATTGTTGTTATGCCCTTGACCTTGCTGCATGACCTTGACCTCATATCGACTTGAAACATATTGCAAATAATCAGGCATGTCTGAAAATCATACAATAGAGTCTAACACCATGCAAATTGATCAATTAACTCGAGAGGTGTGCGTATTTCTGCACTGAGAGTCCAAAATTGGTTGTGACCTTGACCGTGCTCTGTGACATGGACCCCTTAGCGAGATAAAACCTATTCCAAATGATCGCGCATGTTTGAAAACCCAACAATAGAGGCTAACATCATACACATTGAACAATTAACTCGAGATACTCATATTTCTGCACCGAGAGGCCAAAAATTAATTTGACATTGACCTTATGTCATGAACTTGACATCCTGTTGACCTGAAACCAGTTTCAAATGATGTGGCATATCTGAAAATCATAAAACGAACTCTTAACATCATTGAAATTGGTCAAGTGGTTCCAAAGATATGCAATTCTCTGTAGTATCCATGAGCGACGGTGGCCATTTTGGATTTTCTGTACCCTACAGGGGTCATGGGTGCCGAAAAAATTGTTACCTAAAATTTTTCTTCATTTCACACCCTAATGAAGTGAAATCAACCACTATCTCACTTTGGGCATCTAATTCCTACGAAAAGTTCATCCCATTCTACACTATTACCCCAGCCCTGCACTAGAGTTGAAAATATGCGATTACATCACCCTCGAAAAAACATGATGCAATGCTGAGTGCATCTGTAGACCAGGTATTGGATATTTATAAGCAGTAACTTTATTTTAAGGTTTATTTTTATTTTTATGCAGCATGTTTTATTTCAGTGAATGTGTTCTAGTTACGAAATTGACAAAATTTGTTGATAAAATTCCTACTCTTATATTAAATCGTCGAAAATGTGCTTTACACCCTCGAAAACCCAGTATCCGTTGATATTACCAGCCACAGACATAATGATAAGGAACTTACCGGTGCCGATGTTCTGCCGATATCAATAATTCAAGTTTATTTCTGTTATTTAGTTTTACCGCTTTCTTCATATGGTGAAAAAGCATCATAGACAGGGTGAGGGTTTGCATGGGTCATGGAAATCCTGGAAAGTAGTTCGAAACCGGTCTATATGTCACTGAACTATAGACGGTTTCGAGGAGATTTAGATTTAATTGAAACATTCAAGCTCATCAGGGGTCTATATAATATTGATAAAGACTACTTTTTCGCGCCATCTAGTGTCACACAGACCATAAGTTCAAGCTCATTAACATAAAACGCAGCAACAAAGATATTCGCAAGATATTTTCACTGTCAGCTGCAATAGGTGAAGCAACAACAGTCAAATCATTCAAGAACAAACTAGATATCTACTTCAAAGAATGAACATTTGAATTTCAGTGAACAGGCCATATGTGTACCAGCCAATCACAAAGTCATACTGTAACTGCAGTTCTACCAGTACAGTTGATTGATCTTGGAGTAGCCTGTGTATAGACAAGAACATGCGTGGTAGTGATTACAATTACCGGTAGTCATATATATAAAAATAAATTAACAAAACAAAGATAGAATTTCTGTTCTTGTTTTTGTAAGTATAACTACTATTTACATGTATGAGCTGTATTGCAGCCTAAGCCGCCAACTCCTTGGTACATGTATAGAACACCTAAAAAATAAATTAACATATTTTCAAAAACAAGATAGATTTTCTGTTTCTGTTACTTGTAAATCTGATAAATTATTTATGTGTTGCAACCAGTCAAATTAGTTTCCGAATATTCAACAACTTACCTGTATAGTTTTCACTTTTCTTGAAATTGAGATTCTGAGAGTGCATGGATCAATGGATCCTAACATGGGAAAAATATCGGGGGAGCTTAGCTTCAAAATGTAGAGATTATATTCAAACTGTTCACTAAACATATGTTAGGCTGTGTTCTCACTAGAGAGTTAATCAGGAATAACGCCATACTTCAGTATGGCCGTAACGTTGTTCTGATTAATCGATTTGATCGATGATTGATTGGTTTGCATGTTCAACCAACCGATCGATCATGATTTCGGAAATCGATTTTGGTTGTTTATAAATTGACTATTAATACATTTTAACTGGTCAAGCTAGAAAAAGAATACTTTTTAGAAAAGAATTTAAATTTAATTGTTACAACTATATAATATTACTCCTTAGTCTAAGACATTAATTCTTTCAGCACTGGAATAGTATGTTAATTTCAAGGCAACCATACCAATAACATGTTGAATATTTTGAAACTTATTTGACAGCTTTCAGTCAAATTAGTTTCAAAATATTCAACAGATTATGTCTTAAATTATTAAGAATCTGTCATACAATGTACCTGCAACTTGGCTTGAACATGCTATATAAAACCAATCATCGATCAGAAAAATAGTACCAATTCCCAACACTAGTATGGCGTTATTCCGGATTAACTCTCTAGTGAGAACACGGCCTTAGATTGTGGTCAAAATGTTACTAACTAACATGTTTTTGTGTTTTTGTTTCTGAAACATCTTTAAAAGTTATTTCAAAGCTGTGCTTGAGCTTTTATTAGTTGATTGATACTGACAGTAAAAATGGTGATAATGGATTTGACGCTTTCTATATGATTGTCAATGGAGGAATCCAGGTTTAGCTATGCACTGCCCATCTTTAGCTTAGCTCCACCGACATTTCGGCCGTGTTGGGATCGGTCGAGCCCTGAACTCGCTGACTATCAATTTCCAGAAAACTATACAGGTAAGCTGTTGAATATTTTTTAACGTAATTTAACTGGGCGCTGTTGCTGGTTATTGCAACAACAGCGCCAAATCAAATTAGTTTCAAAATTAACAGATTGTTTATTGAATTGTAAAGACATACAATTCGTACAACGAGCTTAGCTTAGTCTGTCATAAATTAATCTACATAATTCATGACATCAATGATTATGACATCATCCTACACGGTACGGCATCCTACACGATTATGATTTCATATGATTGATGGATAAACTGGAAAGGTCCATTGGCTTGGATACCATATTAATTTAACCCTTTAACCCTTGAATTTATTCAAGAAAATTTCAATTTCCTCATAAAGAATGTCCATTTGCAGACCAAGAGAAGAGTATTTTTTTAAATTTACCACTGGAATGACTGGCTCAGTTATTTAGCCAGTTATTCCACTGGTAAATTTTCAGAAATACTCGTCTCTTGGTCTGCAAATGGGCATTTCTCAAGGCCACTGCAGAAGCTGTTTTTGGCTGATATGGGTGTTAAAGGGTTGATACTGTTTTGGTGTGAAAAGTGTGATTTTAAAAGGCATTCAAAGCTAGAATTTGATGCATGTATATATAAATAATTTTCATTGCATTATTTTTCTCGTGTTTAGATGGTTGTACTCAAAATGCTGTCCAGGTCTATTTGTAGAACCAGTTTTGGATCGGCAGGATTCAGGAAGTTCACGTCATTGAACCAATCAGGTACAGTATGTATACATATTCATGTACATATATACACAATTAATAACACAGTCAATAGAATCTTAGTTGCTGCGTGTTCCAGATTTTTTCAGATTTTCCAAATTTTGTTGGATCATGCTGAAAGTTGTGGAATCCTATTATGCCTATTGTGTGGTCACATCCTTTCCTGTGTTAAAATTTGAGTGAAATTGGACCAGTAGTTTCTCAGATATCCACAGATCCAGAATTTGATCCAATACAGACCCAGGAACCATTTTGTTGAATATTTTGAAATCAGTACTGCTGACATTTCTGCACGCTGCGTCATGGGGAACGTAGCTTTCCAGTCCTGGAAGCTATGGATTCGTAGATCAAAGATGTCCTTGATAAAGAGGCTACATTTATACAATGCAACCTGCGTATCCTTGATGCTATATAACTGTAACAGCTGGGCAGCTCCAAAGGCAGCTTTAGACATGCTCGATGCCTGCCACCGATGGCCAGACAGCATAATTTCCAACGATTCACTATACAAGATGTGTAATACGTTGTCGCTGCCTGTAAACGTCGCCCAGCAAAGATGGTCCATGTTTGGCCATGTGCTAAGGATGTCAGAAGAGACACCAGCACAGAGAGCCTTGGAATTCGCCCTACTCGGAGCCAGCAAATACAAAGCCAGGAGAGGACGTCAGTGCATAAATTTGCTAAGCGTGCTACGACATGACCTCAAGAAAGCAGGTACACTCAACTCAAGAATGGACCTGAGGAAGCTAAGGATTTCGGCTGAGGACAAGACATAGTGAGCAAAAGCGAAGAAGGACTGATTACAGCTGTAGGATGTTTCTACTACTACAGCCGCAGAGTACAGTAATCATACATACAGACCCAGGTTCTTTATCTAGATCCCTGTCAACATGGCCAAAATCTGGAAATCCTCTTGCACAGTAAGTTTCTTCGTTGTGTTAAAATTTGAGTCAAATTAAATCTGTAATTTTGTGGATACAGGCCAGAATAAGCGTTTCAGACTGACTGGCTGACTAAGGGACATGGCGGTTTATTGAGCTACTTTATTGATGTCAAAATCCTGTTCGCTGAAACTTATACAGTTTGAGAGAGAATTGTTTGAGACTTGACCAGATAGTGGTACACAGGAGTTAAATTAAGGCCCTTTTACGTGCACAATGCAAGTGAAAAAATGGCTGGTGCAGGTAAATTTGTAATACTGGGTGCACAGGGTGTATACACATTTCTAGCTGATAAGGTATAATGTTGACCCTCTGACAAATCCCTGAAAAAAGTAAATTCTTTACGATATAAAACTTAATCTGTTGAATATTTTGAAATTAATTTAACTGGAAGACATTGCTGCCTATGGCAACAACTGCTGCCATAAACTGCTGCCTAGGGCAGCAACGGCTTCCAGTCAAATTAATTTCAAAATGTTCAACAATTTTCCTGTGTGATTGTGTTGAAACTGAGATATAGAGAATTCATACGTGTCAGGTGGAAGGATTAATTTATGCGCATGTAGATTTTTTGCTGTGCAAGCAAAATCCAAATGTTAGACGCACTTTGTGCATGTAAAACAAAATTCTTAGTTCTACCCCTGGTTGTACACCATCCAAAGATGTGCCTAGTGTTAAACTTTTTTCCAGCAATCCATCCCGTCTGCCCTTACCATACGTATGCACACGGCCCATTAAAATCTTGCCGCTACAGCTCCTACAGTTTGTGAGAGAATGGTTTGAAACTGACAGGATTATTGTACACTACACTAGTGGTAAAAAAATCTTCATAAATGATCAATTCTATGCCTGCACGTGGGCATTTCCTATGAGGGAATTACACATTTTCTTGAATAAATTTGAGGGTTAAGGGGGGAGGTAAGATATTCAAATTCTTGGGGGCTTTCATTGTGGTAGTAGAGGTTCTGGTGGTGGCCTTGAGGCTAAAAAGGTAGGATATTCACAAATAATGTGTCATTAGTAATTATGGGTATGGAAGTTTGACCAGATGTATATAAGTCTGGAAAAAGTATGGAATTTTATTTTTCCAAAGGTGTATGAGCCCTGCACCACCCAAACATGTGCCTAATGTTTACATCTGTCATGCATGACTGATTTGCATTCTGGTATTGGAAAACACTCATGTTGGGGGTTTGTTTACGCATGTTGGTATTGAGTGTGGCTGGTAGTGTATGTTGGCAGGGGTCAAAATAAGGCCATTTTAGATGGACAATGCAGGTAAAAAATGGCTGGTGCAAGTAAATTTGTAATGCTGGGTACACAGGGTACATGCACATTTCTGGTTGATAAGCTATAATCTTAACCCTCTCCGACAAATCCCTGAAAAAAGTAAATTCTTTACGATATAAAACTTATTCTGTTGAATATTTTGAAATTAATTTGACTGGAAGACGTTGCTACCTATGCCATCAACGGCTTCCAGTCAAATTAATTTCAAAATATTTAACAGTTCCTGTATGGTTGTGCTGAAACTGAGATACAGAGAATTCATAGGTGTCAGGTGAAAGGATTAATTTATGTGCATGTAGATTTTTCGCTGTGCAGACAAAATCCAAATATTAGTTGCACTTTGTGCATGGAGAACAAAATTCTTATTTCTACCCCTGTATGTTGGCCTCTAGCTGTATTTCTCTTGTTCATTTTATGCTGTACAGTAGAAAATGTATGCGATGATTTGATTCATAAATTTTCTGTTCCACTGATCCATATAAAATATAGATTACTTGCCATTTAAAATAAAGATACTTTGGAGCCCTGTAACACACACTGGCTAATTATGTGAGACCAGCCTTATGGGATGGCTTGTATTTGGTCTAAGTCTCTATTAACCCTTTACTGACCATGCCGTTCCAAACCCGCCTTTGCAGGGTTCTGGAGGATTCTGAAAGCCCATTTACATGCCATGAGAAGACTATTTTTGAAACTTTACCACTGAAATGACTGACTCACTAACTGAGTTGTTAAAAATATACACCAGTTTCTTTGCTACATGTATTAACCCAGTACTTAAAGGATAGAATATTGACATCAGGGTGGTAAGTGTTAAATTTATGCACATATTTGGATTATCTTGACAAATCTTGACCAGTAAAGCGTTAATATAATATCATAATCCTACTAAACATATTTCTAGCTTCTAGATTTCTCAGTGTTAGCGATGAGGTTGCAGATGCATTGCATTCTGGGAAGGCTGTGGTTGCCTTGGAGAGTACCATAGTGACGCATGGCATGCCATATCCTGACAATATAAAGTAAGTACTACGATGTAATACCCATAACAACATGAACATGTAAGATAATGAGTGTGTAAAAAATGGCTTCGTCATCGTTCTTAATAAATCTCTAATTGTCCTGCAATGTCTAATTCTTCCGCAATGTCTAATTATTCCGCAATGTCTAATTGTTCCGCAATGTCTAATTCTTCCGCAATGTCTAATTGTTCCACAATGTCTAATTGTTCCACAATGTCTAATTGTTCCGCATTATCTAATTGTCCCGCAATATCTAATTGTCCCGCAATATCTAATTGTCCCGCAATATATAATTGTCCTGCAATATCTAATTGTACTGCAATGTCAAATTGTCCTGCAATGTCTAATTTCCTGCAATATATAATTGTCCTGCAGTATCTAATTGTCCTGCAATGTCAAATTGTCCTGCAATGTCTAATTTCCTGCAATATATAATTGTCCTGCAGTATCTAATTTTCCTGCAATATCTAATTGTTCTGCAATATATAATTGTCCTGCAATATATAATTGTCCTGCAATATATAATTGTCCTGCAATATATAATTGTCCTGCAATATCTAATGTGTCCTGCAATGTCTAATTGTCCTGCAATGTCTAATTGTCCTGCAATGTCTAATTGTCCTGCAATATCTAATTGTCCTGCAATATCTAATTGTCCAGCAGTATCTAATTGTCCCGCAATACCTAATTGTCCCGCAGTATATAATTGTCCCACAATATCTAATTGTCCCGCAATACCTAATTGTCCCGCAGTATATAATTGTCCCGCAATATCTAATTGTCCCGCAATATCTAATTGTCATGCAATATCTAATTGTCCCGCAATATCTAATTGTCATGCAATATCTAATTGTCCCGCAATATCTAATTGTCCCGCAATACCTAATTGTCCCGCAGTATCTAATTGTCATACCTAATTGTCCCGCAGTATCTAATTGTCCCACAATATCTAATTGTCCCGCATTATCTAATTGTCCCGCAATATCTAATTGTCCCGCAATATTTAATTGTCCCGCAATATTTAATTGTCATGCAATATCCTAATCGGCCCATACACGGTCAATATAATTGACAGTAATATTGTCAATTATGAAAACTGACAATATTATTGATCGTTAGTGTGTAATATTGAGGTCAAATTTTGATTTGCGCAATATTCTGACGGAATCAAAACCTGGTAGATATTTATTGATGGTTACACAATTTTATTGTGTCGTTGGTGGTACACATTGAGATAATTGATCAATATTTCATTCTGAAGTCAGGTATTTCCTGTCGCTAGGTAATGCAAGGTGATGGAGAGGCGTTGCATTGGTGAGATTGGTTCACACATAATTGTCGAATTCTTCTGTATCAAAGGGGTAACTAATGCCGAAAGTTCATCAAATGCCATCCAGAGGAAATTTTGATAATCTTCAGGCTCGTGTGT
Organism: Chaetoderma sp. LZ-2023a; assembly: GCA_034401795.1. Taxonomy (NCBI): domain Eukaryota; kingdom Metazoa; phylum Mollusca; class Caudofoveata; order Chaetodermatida; family Chaetodermatidae; genus Chaetoderma; species Chaetoderma sp. LZ-2023a. The sequence continues at coordinate 52,700,630 of CM067375.1, forward strand.
ATGAAGTTCCTCAAGCAACTGGTCACTGCCAAATTTCCTCCGTTCTAAGTACCATCGGTTGGCCCATTTAGTCCTTTTTCCGCTGTTTCTTGGGCTTATCAAGCGCAAGGGCAACGTAAGGATCCATTCTGACCACCTTCAGCATCAGAGCACAATTGACGATAATATTGAACAATATTATTGCGCCGTTAGTGGCCAACACAGTTTATTTTCAATAATATTGTACCAATATTATTGTCAATTGGGCCGCTTAAGTGTCCTCCAATATTTAATTGTCCTGCAATATCTAATTGTCCTGCAATATCAAATTTTCCTGCAATATCTAATTGTCCTGCAATATATAATTGTCCTGCAATGTATAATTGTCCTGCAATATGTAATTGTCCTGCAATATGTAATTGTCCTGCAATATCTAATTGTCCTGCAGTTTCTAATTGTCCTGCAATATCTTATTTTCCTGCAAGATTTAATTGTCCTGCAAGATTTAATTGTCCTGCAATATCTAATTGTCCTGCAATATCTAATTGTCTTGCAATATATAATTATCCTGCAACTGAGGGGCGTGTTTTAGAAAGATTTAGTCAGACACTTTGATTTACTCTAAAGCATGGTTCCCATAAAATCTGCAACTAGAATGCGCAGTCGGTTGTACGTAGGCTTGCGTGATTACGTGATTCAATCGAAAATCAAGATATCTTTTAAATCGTGAATTTATATGATTAAAACTTTAGTCTTTAATTCGATCGGTCATGAAAATTGACAGATTGCTCAGTGAATGTATGTCCATTTGCAAGGCAAGAGAAGACCTTTTGAAACTGTATCACTTGAATGACTGGTTCGAGAATCAAGCGAGGCATTCCAGTGATGCATTTTCAAGAATAGACTTTTCTTGGCCTGCGAACGACCTTTTATAAATACCATTACAGGGTTCATCATTGATATTCTTTTGTTCTTATATCTTGGTAATTTGTACCCAAGCTGATTACTCGAGTAATCACGATTATTTTAAAATAATCGATCCGTCATCACTCGAAGCAATAATCGCACAAGCCTAGTTATATGCCGTCGCAAACCCACACGCTTTCACCAACTTTGCTGGGAGCATTGTGCCTAATGTCTAATGTGCCTAAGGTAAACTTCGCCTCATAATGCGTCTTAATTTCAAGACAATTATTGAGGAAAGTTGTTGAATATTTTTAAAGTAATTTGACTGGAGGAACTTGTTGCTGCAGTAGTTGATGCAGCAATAACGCTGGTTAGTCTTAAAATGTTCAACAGAATAATCGTAACATCGTAAAGAATTTGTAATTTCTTGTTTGTAAGACTTAAAGGGTTAAAGAGATATTCCATGCTCTGTGTTCTTCATCATTTTCATGTTTTTCTATGCACATGTGGTGATGGCATGGGTCTTTGATCGTAGACTGAACACTGAGCTATGAGACTTGATATATTCATAATGCGTATATTTTGTGATTTGTCAGGACAGCTATGGAAGTTGAAAGTGTGATCAGAGATCATGGAGCCATCCCCGCTACAGTGGGCATTCTGCATGGCAAGATTCATATCGGTATGTGATTATGTCACCATGGAGAAAAACTAAAAACACACTTGAACTTTCTTAAGAACTATGAGTTTATAGTTCGTTATTCCCTTTAACATGTTCAATGGTCAATTCAGCCCAAATTGTCTTTTGCAGTGGTCTTGCGAAATGTCCATTTGCATGCCTAGGGATGGGTGTTTTTTTAACATTTAGGTTTATGGTGGTTATTTCAGTGGCAAAATAAAAAAGAGTCCACTCTTCAAATGGACCTTGGTCATGTTCTGCGAGCCGCGTCGGATGCTGGATCTGGCCAGCTTTATACAATGTTATACGGGTTAACCTTTAGCAATCATATCAGCCGTAAACAGCTTAGTGGTCTTGAGAAATGACCAAGAGAAAACTATTTTTGAAAATTTGCCACTGTACTGACTCGCTCGATAAACGAACCAGTCATTCCAGTGGTAAATTTTCAAAAATAGTCGCTTAGTCTGCAAATTGAGATTTTCTGTGAGAAAATTGGAATTTGTTTTTACTAATTCAAGGGTAGGTTTAAGTACTGATACTAATCAGCCAGCCATCAATAGTTTCAAATTTGAACAGAAAGAAACTATTTTATTGCATAATCAAGCATATAATCCATTGCATAACATTCATTAAACCATTATATATCATTTTATATCCCACTAGCTAGTATAACAAAGTCACACGCTAGTGACATACTTCGCGAGAAATATATTGTTACACCATTGTCGCCTAGCAGCGATGATGTTATAATACCGCTTGTGATGTTTTACTACTAGTAAAATAAGGCCACAAGCGGTATTATTACGTCATCACTGTCTACTGTTAAGATCCTGTAGAATGAAACAGGTTGGTTAATTTTAATAAAAAGCTTGGATATTTTAAAACAATCAGTTAAAAATGAACTAAGAGCTGAGATGATAGAATGTTGTGTTTTTACATGTAACTATATTTTGTTGCGCATTTGACAGAAATACTACAGCATTCCCAAAACATATTGTACAATGGCAGGGAAATAGCCAGAATCAGCATGAATATTGAAGTAATAGCTTATGTGATAAATAGAATCTCACACTCGTTGCCATTTCGTATCAAATTTATCACCCTTGTTTAGTACGATCTCATTTGGAACTCTAGAGCTCGTTCCAAATGAGATATTACTACCGTTAAAATTCGACTAAAGGACGCTGTTTTTTGTCATATTACATGTTCTAGGAAGCGGTGCGTCCTATAATCGAGTACATTCTTTGAGCACATTTTTTTTGTCAAGTTTTGTAAAAAAAATAAAAAAAATGATACATGTACCACAGAAAATGAATTTATTTTCGCACGGTACAAATTCCCGGCGCCTTACAGCTATGTAAGCCTCAAAACATGGCGGAAGTGAAATTATTAAATTGGAGTGCCTAAATATTGCGTAGCCATTAATAAATATTATTTGTTACATCAAAATTAATCCTGAATTTGACATAAAATGGCGTCCAGAAAAGATATAAATCATGTGATTCGCCTCCAAACGCAAAAGATTGTTTTTAATTAGAGCAAGTACTCGGATAAAATATTCTGGACTCAGAACTATGAATACTATATATTGTCATTGCGCGATAGGAACTAAGTATTGTACTTTAGGCCTGATCCGTACCCATTTGATAATAAGCTCCCGTTAGCGTATAAGATCTCGCGAGAACACGGCGCCTCCAATCGCAAAAGAGCCAGTGGCTCGCCAACATAAGAAGCGCTTTATCTCATTTTTATGCTGATTCCGTTTTGGATCATTTAATGCTGGTCAGCATTACAAAATTAATGAGCAATACGAGAGTTAACACTGTTCCATTATTAGCTCACCTGGCCAGAATGGCCAAGTGAGCTTATGCGATGGCGACCATCCGTCATCTGTGTGTTGTCTGTCGTCAGTCGTCTGTTGTCCATCAACTTTTTCTTTAAACGACTTCTCAAGAACCACTGGGCCGATTTCAATTATATTTGGCAGGAAGCATCCCTATGGCATAGAGATTCAAGTTTGTTCAAACGAAGCCAATCGACCAAAATCCAAGATGGCCACTGGCCAAAATGGTTGATTTTTAGAAACACTAAAAAATCTCCGGAACTGCTGGAGGAATTGATTCAAAACTCATAACACATCATCTGTGGAAGCGGTAGACCCAAGTTTGTTCAAGGCAACCTGATTGGCCGATTTGCTTGGCGGCCATCTTGGATGACCTAGTTTTTGCGAAAACGACTTCTCCTTAACTGCTAAAGGGATAGAGCTGAAATTTTGTAAATATGCTTAGGGACCAAGGGCCTTTCAAGTTTGTTCAAGGGAAGTTTGTTCGTTAAGAAACATGGCCGCCATCAACCAATCAAAATTTAGCGTTTCTTGGTCATATTGGCTTTTTTGTATTTTGATGGCAAAAATCGCTTTATATATGCTTATCAGTGTGGCCAGTTCAAATATCCCACTTTCGAGACTGTCGGATAAACGGTTTTCCTGCCATCTTGGTTTGTTTTCCCGCCAACGTCTCCCATAGTAAAGCAATGGGCCCATAGTAAAGCAATGGAGAATTCTTTAAACGACTTCTTCTCAAGAACCACTGGGCCGATTTCAGTTATATTTGGCAGGAAACATCCATAGGGCATAGAGATCTAATTTTGTTCAAACGAAGCGGATCGGTCAAAATCCAAGATGGCCACTGGCCGATTTTTAGAACCACTAAAAAATCTCCGAAACCGCAGGAGGAATTGATTCAAAACTCATAACACATCATCTATGGCAACATTAGAACCAAGTTTATTCAAGGCAACCTGATCGGCCTATTTGCTTGGCGGCCATCCTGGATGACGTAGTTTTCACAAAAACGACTTCTCCCGAATCGCTAACTGGATAGAGCTGAAATTTGGTAAATATGCTTAGAAACCAAGGGCCATTCAAATTTGTTCGTACGTTAAAAAACATGGCCGGCATCAACCAATCAAAATTTAGCTTTTGTTTGACATATTGGCTTTTTTGTATTTGATGTATTTTGATGGCTAAAATTGCTGTATATATGTTTATCAGGGTGGCGAGTTCAAATATGCCACTTTCGAAACTGTCGGATGAACGTTTTAGCGGCCATCATGGATCATTTTCCAACTAGAAACTCCCATGTACTAAAGCAATAGGAAATTTCAAGTGTATTTGGCAGAAAACATACTTAGGGCATAGAGATACACGGTTGTTCAAATGAAGCAGGTCTGTAATTTGCCTGGCGGCCATCCTGGATTTTTGAAATGCCTTTAAAAATCTTCTTTTCCGAATCTGCAGGGGGTATTGATTCAAAACTCATGACAGGTTATTTACGGAAACAGCTGAATCCAGTTTGTTCAATGGAACTTGATTGCCTAATGCTTTAGCAGTCATCTTGGATGACCTGGTTTTCATGAAAACAACTGTATCCAGAATCGCCGAATGGATTGGGCCGAAATTTGGGATATATGATAAGGGACTAAGGGCCATTAAGTTTTGTTCAAAAGTAGTTGATACATAAAGAAATATGGCTTTTGTTTTCTTGTTATAATTCTGCTCAACTCTGTAGGGTTCTCCTTATTGTTGATGGCCTTTCTGGTTGAAATGCCTATGATGCAGGTGAGCGATACAGGCCCCTTAAGCCTCTTGTTAATTTTTTCTGAAGAAAAATATTTCTCTGTTCTAATTGGATAAATTCTCCCGTACAAGCCAATGAAAATAGAGAATGGCAGATATTAGAAGAATTCTAGTTTAAACACAACTGCTGATCTTACCGCATTCCTAATATCACATGATTTCCATATTTTGTTGGCGACATTGTATGTCAAAAATATCATTGATTTTAATGTAATAAACGATCTTTATTGAAGATACGCGATATTTAGGCGGACCCATTAATAATTTCTCTTCCACGATGATATTTTTGAGGCGTACATTAAACTATTGAGTATAAGGATTTATGGGGAGGATTTGGACCAAAATTTAGCCTGCGTCCAATACAAGCTAGCTTCCTTTCCTCGAATAAAAATGGTAAACTCGTGTGATAAATTTGATATGAAATTGGAACTCATGTGAGATCCTCTATTTTATTTATCTTTTTAAAAACTTGCTGCTGTCAGGTTCTGTAAATTCTCAGTTCTTTTAACCCTTTAATGTCTAATATTGGTCGAGAATGCCAAAATTTGTGCATACTGAATGTTCATTTGTAGGATATAAGAATACTATTTTGAAATTTTATGACTACATGTAATGACTGGCTCGGTTATCGATAAAGTTTCACAAATAGTACTCTCTTGGTCTGCAAATGGACATTCCTCAAGAGCAGTGCAGAGTCTGGGTCTGGCCGACTTCAACGTGAAATGGTTAACCCTACTGTTGCTTGATTAGACTGCTGTGAATACTATTAATGATTTTTAAATAGTATTTAGTGGTGAAATGTTGTTTTCAGGTTCAATAAAATTAGTCTTCAAATCTGCATAGTTTTTCTATTTAAATACCCTTTCATTATTAGCCATATAACCAAATCCCTACATCTCAATATCTATGCGAACAGGAATACTCTGGAATATTTTGAAATTAATTTAACTGCAAGCCATTGCCGGTATAGGCAGCAATGGCTTCCAGTCAAATTAATTTCAAAATAGTCACGAACATAAGTTTTATATCGTAAAGAATTAAATTTTTATGAATCTGTTGGTGATGGGGTTAATAATTTAAGTGTCCGGTCAGCCTTAAAAAATTTGTCAGATCACATTGAAACTTCATAGGGTGGTTAGACTAGGTCTTGGGAAGAAACCTATAGAACTCGATGATCCGAACTCCAAGATGGTGAACAGGCCACCGTCGGCCATCTGGTAAATTGGTTTCAGGATGATAACCATTTATCGGATCGCTTTGAAACTTCATAGGCTGGTTCGACTACCTCTGGGGAAGAAACCTATCGAAATTGACAATGATCCGAAATCCAAGATGGCCACCAGCCACCGGTGGCCATCTTGAAAATTGGTTTTCAGATGATAATTGTGGTACCGTTTATCGGATCGCTTTGAAACTTCATAGGGTGGTTGGACTAGGTCTGAAGAAGATGCCTATCGAAATTGACGATGATCCTAACTCCAAGATGGCCTCTGCCATGGGCTGCCATCTTGAAAGTTAGTTTCTGGATGATATCGTCGTTACCATGTATCGGATCATTTCATAGCATTGTTGGAATATGTCTGGTGAAGAAACTTATCAAAATTTACGATAGTCCTAAATTCAATATGGCCACCAGTCAGTGGCGGCCATCTTGAAAATTGGTTTACGGACGATACCTCCTTGACAGTTTAACGGATTGCTTTGACACTTCATAAGGATGACTGGTCTGGGTCTGAGGAAGAAATAAATATTTTCTGATAGCTCTCATTCATTGGTTTGGCATGGCGGGGGTATTATGCGCCGTTTGCGGAGCTCTTGTTGCTCATTGGAAGTATTGTTGGGGTGGCGTGCAGCAGCGAGACAGCTAATAGAACTAATTCAACTTTGTTCACTTTCTCGCTAACGAGCATGAGAGCCCAGTCATACTCTGGACAAAACTCTAGGCGATTACATCTCTTACTTAGTCAAAATTTTATCTTATCAGGCTTGTTGGAAAATGAGTTGGATTACTTGGGAGGTGATCAGTGCAAGCCAGTGAAGACATCTCGTTGGGATTTTTGCTCTGTAATCTCACAAGTAAGATTACAATTAAATAAATAAATGAATTAACATAGTAGAAATGGTGACAAAGCAATTTCCAGCAGTGGTAATTATTAGCTGGATAAGCATTATTGTCATTGAGATTTGAGATGCAAGGGTTTTCAATGTTCATACAGTGCTGATTGGTTGATTTGGTCAGTAACCATCTGAAGCTTGGAGCTACTTTTATGAATACCTTTAAAACATCTCAACCATGTGTCAAACGCTTGGCCAATGGAGAAATCCAGTTTTAGCTATGCCTCGCCCATCTCTAGCTAAGCTTCACCCACGCTTTGCCAGTGTTGGGATCAATTGATCTCTGCACTCTCTGAAATTAAATGTCCAAGAAACTATACAGGTAAGCTGCTGAATATTTTGAAACTAATTTGATTGGGTGCTGTTGTTGCCTATGGCAGCAACAACACCCAGTCGCATTAGGTTCAAAATATTCAACAGCATGTTTATTAAATAGTACGGCCATACAATTCGTACAACCTGACAGACTATTAAGCGTTTTAAGACTGCCATAATCAGGTCATTCACAATGTACTTAATTATGACGTCAGCCTACATGTGACATTGTTGATTATGTTGTCGTATGATTGATCGAAAAAAATTGATTCGTCTATTGCGGTACTGGTAATCTTTATAAATTATGTTGTTCGTATTCTTGATTCAGGGTCTATGTGGTGGAACAACGGTCTCTGGCACAATGATTGCGGCACATCTTGTTAGTATTCCGTTGTTTGTCACTGGAGGTATCGGGGGAGTTCACAGAAACGGAGAGACAAGTGAGTAATGATCGCGCATTGGTGTGTTTGATCTTGTTCCCCAGGATCAGACTGAATATCGCTTCCAAATTTGATTGTCAATGAATGTCAACGTATGAGTAGTATTTATTTTGTATATGGCATATGTAAACCGCAATAGATTTCAGCAGTGCCATTTTCAAAATTGATACCAGCTAGGATGCAATGAAGGTATCTGATCTGTCACTCAAGTTTCTGATGCCATACATGTATTCAAGTACGTCACATGTTAGCTGACGTCACAATCAAAATGACGTGGCTCCATTATGAAAATAGAAAACTGTGTATAAATTGTATGTCTTTCATGAATTTTCAATTTAATAAACATTCTCTTGAATATTTTGAAACTAATTTGACTGAGAGCTGTTGCTGCCGTATTGCTATCTGAATACTACAGACATGTAATTAAACACGGACAGTTGTTGAGACTTAGATATACACCCACTTAAAGACAAACAATGGAGCTCAAAAGATTACCTGTGGCCAATTTCTTTGAAATGGCTGACATAAGTTTTGAGATTGAAGGCGCATAGGAAAGCAAATGCAGAAGATATTCTTTGAGAACTCGCATCATAGAAAATGTATTAAGTCAACTTACCTTATCATATATCCAAAAAATATGTATTAAGCATTTAGATCTATGAGCCTTGCATGCATCTTAAGATGTTGAATGCTGTAGAACATTACAGACTGTATGTAGTAAGGATATCATGCCATAAGAAATATTCTGTTACGTAGCTAGAAATTAATTTGACTGGTCTGCAGCAATGGTTTCCATTCAACTTAGTTTCAAAATTTCAAGAAATTACATGTATGGGTGACTTGACATTGTAAGGGAAATGGAAGTATGGAACCCTTTCCCTAGCTTAATGATTAAGTTACACATTCATGGTTGGATGCTGTAAGCTGTTTCTGTACCATGGCTCCCATGATGGTCAAAGCTGATAAAGTCCTTAAATGATTTATTTTGTGGTTTTGAGAAATGTTCCTTTACAGCCCAAATGCACAGTACTTTTGAAATTTTACCACTATTACATGTAGCTGACTAAATAGCAGAACCAGTCATTCCAGTATAAATTGTCAAAAATCTCTTCTCTTTGCCTGCAAATGGACATTAACTAAACAAACCTTTTGATTTTCTTAACAGGTATATACCTGTAATTAACCCTGTTATAGCTAACACTAATATCTGGCTCGGTTATCGAGCCCCGCAATTCAGTGGTAACTTTTCAGAAATAGTCTTCTCGTGTCATATAAATTTATGGGATTCCTCAAGCAAACTGCAGAGGCTAGTTTTGGCCTGTTTGATCATTAACGTGCTAATAAAGATGGTTTGTCTCTTGCAATCATTCTGTGTGTCTATAGGTCTGGATATTAGTGCAGATCTACGTGAATTAGGCAGAACTCCTATAGCGGTGGTCAGTGCTGGTGTGAAATCACTACTGGACATTGGAAGGACACTAGAATACCTGGTCAGTAGATAAGATAAATTTTACGTTGAAAAAATATATTAAATTTCTTTGTAAACTTGTGTGATATTCTCTAAGTTAGAATTTTGTGCATTAATCAACTCTTCGTTTACTTTTCAAGGAGACAGAAGGAGTTCCTGTGATAACCTATGGACCAGATAAAAACTTCCCAGCATTCTTCACCAGAGACAGTGGATGTCAATCAACATATAACACAGAGGACCCTTCACAAGCAGCACACATAATAGGTTGGTCATTGCTCAGTGAATGGATGTGTGACCTGTGAGTGGGTTGGTGGGTGGATTTGTGAGTGAGTGGGTCGGTTTGTGGCCGGCTGGTGTGTGAGGTTTCTGGCTGGGAGACAAGATTGCTGCGCGATGTTGTGTGGGAGGGAGGAAGTGGTGTCTACTGGTAGTAACAATTTGTGTCATAGCCACGATAGCCCTTGTAACATAGACACCATTTCTTGTACACTAATTTTACAGAAGATAAATTTTGAAAACGGTGTTACTGAAAGTGCTTGCATTTGAAAGGAACTACCAGTTCTCATACAAACGTAAACCGATTAAAACACACTTATAAGCAGTGAATGTGTTAACTCTTATTGGCAAGCGAAGAGAAGAGTATTTTTATACCCTGCCAAAAAAATTGGTGGATTATTATGTAATGGGGTGGTCCGGGCAGGCGGCAGAGTGGTTTCCGGATGATAACTCCGTTACCGTTTATCGGATTGCTTTGAAACTTCTTAGGATAGTTGGACTAGGGCTGTGAAAGAAACTTATCAAAATTGACGATGAACTGAAATCCAAGATGGCGGCCACCCACCGTCAGCCATCTTGAAAATTGATTTCCGGACGATAACTCCGTTACCGCTTATCAGATTGCTTTGAAACTTCATAGGGTTGTTGGATTTGGTCTGGGGAAGAAACCCATCAAAATTGACGATGATCCGAAATCCAAGATGGTCGTCAGCCACCGGCGGCCATCTTGCAAATTGGTTTCTGGATGATAACTCTGTTACCGTTTATCGGATCGCTTTGAAACTTCATAAGGTGATTGTACTAGGTCAGGGGAAGAAACCTATCGAAATTAACTGTGATTCGAAATCCAAGATGGTAGTTAACCAAGTGCAGCCATCTTGAAAAGTGCTTTCTGAACGGTAACTTTTACCGTTTATCGGATCACTTGAAAACTTCATAGGGTGGGTGGGCTAGACCTGGGGAAGAAAGCTATCGAAATTGACGCTGATTTGTAATCCAAGATGGCCACCAGCCACCGATGGCCATCTTGAAAATTGGTCTCTGGATAATAACTCTGGGACTATTTATCGAATTGAATTGAGTCGTCATAGGATGACTGGACTAGGTCTGAGGAACCTTAATGAAATCGATGATGATCCTAAATCTTATATGGCACCAGCCACTAGTGGGCATCTTCAAAATAGGTTTCCGATTGACAACTCAATTTCTGCCATTTCAATTGAGGAGTAAACCTATTGAAATGGATGATCCGAAATCCAATATGGCCGACAGCCACTAGCAGGCACCTTGAAAATTGGTTTCCAGACAATAACTCCAGGACCGTTTAGCAGATCACTGAAATTTCAATTTGACATGTATAGGCCTGAGGAAGAAATCGCTATTTTCTGAAAGCTCACTCATTGGTTTGTCATCAGGGCGGGATAGTATGCTCTGTTTGCGAAGCTTTTGTTGAAAATTTACCACTGGAAGAACTGGTTCACTTTTTGAGCCAGTCATTCCAGTGGTAAATTAAAAAAGTCTTGACCTGCAAACAGACATTTCTCAAGATCATTGCTACGGTGAGTTTGGCCGGTTTGACAATTCAAGTGTTAACCCTTTAAGACTCAATCTGGCCAAAACCGCATATGCATTGGTCTTGAGAAATGTCTATTTGCAGACCAAGAAGACTATTTTTGAAAATTTATCACTGGAGCCAGTCATTCATGTGATAAATTTTCAAAAACTTGCTCTGCAAAAAGACATTTTCTATGAGAAAATTAATATTAAAAAATAATAATTTGAGGGTTGCAGGGATAACTAAGGACTGCTAGATAATCGCAGTGTTACATCCAGCAGATTTAATGGTCACTCTGATAGTGGACCGTCCAGGGTGATTTCAAGCCCTGCGTTTGTGTATATGTTCTACTATTTACAGATATCAATAGAAAACTGGGCTTGAGTAATGGACTATTGTTTGGAGTGCCTATTCCAGAGGAAAGCACATCTGCCGGTGCAGACATTGAAAAAGCAATACAACAGGCAGTAATGGAAGCAAGGTACATGTAGTTAAAATTTAGTCTTACAAATTCATGCAAGTCTATGACAAATATGACTGGAATTGAAATGGAATTTATCAATTCCAGTCAATTCAAACTATCAATTCCAATTCGGGTGTCTTAAAATTGATCAATTCCAATTCCCGAGTCCTAAGATTTATCAATTCCAATTCCAATTCCAAATCCGGAATTGAATTGAATTGACATATCAATTCCAATCGGAATTGACCCCAACCCTGAAGATGATGTTATTTTTGTGCCTTTGGTTACTTGAAAAATGTTATTTAAAAGTTGTAGTAGATGTATTTATTTGTTCATAATAAAAAAGATTCAAAGATAATAGCTTTTAAGACTAACTTGATCTATTTTGAGTAGCTTTCACACATAGATGTACTTCATTAGCTCAGGTGAAGCAGACCTGATGAAGCACATTTATGTGCGAAAGCTCGTCAATATAAATACAGTTAGTCTTAAAAGCTACTACCTTTGAATCTTTTTTATTTTGAAAAATATATAGAATTTACAAGGTTCAGTGAAAGAGCTTGAAATCAGAAGTAATGTATTAAGATACGTGTTCTCATCTATTCTATTACTACTGAGTAATTGTGCTCCCCCCCCCCCCCCCCCCCACACATAAATATATGGGGTTATGTAGCATTTGCGTTGTCCATCCGTCCATTCAGGCTTTCATTTCTGGATGATAATTTGAGTTCTATTGAAGGGATCGTTACCATTCTGTCGTGAGAGCTTGTCTTTGGTGGTCCGAAGAACCCTATCGATTTTGGCATCAAACAGTCAATGTTCAAGGTCACTGCGACCTAATTAATTGTGTAATATTACGTTTCCAGATAATAACTCGAGTTCTATTCAAGGGATTGTTGTCAATCTGGTGTGGGAGCTTGTCCTTGGTGGTCCAAAGAACCCTCAATTTTGTCATCCAACGGTCAAAGACTCTAGGGCATTGTGACCTAATTAATGACATAATATTGCGTTTCTGGTTGATAACTCGACTTCTATAGGGATCATTACCAATCTGGCGTGGGAACTTTTTCCTTGGTGATCAGAAGAACCATATCAATTTAGGGGTCAACAGTCAAGGTCACATTGACCTAATTAATTATGTAATATTGCGTTTCCGGATGATAACTTGAGTTCTATTGAAGGGATCGTTATCAATCTGGCTTGGGAGCTTGTCCTTGGTGTTTTGAAGAACCCTATCGCTTTTGGTGTCAACGGTCAAGGTAATGGTGACAAATCTTGAGTGGGAGGTTGTGTTTGGCAGAATGGTGGTCATACTTCAGCAATCACAGATTGTCGTTCTTGTTAATAAGTGTAGTTGATTTTGAGATGGTCAGGTGAGGGACTTTTCTGAAAATTTTTGAATTTGACATGGAATGAGCATATTATAAGTCGGTATGTCGGTCAAACATTTGACATTTTCTGACAAAGTTATACTGCATATAAATGTTTATTTTATCTATTGTAGTTTTAAAGGCATTACTGGGAAAGAGGTGACACCATTTATACTTCAGCGAGTTAATGAGCTCACAGATGGGGCATCATTACAAGCCAGTATCCTTACTGATAATAAATAGATCCGATCTGTCACTTAAGTATATGATGTCATAATGAATTAGGTCACACGTAGGCTGATGTCACAATCAAAATGCTCCGTCATGAAGATTGATAAGTCTGTCAAGTGTATGACTTGTATGCCTGATAGATTTACTATTTAATAAAACCTTTGTTGAATATTTTGAAACTAATTTGACTCCCAAGATTTCTAGGCTTTGAATTTAAAGGTGGATATTCACAGTAAAATTTCTGAAAATAAAATTTAAATTATACACTTTTAGAGGCTTAAACTGTGAGCCTATATGTAATGAAACGAAATAAATTTTAACATATGATGATTCCATTCCATATAAATTAATATAATTTTTTTTAAGTTGCGAAATTGAAATAGAGGCACGGGCATCTATTTCGATTTTGCAACTTAAAAAATTATATTAATTTATATGGAATGGAATCGTCATATGTTAGGATCTATTTCGTTTCATTACACATAGGCACATGATTTAAGCTTATAAAAGTATACAATTTTAACAATTTTATTTTCAATCATTCTGGTGTGAATATGCACCTTTAAACTCTTATATTTCATAAGCTTCCAGGATGTCTATGATGTGTATGAACCCTGGTTTTCTATTTAAATCGAAGGTGGCTTTATGCATTTAAATTTTTAATTTACAAAAAATATTTTTTAATCTAGCTCTCCTGTGAACAAGTATTGTTGTTATTACATGACTGGAATACTTAGTTTCGACAACTATTTGCTCACTTCATCTTGTGAGAGGAGTTAATACGAAGATTTTAACACTCACTGTCTGCTGGGTATTGTGACTATTGAGGAGCTGAATGCTATTCCAGGCATCTCTGAAGTCTCTCTTATGTTGAGGAGCCTAGTTAAAGCCTTCTATATTGAGGGGTAGTTATTCAAGGGAATAACTAGGATCCTCAACATAAGAGAGACTACAGAGATGTCTGGAATAGCATCCAGTTACTCAATAGCCACAATACCCAGCAAATAGTGATCGGTGGAGGTAAGTATTCATCATTAATAAGAGATACAACCAGCCCCCAGGTTTTTGGGTGAGGTGGTTGTGGTGGTGGGGGGGGGGGGGGGGGGGTTGTCTTGGTCATTATGATACAGTACAGCCTAGATATAAGTAAATGTGTTAACAAAACAAAATAAAAAAGTACATGATGAATATTTTGAATATGATTGGATTAGAAGTCATTGCTGTTTTAACCCTCGAATTAGTTCAAGAAAATTTTAATTTTCTCATAGAAGATGTCCACTTGCAGACCCACGAGAGGACTATTTTTGGAAATTTACTACTGGATTGACTGGCTCAGTTATCGAGCCAGTCATTCCAGTGGTAAAATTTCACAAATAGTCTTCTCTTGGTCTGCAAATGGACATTTCTAAAGACCACTGCAGAAGCCGTTTTTGGTTGATATGAGTGTTAAGGGGTTGACAATGTCTTCCAACACTGTCCAATCCACGTATGTTCAAAATATTCAACAGAATTACAGAAGATTTTTTACATCGTTTTAACATTATTCAACTTTATTTTGTTCTGGGGACATGTTAACTTATTGATGAGCTGTACTATAATTACCATGCTTTATTAATTAGTTCCTTGACCCATCCAGATATTTCCCTTATCAAGAACAACGCCAAGGTCGGAGCACAGATTGCGTGCTGTCTAGCAAATCTACAACATACCTCCGAATTTCAGCAACATAGCACCAGTAAAATAGACCAAGCCTCATCTGGTGTTAATAAGAACATTAATCATAAAGTACTGTCATTTTCCACCCAGCAATATCATACCATGGGGAACTGTGATAAGAATATCCAGTCATTCAATGAGCGTTCAGGAACATCAGACCTGAAAACCAGCTATGATAAAGCTACACGATCTTTGTCATCATCCACGCGACGAGGACTGCATACATCAGGTGATCATCGACCAGTAAGTGTCCTTTGTTCAGAAAGGTAATATATTAACTTTTTCACCAACAAATCCCACAAAAAGTAGTCCTTCCATATTCCAATGCATAGCATATTATGCTGAATATTGTGAAGTTAAAGTGACTGGAAGCTGTTGCTGCCTAAGGCAGGAACAGCTTCTACTCATATTAATTTCAAAATATTCAACAACTTTACTGTTAATGGTCTTAAAATTGAGAAGCAGAAGTTCATCGATGAAAGGGTGAATTTAATGGTCTAAATGGGTCAAGAAATTGACTTAAACTGAACTGAGTGCCTAGTCAGAAAACATGCCAGTCCTTCCAGGGGTAGAAAGAAGCAATTTTTACTGAGTTAAACAGTAACCCGTTCACCGACAAATTCCCCGAAAATGTAATTTCTTTATAATATAAACGGTATTCGGGTGAATATTTTGAAATTAATTTGACTGGAAGCCTTTGCTAGCTACGGCAGCAATGGCTTCCAGTCATATTAATTTCAAATTATTTGATAGTTTTCCTGTATGGTTGGCTTGAAGATAAGATATGGGGAATTGATCAGTGAAAGGGTTTTGTTTCTGTGTTGTAGGTTGTGATTGGTGGCACTGTGATTGACTTTCTTCTGAAACTAAAGAATGAGAATTTCCAGGTATGTAATGTGTTATAGAAATGATCCTGAACCCTTTAACCCTCATATCAACCAAAAACGGCTTTTGCAGTGGTCTTGCGAAATGTCCATTTGCAGACCAAGAGAAGACTATTTTTGAAAATTTACAACTGGAATGACAGGCTCGATAACCGAGCCAGTCATTCCAGTGTAAATTTTCAAAAATAGTCTTTTGGTCTGCAAATGGACAATTTCTATTGAAAAAATTGAAGTTTTCTTGAGCAAATTCGAGGGTTAAAGGATTAACTCATTAATACTCAAATTTATTCTTGAAAATTTCAATCCTCTCCGAGAAAATATCCATTTGCAGATCAAGAGATTTTTTTTTTGAAAATTTATCACTGAAATGGCTGGCTCGATAACCAAGCCAGTCATTCTCATGGTAAATGTTAAAAAAATAGTCTTCACTTGGTCTGCAACTAGACATTTCTCAAGACCACTGCAGCTGTTTTAGACCAGATTGAGTGTCAAAAGGTTAATAATATACTGCACATATATGCAATAATTTGAGTTTAATCACTAAATGTCTAATAGGCTCAGTGGTTCCCATGGCATCTAAACTTTGGAGGCCCCAGGGACCCCACACCCTGAGATGTCGGGGTCCCAAGTTGAAATCAGGGCGTCCTAAGCTGAAAATCTGTGGTGTCAATGCAGTTTTTGTCATCTATGCTAAAATTAGAATGTATGAATTATGGGGGTATCATGCTAGATTTTGTGGGTATTTTCGTGCAAAAACTTAAGAAGCTATTTAAAATTTAATAATCATACAAAATGTTCACGTGCGACATGGGACCCACTACCTCTAATTTTTGGGGTCCCAAGTTGCATTTTGGAGATATATACCCTCAAAAGAAACTTTATGAGAATCCCTGAATAGGCTAGTTTTATTTGTAGGTATTTACTGTTAGACTTGCGCGATTGTGTGATTAAATCGAAAATCGTGATTATTTTTTAAATCCTGAATTTATATGATTAAAAACGAAGTAATCGAATTATCGTGCGTAATTCCACTGCATAAAATATTTCAAAATCTACCTTTTTATTTACATTTTGCTAGGCGAATACATGCCCATTTGCTGGCCAAGAGAAGACTATTTTTGAAAATATATCATTGGAATGCCTGGCTCGATGTTCGAGCCAGGCATTCCAGTGATACATTTTCAAAAATAGTCTTCTCTTGGCCTGCAAATGGAAATTATAAACATAAGTGCAGCTTTTGTCATTGATATACCTTTGTTGTTATATTGGTGTAATTTGTAACCAGGCCGATTAATCGAGTAATCACGATTATTCTTAAATAATTGAGCGTGATCACTCAAAGTAATAATTGCGCAAGCCTATTTACTGTATATAATTCCTTACTCTACGAGATCGCAAGGAATAGTAATTTAAATTTTTTTTCTTTCAGTAGTAAATGAGACCGCCAGTGGTTAAGTTTTGAAAAATATTCTCTTGTCATGGACATGGATGAAAGCTTTGATTTTATTGACCAACGAGGGTTAATCATGACGTCATATCAGTGAAATGGTTTTCAAAATGGATAATTAATTTCTATGATTAACCCTTTAACACTCAAGCTGCCCAAAAATGGCCTATGCAGTATCCAAGACTATTTAAAAAAATGTACTACTGGATTGACTGGCTCGATAGCCAAGCTAGTCATTCCAGTGATAAATTTTCAAAAACAACCTCTTGGTCTGCAAATAGACATATCCTATGAGAAAATGGAAATATTCTTGAAAAATTTTAAGATTAAAGGACTAATAATGGTTGTGTCCCATGGTGCATGTGACAACTGATAAGTAAACATTTATGATCAGAGATTTTTTGGGGGGGGGTTTGCACACATGGGTAAAAACTCTGTAATAGAAACAATATAAATTCGATTCCCAGCCATGTGATTCACCTTTCCAGAGTATGCATCCATCATCTGACCTCATATGACATCGTAATCAACTCGGCACGTGTATAATGACATCACAATCATTGTCACAAAGGGTTCCATATAGACCGTCACCAAATCTCAAATACTCCGACTCGTACGAATTGTGTCTTTGTAATTCTTTGCTATTTAAGAAACATGCTGTTGAATATTTTGAAACTAATTTGACAGCAACAGCACCCAGTCAAATTAGTGTCAAAATATTCAACAGCTTACTGTATAGTTTTCTTGAAATCGATAGTCAGGGAGTTCAGGGATCGATCGATCCGAACATGAGTGAAGTGTGGGTGGAGCTTAGCTAGAGATGGGCGGGGCATAGCTAAACCTGGAAAGGTCCACTGGAAAATCAGAATCTCGATAATCTAAAAATTGACTGCAGATATTTCTTTCACAAAATCTATTGTACAGTACAGGTTAAATGGCAGCCTTGATTTCCTGATCAATAAATGTCAATATCCTCGATACTGATTGCTTGTATTGCTATATTTTCGCATGAAGCATAACATATGAAAACACCTCGCCGGTGTTGCTATCGATCGATTCCTGCGCTCCCTGACTATCAGTTTCCTGAAAACTGTACAGCTAAGCTGTTGAATATTTTGAAACTAATTTGACTGGATGCTGTTGCTGCCTATGGCAACTGTTGCTGCCAGTCAAAATAGTTTCAAAATATTCAACAGCATTTTTTGTAAATATTAGACACAATTCGTACAACAACGCTTAGTCCGTCATCAGTTATGCTTTCATGCTAAACTTATCTACGTCATTCATGGCATCATTAATTATGACATCAGCCTACACGTCATGTAGTTGATTCTGACATCATATGAATACATCAACTGGACAGAACCATTGGTTTGGTCATGTATTCTGTATTAGCATTATTATATAATTATTATATTTGAATACTATTTCAGTTTGACGGTGCTAGCTATCCTGGTTCTGTTCATATGTCATTTGGTGGTGTCGGCCGCAATATCACGGACTGCCTAACACGTCTAGGAAAACGGCCATATTTTATTTCTGCTGTTGGACAGGATTCCCATGGTGATGCCTTCTTCAACAGCTGCTCACATATTGTTAGTGTTATAACATGTACAATACATGTAGTTTTTCATTTCGTGTTAGTTGTGACCAGGCAGATTGAATAAGTTGGTATAACGATCCATCTGTCTGTCTGTAAAATTTGTGACAAGAAACAAAAGTGTCAGCCACATATATCTGCATTCAAACTTGTTTAGCTGTGAATCGCAGTCAGGATAATGGACCAGTTTTTGCTAAATCCTACCCACCTCTAGCTAAGCTCCACCCACATCTCGAACATGTTGGGATCGGTCGATCCCCGAATGCCTTGACTATCAATGTCCAGAAAACTATATGTAAGCTGTTAAATATTTTGAAACTAATTTGTCTGGGTGCTGTTGCTGCCATAGGCAGCAACAGCGCCCAGTCAAATTAGTTTCAAAATATTCAACAGACATACAATTCGTACAACAATGCATAGTCCATATTCAACTATGTGTTCGTGATGTACTTAGATGTATCTACGTCATTCATGACGTCATTGATTGTGAAGTCATTCTATACATCACGTTGTTGATTATGACGTCATACGATGGATGGTTACAGTGAAAAGGTCCATTGTGTCGGTCAGTCAGCTGATTGACAGAAATGCATACACGTGTCAACTATGATCAATTTTAATTCGCTAAAAATAGTCAGTTTGTTTGTTGATCATGTGCATTCGCTATGTGATATCGAATGACTTATGCTAACTATCGTGAGGACTCATTCTTACCAGATTCTCTGTTGAATAACCATTTCACAACATTTGGATCATGGTAGCAGCTTTGGTTAACCCATTAAGTCTCGAAGTTATTCAAGAAAGTTTTAATTTTGTCATAGAAAATGTCCATTTACAGACCAAGAGAAGACTATTTTTGAAAATTTACCGCTGGAATGACTGGCTCGGTTATCGAGCCAGTCATTCCAGCAGTAAATTTTCAAAAATAGTCTTCTTTTGGTCTGCAAATGGACATTTCTCAAGACCACTGCAGAAGCTGTTTTTGGCTGATATGAGTGTTAAAGGGTTAAACCATCCATAATAGTCAGTGGTTTTGATGGCCTACAAAAATGGCTGTTTCAATGGTATGTGAAAAAGTCAGTGATAATAGGCAATAAAAATGGATTAGGCCTTGGGAAATTTAGTATACCGTAAGACACCATAATTTCATCAAACTTACATTAGTTAAGGAAATATTTACATCTTTATGTGCATTTAACCGTGGCAAGAGAGAGTTGTCTGCTATTTTACGCAAATTTTGAGTTATCCATTTGTGATGGACATCGGGACGTTGGTCGACCATAGTTAACTTGGTAGTTGTCTATATCAAGTTCGATTAGTGTCAAGTTAACTATGGTTCAGGAATCATCGTTGACCTATAGTCCATACACACACTTTTATAATATAAATGTTTAAGATACTTTTAGTCTAGGATACACTGACACCCAAGCACTCTGATTGTGTCTGAAATCATCACTGAATGTTATATTGTCAGGTGCCATGTAGCAACTTGTGCTTAAACATCCAAATAAAGATAAATTGTGGGAGATAATGTACTTTCTCATGAATTAGTATTTAATTTATAATGAAATTGCACCAAAATAATAGTCAGATAGGGCTGAATATATAAAAGGTGATCATCTTGTGTTTATCATACATGTGTCTAATCCTTAAATGTTGATAAATTAGGATGGTGTGTGTGTGGCTAAAGACCTGTACTTATTCTAATTTTCATAGAGATAATCAGCTGATTTGTCATTCACGTCTAACTTGGAAAGCGACAACAAATGATCCATTGCATTAACTTTTGTCTGGGAATATTGAACAGTACATTTTATTTTGGAAACATTAAAAATTATTTCTATGCAAGGTGGAAACAATGTTGCTGAATGTGTCGCTATTTTAGCAGGGTTTGAAAAATCCACATTCCTGCAGTCTGTGGCAATCAAATTTTCATGTAGGGCAAGTTAATTTTTCTTCAATTTAACATTGCATTGATAGGGCAACTTAAAATATCCAGGAAACCCTTGAGGGCAACCATTAGGAAAAATCTAGTTTTCAAGCCCTGTTTAGATAGCAACACATTACAGCACCATTCTTAAAAATTCTCAAAATAAACACCAGTTATCATAAGAAAGAGAATGTAAAGAGTTGTTGAATAATGTTTACAGCAATGTAATGTAATGTGTAAGCACTGCTGTCCACATCAGCAATCGCATTGAGGATGCATTGATCTCACGTTCTCATAAAATCTCACTGATTAGCTCCTTAACCAGCACCAAAATAGCGCCGATCGGGAGACAACATAATCCTATATTTATGCGACTATAATTACCCATGGCCCTGTAAGGCGCAGAGGGTCTTGCCTTCTGGTCTATCCATCCATCCATCCATCCATCCATTTGTCTGTCTTTGTGTGTCTGGTGCTTTATCTAAGAACCACTGACCGATTTGGCTCAAATTTTAACACAAGGGCAAGAGGATTTCTAGACATTGGCCGTGATCTGGATAAAAGAATCATGATCGAATCATATTTCTGGAGCGATACATGTAGATATCTCAGAAACAAATTGGTCAATTTGGCTCATGTTTTAACACATGCATGCATAAGGATTCCACAGTTTTGAGCATGATCCGAAAAAATACGGAAAATCAGAATACTTTTTACAATGTATCTGGCAAAAACAGGAGGGTGAAGATCTGTAGTCTGTTATTTTCGTGTGTCTGTTATTTCTTTTTTACCAGTTTGTCAAAACTTCACTCTTCACATGTAAAAGACATTTACATTATGGTGTCATAATTAGCTCATTCATCATTGAAAACAATTTTGACTGAAAGCCTATGACAAATTTCAATCATCAATGAATGTAATATTTAGCTTAGTTTGACTTATGTTCATGAAAATAAAAAACGCACAAATGTTTTTTTTAATTTCTTGGGACATAAGGAAGTCTAAGGAAACAATACAAATGATTGAGAGAAAATTAATGCCACTATTTTTATCACAGGACACCACAGGGATCTCTGTTATATCGAGCGAGAACACAGCAACGTATTGTGGCCTTTTGACATACAAGGGTGAGCTTCTGTTTGGTGTTGCAGATATGGATATTCATATGAACATTACGCAACATATGGTAATGTATGCACTCATGTACCTGTGCACATGCATGCATGCACACACACACACACACATGCACACACACACGCACGCACGCATGCACGCACGCACACACACACACACACTTCATGGACTCAATCTGTCAAGCAAACTCATTTTCCTGCGACTTGAAGTAATGTGAAGGAGAGCATTGATGATGCCAATAGATGAATCTCATCTGTCATACAAATATATGATGTCATAATAAATTATGTCACATGTAGGCCGATGTCCCAATCAAAATTCAAAATATGTAATGAAGACATCTTCATGTCTGTCATGAACGCTTAATAGTCCACGTGTACGAATTGTAGGTCTATTATTTAATCAAAATTCTAGCCAGTCAAATTAGTTCCAAAATATTCAACAGATTACCTGTGTTTCGTTGTATGATGGCCCCCAAAGTGGGTAAAACATGGGTGGAGGCAGGCATAGCTAGAAATGAATCTCTATAGTTCCTATGATGAGCCTAATAATGGTTGGCTCTGTCAGGGGATTACGTGGAATTACTACAATGGCGCTGTAAAAATTGCCCAGTAAGATTTTCTTCCACTAATGCTGGCAATGTTGGCTTCATGTAGGTAATCCCACTATGATGTTTTGTTCATCGTATCCTATGGTGCTATGGAGACACAAACTGAAGCAGCTGCGATTTGTTGCTTAATTTCACTATTCCATGTCTAACGGCTGACATGTACTCAACAGTACTTGTTTAACTCTAGGTTTTAACCGGTAACACTGATGTCAAAATTAAAATTTTTTAATTGAAATTAAAAATGAACTGGTGTTCATATTTAAACAAATTTTGTGGAAGATGTGACATCGTCCACCAAAATTTATTTTAAATGAACACCAACTTCTTTGGTATAATATAGAATATTGCCATCAGAGTGGTAAGCATTGTAAGGGTTAAAGCTGCCTCATCTATGGACAAAATAATCGTCACTTAGTAGAACACATTGACTGATTTAGACCTTACACTGATCAAGGTTTCGATATAGAGTCTAGGATGCTAGGTCAGTGTGTTGCTCGCCTTATTATTATGTCCCCATATAAATATATAGGGGTTATATAGCGTTTGATTTGTCTGCCTGTCCGTCCATCCGTTCGCTTTCATTTCCGGATGATAGCTCGAGTTCTATTAAAGGTATCGCTACCAATCTGTCGTGGGAGCTTGTCCTTGGTGGTCCGAAGAACACAATCAATTTTGGCTTCAACGGTCAAGGTCATGGTGACCTAATTAATTATGTAATGTTGCGTCTCCGGATGATAACTCAAGTTCTATGGAAGGGATCAATTCCAATCTGGTGTGGGAGCGTGTCCTTGGTGGTCCGAAGAACCATATCGACTTTGGCATCAAATGTTCAACGGTCAAGATAACAATTAATTACATGATGTTGCGTTTCCGGATGATAATTCGGGTTCTATTGAAGAGATCGTTATCAATCTGGCGTGGGAGCTTGTCCTTGGTGGTCCAAAGAACCTATCGATTTTTTGCGCCAAATGGTCAAAGGTCAAGGCCACAGTGACCTAGTTAATGATGTAATATTGCATTTCCGGATGATAGCTGGCGTTTGATGGAAGGGATCATTAATAATCTTGGATGGGAGGTTGTCTTTGGTGTTTCAAAGTTCTACTTCGAATAATACTTACCAGATGTACTATTATGATAATGTCTATTATCTAGTCTAGTTCAAAATAAACAATTAAAACTCAGCACTCTCCATGGTCCTGCCCATACTGTGTCCGGGAATTACCATAGCCTCCAGGTACTGAGTCAATTCCCAGCAATAGTCAGATTCGTCTATTTTGCACTCCAATCTAGTCGCACGTTTTTTGCTCTCTAAAATTTGCAATTTTCTGAGGAATTAAGCCGTTTCTATCTGACTCGTTGCCGCAATCATGGAAGGAAAAGAGAAATCGTCGCAGGGGCAGGTTGTATCAATCTAGAATTTATACATTCGTGCCATAATGACTGAAATTTCTTTAAATTGGCACATTGTTTTAAAATGTTAGCCATTGTTAGAGTCGCTCCGGTACCCGCTAACTTTTTTATCTTATCCGGGTACTCGGTTAATTTCTCTTGCGATTCGGTTCCTTCCAAGATGGATGCGCCCGTAGTCAAGATGGCGGCACCCATCTTTAGTGTTTTGTTTTGGCTTGGTGTGTCTATGCACTCAGTTTTTAAGCCGATCATTAGCTCTCGCTTCATTGTCGAGAGTGTTTGTAGCGATCGGTCTTAATTTCTTGGCTATTATAACGTTAGTTAATTACCAAGTTGTGTTTATAAAATTTCCTACCTAGAACTTGATTATCATTAATTTAAGAGAAAGTTAATGTTTTAAGTAATGTAAAAATTACAATCAAGTAATTTGTGAGTATTGCTCATCATCATCTTATCATGTGCAGCATTTTAATTCTTATTCTGTGTTCGCAGAAGGTGAAGGGGCAAGAAAAGGCCCTGCCAGATACTTTGTTCCCGCTGCAATCGCTTCATGAAGCGGAAGTTTGCGGGGCACCACTGTGTTGGGTGTGCCAAGTGTAAGGTTGGAAGTCCTTGCGATGTGTGTGTAAAGTAGTCATCGGACTTAGTGGCGAAGTTTGATCGCGATTGGCATGCGAGTGTGGAGAGAATCGCGAGGGACAAGGTGGCCAAGATGGATCAGGCGTCAGTTAAAGGTCTGGATGAGCGCCTGAATGAGCGGATGGACATTCCAGTCCACGGTTCCGTCGATGCAGCTTGGTGTAGGACAACCTAATGGTGGTCCGGCCAGTTCTGCGGAGGAACATGCACCTGACCTTTATCTCACATAGGCTCAAGAGCCGACGGCGGAGGAAGGGGATATTCTCCTAATGGATGACTGGCATGCCAGAGCTTTCACAGGTGACGGATTCCGGTGTTTCCCACGGCTCACCCCCGGGTTTTGTTCAGATCTGTCAGCCCAGTGGAGATGTCGGCATTCCGTCGGGCATCTTCCATCCGGAGTTCGCTCTTTCCGGAATGCCATCAGAGCCCTCTTTTATGGCTCCAGTCAGCATCGTGGATGCGGGTATGGTGGCTCCTCTCAGAGTCCCATGTCCTGCCGTGTTAGCGGCTGCAGTCCCGGCTTCCGTGCTGGAGCCGATGGATTGCGGTGATTCCGTATCTGGTGAGTCGCTAGATACTGGAGCCGCAAGTAGTCGAGCCATGGACCCGCATCGAATTGGAAGTTTGGTCCGTAGCTCTCAGCATGGGTCGTCGGTGGCCTTCTCATCCAAGGGTGAGAAGGAGGATGAAAAGGTTAGTCCTTTAATGGACGAATCATCATTCTGCACCGAAGCTGACTGGGTGCAGGTTCTTGGATGGATGTCTGACCGTCTTGGCTTGGCATCTGACCACGGGTCTCAGCGCGATCCGGCGATGGAGCGGATGTCAGAGCGTGTGGCTACCGTAAGGATAGCCATGGTGGCGGTTCCGGGCAGTCATATTCCAAGAAGCCACGAGGTGGCCGTGCTCGTGGCCGTGGGGGATGATCCTGACGGACTTCCGGCGAGACTCGTACCGATGGCGCCAGGAAAGCGGGGAGTCAGGGATCTTCACCAAGACGATTTAACGTCTTGTCACGCAACATTGACCGCGAGCTGTATGCAGATTCCTTCCATCAGAGGCAGACTTCAGCTGTTCTCAAACCAGGGGGAACAGGTCGTGCAAGATTGTTTAGTCTGTCATTGGCTAAGAAACGGATACGAACCGGGCTGGCTCATCCGTCAATCGTTAGTTCCGTTAATGTCGACTCCCATATGGACTCCTGTTCCCAGGGAATCCGATCGTTTAGATGTCATTTGCTCAGATATCAAAGACCTTCAAGGGAAGAATGCGATTCATTTAGTCCGCAATCAGTCCTCCCTAGGCTTCTATTCGATAATTTTGCTCGTTCCAAAACCCACCGGAGGTTGGAGACCGATTCTCAACCTCAAACCGCTGAACAAATTCATTCTTTCACCAAAATTACAGATGGAGACTGTGGCAGCGGTGATGACAGGGCTGAGAAAAGGTATGTGGGCAGTATCGATAGATCTGAAGGACGCATATTTTCCTTTTTAGAAATACCTTCGCTGTGCGTTCCAAGACACTGTCTAGGAGTTCAATGCATTACCGTTCGGTCTGACGACAGCCCCAAGGGTCTTCACCAAAGTGGTTCTCGCCATGACTTATCTTCGCAGGAGAAACATAGCTGTTCATACTTACATAGACAACTGGCTGCTGAAGGCGGGGTATCCAACAATCTTCAGGTAGTCCTGGCCTTACTAAAGGACCTAGGATGGATTGTAAATCTAGAGAAATCCGAATTGACTCCATCCCAGGAGTTTGTGTATCTGGGAATTCTTTTCAATCGCAGGGACGGTGTGGCTTTTCCGGTGGAGAGCAGAGTCGAGAGCTTGATTTCAGTTCTGGGGTCAATTTCTCTAGGAGCCTATCTAACGGTGCATCAATTTCTCAGAATATTGGGTTTACTAGTATCTCTGGAGAAGGTAGTTTCTTATGCGGCACTCAGGTGCAGGCCGATTCAGATGTACTTAATGTCATTCTGGTCTCAGAGAACGGATCCGTTATCTCTGAGGATTCCAGTAAAAGAACCATTGATATTCCATCTTCAGTGGTGGTTATCAGAACAGAATCTCCTGCGAGGTGTTCCTCTACAACCTCCTCAACCGCAGATGTCCATCTTCACAGATGCATCGACGATGGGTTGGGGAGCAGTATTGGACGATCTGTCAGGGGAATGGGATCGGACAAATGCGCAGAAACACATAAATGTACTCGAATTATTAGCGGTGGCATTAGCACTTCGAAAATTCGAGACTAATCCGCGACACAAGATTGTCCTAATAAGGACAGATAACCCCATAGTGGTGTCTTATCTGAACAGCCATGGCTGGACGAGATCACCGGAGTTGTGTATGATGATATGGAACCTTCTGCTGTGGTGCCAAGGGAGGAATGTTATTCTTCGGACAGCATACATTCCAGGAAGATTGAACATCCTAGCGCATGCTCTCAGTTGAAGGACGGTTTGTCGCCCGACAGAATGGCAGCTCAACCAATCAGTAGCGGAGGTTCTATTCAAACATTGAGCAAGCCAGATGTGGATCTATTTGCGATGAAAGGAAATGCAAAGATGGTCACATACATGTTATCGATCCGGGACCCACTAGCTCTAGCAGTGGATGCACTGGCGATAAGTTGGAGAGGAATATACGTGTATCCTCCAACAATTCTCACCCCAGAAGTTCTGGCAAAGATAAGAGAGGGCATATGCCAAGTACTACTGATCGCTCCTCATTGGCCGGGCCGATCATGGTTTACGGATCTGCTGGACCTTCTGGTCTGCAATCCAATTCCTGTTCCAGACAGAAGGGATCTGATTTTTCAGAACAAAGGTCTGTATCTCCATGACAGACCGGAAATGTTCCAATTGACTGCATGGATGTTATGAAGCAGCGAGCAATTGAGGGTGGCTTTTCTGAGCAAGCAGCAAAGTTTGTCGCTTCAGCCAGAAGGGGGTCAACCACCAGAGCATATAATTATATTGCCAGTCTGATTGCTGTAGGAGTGGAAAACAACACTTTAAGTGAAGTTATTAAAGGAATGAGCAATCTGCGACCTAGACAGCCAATTCCTATCCCAGCATGGAATCTATCTCTTGTTCTACAGGTTTTAGGGCATGATCCCTTTGAACTAATTAGATCTATAGATATTAAACTGTTAACTATTAAGTCAGTTTTCTTGGTTGCAGCAGCATCGGCGAGAAGGAGAAGCAAAATTCATGGGCTTTCTGCCGAACAAGACTGTTTTGTCGTTACGGGTGAAGGTTTAAGACTATTACCACATCTTTGTTTCCTGGCAAAGAATCAGTCACGTAAATATCCAGTACAGCCGATCAGTGGTCCATGTTTGGCCATGTGCTAAGGATGACTGAAGAGAGATCAGCACAGAGAGCCTTGGAATTCGCCTTACTCGGAGCCAGCAAATACAAAGCCAGCCGAGGACGTCATTGCATAAATCTGCTAAGCGTGCTACGAGGTGACCTCAAGAAAGCAGGACTCGGTACCCTCAAGTCAAGAATGGACCTAAGGAAGCTAAGGATTTCGGCTGAGGACAAGACACAGTGGGCGAAAGCGAAGGACTGATTGCAGCTGTAGGATGTTTCTACTACTACAACCGCAGAATACAGTAATCATACATACAGCCGATCAATTTGCCCAAGTTTAGTTAGACATGACCCAAGCTCTTCTGGTTGGTGTCCTGTCAGATGTCTTAAGATGTATAAGAAACGTACTGAGGAGTGGAAATCTCTGTGGTTATGTCTCAAAGCTCCTCATCATCGCGCTTCGAAAGACATCATTTCTCATTGGATAGTCGATCCTATTCAGATGTTGCATAAAATCGTAACAGGAAAGCAGATTGATTGTGCGAACGCCCATTAAGTCCGAGCACTTCCAGGATAATCGGCCCTTTATAAGGGTGTCTCTTTAGAGGAGGTGATGTCTGTAGCACAATGGCATGCTGAGTCGTCATTTACTGATTTCTACCTTCGCGATATCTCCAGCGCACTTAATCCGGTAGCCGTCACCAATTTATCGAATCTCACTTAAAGCCACGTCCGACCAGTGTTTATGCACACATTGTAGGTTTCTTCCACAGGCACTGGCACTGGTGGTGCACATGATCCGTGAATGACCGTGGATTGGGCGAAGCGCCTGCGATGATCAATAAAGACCAAGCACTCAAAATGGTGAGTGTTTTCTTAGTTTAAGTGACTAATATTAATTTACTTACAGTCGAATTCCCAGACTGATTAGGTAAAAGTCTGGTTCAATCGTATCTTATTAATTGCAACAGACAATAGACTCATTCAAATTTGAAAATCTAATCGATATACTGAGTTTTTTTCAAAATTAGAAGTTGTAGTAGCTTCTTTGCACTCTCCTGGACTGCCTTAGCTGAGACTTGGGGCTGACACTGGTCTGGTGAGTGTTGCCCCCCCCCCCCCTTTTTGACAGCCCTATTTAATCTGTGCAGACATGGGGGGGGGGGGGGAAGGGGGGGAGCGCGGTCTAGACCATGGAAGTTTAGCACTCTATCAGTCAGATGGCGGAACCCAAGCGTATGCTGGGGTTCTAGTCTTCACAACTGTCTCTGTCGGATGGTAGTTGAGAGCTGTTTCGAGCCTCACCTCCCACTGGAGTTTCTTGGCTGTCGAAATCCGGAGTGTATCATAATAGTACATCTGGTAAGTATTATTCAAAGTAAAATCAAAAAAGCATCCGCTTTTGTTTCTACGAGAATTGTTAATACTTACCAGATGTACTACGGCCCGCCTCAGCTGCCCCGCTGATGTGAGGCTGAGCTGCTTTCTCTGTTTGTCAAGACAAATATAAGACAAATCTGACTATTGTTTGGAATTGATTCGGTACCTGGAGGCTATGGTAATTCCCAGTCACAGTATGGGCAGGATCATGGAGAGTGCGGAGTTTTAATTGTTTATTTTGAGCTAGACTGGATAATGGACATTGTCATAATAGTACATCTGGTAAGTATTAACAATTATCGTAGAAACTAAAGCGGATGCTTTTTAGAAACCCTATCGATTTTGGTGTTAATGGTCAAGGTCACGGTGACCAATCCTGTATGGGAGTTGTGCTTGGCATCAATCTCTGATTGTCATTCTTGTGTGTATAGTGACCATGGTTAGGGTCAGTGTCTACGTGTGCATCATTGCTTAGAACCTCATTGGTGCAGTTGTCCACCCTTTTCCACATTGTAATCAACAACCGCTTTGGAACTAATTAGGTCATAGTGACGTCGTGAAACAGGTGTTCATGTTTGTTTGCAGGACACCGTTGCGTTCAACTTCTTTTCTGAGAAATATAGTCCACAAGGTTTTAAAATAGTGTTTTGGAAAGTGTACTTTGGTGTGCAAATTACTTGTTGCAATAAATTGACGCTGAAAGAAATTAGTGCATAATTTGATTTGATAGCGTACTACAGTAATACTCATAAATAAGTTAACATACTACCAAAACAAAAACAGATACACGGTGTAAAAATGTTCTGTTCAATATTTTGAACATATTTGTGTTGGAATACATTGCTGCATTAACATTTCTGCCTTAGGCAGTAAGAAAGAATATTTTCCGGTCCATATATGTTCAAAATACTCAACAGTTTGATTTATTTTGGAAACATGTCACAAGTTATCTCGGAGCTGTACTGTATTGTCAGTTTTCTTTGCACATTTATATCGAGTTATATATTTTGAACTTTGACTTACCAAAATTTCATCTTCAAGTTAACTATTCAGGTGAGCTGGTGAATATTTTGAAACGAATTTGACTGGTTGCTGTTGCTGCCTATGCCAGCAACAGCACCAACTCAAGTTAATTTCAAAATATTCAACAGAATGTTGATTAAATAGCAAGGACATACAATTCATACACTTGACGAACTGTACATGGTTCATGATGGCGCTACATGTAGATACATGATTCATTATACATTTTGATTGTGATGTCAGCCTACATGTGACGTAATTGATTATGACGTTACATACTTAAGTAACAGATTGATTCAATCCATTTAAGCGGAAATTGGGAATGTTGTATTGCTTGCAAGACCATGTTACCATTATTATTTTTCATAGATATCTCAGCATGAGAGTAGACTAGCGAGTGCATCTGTAGTCTGTTTTGATGGCAACATTAGTTCAGAAGGTGTCGACTATGTGACAGATTTCTGCCAGCATAATCACATACCATGTGCGTATCACATCATTATATATTGTTCAGTTAGTGTGTGAAACAACAAGGACAAATTTGTCCAATACCTGCGTCATTGATATTGTTTATCTCACCTGACCTGAAAGGCCAAGTGAGCTTATGACACGGCGACTGTCTGTCATCTTTCCATCCATCTGTCTGTCGTCAGGCGTCGGTGTCCATCATCAACTTTTTATTTTAAAAACTTGTCAAGAAACACTAGGTGAATTTCATCCAAATTTGGCAGGAGACGGCATAGAAAATCGAAGTTTGTTCAACAAAAGCCGATTGGCCAATTTGGCTGGCGGGCATCTTGGATTTTGACCAAATTTTAGAAACATCTTATTAAATCTGTCAACCCTCTTGTGGGATCGATTCAGAACTCTCATGAAATATCATCTAGGTCAAGAGCTGAACCAAGTCTGTTCAAAGAAACATGATTCGCCAAATGGTTCGCCGGCCATTTTGGATGACCTAGTTTTCGTGAAAAAAGCTTACAGAACCTGTAAACGGAGAGATTTGTTCAAGGGAAATTGATGGCCGCCATGGACCAATCAAAATATAGTGTGCTTGGCGGCCATATTGTATTGTTTTATTTGATGGGTTTTAAAGGCGAAATAGTTTTTTGGCTATGCTTATTTCAAATTTCTACTTTCGAAACTGTCGTATAGAAGGTTTGATAACTAAATGAGTGTGATGAATTTGATATGAAATGGCAATGAGTTCAGAATCTATTTATCACATAAGCTGTTATGTGGCAAGGATAGAAAATTTGAAATAACAGCTTATGTGATAAATAGATTCTGAACTCATTGCCATCTCAAATCAAATGTATCACACTCATTTAGTTAGATTTCATTGGAACTCAGTAAACTTTATTCCTAATGAGATCTTACTAAATGAGTGTGATAAATTTGTAAGAAAAGTTATGTTGAATATTTTTCACTTATTTGGATTGGAAGCAATTGCAATTTTAGAAAATAGAGTTCTCATGCTCTGGAAATGGACATTTATCAAGACCACTGAAAGAGCCATTTTTCGCCAGCTTGATGGGTAAAGGGTTAAGTGGAAGACTAATAGTCACTTAATACAACTTTGTGGCTGTGGTACGCATAGCTTTTGGGACCAAATCATGGAGGTTTCTTATGACCGATGGCCCTGGACATCTCCCAACCCCTCCACCCCCTTTTTAATTATCAACATTTGTCCTGAAAGGTCTAACTTTTTTTAGTGAATGTGTAATTTGTAGGCTAAAAGAAGACACATTTTTGAAAATTACCAATCATTCCAGTGGTAAAATTTCAAAAATAGTCGTCTTGGTCCGCAAATGGCTAGCAATTTTTCTAGAACATTTTTTAGGCCAGTTTCGGTCATGTTGACCATTAAAGTGTTAATTAATCACTAACTTTACAGGTGGCCATTATAGGCAGGTTTAACTGTATCTCTTGATTCTTCAATTACAGTGTTGTTTGAACCGACTGATGTTTACAAGGCAATAAAACCTTTCATGAAATCACGCATGAACCCACGCACGCATGCTGTAACCATGATATCACCGAATCTGAGAGAACTTCGCCTGATTTTTGAAGCACTAACTGGTAGAAAATTTGATGACGGTAAGCTAAAGCAATCTAATTTCTCAGTGTTCTCCCGATATAGCTGCTTAGTGGGGGGTCAAATTGCCCACTCCTTTCAGGAAATATGGGCCATTTTGTAAAGTATGGGGTCATTTTAATATACGTTGAAGTTAGCTATGGCTATATCTTATGTGCTAGTGATCCATCTATGAAGGTAATGATGGAACATGGTGAATTTATGTGTGCTAAATAGTGCATGGGCTCCGCCTCAGGAGAACTATGATTCGTCATTGAATTTAATGGTTTGAATATTATTGTCTGTTATAATTGTTGTTTCGCTGTTTTATCCTGATGGTAATATTAAAACAAATTCTGTTGTAACAGCCCTATTTACTGATGCACTAGTGTCTATGCCCAACCCCATCCCAATCTTCACCTCTGACAGCGATTAAAACTAATAATATTACTAGAGGAATCCAGTTTATTGATCAATCAAAATGCGTCATAATCAACAACATCACATTTTATAATCAATTACGTCATGAATGACGCAATTTAGTCCATCATAAACGCTTAGTAGTCCATCAAGTTGTACGAATTGTATGTCTTTACTATTTAATAAACATTCTGGATTGATCCCAACACAGGCAAAGCATTGGTGGAGCTTTTCTAGAGATGGGCGGGGCATAGCTTAAACTGGATTCATCTGTTCTTTAACCCTTGAAACTCCAGTGTTTCAATGTCAAAACAACTATCCTGCTGCATATATTTTGAAACTAATTTGACTGGAACCTGTTACTGTCATCCCAGTTAACTCGGGTTCTGCTTAACAGATCTTCATGAAACTTGTTGAAAAATGAAATCAATTTGGGGAGCATGTGTTCAATGTTATCGGAACAATTTTTTTAATATTTTGTTTGTTAAGTTCTAAATGAAGTGATCTTGACCAGCTGGGATGGAAGGTTTTTCACATCAAGAGTATACTTACCTCCCTAATACTTTTGATATTGCTAAATATTGGCTTTCACTCAATAAAACACTCAGATTAAAAACAGTTAGGTGCCCCTACTGGGCAGGTAGTCAGAGGTAGTCCGGCGGATGCCAGCCCCACCACCGCGCATGCGCCGACTACTACTTCCTCTTTGCTAATTTATTGGCAAAGATTCACATGCGCTTGCAGTTATCTACAAGTTTTCTACGCATTTAAGCCTAATTTCACGTCTGTTGAGTTCAATTCTATTGAAGAAAGATGTCAGAGAGAACGAATTCACCAGAGGAGGGGACTGGATCTCTTTATCAGGTGATTTCAATGACATTCTAGCGAGTCTTTCCCCAGTGTAATGTGTTTCCGGGACTCGCGCTTACCGTGATTAGCGCCTGTTTGAGTTGGGTTTTTCCAACATCGTGCTTTATAAGACTAATTTCTCTTTGTGTTTATGTCCACAGGTATGGATTTGCATTATTAGTGGACATCTCAGCACAGAAGGGTTTGTTTTTCTCCACCACGGTTCCATTTCCTACTAATACTGTTAGGTTATCTAACCAAAAAGTCTATGTTCAGTGAGTTGGAGGCTTACTATAAAGGTCTTCTCACTTTGCCCTCTTGATCCAATTCCTTCCCCCAAGGTGGAGAAAGTGAAGAGGAGTGCTCCAGTGCATCACGGTGGATGGTTTGTCTATACAAGGTGTCAGGTATCTAATTAATGATATGAGGTAATATGAATTATTTGAAAAAATAATGACTGTTTTTTACCATTGTTATCATTCTGTATCTGATGATGTGTAGTCTGAATATCCTTTTGAGGATGTTCTAGTTATGAATACAATTCGTCCTTGCACTTGGATGCTTGTTGCGGACCGATTAATTTCTGTTAAGGGATTGATGACGTCATAATCGGCCTTGCGCTTTATTAACATTTAAAGTTTTGTCCAACGCTGGTTTCTTCTTGATTAGTGATCTTTATGATCCTGTCCCTCTCTTTTAGTTTGGTTTTGAGTTTTCTAACCGTAACTAACTTGCTCATTGTCCTCGTCCTTTGTCCTGTTTCAGAGACCTGGTTGCCCGTCCTGTGGTCGGTTTTTAAAGGACCGTTTTGCACCGCATTTGTGTTTTAGCTGCAGTCCCTGTGGACCGTTGCTAAAATGCGATGTCTGTAAGCAGTGGGGGGGGGGGGTGAGCTAATGGCTGATTTTTTGTCGTTACAGGCAAGGGAGAAGGTGATGGAAGAGGAGAGGAAGGTGAAGAAGGAGGGTGGTAAGAAGGGTAAGAGGAAGGCCTCATCCGCGGTGGATATGGAGGCCTTCTGGTCCGAAATGTTGGGAGAGATGCAGAGGACAATAAAGGATTTGGTCCCAGAGTTGCTTCGCAGCATGCTTCCTGGGCCAGGTCCTTTGTTGTCCTCAGCATCTGCTTCGGAGCAGGTGATCCCCGCCTCTGAATCCGAGTTCCATAGGTCCGGTCCGTTGTTCGAGGTGGATTCAGAGGTGGCCCCGTTGATGGGGGCAGTCCACGACCCTGGCAGCAGGCTTGGTGCCGCGCCGAGGGGCCGTGGACAACGGTTGTTGCTGGGACCCGCGGTCTGCTCATCAGACCCTGGGTATCCGCACGCCGCGGGTGTCAAAACCTCCTATGGCACCTTCCCTGGCCAGTCCGGGTTAGCTCTCTTTGCTGACCCGGAGTCTAACCTTTCTGGCCAGGAGGAAGAGGATTTCCTGCTAGGGTCGCCGTCTGGGGACGTGGCCATGGAGTACGACGTCTGTGCACCCCTCGCGGGGAATACAGGCGACGTGTTCCATGGTTCTACTCACGCAGTAGAATTCACGGTCCAGAAGGTGACCCTGGGTGGTGCTGATGGCCACGGTTACCGCATACCTCGGCTTACCGAGAGTATCGCTGGTGCTGGCCAGGGCCGTGGTGGGGCGGTGTCTGCCCCGCGCTCTACCACGGCGCCTGCTCCTGGTCAAGCCAGGGAGTTTAGCATGCCTGTTCTTTCGGGCCCGCATGCTTTCCCTGGCTTGCCAGGGGTATCAGCATATCCGCCGTCTAGTACAACTGCGTGCGCTCAGGAGGAAGACGAAGGCCCTCGTCTAGTAGAGTGCTCGCAGTTAGCCACGGAGGAGGATTGGTCGGACGCTTGCCAGTGGCTGGTAAGCGTTCGGCCAGATCTGCCCGTGGAGCAGTCGGCAAGCCAGCGTGACCATAGGCCGTGGTTAGCTGGTAGGCCGACTGCCACCGCTATGCCATCTCTGCCGCTGGCTGAGCATGTCGTGGACATGTTCGAGGCGGCAGAGACGTCCATTAAGGCGAATGGGCGTCTCGCGAAGGCCCCTCGCGAGGTGGCTAGGCGTTGCCGCATCGTGCCCCTGGATTACCAGCGGTACGGTGTGGTGCCTAAGCCCAGCATAGATGATCGCGCGGCTTTGGGCGAAGATGCGCGGCCAGGCTCCCGTTCTGACACGGGTGTCCTGTGCTCGAACGCGTTGCGTTCGGCTAATACCGCGCTACGTGATGCGGAGGAGAGTGGGAGAGCGTCGATTGCTGCTCTGTCCCACGTCTCCCAGCTGTTACAGGGGGTGGTAACAGCATCCGCTTCACGTCAGCCAAGCCCGGTCACAGTCCAGAGAGCCATCCAGGATGGTATCAACCTGGCTCTGGACTGTTTGACGCGGGCGGTGACCAGGAGTGTCCGGGCGAGGCGCACGTTTGCCCTTGACAATCTGTGCCCGTCCCAGGACCTGTATAATAGGCTGCTGCGAA
Organism: Chaetoderma sp. LZ-2023a; assembly: GCA_034401795.1. Lineage (NCBI taxonomy): Eukaryota > Metazoa > Mollusca > Caudofoveata > Chaetodermatida > Chaetodermatidae > Chaetoderma > Chaetoderma sp. LZ-2023a. Next base: position 52,736,986 of record CM067375.1, read on the forward strand.
CGCCTATGACAGGTCCTGGTCTCTTTGGAGGTGAGGGATGTAGACACCTCCAGGAGACGGTGACTCTGGTCAACAACCAGAGGGCGCTGCGTGAGCAGTTTGAGGTGCTCCGGCGGGAGCGCGTTCGCGCAGCACCCCCTGCGTATCGTCCCCTGCAGGCTCGAGGTGGCGCTGGCCAGGTCAGAGGCCAGCCTCCATCGCAGCGTCGGTCTAGGCCGCGTGCGATTCGGCCAGCAGCGAGGGGCGCGCAGGCTCCCCAGGCGCAGGCAGCCACCCGCGCACCGTGGTGCGCGCGGTGCTGGGCGTGGCGCGCGGGGATCTGGTCGCGGTAATCGGGCCTGATGGGCCGGTTACCGCAGTGGGAACCACTCCGGTGTTTCAGGCCAAGAAGACAGTGCCACTCTCGCACTCCTTATGTCCACCTCTCTCCCTAGGTAGACCGGTGGGCGGCCGTTTGGCCGGCCACTTGCCAGAGTGGAAGCGGTTGACTCAGGACCGTTTAGTCTTGCGATGGCTTTCAGTCGGGTATCGTCCCGATTGGATGACAGGCCCGCCATCGCGACTGTCTCTCGTGCCGATCTGGACTCCGATTCCGAGGGATCCAGATCAAAGGTTGTGTATAGAGGAGGAAATAAATTCCCTCATACAAAAGGAAGCCATTCAGCCGGCGCAGAGGTGCCCGGGCTTCTATTCAACCCTGTTCTTAGTAACGAAAAACGCCGGAGGGTGGAGGCCGATTCTCAACCTCAAGCCATTGAACAAGTTCATAGAGACGCCCAGTTTCAAGATGGAGACTGTGCGCTCGGTGTTGGCGGGGTTAGAGCGAGGAATGTGGACAGCGTCAATAGATTTGAAGGATGCTTATTTCCACATTCCCATAGAGAGGAGTTTCCGTCGCTTCCTGAGATTTGCATTCCAGGGCAGACAGTGGGAATTCAGGGTATTACCCTTCGGAATTTCCACGGCTCCTCGGGTCTTCACCCGTGTGGTTCTCGCGATCACTGCATACCTCCGCAGGAGAAGCATAGCAGTCCACACGTACATAGTCGACTGGCTGTTGAAAGCACACACCCGGGAAACGTTATCGGCCAATCTGGAGATTGTTTTGAAAACTCTCACGGACTTGGGCTGGATAGTCAATTTCCAAAAATCAGAGCTAACTCCATCCCAGAAGTTTGTTTACCTGGGCATGTTCTTCGATCTGGAGACTGGATATGTTTATCCCACTCAGGAGAGGGTTCAAAGACTCATCTCAGTAATACAGTCGGTGTGCGACAGTCGTCATGTCCTGGCACGGGTTTACTTGAGAATGCTGGGGTTGATGGTTTCATTGGAACCAGTCATTCCGCAGGCCGCCTTGCGCAGGCGCCCGATCCAGTTGTTTCTCATGACACAGTGGACCCAGAGTTCAGGTTCGCTGGACTCGAACGTGTCAGTGTTGGCGCCTCTGTTTCACCACCTGCAATGGTGGTTGAATACAGAGAATCTCTTGCCGGGGTTTTTGCTAACCCCTCCCCACCCTCAGGTGACTGTGTATACAGATGCATCGATGGAGGGGTGGGGAGCTTGTCTGGAAGAGTCCACAATATCAGGGCTTTGGGATCTGGATCAGTCCAAGGAACATATCAATCTACTAGAGCTAAGAGCAGTAGTCCTGGGCCTGGAACATTTCTTACAGAAAGTTCAGGGCAAGATTGTTCTAATTCGTTCAGACAACTCAACAGTAGTGACTTACATAGACCGCCAGGGCGGAACGAAGTCGCCCAGTCTCTGTATGATGACATGGAAACTGCTTTGTTGGTGCCTAGATCATGGGATCACCTTGAAGGCAGTTCATATTCCGGGAAGGCTAAATCTGCTAGCAGACTCATTGAGCCGAAGGATGAGTGTTTTACCCACGGAATGGCAACTAAATCAATGTGTGGCGGATCGTCTGTTCGACCTTTGGGGGAAACCCAACATCGATTTGTTCGCAACGATTCCAGACCCAAGCGCTTTCGCAACAGATGCGTTAGCTATCAGCTGGGCGGGAATGTATGCATACGCATTCCCTCCAGCAATCCTGATTCCAAAGGTGCTTCAGAAAATCAGGCAGCAGGAGTGCCAAGTGCTTCTGATCGCCCCGGATTGGCCAAGCCGATCGTGGTATACGGATCTGCTGGACCTTCTGGTCTGCAATCCGGTTCCTCTGCCTCTGATGGACGACCTTATCTTCCAGGGCAAGGTCCTTCACGACAATCCGTCAATGTTCCGATTGACTGCGTGGATGTTGTCAAGGAATCTAGAATTAAGGAGGGCTTTTCTGAGCAAGCGGCCATGTTTATGGCCAAAGCCAGGAGGGGGTCAACCTCCAGAGCATATAATTATAAAATCAACAGATTTGCAGAGTGGTGCTCAAAAAGAAGTATTGATCCAATGGACTCATCTATTCAGGTAGTGGCTGATTTCCTCTGTCACCTATATGATGCCTATAGCCTCAAGCCTAACTCTATTGCTGGTTACAAATCAGCATTAATGACTTTTATCCCTTGCTTGGCTAATAGGGGGAGTGATGAAGTAAGTACATTAAATGTATTAATTAAAGGCATGGGCAATCTAAGACCAAGGAATCCACCACTGATTCCAGTCTGGAGTTTATCTCTGGTGCTTCAGGTACTAGGAGATAAGCCTTTTGAACCACTTAGTTCCATTTCTATGAAAATGTTAACGCTTAAAACTGTATTTTTAATTGCTGCGGCCTCGGCAAGGCGTAGGAGTGAGATTCACGCCTTATCAGCCGAGGATGACCGTTTTGTGGTTACAGGGGAAGGCCTTAAGCTTCTACCTAGGATTAATTTCTTGGCTAAGAATCAGTCATTGAAATATCCAGGTCAACCTATTTTTTTGCCATCTTTAACTAGATATGATCCTAATTCTAAAGTATGGTGCCCCGTCCGGGCGCTGCTCCGGTACAAACAGCGTACTTCGGAGTGGCGTACCGACCTATCAGCGTTATGGTTGTCATATATTGAACCCCATGGCAGGGCGTCTAAGGACACCATTTCTAAGTGGATTGTGGAGTGTATTCAGTTTTGTCACAAATCCGCCACCGGGAGACAGGTTGATGTGGCCAAGGCTCACAGTGTCCGCGGTGTCGTGGCATCCACTGCCCTGTTTAGTGGGGTCCCTGTGGATGACATTATGTCCGTGGCTCAGTGGCACTGTGAGTCAAGTTTTACAGACCATTACCTCCATGACACCTCTAACCCTCTCGCCTTGTCGATTTTGAAACATTAATCGTTTTTAAATTTTGTGAGGAGTGCTTCCGCATTGCTTATATACTTCGCAATTTAGCGATGGTAACAACCACTTGTCGGGACTGCATCAGGCTTCTCTACTGGGATCATGATGACAGCTTCCAAGTTCAACAAGGTCAGTCTTGTTCATGTGTTGTTCATTGTTACTTGTATTGTCATGTTACCCATTATTATTAATATGGTGATGGTTTATGTGGGAGGTGGTTCATCATAGAGAGTATACGAAAATGGAGCCTTATCGTCTCTGTCCTATAGTACTTGGCACTAGTACGTAGAGAGCGTATAGGACATTGAGGTCATCTAGTCTTCCTCCCAGGAGGGGGGGGGGGAGCGCATATGACATTCGGTCATCTCTCATGCATCGGTTGTGTTATCCGATGGTTTGTCAAATCCTGACTGTGTTCTCACACATTTCAGACGTCATAAGTGCCTTAAACGCGTGAAAGCGTATAGGGAAGAGCTGGTCTTTTGACCTCGCCTCCCTCCCGCCAGATTCACTTTCGAATTCTGGCAATATCAAAAGTATTAGGGAGGTAAGTATACTCTTGATGTGAAATAAACGAAATCAAGGATTTCTTTTTTCACGAGAGAGTTGATACTTACCTCCCTAGATACGGACCCGGCCTCTCCACCCCACAGAGGCTCGGTCTTCAGGCTCTTGGTAGTTGCATGTGTTAGCCAATAAATTAGTCAGAGGAAGTAGTAGTCGGCGCATGCGCGGTGGTGGGGCTGGCATCCGCCGGACTTCCTCTGACTACCTGCCCAGTAGGGGCACCTAACTGTTTTTAATCTGAGTGTTTTATTGAGTGAAAGCCAATATTTAGCAATATCAAAAGTATTAGGGAGGTAAGTATCAACTCTCTCGTGAAAAAAGAAATCCTTGATTTCGTTTAGTCCTTGGGGTCCCGAAGAAGTGTATTGATTTTGGGGTGAAAAGATCAAGTCACCTAAAAAAGTTGGAAGGAGAAAGACAGACTGGATCTTTCCAGTTTATCCATCCATCATATGATGTCGTGATCAACTACATGATGTGTAGAATGACATCATAATCAATGACGTCATGAATGATGTAGTTAAGCCACGAACATATAATTGAAGATGGACTAAGTATTATCGTACAACTTGTATGTCTTTACTATTTATTAAATATTCTGCTCAATATTTTGAAACTAGTCTGACTGGGTGCTGTTGCTGCACCCAGTCAAATTAGTTCCAAAATATTCAACAGCTTACCTGTATAGTTTTCAGGAAATTAATAGTCAGGGCGTTCGGCGATTGATCGATCCCAACACGGGCGAAGTGTGGGTGGAACTTAGTTAGAGGTGGGCGGGGCATAACTAAACCTGAAAAGGTCCATTCTGTATAATGTTTGGTATTATTAGCTCACCTGGCCCGAGGGGGCCAAGTGAGTTTATGCCGTGGCGACCATCCGTCGTCCGTCAACTTTTGCTTTAAAACACCACTACTAGATTTTATGAAAAATGTACAGAAAATTGTCAAATAGCTACTTCTCCTTACCATTCTGGCTGATTTCAACCAAATTTGGCTGAAAGAATCCTATGGTCATAGGTTCTAGAACTTAAATTCAGGATTTTGATTCATCAATTTTTTGGGTGAAAATCTTAGATTTTATGAAAAATGTACTGGAATTTGTCAAATTGCTGCTTCTTAGCATTCTGAGCGATTTCAACCAAATTTGTCTGAAAGGATCCAGTGGTGATGGGCTCTAGAACTTCCATTCGGAATTTTGATTAATCAATTTTTTGGGTGAAAATCTTAGATTTTATGAAAAATGTACCGGAAATTGTCTAATTGCTTCTTACCATTCTGAGCGATTTAAACCAAATTTGGCTGAAAGTACCCTATGGTGGTAGGCTCCAGAACTTCCATTTGGAATTTTGATTCATCAATTTTTTGGGGTGAAAATCTTGGATTTTATTAAATATGTATCGGAAATTATCAAATTACTTCTTTTCATTACCATTCTGAGCGATTTCAACAAAATTTGGCTGAAAAGATCCTGTGATGATGGGCTCCAGAATTTCCATTCATTCCATTTTGTTTGGTTATAAAATCTTACGTTTTATTAACAGTTTACTACAGATTGTCAAATTGCTTCTTCTTGGATAAAATGATCCTATGATCATAGGCACCAGAATTTCCATTGAGAATTTTGCTTGAAATTTCTTTTCTATCTTGTTTAATGTAAAGAATCATGTATATTTAAATGCAAATGTTTCAAATGCTAATGGTTCAGGTGAGCGTCACGGGCCTCTTGTTGTGAATTTGTGTACTATTTTGCATATTCTATGGAAGAGTATAACTTCTATCAATGGTCACTGTTTATGATTGATGCAACCTCATTGTAACATGATCTACAGTACAGCTCAGAAATAATGTAAAATGTTTCCAAAACAAAATAAACGTACTGTTGAATATTTTGAACATAATTGAATGTCTTCCAAATCCAGTTATTGTCAAAATATTCAACAGAACATTTCTTACTAACTAACCTGATTCTGGCATTTCTTGGAAACTCTGAAATTTACTGTAAGTGTGTGGGGGAGGTACAGCGCAGGTCTAAGTGGATCCATGAAGTAATTTTAACCCTTTCATAACCATGTTCACCAGAACCGACATCTGCCAGTGGTCTTGAGAAATGTAAATTTGCAGATCAAGAGATTATTTTTTTTAAGTTATCAAGTGCTTGGAATGCCTGGCTCGCTAATCATGTCAGTCATTTCAATGGTAAGCTTTAAAAAAAAGGCGGTAAATTTTCAAAAATAGTCGTGTCTTTGTCGGCAAATGAAAATTTTACCAAAACCACAACAGAAGCTGTTTTTGGGGAGCTTAAGTTTAAATGGTTAAAGAGTTACAATCTTCAACAGAATAGTTCTGACATCATAGACTCACATGTACCTTCACAGCAAGCTCTGATGAACCAAACCTGGAGGAAAAACTTGATGAGGCAACCACACTCTGTCGGACAGTTACCGAAACAGTACCAGTTGTCATAGTGACGCTTGGTCATCATGGTGTGTTGTTATGCCACAGACTGGAGAATATCCAGGATATGTTTCATGTCAAAGGTCAAGTCCAGGTAACTGATATTCTCTTAGCGATTTATCAAAGGAACACCATTATATCTATATATATATATATATATATATATATATATATATATATATATATATATATATACTGAGCCAAAAAAGTTTAGCAACAGTGAAGTTTGGTTTGTTGTATTAAAACTGCGTCCATTTATAACCAAATTTGCAGGCATGTTTCGTCAATGTAATGTCTCGCTGATCATGAAGAAATGCAAATCATTTCTTGCATTTCTCGGCCACATGCTCAAGAATTCATCAGCGATGGCGTGCTCAACAATGGAGCCATGTTTTGTGTTGATGTGGCGGATGGCAGGCAACGGGTTTGGCGACGTTTAAGAGAACGGTATGATGCAGCCAACATCATTCAGCATGACAGATTCGGTGGCGGCAGTGTCATGGTGTGGGTTGGAATCCATGAAAATGGCAAAACAGATCTTATTGTGATTCGCGGAAATTTAACGGCTCAACGTTACTGTGAAGAAGTTGTCGCCCCTGTTGTCATCCCTTTTATGCAGCATCATGCAGACTTTATGTTCCAGTAAGACAATGCCCATCCTCATTCATCTAGGGTCACCAGTGATTTCCTTGAGGCTAACAACGTTCCGGTGTTGGACTGGCCAGCGCGATCACCAGACCTGTCTCCTATCGAACACGTGTGGGACATTCTTGGCCGTATGGTGCGTGAGAACCATCCACATCTTCACAACGTGCGGGAGCTGGAAGCTGCACTGCTCCAGGAATGGGATGCGATTCCTCTTCGTGACATCGGGCGCTTAATTTGAAGCATGAGAAAGCGATATACGACCGTGGTTAATGCGCGCGGAGGTCACAACCGGTATTGACAGCTCAGTGTCATTATTTAAATTGGACCCTTCCGTTGAATGATGCCGTGTTAAAGGCGCAATGCTAGCATTACAGTAACAAGAGACTGTTGTTCAAATTGGAAAATGACCTATCAATAAATACTATATTTGAATCAATTTATTGTTTTTGTTAAATAACATTTGTACAATAATATTCTCAGTGTTGCTAAACTTTTTTGGTTCAGTATATATATATATATATATATATATATATATATATATATATATATATATATATATTGTAATAAAATAGGGATTTAATAGGCCAAAACGGATGCTACTAAAACCAGGAACAGGACAGAAAAAGGTGGTTAATTATGGGTTACATGGGACATATGGGTAAGAATTTCCCCGCATGCCTTTCTGCCCACCACCCTGCTAATCATCTGCATCTGAAGTTTGCTGGTGCTGCCAGATAGCTGCTTTATCTCTGCGTCGTTGACCTAGTTTAAACCCTTCTTTATACACAGAAGATTCCATCTCCCTGCAGTCCATGAACCTCTCAAACAATTGACTCACTTGAAAGATCCACTGAGTGCATTACGATGAAATGTTCATAATTTAAATAGAGTCAGATGACTGTTGGACATCTTGAGGAGTAAAGTCTGCAAATGTGATGTTAGTGCAAAGACAGTGCGATGTAGAGGGTGTTATAAATACAATAGGAAGGGTTGGCACTAAAATCCTGATGGGCTATCTAAGGCTGTGCCTGATCTGTTAAGTTCTAAAGAATAATCGAGTTCTTACGGGAAGTGTAGTGCAATATAAAGGTTCTACAAGAAAAGACCGAGCTTGCTAAGAAAAATAGATCTTAGGCCAAAATGTTGTTAGTTGAAAAGTTGTTACCAGCCTTGCAACTTAATTTGCAATCGAACAGAACAACAGTTAAAATACCAACAAATGGAAAAACCTAATGAACTAATAGCTAGCTAACGGCTCAAAGGTCAAATTAACCTAGTGTGTCCCAGAAAAGTGTAATGGTTATCTCGAAAAACACTTTAAGAGGTCAGTTGAAACTGACTAAGTGATTGGCATCAAAGTTGAATGTTATAAATGTCACGTATTATTAACAATAGCTAAGGTAGACAAATCTGGCAAGTAAATGGTGCAAAGATTAAATACTGTAGTGATAGCGATTGTGTACACTATCTGGCAACAACACCAATTTAAATTCTATCCGGCTTTGATATAACTACAAATACTAATGGTATAACAGTGTCGACACTATCTGGCAACAGAATACCATGAGTACAATCCGGCAACTACTACCAAATGGAAGGCACTCTGATAGGATTCAAACACCGAAAATTGGAACTAGGCTCAGTGACGTCGTGTATACAAGTACCAAGTATGAATGCAATCCGGCAATAAGTACCAATTGGAAAGCACTGACAACAAACTACTGTCTTGAAATCCAACAAGTGAAAAGGAAAACTAACTACAAATTGACTAGAACAATCTGGCACAGAAAGCAATCATGAGCCGCTGATGAACCATGAGGTGAATCAGCAGAAGAAAATTACTTTGCCTGCGAAGCTATTCAAATGTAATAAGAATGAGGATAAGGACGCCAAAAAGACTTAAATTATAGGGAAGCCGGTTTCTGAATTGATTTAGTAAGACTATTGATTTACACTGTCCTGAGGCTAACTTCTTTGGTTATAGGAGCGTTAACTCGCTTATTGAAATAGCCTGGGTAAATAAAGAGTTTATACCCTGCTGCTTTACTTTCGCACTCCCTGCTAAGATGAACAAGCTTTCCCTTGGGGCCTGGGTTAATGTGATACCGGACTAAGTTTTGAGCATCCAAATGGTGCTGATACCTAGAGCCAAATTTGTGGTAATTTGGAACTAATTTTAAAGTACCCAGTCAAAGTTTTACTAAATTAATCAGAAATAGCCAAGACAGAACTGATAAGCACCTTAGGCTGCTATCTAATAAATCTGGTTCACCTATCCTAGCTTTAGCCTAAAAAGTGTGCGGCCGACTTACTTTAATAGAAATCTCTAGACTATGACATTTTAGTACTGGAGCCGTCGTCAAGAGGAAGGAATGCCCCTTTGACAATAACCTAGCACTTTAACAAACAGATTTGAAATATTCAATAAATGGCATCTTTTAATTGACAATCAGATATACTCCTAGTGTCATGTATTAGGTAATAACAATTCTCGGTTCTGTACGTGTACTGTTGAAGTGTGCCTACGTGAATGTAATCTTCTTAAACTGGACAATAATTGGTTGCACCTCGAAGTGGTGGAATATCTGAAACTAAAAGAAGTTTCGGTTTCTGTAATTTCTAAATCTGGAAGCATGACTTGTATTTTTAGCTCGAGATGCTGATTTTAACACAATGCATTTCAATTCATTTGCTACTGGACAATTTTAATATAATGCATCTCTTAATCAAATGTTACTGGCGAAATACATGACTGTCCAATAGTCTGAAAGTTATACTCTTACTGGATTTTATACAATAATGATTAAATAACCGTAAAAGCTTAGTTACCTTTGAAATTGAGCGGATCACATGACAATGTGGCTGACAGCAGGAAATGTGACATATCTGGTTCCATGAACGTAGCCCATAGCCAACAAAGACTAATGCGAGCATGTACGAACATGGAATCAAATAATGGTTTAGAAAAAGCTGCTTAAAAATAGAGGTTTTAAGACCTGATAACAATTTAGTACAAAGAAGGCGGAAATGTAGAAAACTAATGTTACTTGCTATTACAGCAATGAAACCCGCCTCCTAGGGCCATGACGTTGAGCGTTCCCTTTCTCCAAATGTGCAGTACGCAAACTATACACCTATCACAAATAAGTTAAATATCAAATCTGTAACCAGAAAATAGGTCTTGTGCGCTCATTTGGCACTCGGTTCTAGCCAGCACAAGCGCTTTCAAATTAAGTGGCAGTACAGCAACTTTTTGCCGTACAAAATACAGCCACGTTTGCCAATTAATCAGCTGGCCATACAGAATCTGAGCCCACTAACATTTTATGTAAATAAAACTCAGCAAGCAACACACTGCCATACTGACCAACAGCCAGCGAGAGAGAATACTAATATTTTTGGAAACTTCAACGCGTCAGACAAACTGCAATTGCCAAAGTAGCAGTTTATATTCAGATTTGAAGTCATACTAACGTAAAGCTCAATGATCTAGTCAGAGCGTTACTCCAAAATTGACATGTAACATTCCATTCTGTTTCAACACACACATCAGAAAGCATCGGTCTGAGAATCTGCGAGAAATTCATTGAATAACTACTGGAAATTGTTGCACTGCGCATCTGCAATAACTTCTAGCATCATTCAAAGAAAATCAAACAAATTCCAAGACATCAACTGTATGAGAATTTAAAAAACAGGCTATCAGAATCGAGTGGTTAACGTGTCGGGCTAGTTATTACTTGATATGCAAATCTGGAACCTAACAAAAGCCATGCCATCTAAAATTCACGTTCGTTTCCTATGAATAGTCTTTGATAACTATTCGTCAAGTGAACATTCCAATATAAATCTATCCAAGTAAATGCGTGCATCTGATAAGCACTCAAATAAACTCCATCTATATTAAGTCTGTCGAACAGCAAATAATGTCATTTCACAAAAATGACCGGTAACCAAACTGAAGAGGAATATCCCTCCTATGTAAGGATCACCGCAATCGAATAATGAAAATTGGTTCAAACTCACAGTTCAAATGAAATGTAAGTTGACACAATCTCAAAATTCAATCCTGCTGCTGTTTTGATTACACATATATATATATATATATATATAAATATAAAATCCAGCACAAATGCGTGCTGTTCATCATAGGCTGTCCTCTCCTGTCTTATGTTTGTTAGCTCTACATGTAGGGGTATCTGTAAAATGTGGGGTGACGTAGAACAGGACGATGAGTTGTCAGTTTGAGCTTTATTTTCATCATTTAGGATTGATTCACGTAAGATTTACAAATATACATGTATTCCATAGAAAACAATTATTACAGACGATATCGACAACAATATTGTTTATTACAATACGGAGAGAGGAAATAGCAGTTACCCTTTGCTGATATCACATTTTTAGACTGAATTTTACATTCGGGAGGACGTTCTGGCCAACGATTTTGAACTGATGAAAGTTTACATTAATACATAGTAAGCACCATCATTCTTGCCTGGAGTAAAATGAGCAAAAACCTGCGTAATATATACATGAATGTACGTACTAATAGTTGGATAATGAATGAATGAATCCACTTTTAGCTATGCCCCGCTCATCTCTAGCTAAGCTCCGCCCATGCTTTGCGCATGTTGCAATCGATTTATATACTTTGAATCCTGAATTACCATGATCCCAATTTCATGGTAACTATACAGATAATCTGCTGAATGGTTCGAAACTAATTTACCGGGATGGGGAGGGATGGGGATTGGTGGCAACATTATCCAGTCAAATTAGTTTCAAAATATAAAATATTTATTAAATGGTAAAGATACACAATTTGTGCAAGTGATGTACTATTCTAGGTTCATGACGGAGTATAAATTTCTGTCAAGGATGATTATATATATATATATATATATATATATATATATATATATATATATATATATATATATAGGTAAAGGAGCCAGTGTTAGTAACTCAATTGTTATATATATATTCTCAGCTTACAAACAACATGACAGCTTTACAGTACCCTGGATTACATGTTCCATCATCAGAGATCGTATCTGTCTCGGGGGCAGGGGACTGGTGAGTAGACTAGAGTCAAGTTCGGTTCACTAACCATAGTCAGTTTGCAATTTAGTCAACTATACCCGATTCCCCATAGAATTACTATTGTTGAAAATTTGGAGCCGGGTACCAGTCTTTATTAACCCTTTCTGTTTGTGTGTTTTAATGGCATACAGAAATGGGTTATTTTCGTCCGCTAAGATGTCAAAGGGCGTCCATATGAGATAAAGTAGGAAGGAAATGGGCCTTGGGAACATTGACATACAATAGGAAAGCATAATTTCATCAAACCTGTGTTATTTAGGGAAATATTTACACATTTATATGCATTTATTCGTGGCAAGTGAAGGGTGTCCACCATTTTGAAATTTACACCTTAAACCATTTGAAACCCAGCTCGGGTGCTCGGTCGACTATAGTTAACAGCTAGCTAACTATTTCAAGTTTGTTTGGTGTCTAGTTAATTATAGTTAACTTTGTTTAGCGAACCAAACTAGATTAGAGTATCATAGTGAATTTTTGTTGAGTTCTGCACGAAATGGAGAATGGGTCAACTTAGGAATCCAAATGGCATCTGAGGATTAGGTGGAATGTTAGGCTTTATACGCCGCTAAAAATATTGGTATGGTGTTATGTGATGGCACCATTCTGGTGGGCAGGATGGCGGCAGTGTGGGTTCCAGATGATATCTTCACTAAGTACGTTTACCGGATCACTTCGAAACTTCATGTTGACTGGAGTAGTTCTGGGGAAGAAACTTAAAGAAATCAATGATCTGAATTCCAAGATAGCCACCAGTCACCGGCGACCATCTTGAAAATTAATTTCCAGATGATAAGTCTGCAAGCATTTTTCGGATTGCTATAAAGCTTCATAGGTTGATTGGAGTCAATCTTGGGAAGAAACTTTCGAAATCGATAATGATCCGAAACCTAAGATGGTCGACAGCCACTTGTAACCATCTTGAAAACTGGTTTCCAGATTATAACTCCACTACCATTTATCGGATCGCTTTGGAACTACAGACGTTGGTTGGACTAGGTTTAGGGAAGGAACCTTTTGAAATCGACAATCTGAAATCCAAGATGACCATCAATCTTCCATTGACTTGATTTTCACCAACATCTCCCAAGAGAATATTGAAGTTAGAACATTTGATGTTTACCACTCTAACCACAGTCATCTTGGGCTGCTGTTTGATTCCAAGAGGTAATCTATGTATGCAATATTCTCAGATGTCTCTAAAAGCAAACTGCTTTATGCCAAAATGTCAAACGGTCAAATTGTTTGTAACGCAACTCCTCCAAAACTGTTCGACGGAATTCAACCAAATTTCGTATGTGAGTTACTCATATGATTGCAGAGTGTAAGGGCACATTTGCCTCCGCCCCCATGGGTGGTCAAATGGTAAATGCAGTGAATTTGGGGATTTGTGATGATGCGTCATCGACCAAGCAAGCTAGTTTATATCAATGTCTTTGTATTGAACCATAAATGAATATAATATGCCTATCAGAAATGGTCTTGTTCACCAAACGCGTTCTATTACCGAGGTGGGATTAACTCAAGGCTTCTCTAATTGCTTGTATGCTCTCTTACAGCCTGGTGACAACATTTTTGGCTTGTTTACTGGAAGGACATCATCTTGACATTTGCATGAGGTCTGCGTTGTTAGCAGCCAGCCAATCAGTGCGCTCCTTCAACTCCATCCCGCCGACTATCAATTCTTCTCTTCTAGAAGTGGACAATGAGGTGTGATTGACAGGCCAGAGACAAGGTGGAAGCTGTGACTTGATGCATATTTGAAATGAATACGTACATGGACCAGTGTGGAATTTATGAACTGATTAGAACTAGAAACTGTGAGTTACTAGTCATTGAGCATGCTTTATAAGTGTCAAGTGTGTATCTGGTCAGTATGTCTCATGGTAGCTGCAGATTGGGTGAGTTGGGCTTCTCCAGTGTCAGGGATAGACCTGACTTGTAAAGGTACTAGCCTATAAATTAGCCAAGTTGGCAACTAATACGTCTTAAACCAATAGTAACTATTTTAGCCAATGTTTTAATGTTCATGAACACATATAGTCATTCATTACCAGATGAACCCGTTCAACTGAACACTCTTCAAGGCTCTGTTGAATATTTTGAAACTAATTTTCCTGGAAGCTTTCAGTCAAATTAGTTTCAAAATATTTAACAAAACCGTGTATCTAGTGCTTTCCAATGGAGATATTGGAATTTCAAGGTTAATTTGGTCAGAATAGATATACTGTATATTATTTTGCATTTAATATTAATCATATTTTATCATATTATATTATTTTCCTTAATCATGTGATTTTAATTATTAGCCAAAGATTTAACCAATCCTGCCTTTTATTACCTAGATTTTAATTTTACTAACATTTGTCTAGTAGGTTGGGTCACTCGTTGAGGGACAAGATCTTAACCCTTTAATGGTCAAACCAAGTAAAACTGACATTTGCAGCGGTCTTAAGGAATGTCCATTTTAGAGGCCAAGAGAATGATATTTTTTAAATGTTTCTACTGAAATGACTGGCTCATTAACCGACGTCATTCTTGTGATAAATTTTCAAAAATAATCACGTGACCTGCAAATTGATATTCACTAAGTAAGATTAAAAATTTCTTTGACAAATTTTAACCATTAAATGGTTTGATTGCTCTATCCAACTGATGTTTGTGAAGCTTAATTACCTCTACTACATTGCTAACCGTTTAACCCTAAAATTTGTTAAAGAAAAATTTTCTCATTTAAAATGTCTATTTGCAATCAATTACAGAGCAACAGAAGACTATTTATGAAAATGTATCACTGAACTGACTGGCTCAGTTATTGCGCCAGTTATTTCAGTGATCAATTTTCAAAAATAGTCTTGGTCTGCAACGGGAAATTTTCCGAGACTACTGCAGAAGCCGATTTTGTCCGTCTTCAGTGTTAAGGGGTTAAGCTTGCCAATGCTGAGTACTATGTCTAGCCATTTATACCAACATAGGTGACTTAATTAAGTGAAGCGATTCGAGAAGAATTAGTCCATTTCGTGCTTTCCACATCCTGTGTGAATGAAGATAACTTTTGATCGGCAAATATAACTGTATGCAAGAGAAAATGTATTACCTGTACCAAAACGTGAGGCATAGGCATCACTCAATCGTGACTGCGATGCTACCATCATCGAAAGGTTTTAAAGGTTTTTAATTCAGATTATTATCTAACAATTGCTTTAAAAATGGCACTTTGTTTCATGGTTTTAGATACTTTTCATAGTTTTGTCTTCTTCTTCTTTCTTCTTTTCGTTCGCTGATCATACCGCCAGTCCTGTAAGTGACTATCGACATGATCATAGTTTTGTTATATCACATGATTTTTTTTCCGGAACCATACATGAAGCAAAATATGGCTTTTGGCATAGCGATCCAAATGCCGTCTGCCGTTCGTCTGGTGGAAACGTTTGTGGGCTATGATGCTAGACGCTGTTGCTAGTTGTGAGTGGGCTACCCGTTAAATGCTAAAAGTACTGCGATGTCACAAATACCTATTTAATTCATCAAGGCTTATCTGATCTCAATAAAACTAGATTTGTTCTATAGCATCATTGCATTGTGTCTCCATCATAGGGAAAATGGTTTTCAAATTTTATTCCACGTGTTTACATGCTGTGGACCTTTATCTCTGTATGCACAAAGAATTAGACTGTTATGCCTTTTAATGAACATTTAACCCTTAGCACTCTGATGTCAAAATTTTTAATTTTCAGATTAAATTAAAAGACGAACTGGTGTTCATTTTTCTACAAATTTGGTGGAACATCGTCCACCAAAACTTTTGAAAAATGTACACCAGTTTCTCTTCTATCGACACAGGAAAAGATAGAATATTGCCCTCAGTGTGGTAAGGGTTAAATCATCAAGGATTTACTCAATAAAAATTCCCCCCCCCCCCTCCCATGTGTGATAGCATGCCATGCCATGACCTATACGATATCATACCATGCTGTAGCAGTCGTTATTTCATAACACCACCACATAGGATGTATGATAGGCGGCATAGCAAAAGGGCTCGAGATGCGGGACACAGTCTTCATTACCCTCACTCCGCAAGGGGAAGTGTTGTGATTGGGTCTCTGTGAGTGTCTGTCAGTCTGGAGCTGTATCTAAAACACTACTAATCTGATTTGGCTCAAATTTTAACACACCGAAGAAACTTGCGGTGCAAGTGGATTTCCAGATTTTGACCGTGATCCCCATAAGAGAATCCTGATCGGATCAAATTCTGAATCAGTAGATATCTCGGAAACTTCTGGTCTGATTTGGCTAAAATTTTAACACAGGAAAGGGTGACAATACACTACGATTCCACAACTTTTGGCATGATCCAGGAAAATCCAAACAAATTCTGAAAATCTGAAAAATTTTGGAAAATCCGAAACATATTTTACGGTGTGACAATGACTGGAGGGCAAGGGTCTGCAATCTGTGATTCTTGATTTCAGGTTGTAGTTACAAATAATTTTAATATGTTTCGCAGGCTTGGTATAAGGATGCATCTTAGCCCAAAGGTGTGCCAAATTTCAAAACTACACTATCTATCCTAATAGGTCATTCCTCCCAAAGTGGCAAAACTGTGACATAAGTATATTAGCCTATAAATTTAGCGCCGCAAATTTGGTCATGTTAGGGTTTGTTGGGAGAGTCCAGTGAGTAGTCTGTTCTACCAGCTTTATTTGTAGAATGAAACTGCGATTGACTCAACTCTCCACCTGCTCCCAAACATGTCAGAGATCTTATACTGTTCACCCTTTACTCCTCGAACTTGTTCAAGAAAATTTTAATTTTCTCATAGAAAATGTCCATTTGCAGACCAAGAGAAGACTATTTTTGAAAATTTAACACTAATGACTGGCTTGGTTATCGAGCCAGTCATTCCAATGGTAAATTTTCGAAAATAGTCTTCTCTTGGTCTGTAAATGGACATTTATCAAGACCACTGTAAATAGACATTTATCAAGACCTCTGCAAAAGCAGTTTTTGGCTGATGTGAGAGTTAAAAGTAATATAAGTAAGAATTATATCTGGGGAGGATCTGGTATGATGACTAACTTGGTAGCTACATTTTTGTACTCAAATGATCTGGCATAATCAAAAGTGGATTTGATAATCTAAACCGATTTTAGATCACTATCAGACGTCGAAAGTTGTTTGGCTTCTTTGATGGAGTGTGGAGTCGCATATATCCGACATGCATCAGTAGCCCTTTGACATAGCTTTTTGATAAGGTCTTCGACAAGTACTGTGGCTGCTGTGATGGCTTCCCCAGTGAGGAAGGAATGACCATTGTACTGGTTAGAATCAATATTAAGACAATTTATTACATGTGTAAAATGTAATATAAATTGAACGCAGGTTAAAGCAGTGCTATCATTTGTGACAAAGAGTGTCTCTGTCAGCTAAAATCTGATTTATATTTAAAAACAAGAAGAAATAAATTTCAATGATGTATTATTTCTCATGCAAATTTGGAGAGAGGGCAGACTCAAATGTAAATATTTTGGCACTCCTCGTCTCTATATAGCCTAAGATAAATTCTAAAACATTAAATCTTAGGCACTTGCTACGTGCATTGTTCATTCACCACTATTTTGATGTGGTACGGCAGATCTGGAGAGATATCAGCGCACACCAAATGTTCTGTAACTTGCGGCCAAAAGGCCACACCGCAGAGAAGGTCCCTCTAAAGTTGTTGGTGGATGGTGAACCTTACTTTCAATTTATATTATTACCCGTGGTGATATCTCCCGGAGTATACAAAAACTTGCTTGTGGCATTGAGCGCGGTCCTTAGAGATTCAAACTCAAAACCGAATTGCACTGTCTCTGGTTAGCAAGACTAGACCACCGTTGCTATACAGTAAGCAGTATTAAACTACATTAAATGGTAATTGGAATTGTCCGAACAGGTCGCGTCTCGAGTCTGGGACCTAAGACTTCCCAGTCCTCATGTTCTTCACCCGCTTTTAATACTACAACTACGACACAATGTTTTGTTGCTGCGATGTGAGTTGTCCCAAAATGTGGTGCAGTATAAATATAATCACATTCACGACAATAAGCACGTTAACGTAGATGGTCTTTATCGTAAAGGAGCTGCAAGTCCGAGTTCCTCGAGAACCCTTTTGTACACGCAGTGTCACCGTCATGTGCCCAGGTGCACTCATATCGCTTGGTGGTCCCAAATCAGGCCGTTCTGTACCCAGACAGACTGGTTTGGTTCGTACCCGACAGGGCGATCCGCGCAACACCACCCACTCCTAGTTTGGCACCTGGGTCAAACGATATCGCATACGCGGATCGCTTGCCACAGGGCGCACGCTAGGTGAGAATTATAGACTTCTCAGGTAGGCGCGTAGTCGAGAGGATACATCTTTCTCCATACCAGAGTCTGTCGTGTGTCACATCTTTCTCAATACCAGAGCCTCTGTCGCCTGCCACATCTTTCTCCATACCAGAGTCTGTAACCGGCCACATCTTTCTCCGTGACAGAGCCTCTGTTACCTTCCACATCTTTCTCCATACCAGAGTCTCTGTCGCCTGTCACATCTTTCTCAATACCAGAGTATCTTTCTCCATACCAAAGTCTCTGTCGCCTTCCGCATCTTGCTCCATACGAGAGCCTCTGTGACCTTCTACATCTTTCTCCATACCAGTGTCACTGTCGCCTACCACATCTTTCTCAATACCAGAGTCTATGTGGCATGCGACATCTATCTCCATACCAGAGTCTCTGTCACCTGCCATACCTACATCTCCGCCACCTGTCACATCTTTCTCCATGGAGTCTCCGTCACATTCCCCATCTTTCTCAATACTTGCATCTGTGTCACCTTCCACATCCTTCTGAATACTTGCATCTGTGGCACTTGCCACATCTTCCTCAATCTCTGCAACTGTGTCACCCGTTGTATTGTCAATTGTTGGTATTTTATCTGTTTTTTTATTTAACTTTAAAATTTCTATGCATATCCGGTCTGAGAGTTGCTTTAGAGTGAAGGATTTCATAAGCTTCCGCCCTTGCTCTGACTGTTCAAGAAGAGATTGAAATTCATGGTGTCGTGCTGCCTCTCTCCTATCAATAAATGTCTTTGCAAGTACGAATAAACAAATCTGTTCCTCTTTATTAAAAGATTGTCTTAAACCGTGTTCTGCAGCAAAAGATGATGTCGTACTAATTTGACTGGAGTCTTCAATATTAGGAAAGAGTGTTAGAATGTCTCCTTCTCTGACATGGCCAGGTTGATCATAACTAATTAGCATTTCTGGGATGTCTCCGGCTCTGGCTGCTCTCTCAACTTCCACTGTTAAGTTTTCACCTGGGAAGTCTTGATATTCATCTCTCACAGCATTGTCACCTGCCATCTCTTCATGCTCATCTCTCCTCATATTTTCAATTGCTGTCGTGATTATGGGGGAATTTCTGATCGATGATCTGATTTAAACATTTTTGAAATATTCTCGATACTTTTTTTGTTTTAAGGGCTATAATCTCTCAGTGTTAATTCAGAATGTGACATCTGTCTAGCTAGAGAAGTTGATGTTTCTGGGTGACTTTCTAACATTGCAGTCACAATTGATTTATGTATCAAGGAACCTGATAAGCGTCTGCCTAATACATCTTTATATGTTCTATTTACATAATTTATTAAACTTGATGAATCAACTTGGGTGTTTGTTGAAAACTTAATAAATACAACGTCATCTAATCTAAGACCCTCTTGATGATTTGCACTTGGAATATTACTGACTTTTTCTATATATGTCTCTATTTCTGCATACAGTTTCACTGGTATAGTCAATGTAATTGGCCCACTCGCTGCAGTTTAGCGATTAACCACAAGGATTCCTTTGTAATCCATTTCATTTTCTTTGAGGGATTTTGCTCCTCTAAATTCTCTGAAGGGTAGGTTAGCTGCACCCCAGGTTCTTTGACCAGTGGTCAGTAGTATTTCTAATGCTAAGTAAGTTATGATCGTATTATAAATTCTTGAGGAAATTGTGACCGCTTCACAATCCTTTAACCGCTTTAAAACCTGTTGCAGCAATTGTTAATCACTGCAATTTTCAATCTTTTCAACATTTGTAGGCATGATTTGGTTTGTGGCTGCTTCTGCAGCTTTCTCAGATTTTCGCAGGTTTTTGTAATAGATCTTGACCACCCGTTGATGTTCTCTTTGAATGTATCAAGTCTTTCCTTTGGAACCCTCCCTAATCTGTGGACAAATCGTACAAAGAGTTTGGGACTTAACAAATAAAGCTTTAATGTATTTGAGGCAAACATGTTGTTTGCCAATGATGGGGTAAGAAAATTCTTCTCAAAACGTTCTCAATTTGAATGCCTTTGTGGTGGCATGCCACATGGTTGATACTTGTTGTTTGTGCTGTTTGCGCATCCTCTGGCTTCTGACGCCACTGCCCATAGTGTCGAGCCATTTCTCAACAGTTCTTTTCTTTGTAAGCTAATGATTAGCACATCTAGGCCCATCTTAATGCATCACTGCACACCAGTTATATACTCCAGCTAATTTACATAAGTGTGCTGGTAAAGGACAATGATTGACTCACGTTCAACCTTTAACAACTTTGCTAAACTAAAGCATGCAGACAAAAAAATTAACTAGAGATATTTAGAAGCACTGTTGTGCAGGAAAGCCATTAATCGGTTTGAAAATGATTTTATTGAAAGTGAGACCACAACAGCTGTCAGTAAAATTAATCCAGATACTCAGATTATGTTATTGAACTGAATTTGTTATGTTACATGTATATGAAAATAACAAATCTTCGTCAAATTATTTTCAAAACATTTCAGAGTCTCAATTTTAATGTAGGCATTCACGAAAGATTTTGATCATTGATCACACAATGGTCGGTACGCTTGGTACAGTATGTTACTTTGTCAGTAGTTTCACACACTTCAGTAGTGAATTTTCAGTAGTTTGAGGAACCTTTCAGTAGTTCAGTAATGATTTAAAAAGCAGCAAAACACATGATTTTAAACAAGCCAAGAGAAGAATATCTATCAAATTTTACCACTGGAATGATTGGCTGTTATCGAGCCAGTGATTGTAGCTTCCAGGGCACGCGCCGCTCTGTATTTTCATCTTCCATGTCTGATTCGTACCCATGCGATACGTCAGGCCGATGATGCTGGTTAGCTGGCCTCGGGGATTGTGACGGGTTACCGCGCATCTCTGGTGTCCACAAAGACCGACCTCTAGAGTCGGTGGAACGATCACGTTCCAGTGGTGCCGTGCGACCATTGCCGCAGAAGTTGAACATCACCGTGTCATCTCAGCTGTTTGTGTTACCTGTGTATCGATTCATTATACCCCGCCAAAAAATTTGGCATGGTATTATGTAATGGTGCCATCCGTCCGTCCGGGCGGGCGACAGAGTGGTTTCCGGATGATAACTACATTACTGTTTGTCGGATCGCATTGAAACTCTATAGGGTGGTTGGACTAGGTCTGTGGAAGAAACCCATCAAAATTGACGATGAACCGAAATCCAAGATGGCCACCAGCCACCGGCGGCCATCTTGAAAATTGGTTTCCAGATGATAACTCTGTTGCCGTTTATCGGATCGCTTTGAAACTGCATAGAGTGGTTGGACTAGCTCTGAGGAAGGAACCTCTCGAAATGGAGAAAATTGGTTTCCGAATGATAACTCTGTTACTGTTTATCTGATCGCTTTGAAACTTCATAGAGTGGTTGGACTAGGTCTGGGGAAGAAACCTATCGAAATTGACACTGAACCAAAATCCAAGATGGCCGCCAGCCAAAATAGCCGATCTTTAGAAACACTTTAAAAAATCTTCTCCGAAACCACTTGAGGAATTGATTCAATAATCATAACACGTCATCTATTGCAACGGTAGACCCAAATTTGTTCAAGGCAACCTGATTGGCCTATTTGCCTCGCAGCCATCTTGGATGACCTAGTTTTCGCGAAAATGACTTCTTCTCCCGAACCGCTGAAGGGATAGGTCTGAAATTTGGTAAATATGCTTAGGGACCAAGGTCCACTCACGTTTGTTCAAGGGAAGTTCGTACATTAAAAAACATGGTCGCCATCAACCAATCAAAATTTAGCGTTTGTTGGTCATAATTGGCGTTTTTGTATTTGATGTATCTTGATGGCGAAAAATGCTTATCAGTGTGGCGAGTTCAAATATGCCACTTTCGAGACTATCGGATAAACGGTTTGGTTGCCGTCTTGGTTTGTTGTCTTCACGTCATAGGCTCCCATAGTAAAGCAATTGGCCCATGGTAAAGCAATGGGGAATTCTTGGCACGGGAAGTTTGTTTGTTAAAAACATGGCCGCCATCAACCAATCAAAATTCAGCGTTTCTTGGTGATATTGGCTTTTTTGTATTTGATGTATTTTGATGGCGAAAATTGCTATATATATGCTTATCAGTGTGGCGAGTTCAAATATGCCACCTTCGAGACTGTCGGATAAACAGTTTGGCTGCCATCTTGGTTTGTTTCCCGCCATAGGCTCCGATAGTAAAGCAATGGGCCCATAGTCAAGCAATGGGGAATTCTTTAAACGACTTCTTCTCAAGACCCACTGTGCCGATTTCAATTATATTTCCGAGGAAGCATTCATAGGGCATAGAGATCTAATTTTGTTCAAATGAACCCAATCGGCCAATTTGCGCGGCGGCCATCTTGGATTTAGGCCGATTTTAGGAAACTTTTTTTAATCTCTGAAACCGCGTGGGGGATTGATGCAAACCTCATGAAATATGATTTATGGCAAGGGAACTTGATTGGTCAAATGGTTCGGCAGCCATCTTGGTTAACCTAGTTGTAGCGAAAATAACTTATTCTCCAGAAGCGCTGAAGGGATCGGGCCGAAATTTGGCAGATATGATTAGGGCCTAAGGGCCATTAAAGTTTGTTCAAGAGAAGTTGATCCATCAAAAAACATGGCCGCCGTGGGCCAATCAAAATATAGCATGTTTGGTGGCCATATTGGATTTTTTTATTTGATGGATTTTGAGGCCGAAATTGGTTTTATGTGTTTTTGGGTATTCTGATCTCAATTTTGTCCACATTATCAGTATCATGTGCAGGTATACATGTGCTTTTTTCGCGGCCAAAAAATTCTTCATTACAGAGTTATCCACCTTTAAATATCTTAAAGCCGATACATAAACTGCATTGCCAATCATTTCTTGTCAACGCAATTCCTACAGTTTAGCTCTGATTCCTTTGAAATTTGGTAAGTGTTATCAGTACCACTTGAAGGTGTGCATGTGCCATCATCCATCTCTAACAATCATTTCTTGTCAATAAAACTCCTAGAGGTCTCAATGGATTAACTTTAAATTTCGTTCACATTATCAGTATCATGTGCTGATGTGCATGTGCTTTTTTCGCGGTCAAAAAATTCTTCATTACAGAGTTATCCCCCTTTAAATATCTTAAAGCTGATACGTAAACTGCATTGCCAATCATTTTTTGTCAACGCAACTCTTCCTACAGTTTAGCTCTGATTCTTTTGAAACTTGGTAAGTGTTATCATTACCACATGAAGGCGTGCATGTGATAACCGTATACCTGTACGTCCATCCGTCTGTCCAAAATGTATGTATGTCCATCTGTCAGTCCACCCATCTCTGACAATCATTTCTTGTCAACGCAACTCCTAGAGGTCTCAGTAGATTATCTTTAAATGTCGTGCACATTATCAGTATCATGTGCAGATGTGCATGTTCTTTTTTCGTGTCCAAAAAATTATTCTCTGCAGAGTTATCCTCTTTAAATATCTTAAAGCTGATACATAAACTGCATTTCCAATCATTTCTTGTCAAAGGAACTCATACAGTTTAGCTGCAATTCTTTTGAAACTTGGTAAGTGTTATCATTACGATATGAAGATGTGCCATCCAGATTCTTGTATGTCCACCGGTCTGTCCCAAATGTATGTTCATCTGTCGGTCCATCCTTGTCAACGCAACTCATACAGTTTAGTTACAATTCTTTTGAATAGCGTAAATCTAGTCATTACCATCTGAAGATGTGTATGTGCTTTTTTCACAGCCATAAAATTATTCATTACAGAGTTATCACCCTTTAAATATCTTAAAGCCAATACATAAACTGCAGTACCAATCATTTCTTGTTAACACAACTAGCTGTGATTCTTTTGAAACTTGGCAATGGTTCTCATTACCACTTGAAGATGTGCAGGTGCTATCCGTATGCCTGTACATCCATGCATCTGTATACTGGAATGTATGTATGTCGGTCTGTCAGTCCGTCCATCGCTGACAATCATTTCAAGATGTCAACACAACTCCTACAGTTTAGCTACGATTCCAGAAGTCTGTTTGATTGACATTAAGGGAGTCTACTCCATCCAGAAACCTGGACTAGAGTAGAGAGTTGAGGTTCTTGCATTAGAAGACATTAAATGCAAGATTAGAAATGTTTTTCTGGCGCTAAATGTAAGTAGATTTATTTAGCAAGTGGTGATTGAACAATAAGCATGTTTATGTGTTTAATAAAATGACAGACAAACCCTAGTGGGGTCTGTGGTCGTTATCTCCCCTAAATACTTAAAATTCATTAAAATTGTCTTGTTTGTGCCAGATCTTGAAGAATTTTGAACCTATACTCTCAATTCCTTTGTCATTGAATATATTACTTGAAGAAGCAATGCTATGATTCCATTTTGAAGAAATTCATCCATATTTTCCTGAGTTATCTCCCTTGAAAAACTTGAAATTCAGCAAAGTTCTCTTGTCCGGGCATAATAGCTAAACGGAATTGAACCTGCAATTGCATATTCTATCTTTCAAGATTTATAATCGGGTGAAGGTTCGTTTCCAAAGATCACCTTTTCTTGTTCTTTAAAACCGGTCATCTTTTTGTATAGTCTCGCTTATACACATGTCTTTTTAACTATTTTTTATTGGTATTGCAGCATTATCAGGTTGCGCTGAGCGCTTCCACGAAGTTTGGTGATTATTTTCCATATTTAGACACCAATTCGCAAAACAGACTGAAATCGACTGTGCACAAAATCTCATACAACGATCACAGAAATATATATTACCACAACATTAATGTTACAATATTTTGATAAAAACGTATTATATGAAAATATTGTTTTGATTTTCTCACTTTGAATGGATGATGTCCGATTTACGCAAAATGCGAGCGTTTCTATTCAGGAGGATTATAATTATGACCCTGACTATTGTTGCCTAAACAAAAGATCTAGAAATAGACGACAGTGTTATTTTATACACCCTTGTGTCGCTAGATGATTTATCACTGGATCGTATGTCGCTAGATGATTTTTCGCTGGACTATCTATAAACTGATGGCTGGCTGGGTGGATTTATGGATGATGATTACTGACTGACTGGCTGGATGGATGGATGGAGGTATGGACAAGTAAAAAAAATCACTTGTTATAACTACATTTTTATTTAGCGTCATAAATTGTCCTAATATAAATGTTATTAAATACATCGAATATATAAAAATAATTTTATACATTAAATCTTTAACAAATATGATGCCGCATCAGCATATTCAATGACTGTCTTAGTGTTGTTGGCAAGCTGTGTCTTCAGTGTTGTGAGTCTCTGGTCTATGTTTCCATATCAGGTTGTCTTCTTTGGTGGCTGGGCTCCGGCTTCTAACTGTGCCTTCTTCACTTCGTTTGCCGCTTGCTCCGTCTTCAGTACTGTCAGAATCTCAAAGATATATAAATGCACCTTCATTGCCATGTTCTTCAGTTTTCGGTGCCAGCCTTCCAGGCGGTTTGTCATTCTTGGGCCTTCATTTTCATAGTGGTTCCACATTGATGGGGTGAAATGGCCTGTCATCCATGTTGCCGTCGCATAATCAGCTAGTTGGCTAGAGGTTTCTGTGTCTGGTGATCCTGCCATCGCATGTATCCACACGTCGTCGATTTGATCTTCCGGAACTAGAGGGAGGACGCTGATTCTTCGTACAAATTGATATAGCTCAGGATCGTACACAATGTGAATTCCCAATTTCTGAACTTGACGTCAAATGCATTGAGAGAAATTAAAAAGCATCCCATAATTTCCGCATCTGGAAAAACCTTGTGGACGGCATTGTGTGCTGCCTTCTCAAAATCAATCTGGATTCGGCATAGGCGTAAAAGATGATATTGTTTGCTTGCATGGCATCGGCGAGGAGACGAAACATTCTTCTGTACATTCATTGAGACTTGTCTGACAAGAAGCAAAAAAACAAAGGAAATATCTGATATCCGTAAATCGTTGGCAAATGTAGCGAAGCTGAGAATCTTGTCGTCGTCTCAATTATCGGACAAGGGTAAATTGTCACTCGATAGCATCTTTGTTCATTATCCCTTGAGGTGCATCTCAGATCTTCGTGGCAGTAAGGATGGTGTCTTCTTGTGTCGTTGTCTGTATAGTGTGTCCTTGATTTCCTGGAAGATCGGCATCCTGTCTGGCAAGTTCTGGGTCGTTTACGTGCACCTCATGTGTACGTAGACTCACGATTTCATCCCTGTAGATGGACAGCATCGGTGCTATTTCATGACATGCTCGCTTCCGTAATTTCTGCACCACGTTGGCGACGGCTACAGTACAGTTGTTGGGGCCATGGTTGTGGTCACTTCCAATCTTCGATATAATGTTGTTTCTCGTACACCGTGTTGTGGGACAGCTACGTGCAGAACATTTCCATGCTGTCCACTCTTCTGTTTTGTTGTTAACCCGGTACGTATATCCATTCTTCACTAGAAGACGTCTGCCTTTCTGCGAAGGAACAAATCTTATCTCTGTAGCTGTTTGTGCCATGATATAACTATCAGTAAGTTGATAGCTACGGAATGTAATTCTTATCTATATATTTGAGGAAAGAGCCCATGTGAGTGAAACCAATCACACATGAGCTGAGATGAATATTTTTTAGTCGGGAGCATCAAATAATTAAAACAGATTTATGGGTTCAGTTAAACACAAATTACTCATCATTGATGATGAGTTAAAATCGGTAAATATGTGCGCGTCCAACGGAGTGCTAATCACTGAATGGGTCATAGGCGGCGAGGGTTATTTTAGTCAAAGAGAGCACTGCCTTTTGTTAGTCAGGCGCATAATAGGTAGTCACTATTCCCTCTCACCTTTAGCTTAATCCAAAGTAGGCCAAATGCGAATAGACAAGTTTTAAAAGTAGGCCAGTTACGAATGAACTGCCAGGCCTAAGCAGTTTGTGCCTTATATACTCCCCAGGGACTAGCGAAATTTCTACAACTTGTACATAGTTGCTAGGAAAGAGTTGGCCTCAGTTTGCCGGAATGGAATTACTTGTGCCATGGTGGTTGTCCGCAGTTGGCCACGTTAGAACTAGTTGCATCATTGTAGTTGTCCACAGTTGGCCGCTTTCGAAAGAGTTGCATCCTATGACGTCATTAGGAGGGGAGCTTCATGGTTGGCCGCAGACAATGCAGTTGGCCACTTGCTTGCTGGCCAAAATGATAGCCTGTTGGCCGCTTGTTGAGCGGTTGGCCGCTTATGTGGGGGTAATAGTTGTCCACAACCATTTCAAGGCCTTTGACCCTATCTAGCCCGGAGTCGGGTGATTCGAACCCTGGATGTAGCTCGGGATCGGGACTAGCTAGAGGGGATGGGGTGTGGGCCAAGTAGTCCTGGAGCCAGTTAAACCGCTCCTCTGGCGCTGGGTCAGCCAAGAGGTTAGCCATTTCCTGGTCCAGCTCTCCATGGCGGGCGTCAGTTGGTGGGGGGATGGCGGGAGATGCAGGTGTAGGTTCCGGTTGGGGTGTGTGTGGAAGGGTTCGGCTGGTCAGTAGCGAAATTTCTCCAAATGTTCAGCTGGAATGACTAGTGTTGTGGTGAAGTAATTAGCTGTTATGTCTGCACATTCCGGTGTGAATTTGGGAGACAAACGTAGATGTCTACAAATTTCTGATATTCTGCGGATTGTTTTCCTGCACTTTCCACATGACCAGAACAAGGCTTGGCGATGTACTTCTCAGATATGTCAACTTAATCCGGTTTTGTCTGTGAAGTTACATAAGCAAGTGTTGCAAACTCACGGTGCCGTTACTAAACAGCAAGGTAGAGATAAGTCCATTGTAGTGTGACGTCAAACGCCAGCGTGATGTTATTGTAGAGTGTGAGGTGTAAGGTGTGCGATGTTATAGCTGAAACCTCTCTGGAATGGGAGGATAAGGTAACCTAGTTAAGAAATGCTGCAACTTGCAGTGATGCAGTGGGTTACCAGTCAGTATGGTTGATGCCGATTGGGTCCATAGTATGTAACTGGTGGATCCAATAAGATTGTGTGGTAGTATTCAGTGGTCCGGTACTATACATCAGTGTAGTCATGACCAGGGAGGTTGAAGTGTGATGCGACTGGTATGTCTTTGGTGTTTTTTATATTTTTTCAAAGCCCTATTGTAGCAATCTATCAGATTGTCCAGTGGATAACCCCTGTTCTCATAGTGGAGAAGGTTTCCTTGGCATGTCTCAAAGTATCTATTTAACCGAGCCCTAGTGGTAAACTTTAAAACATACTACTCTTCTCAGCATGCAAATAGACACTAGCTAAGTACAAATTTTAGTTTTCTTTACCATTACCGCTTTAATGGTCAAGCCGGTGGAAAAAAAATCAGTGGTAAATTTATAAAGATAGTCTACTAAAATAAAAATATCTAGAAAAATATTGACCATCAAAATGTTTAATTGATATATCAAGTAGTCTTTTGTGCGCTTTGAGGCGCTGTTGACACAAGATGGGTTAAAACCAGTTTGATATGCACTCTTTGTCCTTGACGCTAAGGTTGTTTCCCACAATCCCTTTACAACCGGTTGGAGTGCAAAAAATGTCTGCCGTTGGAGGAACGGTACAAGGAGTGGCACAAACTTGTGGGGCCCGGTCAAGCCACATGCATTACATGCATGCACGAACATACAATTTTGTCTACTACATTCACCAACATTAAAGTTATTACAAATTTCTTTGCCATTAACCATTTAATGGTCATACTGGCCAAAACCGTCCTTTGCTATGGTCTTGTGGAATGTCCATTTACAGGCCAAAAGAATACAAATTTTTGAAAATTTACCACGGGAATGACTGAGCCAGTCATTCCAGTGATAAATTAAAAAAAATTCTATTCTCTTGGTCTGTAAATGGACATTCAATAAGAAAATAACAAAATTTTCTTGACCAAATTAGACTATTAAAGGGTTAAACTTTACACGAATTCGCCCATAACAGTCACTATTTGTCCATGCTGCTGTTGATTGTGGAGCAAATTGAGGTGAGAATAGGGAGTAAATAGCCTCCTATATGTTGATTGTGGGCAAAATGATGCACTTTGGGTTGGCCTTTGCATTTCCTATGATGATATTTAGCAGAGCACTGTCTCTAATGGAACAATCAATGTTAATAATATTGTCTCTAAGGACCGTCGCTGCACATACAGAAAACTGCCTATGGTAGTCATAGAACCTAGCTCCATATATGTTAGAGATCTCCACAATGTTCTCTTCATACATATCTAGCACAGCCACTGTGTTACCTCTCTCTGGGACTGCTGTGACACCCTCCTCATTCACATCTGCTTTCATCTCCGCCACAACTTACCCACGTTGCTCCTGGTAGACATCTGCCACCATCACCAGTCCTCCCGTTCTGTTGCTGATGCTGTCGCCTCCGTCTGCGGGTCCTCCGTCTCGTGATCTTTTTGTGCCGGACCAGATCTTGCCGCCATGCTGGCATAAGACTCACAAGGCCTTACCGGTGATAAAGATGGCACTTCTTACATGTCCTATGGATGAGCATTTAATACAATATGGTTGATGGCCACCCATAGTCAACAGGAACATGGTATCCTCGAATGTACCCAGAGGGGTGATCTCACCCATCTGGTCCTGTGACACCTCCATCTCCACTACTCTAACACCGCACCGCACCTTCACGGCGTTAACTGGGACCTCTTCATGATAGACGTCTAGTATGTTATCATAATCATCAAAGAAATCTGTCGAGAAACTGTTACTCACTTTGTATTGAAGGCAGTGAACTTATTTGTTACTTTTTGACAGCTCGCTAATGTGAAGAGAAATTCGCATCTGTCCTATTCCAGGAAAACCAGTGATACCCGTTCATGTGCCAATCATTCCGATGTTAAAACCACATAGCATGTGGCCATTCCATGTACCGTATCGACATCGACACTCAGAAAAAATGGAGGGGAAGGCAAACGATACCCAACCCCACAGCAACACAAAACTTTATACCAACAGGCAGACACAATAAAATATAGTCGAAATCAAGAAAGCTCCACATGTACGTGCATGTAAATCCAATAAACAATTTTGAAAATTTGAAAAAGCTCATTCATCCATGGACTTAAGAGAAACCAGAATTAATTAAAGGTGTTCGAATCCGCCACCAAATATGGTACCATGGTTTTTTTATGACGGGTGGTCCGGTGTTTCTGTATTTGGTATTAGCTAGCGACAGTTACAACCCGTGTACCAACCGGGATCTTCCTTCTAGCTGAGATAGATGGAATGGATGACACAATGCTATATTCTATTGAAGATGACTCGTTTACTGAACATTCTTAATTTTATGGTTTACACAGTCATATAATTCCTAATTCTAGTCATGTGTCGCTTAGGTTAACTTTAGCTTTTGAATGACCTTTTCGCAGAATTGATACAGTTGCCATGTTATCACACATGAATCTATACGATGTCGCATCCCGAAGATGGCCGCTACCACAATAGGGTACATCTCTTTGAATGCAATTGAAATCTCTTTATCGTTGCGAATGTCATTAGTCAATTTTCTGACTACGATTCCGAGAACATTCCCCTAGAAAGAACCCCCAAAACCTATCATACCTGATGCATCTGTGTAAAAGCTAAGGTCATAAACACTTCAAATCATGAAACATGGAGACTATTCCAGTTCGATAAGAATGCCAACCACATCCGTATTTCTTCAATATATTCATCATTGATTCTAATATGGTGTTTTAAATTTTGTACTGTAGTGGAGAGTTATCAAATGGGACACAAAGGCTCTGACAGGTATAATGATGAAGCAATTGTAACAGTTCCCTTTTTGTAACAGATTTTCGGCCCTGTAACGATATTAGCATATCAGTTATTCGAGTCAGTTTATCATCAGTAAGCCTAGCTTCCATCTTTGGTGAGTCTAGAACAATACCCAAGTATTCCATGACAGTATCAGGTCCCTTAGTTTTGTATTCAGACATTGGGATATTCAACCTATTAAAAATAAGATGAAACAGTACCATATTGAGGTCCCCACATCTGTCAGGATATTCAAAGGTATTAAAATCGTCCAAGAGATGAAGGATGTGTTCGATACAATAATTGTTTTGCGCTATCCAGCATATGGCTAATGACAATGAATCTAAGATCTAAGGGTTGGATCGGCACCCAAAGGTAAGATGTGTATATACATAATATTTTCAACGCCATTTAATACAAAAGAAATGCTTTTGTGACGGTAGAATTGGCACTAATTTAAAAGCATCAACAATATCAGTTTTGCACATTGTTGTGTCTTCGGCTACTGTCTGTAATATCTTGATAGTGTCGGGTTCTTTGTCTAACTTCAAGAACACAAATATTTTAAAACAAAACAAGAGAATCCAACTAATTGTATGCTTTACTAAACTCATTATTTGGTAGTGCAGTTTACTTTATATACAACTATATACAACAATATTTAAACCTTAGTGGTTCAACGTGCCATGGTTGGTCAGTGTTCAGTGAATAATGGCCACCCCCATCGTATTGTCCTGGGCCTTTTATAGGTTTGGGCAATATGCATGTTTCAAACACCGGCGTGTTCCCGTGATTCTCTCGCGTGTCTCCGCTCTGCGTGTCGCCCGCACGGCGTGTTAGTGGACACGGTGGAGATTATCAGAGATATTCAGGTATTTAAAGTACACATAACCTTCCCTATAGCCCCGGCCAGTCTGTGACCTAAATCTAATGCTCTGGTATGCTGCTGCTGCTGCTGCTGCTGCTACTCTCACTCTCCATTCAGTTAGTACACACACACACACACTCACACCCAGGCATAGCAGCATCCAAGGCATCAATAGCTTATCTCCCCTTATGAAATATCTGTAAGCAGTTTAAATAATTCTCATAATCAGTCAGAAAAATACCCTAACAATAGCATCATCGATTTTCACATAAAATAAATGGCAGTTCTCCTTGTCAATTAAGTCATTGATGCTTGGATTGTTTTTATTATCATAGGGAGAAGAGGTCTAAAATTAAACGGGGGTTTCCCCGAATATTTCTCAGTTGCAATACCTATAGGACTGACTTTATATGATTCAAAGTGCAGGATCTCGAGAGGGCCAGACAAATAACCTTTGGATACCTTATGCTCAATTAATTTGTCAACTACCAATGGCTGTGTTGTGGCTGAAAGTAGATTTTTGCATTCCTTATTCATAAGAGCAACACCATGATATCGAACCGATCCCTCAATCCCTTGGACAAATAGGTGGTGAATTCCTTATTTCGATGATTGCGTAATTCATGTTCCAGTTGATCAATATTAATCAGAGTATAGGTTTGCTCACCTGGAGCTCTCTGACAGGATGTCAGCCATGGGTTGGCTGGTTTTTAGCTCTATCATCTTTAGAATTTGTTGTCTAGATTTACATATTCTAACTGTGTGACCTGGTAACCCACAATTTACACATGTGTGTATGTATATACAATTAGATTTTGTGCAAGTCCCCACAGCAATTATTACAAATTTCCATCCCATTTATCCTAATTCTAGCCCGCTCATACAAATTTTTGTTGTCTGGTTGTTGTCCTCTTGCCATGAAATTTTGATGTAGCATGTTCAGTGTTGGATTGTAGCTCCTGGCATTCCAAGCCTGGGGTCAGTTACATTTAAATGTAACTAGTTACAGTTACATTGCACTATGTCAGTTACAGTTACATTTGTTGAACAATGTAACTTGTTACATTTCAGTTACTTTGCATAATGTAACTAAAGTTACATTACTGTCTCATTAGTTACTTTGACTGATAATTATTCTTAAGGACTATATTGACATCTTTTGCATATTTTGTGGAATAATAATTAGGCATTTTGTACTGCTACAACATGCAAAGCGTTGTTTTATTTATGCAGACAGGTTTTTTAGGAAATAGAAGTCCCAGCGAATTCCTAAAATTTGGGCTTATATCACCCACAACAGTCATGATTCGCGCACTAGGACAGGCTAGTTTTAAAGAATGACACATCAAGTGGCTGTAGTAGATGTGTTAAATGGGGAGGTAGGCACATAATAGTTATATTGTGTCTCTTTGTGAGTTCAAGTGCATGCAAAGTTTCATGAAGCCATAATACCAGTCATTCCCTGCGTACTCGGCTGCTCTCCATTGGTTGACAACTTTCAAAATGAATAGAAGTTATATATTTATATGTACAGAAATATGTAGATTTTCAGCAATGTATGAGTTAGGTTTTAACACATTTCTGTAATTTCTAACGTTACCGTATTTCCCCAATTTCTTTTTTTACCGTAGTTTTGTAGTTCCGTATTTTGCAAGCTATTTAAGCAGAATTTCTATTCCAATTAACAATAAAAGATTTACTTACTTTTGAAGACTATACACAGCTAATCGTCTGCGTCAGATGGCAGTCAGTCAGTCCGCCATAGTGAGCGTATGCGAATGAGTGATCTAGCCAATATATATCCTAAATCTATTGTTACAATCTAAAAATAAAGACGCGCGAAATCTCTCTCTCTAGTTAGCGGTTGGAGACCACAATCCCTTGAGCAAAATGCCCGCGCCTATGGGCAATTCTAGACGCAAAGTTCAAAGTTGCTTTATTTCATGGTTTTTCTATATAAATAGAATCTAAACAGGCAGTCCATCAAAGGCATGGCCTATTGAGCGATGGACTCCTTCTTACACACATTACAAAACATTTATACGTTAACATATATATGACACACAAGACAGTGGCACAATGACAGAATGCTAAAAAGCTACCTTGATATGAAAACTTATACAGGGACTTGACTATCTTTCTGGGATTATTAGCCAGTAAATTAACCTATTTAGGGATTTTATTAGCCATACAGATTTTCGGTTAGAAAAGATATGAGTCTCGCCTCAGACTTAGAATGTACAATAGATTACATTTAGGTAGGCCCATATAAACATATAATCACGCAAATATATATATGTGTGTATATATATATATATATATATATATCTATACACACATACATATATGCATATACATACACACATATATATATATATATCTCCAGCAGCATTGGCGCATGCCATTACTGTAATGTTTGTCTTATCTCCACTACATATTGACCAAATGTTTTTTGCTTTTTGCACCCAACCACCATAGCCAGTCTGAAATCAAGCCCTACACCAGTCTCGTCACAGTTATAAATTAGCTCTGGATGATCCAATATGTCCATCTCTCGTAGAAGTTCATCCATGGTCGCATAGTAATTGTCAATGACAGTCGCATTCCCCATTACCGCTCTTGAATGGCAGAGTTTTTCTGGCTTTCGCAAACTCAGATTCGGGTGGCGTTCCATGAAGCCATAATACCAGTCATTCCCTGCGTGCTCAGCTGCTCTCCATTGGTTGACAACTTTCAAATTTCTACCAGGTGAATATCTCTCAACAATTGACAACGCCATCTCCTTAATCTGCTTTTACATTTTACCGACGCCACGTTCGCAACATTTGATTAAATAGTCTTCCAATTTTATTTCCTCAGTCTCATGTAGTATAGTTTTTTGTCCAACCTTAGCATCTATCGAGATTCGCCCTTTGATCTGATCACGCAAAATCATTTCAGGAACTGAATACATTCTAGAGAGCGAACGAATCGATGGACCCGATCTGCCTGCGTATTCACCCACTGCCTTCGACAGATTCTCCCTACAGTATAACAGTCTTCTTTTTGCCCTCGGTTCTTTGCCCTTAGTCGTAAGTGGGGGTGGTGGTGGTGGCAAGTTGTGTTAGCGTCTTTTAATGGTCACCGTCTACCGGTACGACATGTCACCTTCTTTCCTGATGCCATACCCAGTCTGAAATTATAATATATAAGATAGATAGATAGATAGATAGATAGATAGATAGATAGATAGATGGATGGATGGATGGATGGACGGATAGATAGATAGATAGATGATAGGCAGGTAGGTAGGTGGGTGGGTAGGTAGGTAGTAATATGGTTAAGGCGCTGGCTCAGAATTGAAAATATTTTTTATTTATTTTATTGCCTGAGATTTGTTATTTTTGTTTTATAGAGGCGATATGGCCTTACAAATATTAGACAACTTTAAGATGATGATGTTTGTCCAGTTAATTTAGATTTTACCAATATGTCACGTAGATTCGGATTTTTCCTAAATGCTATTACTGGGCGCAAATTGAGAGGTTGTCTTAAATTATTCTGTAATTTATGATATTCATCTTTCAAAATTTCGGAAATTTCTACATTTTTTCTATTATATGTCAGAGTGAATGGAATTATTTCACGCTGATCAGCAAGACCGGGGTCCACATTTATGCCCCTCGGCCATTCTGTTTCTAATTGCTTAATCCAAAATGATTCTCTAAGTTTCCTTTGTTTATCAGTTTCGTCAGTGGTATTAGAGAGGTGGTTGTTCAATGGGTATAATTTCGAAGTCCCGAGCGACTGAATGGCCAGGAAGGTTAAAGTGTTCAGCGACATGCGTGTCTTTTTCATGTCTAATATCGCAAAGGTGTCTAGTAGCTCGCCATCTTAATGGGCATTTGGTTTCACCGACATATTGCTTTTGGCACAATTTACAAGATATTACATAAATGACATTTTCGGAATCGCAATCTAAATTAGACTGAATTTGAAATTGGTTTTTTTTTTTTGAAAGCTCATAAAAGTTTTTTGATTTGGAAGAAGTAGGTCTAATTTACACCTTTTCTTTCCACATTTCCGAGATTCTCCTGCGCCTGTGATTGGACGATTGTGACGAATCTTGGTAGCCCTGTGATCCGCAGCATTATCAGGGATAGTTTCCAAATCCTGTAAAGTTTCAGACTTAATTTTGCGCAAAAATCTAGACGAATAGCCTCTCGGCTTGAGGGCCTTGAATAAGAGAGAGCATGCAGATTCAAAGTTTTTTCTATCACTCGAATTTCTATGAAAACGGATGATTTGTGATTTTACAATTCCTTTAAAGGTATGAGGTGGATGGAAGGATTTCTTGTGAAGTAGTTGATGAGAATCTGTGGGCTTAAAATATACTTTATAATCAAGGTGTCCCGTTGTGTCATATATTACACCTTTGTATAGCGTTAAATCTAAAAAGTCTACGGACATTTGGTCAATGTTGGCTTTTAGCTTGATATTCGGGTCATGATTGTTCAAAATGGTGAAAAATTCATTAAATTCTTCCTTTGTATGATGCCAAATAGTGAAATTATCATCGAGGTACCTGCGATAAAAGAGAGGCTGTTTCGGACATTTGCTAAGCGCATCCTCCCACTCTGCTACATAGATGTTGGCAAAACTCGGACTGAAACGTTTACCCATTGCGCAGCCGCAAATTTGTTGGTATGTTTCACCCGCGAATTCAAAATCATTGCCCTTTAAGCTTAGCTCTAAGAGAGCTAATATTTCGCCAGTGGGCCTATTGTTATCAGGGTATTTTTCAAACGCTTTACGGACAGAATTCAGACCTTTTTCGATGTCAATGTTTGTGTACATTGCATCGATGTCGAGCATAATCAAAAATGAATTTGGAGGTATCGAGATCTCAGAGACCTGCGAGAGAAAGTCTTCAGTATTTTTCAAGAAGCTAAAATGTCTATTCGCAATTGGTTGTAGGTGATAATCAAGGATTTCACTGATCCTATAGGATTCAGAACCACAATCCGATATTATAGGTCGTCCTGGGGGTATCATAGGATCTGACCAAGAATCAACAGGCTTATGGATTTTGGGTAACAGATAAAATGTACCGGGTTTTGAATCTCGTTTCGCAACGAGGTATTTAAACTGTTTCTGCGTTAATCTCTTGTTATCAACCATATTTTGGAGAATTTCATTAAAATTGTCGCAGTTATTTTGCCAGAGTGGTTCGTCTAATTTTTGGTAATGTTCTGGATTACTGAGTTGACGATGCACTTCACGAATGTAGTTGTCTTTAAGCATTATTACAGCAGCAGATCCCTTATCAGCAAGTTTAATGACAATGTCATTGTTTTTACGCAATCCTGTTACGGCTTGACATTCCTCATATGACAAATTTTTATGATTTTTCGGGAATTCAACATTTTCAATACGTTCTCTTACAATTTTTATACTGTCGGAGATTGCTGGGTCTACTAATTTTGGGTCTGGTGCCCAGCCAGTTCTTTCAACGAATGGCAGAATATTACTTTTCGAGTTTCGAAAAAAGTCAGCTAATTTGACACGGTGGGAAAATTCAAGAACTTCCATTGAGCCATTATCTAAAAGTGCATCTATACCTAATTTGGGCCTATGAGTTGGGACAAATGTTAGGCCACGATTGAGTATTGATTTTTCTGCTTCAGTTAATGTAGCGCCAGTGAGATTAACAATATCACTACCCAGCCTGATACCGGGGTGGTTAGTACCCTGACCCTCAGTTAGTTTAAATTAAGAAAAGTTAACCAGCTATAATACAATGCATTAGTAGTTTTTTCACTCCAATGGGTATTATCCTGGACTACTTCAAACTCAGAAATTGGTAGACTAGGGATGACAGAGACCTTTATTCAGGGATTCTACAGATGAATTGATAAATGCTAAGGTCCTTTTCTGCTGTGCAGTTTGATGTTGAGAGTAGTTCAGTTTAGTGAAATAACC
Organism: Chaetoderma sp. LZ-2023a; assembly: GCA_034401795.1. NCBI lineage: Eukaryota > Metazoa > Mollusca > Caudofoveata > Chaetodermatida > Chaetodermatidae > Chaetoderma > Chaetoderma sp. LZ-2023a. Next base: position 52,774,998 of record CM067375.1, read on the forward strand.
CTTTGCATCTGGAAATTTTGAACGAATGGTACTGAATAGGAGTTGGACTCGTTGGGCAGTTACAGACATAGGTTCATCCTTATCATTTATGCCAATGTTTATGATGATTTTCTCTGGCTGATAGGAGTCCATGTATTTTTTTTACAATAGTCCTAGCGTGGCACAATTTTGCCCCTGGATAGCAGGCTATCTGGGTGTCTGAATGGGGTTTCACATTTATATGGCTTAGATTGGAGGAGCCAAGGATCAAGATTTTTTTCGTCAAGACGGAGTCGCTATTCATTTTTGTGGTCTACCTAGGGTTGGGCGATTTTTCGATATTATCGTCAATATCGCGATATACCGAATACCGATACCGAAATCGTCATAATTTCGAAAAATCGTAAATATCGTCAATACCGACAGGACGATATTGCACTTTTAACTGTGAGCATAATATAAATAACTAAGTTAGAAATGTCATACTCTTACCTCTATTCGGTCCAGTAATAGTCTTTAAGTAATAATCCAGTCTTTGGCTACGGTAATAAAAACTTAATAAACTCCAAAATAATCTGTGTTCATTTAGTTCATGGTTTGTTTGCGCTAATAAAATGATTTAAAGTACAAAATAATCCTTTGTTGTTCACTTTTCATAATTACATAAATAGACGACGCCATGTTTTTTCTTGCCTCATTCTGAGTGTTAGTCAGTGTGGAATACCATTTTCACTGCCCACATTCCAATCTGATGACGTCATTACTACAGGTCAAGCTATTTATCCATTAGTCATTGATCTGCATGGTTAAACATTCTTTTGACCGTGAAAGATTTAAACTTTAAAACTTTTTAGGTCGATAGGAAACCACACACACTTAATCCCTTATCAATACCACAGCTTGGAACGGTGGGTGAGGGGGGAAGTTAATCTCTTGCTTTACCGTTATACGTTTTATGTAACTTTATACAATACATTTAGCATTTTTAAACGAATCAGATCAAAATTCATTCCACATATAACATTACAGCTTTATTCTAATTGAGAAACAAATAATTTAGGCCTAATTATTTCCAGTCTTCGATCTGTTGTGGCAGTTTTGGTTGCAGTGTTAACTGGGTTAATTTGACACATCCCGGCTACGCCTCGAGATCAATGGATAGGACTGCTAAGTAGTGAGCGAATTTGAATAGGTCTACAATGGGGCAAATTAGTATTTAATATTACAGACCAAATAAAATCTGATATAATTGTTTCCAGTCTTCACGCTGGTTCTCATTAAAAATCATGCAGTGTTATTTTATTAATTTGCATCGTCTACGCTAGCGGTGGGCGCGATAACAGCTGTCGGAATTTTGCAGTGTGAATTCTGATTGGCTCAAGTATGATACGGCGGCCAATCAGATTTCGCTCTGCGGAATTCCTTTCTGCGCAATGAAGTTAATGCGTATTCCTTGCTCAATCTTTTGACACTTGTCGTGAGGTAAAGATAACACAAAATACAACACAATAACAGAAGAAAATCCTTTATTTTTCTTATTTGGTATGAATACGGTTAGTTGCATTACATTCGTTGCTTTAAACTGTATATTGAAGGGTGTCAAAGTGTGGAATTTCGTGTATTAAATATGCGGAAATGGCAATCATAGCGATCTCAATTTACGGTTTCAATGCAACAAATTTAATGAAAATAACTTGTAGACACTGTTATGTCGCCATTCGCCACCTATCTCGAAACACTTGGGATTAGCCGGGTGGGAATAGGTCGTAAACACTTGAGGATGAGACGACAGTTGAAGATACTCGAATAGACAATCAGTAAGATCTTCTTCAACTATAACTGTTATTAAGCTTTTATTACTATCCAGAACTATACTTCAAATATATACTTGATTCAAAATAAACTTTATAAACACTAATTAATAATATAACTCTAACAATCTAACTCTAAAGACTAACTCTGTATCTCTAAATCTAGCTCTCAATCAATCTCTAGCTGTCTCTCTAATTCTAAGTCTAATGCTATCTACCCTATCTCTCTCTAATGCTAACTCTAAAGCTATCTCCCTAATTTACAAAATCATCTGTCTTTTATAACAAGTGGTATCTATGAAAACAGTGATGTCATAAATGTAGTCAAGAGACATGTTTTGGATTCCAAAACATGTCTAAAAGCATTTATAAGAATTAACTAATTTAAATCAATTTATAATAGTTCATTTTAATTATACAGGATTTATAGAAATGAATGAGAAATATAATATAGTTAACCACTTTAATAATTCTAACTAGCAGCAGATATTTTCCCTACAAAAATTAAGTATTAGTAAATCCTGATGACTATTTTGAAAATAATCAAAGTGAAAGTTGTCTGCTTTAGGCAGCAACAACTTTCAGTCAAATCATTTCTAAAATATTCTGCAGGCTTAATATTCCAATATTTCGAAACTATGTTTGTGGGAATTCAGAGTGAAAAGGGTCATCAGATTATAAACACACTTATTACAAACAGAATAATAAGCCTACATGAATCAATCTACAGGTATGTGCAAGACTCAAGATATTATCCTTACTACCGGCTTATAGGTATATTGATTGTTCTGACAGGTAATTGGGCTATTGTCCTTGATCCACTATACACTGGGCATGGTCGCACTTGGTTTCACACAGGCTCTGGTCATAACAGCTAACAACATTATATGTAAAATCACTGATATATTATAATCCACTGAAATCTCTATGTCTGACCTAATAGCCCCATGACATACTCTACCGACTTAAAGAAAGGACCTGTCCTCAGGTCCAAGATAGAATACAGTAAATAAATGATGCACTATAAAACACTGATGATGTGGTATAATAAATTCCGGGTGCGCACATGAAAATCACAAATAATACATTTAATATCTAATTTCTCTGTTGGTACTGATTTCGTTGTTGTCGGGACTGATTTCGTTGTTGTCGGGACTGATTTCGTTGTTGTCGGGACTGATTTCGTTGTTGTCGGGACTGATTTCGTTGTTGTCGGGACTGATTTCGTTGTTGTCGGGACTGATTTCGTTGTTGTCGGGACTGATTTCGTTGTTGTTGGTACTGATTTCGTTGTTGTCGGGACTGATTTCGTTGTTGTTTCTTTAACTTCTTAATTTCTGCTTCTAGCTCGAGTCGTTGCAATACCGCTCGCTGGTTATCTGCTGCATACGTTTCGTATCTCTCCTCAAAGTAATCACGCTCATCCTGTAGCTGTGCCATCTTCTTTTCTAGTTGCTTTGATTCTGCATCCCAGCTTTGCTTTGCCTCCTCGAATGGACTAACAGAATTTACACTAAATGTCCTTTCTTTCTTCAGCGCCTCTAGTTCATCTAAAATGGCGTTATGCTGAGTCACATTAAAATTATTTTCGCGGCACAAATCACTAGAATCACGTTCATGTTTTTCGCATTCATATTTTAGTCTCGTTTTCGTCCTGAGTCTTACTTAGTTGTTCATTGGCTTTGTCAAGGGCTTTTCTAATCTGTTGCAGCTCGCCGTCTATTTTGGATACACTATTCACAGTAATACTATTGTCAGTCTTAATGCTGTTGAGCTGCTCCCTCAATTTCTTACATTCAGTTTTTAATGATTTTGTCTCGACATTGGACTCTTCTTGCATCATTTTAACCTTCTCATATTCTTGACTGATGGTAGCTTTTTCTTGTTCACATTTACTTAGCTCATCGCGAACACTGGTAACACGCTCTAATATTGCTAAGATTTCCATGGTGTGAAGGATCTTATCTTCTTCCATGCGGTCCAGCACAGCACTCAGTTTATTCTCTAATCTAAATTGTCTTTCACTAGTGCTGATTTCTGGCTCCAGGGATGCCTCGCTGATGTTAGCAAATGGCAATTCCTGGGCCAGAGACTGTCTTTCATCTATGGGTACACAGCTATTGTTTCCGGTACTATTGGTGTTAACTTTGTCTGATTTTGGCTGATTAAAGCAAGGGTTTTGTCTCCTGCTTCTACTTGCCGAAACAAATGAAACATATCTGTGCCTATTGGCACACATAAATGAAAAATGTCCGAAATTACGGCAAGAGAAGCAGCGCACAAATCTTGCTCTGCAGAATGATAAATGGTTATTGTTGAACGACTCACCACATCGGTAGCACTGTCTATGATGATGATGATGCTGGTGATGTTGCATTCGTCTGCTCACCCATGGTTGATGATGGTGACTCGGTGACCGCCCTGGCTGATGGTGATGACACGATTGATGATGTCGTCTATCGAGTGGTCTTCTTGATCTTATCTGCTGTTGACTCATCCTGGATCCTGTTGTTCTATTGCTGCGATCGTGAGATACGGGATCTTTTTGTAGTCAATACAACTACCCGGATCCTCCACCAATCTGTTATGTAGGTTTCTTGGTTAAGCCTATAGTGATGGGATGGCTTTCTAACGCTGATGGGGATTCAGCTCTCTAACTCCACGGGGTTCCTATAAATCAATGAGAGAAGTCAATTTTCAAATCTTGTAAAATAATAAGTATGTCTTTACTGTTCCAAGCCAAAATTCAATATCTTTCACAGTATAAGATGTACATCTAATAACACCTTATATTGGCATGCCACAAACAATACAATACGTATTAAATACATTATTCTTCTTATTATTATTATTATTAATCGCTATGGTAACCCAATGTAATCGTTAGATCAATTACCATATAGGTGTAAAGTGTTAAAGTATCAGGTCAAGGACACTATGGGTAACAGTGGGTTAACAATCGATTACTTGCGCTATGGGCTCCAAAGGGTCAATGTATCCAGACAATTACACTATTGGATGTAAGGGGTTAACAATCAGGTTATTTGTACAAATGGTTAAACTTTCAGATCAATTATACCAAGGGGAGCCAAGGGTTAAATTATCCGATCAATTGTACTATGGTGTGCAAAAGGGTTAAACTGCCAGAGAAATTATACAATGGAAAGCAAAGGGTTAAACTATATGGTCCACTATAATGTGGGACAAAGGGTTAAGCTTCAGATAAGCTAAAATCGGTTATCTGGCGAAATGGGTGAAGAATCGTTAAAATACTGAAAGTCAATATAGGCTGCAGATCCGATCAATTACAAAATGGGGCATAAAGGGTTAAACTATCAGATCAGCTACACTATGGGAGTGTAAATGGTTAGACTATCAGATCACTGTAATTACATGATACCAACGGTTATACTATTTAGGTATCTAAATTTTGGATTGTTTTATGGCTTCGGCATATGATTTGGTTTGTGGTGTGCTTGTACTTGTCTGTGATGTTGTTTGGATGGGTTGGGTTCTGGGTTGGTGTGTTGAGTGTGTGATAGGTTGTGTTCTGGGAAGGTACATCTGCTCTCTTGGTGGTGATGGATGTGCGTGGTGGATGGGAGGTGGTTGTCTTGAGTAGGGTATTATAAAGTGTCGGTTGTTTGTGTAGTGGCGGTTGGTTTGTGATGTTTGTTTTGGTCCAACTTGCCCTGGTTTGAAGGTGGTTTGTGGTGAATGTGGTTTGTTCTGTATGTGTGGTGCTCCCCCGTTTTTTGGCAGGGGAAGTGGGTTACTCCTCGGTTGTCTCTCTGTGTTGATCTGTGGTTGCTGTTTGAGCTGTGTAGGTCTAAACCATTGAGTTGTGGTTTGGTTGTTCTGTGGTGTTTGTGGTCTTGTGTATGTATGTGGGTTTTGCTTTGTGTGTTGTCTTTGTGCTGGTTGAGGTGTTGGCAACAGCGGTGGTCTGTGGCGTCTCTCTGTTGGTGCGTATTGTGCTGGGCGTGCTTGCTTCTGCGTGTGGTTTATTTGATGTTGTAGATCCATCAAAGGCGGGATGTTTGCCTTTCGCATGACTGGGTTTTGTGTGTGTCATTGTGTGTCCTGTTTGTGTTTGTTTTGTGTGTCTTTATGCTGGTTGTGGCGAACTTAGCAGCTATCCTGTGTGCCTTAGCAACAGCTCTGTCCGCTTCGTATGTGTGTGAGTCTAACAGATTCCCTTCAATTATGTGTGCTTGCTGTTTGTGGTAGTGTAGTTTTTTGTAGTAATGTTCTAGGATTGCGTGTTGGATGCTGTTAGCCGCGGCTTTTAAGATCGAGTCGATCTCTGCAGTGGTTTCTGTGTTGGGGTCTACGATGGCTAGTGCTATGTCTGGCTTAACGATATGTGTGTTGTTCTTGATGGCATGTTCTATGTTCTGTATGTGGTGCTGCAGTTGTTCTGTTTTGTATAGGGATTTGTATAGTTGCTGAAATGTGTTTTCGTGCTGTTGGTTGACAGGGTGCTCTAAATCGGCTTTGCTGAAGATTGGTGGTAGGCGTGTCTGTGTTTCTGCATCCGTGTGTGCTTTTGTTGTTAATGTGGTGGTGTTAGTAGTGGCTGCAGAGGTGGCCGATTGTTGTGGTGGTGGTGGTGACGGCGGGGTGGTTGCTGTTGGGTTGTGCGTTGTCGTTGTGTATTCTTCTCTAGGGTTGACTGATTGTGTGGTTTGTATTGGTGTGGGTGTGGACTTTGGGTGTAACTCTGTCTGGCTCCTGGTCTGTGGCCTGTTATCCTCTGGGTTCATAGTGGACAGGTGCGTGCGCGCGCGTGTGTGCGCTTGTGCGTGTGTGTGGTTAAAAAACAAGATTGGAAGATATGGTGTCTGTTTACGAAGATATATTATATTGAAAGCAAAACAAAAACATTATTACAGTATATATATTACAATAAAAACTTACGTTTGTTGATTTCTGTTGGAGGCCATATTTCCTAGATTATTTGCACTAAAACACTAAAGTGGCTAAGCTATTATGTAACACAAATCTGGCAAAACTGTTATAAAACACTAATCTGGCTTAAACTTTTGTCAAAACTTATAATAAGGTGGTCCTAAAGTGGCTAAGCTATTATAAAACACTAATCTGGCAAAACTATTATAAAAACACTAATCTGGCTAAACTATTATCAAAACTTATAATAAGGTGGTCCTTAGGATCCTTTCGGCTGTTGTTACCTTCGTCAGAGGACATGACTAATGCTGTGTTTAAACATGGTATTTATAGGGGAGGTTCTAGGGTGAGGCGGGGTGAGGGGGGAGGGGAAATTATTAGTTGGATTGAATGTGGGTTGACCATCAAAGGATGTTTATAGAGTTCAAAGTACTATTATTCGCCATGGAGTGAATGTGGGTTGGCCATCAAAGGATGTTTATAGAGTTCAAAGTACTATTATTCGCCATGGAGTGATTAACACCTGGTATGGGTTCATAATACAAAGGGGTCGATAAGGATTCAAAACTAATTTGGAAAGGATTAACCGCCTTTGGTGGTGATGGTGGTGATCGGGCGGCTATGTTCTAAGGGATTGGAATTCATATTGATTATGCTTGTAGTTGAATAGGTTAGACTCGAAAATGATTAAACATTATTTGTTTGATGGGCTGATCTTTTTTCTAAATTCGTGGGCTTTGAAAATTTCTTTTAAACTTAAAACGATTTTTTGGATAATTAAAAATGTTTTGGATAAATTTAACAATATTATGGATAATTTTTAAATTAAAAAATGTTTTGGATAATTTTAACACCATTATGGATGATTTTTAAATTATTTTAGCTAATTTGCCAATGTTTTGGACAATTTAAAAAACGAACGTGTGAACGAGCGGACGAACGACCGGGAGAATGAATGAATGTATGAACGAACGAGCCTACGAACGAATGAACGAGCCTATATACGAACGAACAAGAGTGTGGGTGAGTGAGTGAGTGAGTGGGTGGGTGTGTGGGGGCGTGAGTGAGTGAGTGAGTGAGTGAATAAATGAATGAATGAATGTATGAATGGATTGATGGATAGATGGATGGATAATTAAATTTACACTTTACATATGGCTTAAGGTTTGGCTGTAAAAGTTATATGGAATTCTTATTGATTATTCTTGTAGTTGAATAGTTAACAAGCCTATATTATTCTTATTGTAGTGATTAGATTCGGATAATTTTTACAATATTATGGATAATTTTTAAATTAAAAAAATAAAAATGTTTTGTATAATTTTAACAGTGTTATGGATGATTTTTAAATATTTTAGCTAATTTGACAATATTTTGGACAATTTAAAAATTGTGCGATCATTTTTCAATTATGTGTGTGTGCGTGTGTGTGTGTGTGTGTGTGTTTTGACAATATTTTGGGCAATTTAATATTTTGGGCAATTTAAAAACGGCTGTGTGAACGAGCGAACGAACGAACGGGAGATGAATGAATGAATGAACGAACGAGCCTATGAATGAACGAACGAGCCTATGCACGACCGGACAACAGTATGGGTGAGTGGGTGAGTGAGTGAGTGGGTGGGTGGGTGGGTGCGTGGGTGGGTGGGTGGGTGGGTGAGTGAGTGAGTGAGTGAGTGAGTGAATGGATGGATGGTTTTTAAATTATTTTAGCTAATTTGCCAATATTTTGGACAATTTAAAAAACGGACGTGTGAACGAGCGGACGAACGAACGGGAGAATGAATGAATGTATGAACGAACGAGCCTACGCACGAACTAACGAGCATATGTACGAACGAACAAAAGTGTGGGTGGGTGAGTGAGTGGGTGGGTGGGTGGGTGGGTGGGTGGGTGGGTGGGTGGGTGAGTGGGTGGGTGAGTGGGTGAGTGAGTGGGTGAGTGAGTGAGTGAGTGGGTGAATGAATGGGTGAATGAATGAATGAATGAATGTATGTATGAATGAATGGATTGATGGATAGATGGATGGATGGATAACTAAATTTACACTTTACATAGGGCTTAAGGTTTGGCTGTAAAAGTTATATGGAATTCATATTGATTATTCTTGTAGTTGAATAGTTAACAAGCCTATATTATTCTTATTGTAGTGATTAGATTCGAAAATGCCTTTTAAACTCAAAATGATTTGCTTATGCAATTTTTTCAATATTTTTGATAGTTTAAAATTGTTTTGGATAATTTTAACAATATTATGGCTAATTTATAAATTAAATAAATTTTTTAATTAAAAAAATTCCTTATGCATTTTTTTCTTAAAACATTTTGGATAATTAAAAATGTTTTGGATAATTTTGACAATATTATGGATAATTTAAAAAAAATAAAAATGTTTTGGATAATTTTAACAATATTTATGGATGATTTTAAAATATTTTAGCTAATTTGACAATATTTTGGACAATTTAAAAATTGTGCGATCATTTTTCAATTATGTGTGTGTGCGTGTGTGTGTGTGTGTGTGTGTGTGTGTGTGTGTGTGTGTGTGTGTGTGTGTTTTGACAATATTTTGGGCAATTTAATATTTTGGGCAATTTAAAAATGGCTGTGTGAACGAGCGAACGAATGAACGGGAGATGAATGAATGAATGAACGAACGAGCCTATGAACGAACGAACGAGCCTATGCACGACCGGACAACAGTATGGGTGAGCGAGTGGGTGGGTGGGTGGGTGGATGGATGGATGGATAATTAAATTTACACTTTACATATGGCTTAAGGCTTGGCTATAAAAGTTTGATAGTTTAATTTTGCCTTCATTGGTGATGTGTAATCCATCTGTGTATAGGTCATGCATTGGTTGTCCATACTGGAGAAATGTTCTGTAGGTGCTGAGGAATTTGGTGTTGGTTATGGCTTTGTAGAGATCGTTGGTGGTCTTGCATCTTGTGTCAGTCTTGTGGTGATCTTTTGGTCTCGGTAGGATGGAGCTTATCGCTATGGTTGGGTTGTGCTTTGTTGATGTGTTGATAAGATTGATGAGTGCGATCATCTTTCTGTGGATGGCAGCAGGAGGATCTCGCTCGATGTGGTTGGTTCCTATGTGTATGATGATGATGTCGGTGTTTAGCAGGATGGTTCTCTTCAGTATTTTCTCTGTGATCTTTTCAAAGGTTGCTCCTGGGTACATCTGTAGTGTTGTTCGGTCATTTGGCAGCGGTAAGTTCCTACAGATGCTGTCGTTGATGATGGTACACCTGGGAAATAAAATAGAGTGGCGAAGTAAAACATTCTAGGGGGGTAGTAGATTGGGGGGCATAATAATACATATGTGCATTTTTTCATTATAATATTGTTGTAGCTTAAATGATTTTGTATGTCTCACTTTGACCGAATCTATCTACTGAGTGAGTGAGTGAGTGAGTGAGTGAGTGCGTGAGTGAGTGAGTGAGTGAGTGAGTGAGTGAGTGAGTGAGTGAGTGAGTGAGTGAGTGAGTGAGTGAGTGAGGGGGTGGGTGAGTGAGTGTGGGAGTGAGTGGTCCCACGGTAAGTCGGTCTCTACGTCATTTCTATGAGTCATCCAGACTATGCTACCTGTACTCCGTCCGTAGCACCCTACCGACGCTCCTGCTTGAATATTTAGAAAACTATTGGTCGTAACTTCTGCTGAATACTATAAAAGGTTGTGCCGCTGCTACAGCAACAACTTCCATCTTTTAACTACCGCCAGATACCATCAACTCACAACCCTAGGTCCTTCTCCATTCTATCCAATTTCACCCAATTTCACTCGATGTTTCGGCTATAGTTTCGCATCGACTGATGCCCCTGTTGATGCATCCAGTTATCCGTTCATTAGCTCATCTGGTATTCAAATACAATAATTTTACTGGGGTCTTATCCTGCAAATATAACATGTCCCCGGGGTCATGACTCCCCATGAGACAATCCGATATCCACATACGCCCCATAACCAAAGTTAATTGACCATCTCTCTTAAGGCCTTAAGAGAGTGTCAACTAACTCTTTGTGCACTATCAACAACCCAAACCTATATCAGTAGCTTGAACGGATACCACCTGATATCGTCGAAACTATCAACATTTCCCTAGCCAACGTTACAGTTCAATATACTATACACACATACCTGTCCGAGTAGCGGAATACTCGGAAACACGTTAGTAGTAGTCATTAGTATATAGTCAATAATTATACAAACGTACATGTCCGGGTAGTGGAATATCATGCGCAATTGACCTCCCCCGGAAACACATTAATAGCATCATTAAACCGTGGACGTAACCCATCTCACGCGTAACTTAACAATAAAAGCGATGCAAACAATCCAACTTTAAACGATAAATATAATCCTTAATCCTACAGTGCAAATACCATTACATATCATGTGAATTTTTCCTACAAAATAAACAGTACACAACGTGGTACCACAATAAAGTTCGTGCTACCAATACTCTCCTTCACCAATTAATGTCCCAGTAGAAACATATAAAGTTAGTGCCAAAATGTCATGGTGATACCTCCAAGCGGTTTATGCTCGTGTTAGGATCCACCACGTCATCGTACGTCTCCACCTCTATCCAGTCGGCAGCCGTCGGGTCGATCTCAGTCCTGGCGTTAGCATTAGGCGACGACCCGGTTGCCATCCGCAGCGGCTCCGGTAGAGCTGCAGGTCTCCGGGGCTGCTGGGCCTGAATAGTCGGTGCACTGATGTGAATTGCAGTATGCGGTTCACTACTATGGGCCGCACGTGGCTTGCATTTAAGCGCATTCCACATGCGTGACAACACGCCACATTTATATAATATAATCACAATTACCAACACAACTACGAAGGAACCCGTCAAATACGATACAAAAGAGCGTACCCCAATGCCATCGACCATCACTGGGTCGATCATGGATAACGGTGCTAGCGGCACGTACTTAGACTTTTGTAAATAGTTCCAAGGTTGTAGTTTCAAATGGTCAACAATCATAGACTGATTTAGAATGCTGGTCACATTCAAGTGGGACATTCCAATGGCAAGGCCTATTCGAGTGTACGTCCGACTATAAGACTGGAAGGGGAGGGAACTCCTCTGGAGACAAGGGTGGTGGGGAGTCAGGTAGAGGAATCTGAAGAGGGTCCACAGGAGAGTCTAATAGGAATATCGGTGATGACCGAGTATCTTCTCTTTTGGTGGGGGGCTATCGGTCGATGACCTGAGCCGTTTTCTAAGTTCTGAATGTGGTGGAATGACTGGTACGGTCTCGGATGACCTTGCAGTAGGGGTGTTAACTTGACATTTTTGCTCTTTCTGCTGAAAGTGGGGGTCAAAAGGCCTAATGAATTGATAGAATGCCTCGATTGATTTGACGTGAAGTTTCTTGCCATAGTTGACTTTTGCCCATCTAATGGCAGTTGATTTTGCCTTACCTAAATTAATGTTTGGCGCGGTCTGAGCTATGATAATTTCGGACATGATGGTGCCTAAACTGAAATTGTAATGGTCTATCATAGCTCGAATGATGGAATTTGCCCAAACAAGGTTAACTTTCTTGATGTCATTTACTACCTCTATATTGGGCATAGCTGGCTTAATGAAACGGCAGAGTTCACTCACCTTCCTGCTCAGACCGGTTGGCAGGGTGTTGGAGCTCAAATTGCTGGTTAGGACACCTATGTGGTGAAAACATTGTATTATCATATAATAGCATTTGACTAGTTGACCCTGGGGAGGAGACGTACTGCTGTCCTCATGGTTGACATTCCGTCTCTTGCCCTTGCTCGTTTTAGCCATGGTGATATTACGCTCTAATAAATGATCAAAAACCAACAAATTTAGCAACAACTGGGCCAGTCAACAAATCTAAGCAAGGGAGATAATCAAGCTCTAACCAACAATTGTCTAGTTTAAATTAAAGGGCTGATCTAAAAATTAAAACCTGAAACTTGAGTGATGAATAATTAAATCTACAAGCCTACATAGAACTACAAGCCTACTAAGTTTACAAGCCTGCGCAATTTAACTATACCTGAAATGGAAGATGAAGGATTAGTAGCATTTTAATATTAAAACATACAATCAATACAATAATAGCAATTAATATATAACTCACAATTTTATGATACCGTCGTGCTTGGCTGACCGGTTTCGGTTAAGAATAACCTTCTTCAGAGCCCTGAGAACAAATCTGTCCAATATGTCCATCTCTCGTAGAAGTTCATCCATGGTCGCATAGTAATTGTCAATGACAGTCGCATTCCCCATTACCGCTCTTGAATGGCAGAGTTTTTCTGGCTTTCGCAAACTGAGATTCGGGTGGCGTTCCATGAAGCCATAATGCCAGTCATTCCCTGCGTGCTCGACTGCTCTCCATTGGTTGACAACTTTCAGAATGAATAGAAGTTATCATATATTTATATGTACAGAAATATGTGGAATTTCAGCAATGTATGAGTTAGGTTTTAACACATTTCTGTAATTTCTAATGCCTCTCCGTATTACCGTATTTCCCCAATTTCTTTTTTTACCGTGGTTTTGTAGTTCCATATTTTGCATGCTATTTAAGCAGAATTTCTATTCCAATTAACAATAAAAGATTTACTTACCTTTGAAGACTATATACACAGCTAATCGTCTGCGTCAGATGGCAGTCAGTCAGTCCGCCAGTCCGCCAGCCCCCATAGTGAGCGTATGTGAATGAGTGATCTAGCAAATATATATCCTAAATCTATGGTTACAATCTAAAAATATGTGTGTGTATATATACACACATACATATATGCATATACATACACATATATATATATATATATATATATATATATATATATATATTTATATATAGGGTAGAAACGGGGGGTGTCGCGCACCAAGACACGATATAACCCCACGGTCGTTTTGCATATTTTGTGGAATAATAATTAGGCATTTTGTACTGCTACAACATGCAAAGCGTTGTTTTATTTATGCAGACAGGTTTTTTAGGAAATAGAAGTCCCAGCGAATTCCTAAAATTTGGGCTTATATCACCCACAACAGTCATGATTCGCGCACAAGGACAGGCTAGTTTTAAAGAATGACACATCAAGTGGCTGTAGTAGATGTGTTAAATGGGGAGGTAGGCACATAATAGTTCTATTGTGTCTCTTTGTGAGTTCAAGTGCATGCAAAGTTTCATGAAGCCATAATACCAGTCATTCCCTGCGTGCTCGGCTGCTCTCCATTGGTTGACAACTTTCAAAATGAATAGAAGTTATATATTTATATGTACAGAAATATGTGGATTTTCAGCAATGTATGAGTTAGGTTTTAACACATTTCTGTAATTTCTAACGTTACCGTATTTCCCCAATTTCTTTTTTTACCGTAGTTTTGTAGTTCCGTATTTTGCATGCTATTTAAGCAGAATTTCTATTCCAATTAACAATAAAAGATTTACTTACTTTTGAAGACTATACACAGCTAATCGTCTGCGTCAGATGGCAGTCAGTCAGTCAGTCCGCCATAGTGAGCGTATGCGAATGAGTGATCTAGCCAATATATATCCTAAATCTATGGTTACAATCTAAAAATAATGACGCGCGAAATCTCTCTCTAGTTAGCGGTTGGAGACCACAATCCCTTGAGCAAAGTGCCCGCGCCTATGGGCAATTCTAGACGCAAAGTTCAAAGTTGCTTTATTTCATGGTTTTTCTATATAAATAGAATCTAAACAGGCAGTCCATCAAAGGCATGGCCTATTGAGCGATGGACTCCTTACACACATTACAAAACATTTATACATTAACATATATATGACACACAAGACAGTGGCACAGTGACAGAATGCTAAAAAGCTACCTTGATATGAAAACTTATACAGGGACTTGACTATCTTTCTGGGATTATTAGCCAGTAAATTAACCTATTTGGGGATTTTATTAGTCAAACAGATTTTCGGTTAGAAAAGATATGAGTCTCGCCTCAGACTTATAATGTACAATAGATTACATTTAGGTAGGCCCATATAAACATATAATCACGCAAATATATATATGTGTATATATATATATATATATATATATATATATATATATATATATATATATATATATATATATATATATATATACACATCAAAAAAAGTAAGTTCCCCCCTAAATATGGGCTAATATTTTCCAAACTATACAACCGAGTGTAATGAAATTTTTCACAGATCATCAATATGACTATAAGAACAATCTCTGCAAATGATTACAGTGTATGACGTGTTACGCCTGCATAAGCATGCATTGAATGAAAATTTGCCCAATTTAAAAAATTTGAATACAGATTTTATTCAAAAACAAGAAAATCATAACAACAGCTAGAGTGCAAGATACAGATCTTGCGGGTAACAATATTCACTATACATTAATTTCATATCGGGTAAAGCATAATAAAGATTTCATTAGAAAATTTCAAATCTGTTAAATCTCAACAAAGATACAACTAATGACTTGACCACAGTTAATAACGCGTGTATCCACCATTATTCGCTATCACGTTGCGACACCGTGCTCTCATGCTGTTGATGAGACGGGTGATCCTCTGTTGTGGGATCGCCACCCACTCTTCATGTAGCGGCGTGAAGACGGTTTCTAACAGTCTGGTCACTGCATCTTCTGGCTCCAGCTCCAGCAGCTGCATGTAGCCGATCATTGATGGCGCGCGCTGTGGACGTTCTGCTATGGCGTGCTGTATTTGCTACAAAACGATTTTGGCGTGGAGTGGTAACAGTGGGCCTTCCACTTCTCTGCCGGTCATTCACATCACCATACTGTTGGAACTTTTGCTGTAACTTCCTGATGGCATTTGGGCTAACACCCATTCTACGCGCAATTTGCTTCACAGCGAAATTGGCCTCCAAAAGGCCAATGGCAATTGCCCTATTCTGGTTGGACAAACGTGGCATTATCAAATTACAGAACTCTGATCGCGCTAACATGTGTCTTTGCACAACTAGTGACAAAATCAGTGATATTCCTCTAGCAATGATCATGTCTAATTTCAGAATTTTTGAAATGGATCAAAATGTCATTTAGTGCGCACTAGAACAGGCACGACTGACTTTCTGCGGGAATCGATTTCACATATCAGTGCTATAGTCGCGGCAATCACCTGTGCAAAATTTCATTACAAATAGATATACTTTAGAAAATATAGGCCCATATTTAGGGGGGAACTTACTTTTTTTGAGGTGTATATATATATACACACATACATATATGCATATACATACACACATATATATATATATATCTCCAGCAGCATTGGCGCATGCCATTACTGTAATGTTTGTCTTATCTCCACTACATATTGACCAAATGTTTTTTGCTTTTTGCACCCAACCACCATAGCCAGTCTGAAATCAAGCCCTACACCAGTCTCGTCACAGTTATAAATTAGCTCTGGATGATCCAATATGTCCATCTCTCGTAGAAGTTCATCCATGGTCGCATAGTAATTGTCAATGACAGTCGCATTCCCCATTACCGCTCTTGAATGGCAGAGTTTTTCTGGCTTTCGCAAACTCAGATTCGGGTGGCGTTCCATGAAGCCATAATACCAGTCATTCCCTGCGTGCTCAGCTGCTCTCCATTGGTTGACAACTTTCAAATTTCTACCAGGCGAATATCTCTCAACAATTGACAACGCCATCTCCTTAATCTGCTTTTACATTTTACCGATGCCAAGTTCGCAACATTTGATTAAATAGTCTTCCAATTTTATTTCCTCAGTCTCATGTAGTATAGTTTTTTGTCCAACCTTAGCATCTATCGAGATTCGCCCTTTGATCCGATCACGCAAAGTCGTTTCAGGAACTGAATACATTCTAGAGAGCGAACGAATCGATGGACCCGATCTGCCTGCGTATTCACCCACTGCCTTCGACAGATTCTCCCTACAGTATAACAGTCTTCTTTTTGCCTTCGGTTCTTGGCCCTTAGTCGTAAGTGGGGGTGGTGGTGGTGGCAAGTTGTGTTAGCATCTTAATGGTCGCCGTCTACCGGTACGACATGTCACCTTCTTTCCTAATGCCATACCCAGTCTGAAATTATAATATATAAGATAGATAGATAGATAGATAGATGGATGGATGGATGGATGGATGGATGGATGGATGGATAGATGGATGGATGGATATATAGATGGATGGATGGATGGATGGATAGATAGATAGATGATAGGCAGGCAGGCAGGAAAGCAGGCAGGTAGGTAGGTGGGTGGGTAGGTAGGTAGTAATATGGTTAAGGCGCTGGCTCAGAAATTTCAAAAATTGAAAATATTTTTTATTTATTTTATTGCCTGAGATTTGTTATTTTTGTTTTATAGAGGCGATATGGCCTTACAAATATTAGACAACTTTAAGATGATGATGTTTGTCCAGTTAATTTGGATTTTACCAATATGTCATGTAGATTCGGATTTTTCCTAAATGCTATTACTGGGCGCAAATTGAGAGGTTGTCTTAAATTATTCTGTAATTTATGATATTCATCTTTCAAAATTTCGGAAATTTCTACATTTTTTCTATTATATGTCAGAGTGAATGGAATTATTTCACGCTGATCAGCAAGACCGGGGTCCACATTTATGCCCCTCGGCCATTCTGTTTCTAATTGCTTAATCCAAAATGATTCTTTAAGTTTCCTTTGTTTATCAGTTTCGTCAGTGGTATTAGAGAGAGGTGGTTGTTCAATGGGTATAATTTCGAAGTCCCGAGCAACTGAATGGCCAGGAAGGTTAAAGTGTTCAGCGACATGCGTGTCTTTTTCATGTCTAATATCGCAAAGGTGTCTAGTAGCTCGCCATCTTAATGGGCATTTGGTTTCACCGACATATTGCTTTTGGCACAATTTACAAGATATTACATAAATGACGTTTTCGGAATCGCAATCTAAATTAGACTGAATTTGAAATTGGTTTTTTTTTTTGAAAGCTCATAAAAGTTTTTTGATTTGGAAGAAGTAGGTCTAATTTACACCTTTTCTTTCCACATTTCCGAGATTCTCCTGCGCCTGTGATTGGACGATTGTGACGAATCTTGGTAGGCCTGTGATCCGCAGCATTATCAGGGATAGTTTCCAAATCCTGTAAAGTTTCAGACTTAATTTTGCGCAAAAATCTAGACGAATAGCCTCTCGGCTTGAGGGCCTTGAATAAGAGAGAGCATGCAGATTCAAATTTTTTTCTATCACTCGAATTTCTATGAAAACGGATGATTTGTGATTTTACAATTCCTTTAAAGGTATGAGGTGGATGGAAGGATTTCTTGTGAAGTAGTTGATGAGAATCTGTGGGCTTAAAATATACTTTATAATCAATGTGTCCCGTTGTGTCATATATTACACCTTTGTATAGCGTTAAATCTAAAAAGTCTACGGACATTTGGTCAATGTTGGCTTTTAGCTTGATATTCGGGTCATGATTGTTCAAAATGGTGAAAAATTCATTAAATTCTTCCTTTGTATGATGCCAAATAATGAAATTATCATCGAGGTACCTGCGATAAAAGAGAGGCTGTTTCGGACATTTGCTAAGCGCATCCTCCTCCCACTCTGCTACATAGATGTTGGCAAAACTCGGACTGAAACGTTTACCCATTGCGCAGCCGCAAATTTGTTGGTATGTTTCACCCGCGAATTCAAAATCATTGCCCTTTAAGCTTAGCTCTAAGAGAGCTAATATTTCGCCAGTGGGCCTATTGTTATCAGGGTATTTTTCAAACGCTTTACGGACAGAATTCAGACCTTTTTCGATGTCAATGTTTGTGTACATTGCATCGATGTCGAGCATAATCAAAAATGAATTTGGAGGTATCGAGATCTCAGAGACCTGCGAGAGAAAGTCTTCAGTATTTTTCAAGAAGCTAAAATGTCTATTCGCAATTGGTTGTAGGTGATAATCAAGGATTTCACTGATCCTATAGGATTCAGAACCACAATCCGATATTATAGGTCGTCCTGGGGGTATCATAGGATCTGACCAAGAATCAACAGGCTTATGAATTTTGGGTAACAGATAAAATGTACCGGGTTTTGAATCTCGTTTCGCAACGAGGTATTTAAACTGTTTCTGCGTTAATCTCTTGTTATCAACCATATTTTGGAGAATTTCATTAAAATTGTCGCAGTTATTTTGCCAGAGTGGTTCGTCTAATTTTTGGTAATGTTCTGGATTACTGAGTTGACGATGCGCTTCACGAATGTAGTTGTCTTTAAGCATTATTACAGCAGCAGATCCCTTATCAGCTGGTTTAATGACAATGTCATTGTTTTTACGCAATCCTGTTACGGCTTGACGTTCCTCATATGACAAATTTTTATGATTTTTCGGGAATTCAACATTTTCAATACGTTCTCTTACAATTTTTATACTGTCGGAGATCGCTGGGTCGACTAATTTTGAGTCTGGTGCCCAGGCAGTTCTTTCAACGAAGGGCAGAATATTACTTTTCGAGTTTCGAAAAAAGTCGGCTAATTTGACACGGTGGGAAAATTCAAGAACTTCCATTGAGCCATTATCTAAAAGTGCATCTATGCCTAATTTGGGCCTAGGAGTTGGGACAAATGTTAGGCCACGATTGAGTATTGATTTTTCTGCTTCAGTTAATGTAGCGCCAGTGAGATTAACAATATCACTACCCAGCCCGATACCGGGGTGGTTAGTACACTGACCCTCAGTTAGTTTAAATTAAGAAAAGTTAACCAGCTATAATACAATGCATTAGCAGTTTTTTCACTCCAATGGATATTATCCTGGTCTACTTCAAACTCAGAAATTGGTAGACTAGGGATGACAGAGACCTTTATTCAGGGATTCTACAGATGAATTGATAAATGCTAAGGTCCTTTTCTGCTGTGCAGTTTGATGATTGAGAGTAGTTCAGTATAGTGAAATAAACCTTTGCATCTGGAAATTTTGAACGAATGGTACTGAATAGGAGTTGGACTCGTTGGGCAGTTACAGACATAGGTTCATCCTTATCATTTATGCCAATGTTTATGATGATTTTCTCTGGCTGATAGGAGTCCATGTATTTTTTTACAATAGTCCTAGCGTGGCACAATTTTGCCCCTGGATAGCAGGCTATCTGGGTGTCTGAATGGGGTTTCACATTTATACGGCTTAGATTGGAGGAGCCAAGGATCAAGATTTTTTTCGTCAAGACAGGGAGTCGCCATTCATTTTTGTGGTCTACCTCATACCGAAATTTCCAGAAAGAATTAGCTTCTAAGTGTGTAGTTTTCTTGGGTTTATTTTGATGATTGATGCTGTTTCTACACGGTGTAGGGGTGAACTTTGGTTGAGGTAGTTTGTCCACTGGCACTGGGGTACTGAGACCCTTTTGAGTCAAAGGTGTTGATCTGTTCCTTAGACCGGATTTTCTGTAATTCTTTTCTCTCTGTGGAAGGGGAGGTAATTCATCTGAAGACAGTGGAGGCGGGGTATCTGGTAGCGGTATCTTACTAGGGTCCACAGGAGTTGATTTGGTCCTTGGACCAGATTTCTGGTTATTATCCACTCTCCGTGGAAGGGGAGGGAACTCCTCTGGAGACAAGGGTGGCGGGGAGTCAGGTAGAGGAATCTGAAGAGGGTCCACAGGAGAGTCTAATAGGAATATTGGTGAGGACCGAGTATCCGTTCTCTTTACTGGTGGGGGGTGGGGTGCTATCGGTCGGTGACCTGAGCCGTTTTCTAAGTTCTGAAGGTGGTGGAATGACTGGTACGGTCTCGGATGACCTTGCAGTAGGGGTGTTAACTTGGCATTTTTGCTCTTTCTGCTGAAAGTGGGGGTCAAAAGGCCTAATGAATTGATAGAATGCCTCGATTGATT
Organism: Chaetoderma sp. LZ-2023a; assembly: GCA_034401795.1. Lineage (NCBI taxonomy): Eukaryota > Metazoa > Mollusca > Caudofoveata > Chaetodermatida > Chaetodermatidae > Chaetoderma > Chaetoderma sp. LZ-2023a. Next base: position 52,795,566 of record CM067375.1, read on the forward strand.
TGACGTGAAGTTTCTTGCCATAGTTGACTTTTGCCCATCTAATGGCAGATGATTTTGCCTTACCTAAATTAATGTTTGGCGCGGTCTGAGCTATGATAATTTCGGGCATGATGGTGCCTAAACTGAAATTGTAATGGTCTATCATAGCTCGAATGATGGAATTTGCCCAAACAAAGTTAACTTTCTTGATGTCACTTACTACCTCTATATTGGGCATAGCTGGCTTAATGAAACGGCAGAGTTCACTCACCTTCCTTCTCAGACCGGTTGGCAGGGTGTTGGAGCTCAAATTGCTGGTTAGGACACCTATGTGGTGAAAACATTGTATTATCATATAATAGCACTTGACTAGTCGACCCTGGGGAGGAGACGTACTGCTGTCCTCATGGTTGACATTCCGTCTCTTGCCCTTGCTCGTTTTAGCCATGGTGATATTACGCTCTAATAAATGATCAAAAACCAACAAATTTAGCAACAACTGGGCCAGTCAACAAATCTAAGCAAGGGAGATAATCAAGCTCTAACCAACAATTGTCTAGTTTAAATTAAAGGGCTGATCTAAAAATTAAAACCTGAAACTTGAGTGATGAATAATTAAATCTACAAGCCTACATAGAACTACAAGCCTACTAAGTTTACAAGCCTGCGCAATTTAACTATACCTGAAATGGAAGATGAAGGATTAGTAGCATTTTAATATTAAAACATACAATCAATACAATAATAGCAATTAATATATAACTCACAATTTTATGATACCGTCGTGCTTGGCTGACCGGTTTCGGTTAAGAATAACCTTCTTCAGAGCCCTGAGAACAAATCTGTGCAATATGTCCATCTCTCGTAGAAGTTCATCCATGGTCGCATAGTAATTGTCAATGACAGTCGCATTCCCCATTACCGCTCTTGAATGGCAGAGTTTTTCTGGCTTTCGCAAACTGAGATTCGGGTGGCGTTCCATGAAGCCATAATGCCAGTCATTCCCTGCGTGCTCGACTGCTCTCCATTGGTTGACAACTTTCAGAATGAATAGAAGTTATCATATATTTATATGTACAGAAATATGTGGAATTTCAGCAATGTATGAGTTAGGTTTTAACACATTTCTGTAATTTCTAATGCCTCTCCGTATTACCGTATTTCCCCAATTTCTTTTTTTACCGTAGTTTTGTAGTTCCGTATTTTGCATGCTATTTAAGCAGAATTTCTATTCCAATTAACAATAAAAGATTTACTTACTTTTGAAGACTATATACACAGCTAATCGTCTGCGTCAGATGGCAGTCAGTCAGTCCGCCAGCCCCCATAGTGAGCGTATGCGAATGAGTGATCTAGCCAATATATATCCTAAATCTATGGTTACAATCTAAAAATAAAGACGCGCGAAATCTCTCTCTAGTTAGCGGTTGGAGACCACAATCCCTTGAGCAATATGGCCGCACCTATGGGCAATTCTAGACACAAAGTTCAAAGTTGCTTTATTTCATGGTTTTTCTATATAAATAGAATCTAAACAGGCAGTCCATCAAAGGCATGGCCTATTGAGCGATGGTCTCCTTACACACATTACAAAACATTTATACATTAACATATATATGACACACAAGACAGTGGCACAGTGACAGAATGCTAAAAAGCTACCTTGATATGAAAACTTATACAGGGACTTGACTATCTTTCTGGGATTATTAGCCAGTAAATTAACCTATTTGGGGATTTTATTAGCCATACAGATTTTCGGTTAGAAAAGATATGAGTCTCGCCTCAGACTTATAATGTACAATAGATCACATTTACGTAGGCCCATATAAACATATAATCACGCAAATATATATTTATATATAGGGTAGAAACGGGGTGCATCGCGCACCAAGACACGATATAACCCCATGGTCGTTTTTCATATTTTAGCTAATGCAATAAAATTGTAACTTTGGGGAATAATAATTAGGCATTTTGTACTGCTGCAACATGCAAAGCGTTGTCTTATTCACGCAGACAGATTTTTTAGAAAATAGAAGTCCGAGCGAATTCCTAAAATTTGGGCTTATATCGCCCACAACAGTCTTGATTCGCGCACTAGGATAGGCTAGCATCGTGCACATTGATGCAGTAATTATTAGGCATTATGTTGGTGCCTCAAGAGTGGGGCGTAAAGAAAACCATGTTTCATTAAAATAAAATTATGCACAGCTGTTTTATTTACATTTCTAAAACAGTAAAAGAACGTTAAGCATGAGAATAATAGTACATGTTACAAAAGTTTAACATACTTTACATCTGGGCTATATCGCGCACAGTCCACTTTTAAAAAAAAGTTCTCCACACTTATTCCTGAAGGAATATAATAAAAAAGGATTTCTACCACTTTGCAATAAGCCTAGGTCTTATTTTAGGCTAAATGAATAGAAGTTATCATATATTTATATGTACAGAAATGTGGAATTTCAGCAATGTATGAGTTAGGTTTTAACACATTTTCATCAGAATTTTATTCTCATGGGCCTATATGAGAGAACTAAATTTCTCGCATCATTGTAGGGACATAAAATAAAAATTGAAAATTTACGCATTTCGAGTTCATTCTAATTGTTTACGCCTACTGTAATTGTAAGGACAAGGGAATGTCCCCAGAAGCCAAGCATGTCCCCGGAATGTTGGTCCTAGACTGGGAAATGTCCCCAGAATTACGGTAAAACATGTGCTCTCTCTCGCTCTCTCCTCTCTCTCTCTCGCTTTCTCTCTCTCTCTCTCTCTGGACGGTTTTACTGTAACTGTGGGGACATCACTTTTTTATCTCATTTTTTATTTTCGTTTCTGTGTGTGTTGGCAAAATAAAAAATACTTCTAAGAGAGATAGCGATTATTACCATTAACTAAAAAAAGTGAGAGAACACTGGGAACGGTCCCCACACAGAGCGGGGACCTAATGAGAGAGTCCCCACAAATGTGAGAAACACTGTGGGGACATACTCTCTGATTGGCAGTACATGCAGTAGCAGCAGTATGTGGATGGGAGATTACACCGCCACCTAGTCTGCGCACGTGAGTGTTTATCATATCACGTGTTCGTATGCCTCGTGCAATATTTTTTTTACATAAGAGTGTGAGATAATTTTGTGTAGACATTTCAATGTGAGAGAAGGTGAGAGAAATGAAAAAACGTAAAAAAGTTGAAAAACATTCTAAATTCTAAATACATTTTTGAACGTTTCACGCTTATCCCGATCGTTTGAGCTACCGTAATTGTGGGGACGGGACATTGTCCCCACAATCCAAGTATGTCCCCAGAGTGTAGGGCCTAGACATTAAAATGTCCCCGGAATTACGGTAAAGTTCTCTCTCTCTCTCTCTCTCTCTCTCTCTCTCTCTCTCTCTCTCTCTCTCTCTCTCTCTCTCTCTCTCTCTCTCTCTCTCTCTCTCTCTCTCTCTCTCTCTCTCTATTCTCTTACCCACTTTTTCCCTACCTCATATGTATGTGCGACTATCTGTGTGTGTATATAATAGGGATTTTATCATAGATATATTGGGCTAATATCACCTGTGATAATACCCATGAATGTACAAAGTATATATGCGAGATATTGGGTGAATTTATTTTGTGGAGATGGTGGCACGTTGAGCCAAAAAGTTTTGTACTGCAATATAACTTCCCCTTTAATACAATATATTAATTCGTTTTATGCTCACGGCAATGGCTATATATGTATTCTGTGAAATTATTCAGAAAGAATTCTACCCGTCCTCCAAAATAAAAGGTTACTGTTGGATCTGTGGTTGAGTGTTGTGTGTCACAATGTGCCGCGTGACACTTTGTGACAGAACCTGGGGCACATTGTGGCATACTACAAATAACTGTTTAAAGTGTCAAGCAAGTAAGGCTTATCGACAAAGACTCCTATTATAAGCAATATACATCTAAATGATTGAATCATTAAGGTACAATTACTGTGCTGGGATTGCAGGACCATAGGCAATGTTCCATAGGAAAGATCGTGTTAGCACGAAACGAAGCTGTACGAAGTGTCAGAAAACGTCAAACCAATCTGCATTAAACCATATCAAACGAATATAACAAGAAACAACGAACTAAGGAACAAACGTAACATCGATGATGACCAGTCAACGGGGTGGTCAGTAAAATATCAATCTGAATCACAATTGCCACATACAAAATATGTAGTGTCATGAGATGTACACTCTTCGTGAGCCCAATGATGACACTGCAAACACTGAACCCACTGGTCACCAGAGTGACTGTTCTCATAGCTCTCACAGCAGACAAGACATATGCTATCTTCTTCCTCATCTGAACTGGATTCATATTTCAACTTCTTTCCCTCTTTCCTTTTCCCTTATCCTTCTGCAGTTGCGTTTTAGCTTGCACAGTTTGCTGTTTTGATGATTTGTCTTTGGTGTTCTGCCTCTTTGCACCCCGGGCAGCGATTGCCTCCTCTATTTCTGTTTTCTCTGGTGTGTCTGTAAGCACATGTGTGCGCATCTTTCGTCCAGCATTTGGTCTTTTACATGCAGCTGCCTTTGGATAAGGAAGGATCTCTTCTAGCGTTTGCAAAACTGCTGGCGCATTAGGACTCCCAACGGGTGTATGTTATTGCTCCAACTCACTGGCCTTGCATGCGGATGGATCGGGACAAGGCAGTGTTGATTCTAGGTTAGATGGTGAAGTGGGAACTGGAGTGCATTGGTCCGTCACTTCATTTGCTGTGCTAGTTGATGGACTAGATGCAGATATAAGCATCGGTGATTATGGAATGGGCAGAATAATGCCAGATGACTTACTCACTTTACTTGTTGAGGCGTGGTCAGTCGGTATAGTTGGTATTGGAGTAGTAGAAGTATTGGTTGTGTGATGGTTCGCTGGAACACTTGATTCTCCTGTTAGTGATGTGAGAGGAAGGTGGGCAGACATTTGCTTATCACTGATTGTGGGTTCTGAGGTTGTATCGTCATGTGCATCAGGGTTGGGTCAATATGTAACATATGCTGAGAGAAATTCATCTTCTCCAAGCACATCACAATTAAATGGCATGATGCCAGTAGCAGAAATAGGCATCAACCTAGCAGGGTAAGGCTCACCGGCTTCCCTGGGTCAACTCGCAGACAATAAGCGGACAGACTCAGTACGTTGTTATCATCCTCCTGGATATTCTTAGGTGTACTGCCAATGGATATGTTACCCCGGCACTATCATAGATTGTCATTGGAACGCGAGAGTTGTTAACCATCCAGGCGTCACATGCTGCATTGTAGTAGCATTTGAATGGACCACATATAACGGGGGAGGTTTTCCTAAGACTTGATCGGGTCCTAATATCAAGCTTAGGCAAGCTGGACTGACAGGTGGCTGCCCACCAGTGGTGGCACAGTTGTGGACTGGCTAATCTATGACCATGGCTGGATAGCTGGACAAACAGGTAACTGGATGGCTCCTATGGACTGATGGATTAACTTGATTGGCAGACAGTTATGTGTTTCACAGTTCTTAAGACAGGTCTAATGACAGACGGGCTATTTGATAAGCGGATGAATAGTCCACTTAATTACTTTGCTGCTCTATGACCTGCTTATTACTCCATGTACTCCGATGATGCCAGTCTTAATGGCTGATTCACAATCACTCAGTAATTGGTTAATAACACAGAAGTCTTCTTTAAACATTATTCATCTTTTACTCGCTGAGAATTATTTATCCATGATACACTTTAGTTTAAACATCTATTATATACAGTTAACTAGATAATAAGTTTCATTTGAACAATAATAACTGAACTTGTAAAAATAACAGACTTTAAATACTGACTTTGACTATATAAATCAAATATTAAACTAAGACGCTTACTCCCTAACTAAAGGTATGCTAGCAATTTTATTCTATGCTCTGGTCTTGTTTTTGTAACTGAACCACACAACCTGACTGGTCTTCTAACCACATATGTTCTTTTTTAAATATGCTGAAAAAGCTGACATTTATACTGGTTTCTTGTTGACGTTTCTAGGATAAAATACATTGATACCCGGGAATATTTCTACAAGAAACTGGCATAACATGTCGCTTCATGGAAATAATCTTATATACAAAGATGATTTTGTGATTATTGTGGTGGTGGTGGGTGGGTGGGGGGGAGGAGGTTGGGGGAGCCGTGTTAACTATAGAGGACTCATTTTACAATTTACTATTTACATTTGGTTGGAAGGGGTGAGGGTGGTGGGGGGGGGGGGGGGGGGGGTCGTGTGGTGGATTATCAAGATTTCAAAATCATTGAATTAAAGTCAGAAACATATCCTTTCAACTGTTCTGAGCTTGAGGTACTTAGGATCATGATATTGGATTATTATTAACCCTTTTAATGCTGAATTTTGTTAGTTCACATTCTTAAGTTCGTCCAGCATGATAACTTATGTTTATTTTGAAAATAATGTTGTTGTAAGCTGTTGATGTCTAGGACACCAACAACTTCAACAGTACTGTTTTCAATATGAAAATCAGTTTTACCTGAGGCAATACTAGATTCACAAAAATCCTTACGTTTGACTTTAGCGCTATAATGGTTAATTTGACAAATGTTTATCGGCACATTTAGTAAGTTCTAGCTTGGTTAGGCTTTAGGCTTAAGGAGTTACTTATATAATTCCATAGCCTGTACCAGCTTATTCTACATAACATTGGAAATCAAATACAGTTTAACCTGCTTGAACAACCACCTGCCCTTTGGACCAATAGCAGGGTGGTCCCTTAAGACAATGGTCCTTTGACCACTTGTATTAAACAACCCCCATCTCCAGGTTCCAAGGCTAAAGCAGGTCACTTCTTATAAGAGACTCTTGTTAGTGGCTACTTGTTTGTGCCCTATAAGGTGGTCCCTCAAAACAGGTTATATGTATGTAATTTCCACTCTGTGATACATACACCAAATTATCTAACAGCTGGAGATTTATGACTGCAGTGCGGTGGGAAGGTAAGTAATGTAATGCCATTGTTCTTTGCTAGCTTTAATAGACCTATCAAAATGTGACTCATAATTATCTAGCACGATAATGGCAGGTTTCTCCTTAGAGCAGTTTGAGTGCTTTATGAAATGTTCCATCCATGTGAGAAAGTTATCAGCAGTCATCCACCCACTAGTGTGAGCTGCTCCGATTAATCCCGACTGCTCCCTTCAGCATGGCATCTTTCAAATGCATGCGTGGATAGATCATTAATGGAGGAATAGAGTTTCCAAGCGCATTTACCACACAGCACAGAGTTACTAAAGTACCACGCTCTGCAGAAGTCAGTCTGCCAACTTGTTTCACACCTTTTAACGCAATGGCTGTAACAGGCTTTTGGACAGTGGTCACTCCAGTCTCATCTGCATTGTAGATGCACTCAGGTCCATATGAATGACGTGATAAGACATTGTGGTGGGTTGTCAAAGAAATCAGACACATTCTTCCTATTAAAGGATGTAGAACGCGACAAACTAGTTGCTTCCGGAGTTCTGAGTGAAAGGGTTGAGTGCCGGTTCAGGAAACCTTGAATCCAGTCTTCACCCGCACATTTATTTTCAGTCCAGGACGTAGGTATATTAATATTGTTCATAAATGCAAACTCATAGGCAAGTTTTCTGGATGCCACTTTTGATAAACCATAATTCATCTTGGCAGCTTATGGTAGAGAGTTTACAATGAGAAGTTTGTGTTCACAGGAAAATACTTTATGCGTGTTATACTTAGCCACATACGATGCACCAACGTCACGTTTTAGCCACATACGATGCATCAACATCACGTTTAAGTTTTGCAATAAACCTAGTTAGTGTCATCCTATCAATATTAAATTGCTTAGTGGTTTCACGAACTTTCATAAGTTTCTTTCCATCGTCTATTACTGTTTTGCTGCCCGTTTCATAAGGACTGGGTCTACCAAACCTCTAGTCGTCTTTCTCGTCCTATTGTGAGCTATTTTAGTCGCCAAGAACAGAGAACATAAATTATGTGGCGGTGTAGGATACAGCCAAAAATTAGTAGGGCCTTTGATGTTGTAGTAGTAGTAGTAGTAGCAGTAGAAGTAGTAGCAGTAGTTGTTGTTGTTGCTATTGATTTTGTTGTTGTTGTATTGCTGTGCGCGTTAGATAATGAGGCGTTACATTTGTGATTGCTACAAAAGATGTTTACCATACTTTTGTATTCGTATTTTGTATGGGGTACATTGAGCCACATGAACAATGTGCCTCTGTAGCAATGGCTCAATGTACCCTAAACTACCCTCCCACACACCATGCCAAAACTGTACAATATATCTAGGTCGGCATTATGGCTATGTTTAGTGACTAGATCCATAAATTTAATATAAAATATCAAGTAATAGCGGGGTTAGTTGTTACAAAACTGTATTATGCAGGGCAAGCTGTTACAGCATGTAACAACTTGCCCCAGACCGTCAGCATCACTTTGACTAAATGTAGGTCAAAATACCAGCGCGTCCATGACCTGGCACACTTAATTGTAGAAATGTGCGGGCCTGCCATAATTGTTTATTGCATACCTGGCAGGTAGTAACTATAGCAGCAAGTCAGCCAATTGTTAACCACATGAGAACACTTACTTTTAAAGCAACATGCTCACTAAAAAATGAGCCTATTATCCAGCAAAATCTTATCCATAATATTCTCCATACACAAACTATCATCAATACATATTCATGTGGTAGTCTGATTCAAATTTCAAGCTTCCAGTTCCAACAGCATAACAATGACAAATACCTATTATCAACTGTACAAAAAACACTCCAAATATTTTGAAGGTAGTGTTGAAATAGCTTTCCACAATCATAGTTCGTAAGGCTTGCATGGGTGTTGTTGAATTCAAAGTTCGTGTTCGTATGTCCATAGACGTTCTGGTCTTAAACCCACAAGATTATGAACAATTTAAACATCTTCCTCATCAGACGTGACTGCCTCCCCTGATACAGCGATCTTGACATCCATCTTATGTGCTTATGTGGATTAGGAAGGGTTTCACTGCCCGCTCCAGAGGAAAACAACTCCTGTGAGAAAGAATCTACAGGGGGAATAACAACAGTTAGCAGACATATCAACAGGAGAAGTAATAGGTGAGTGAACAGGAGTAGAAGTAGCAGAAGAACAAGAAGTAGTATTAGTAGTTGTAGACATGTCTAAGAGCCTGGACACTGTATTCTCCACCTCCATTTCACTTTCCGAGTTGATGCCTATCTCCTCGACCTCATCGCCTCGCATCAGCACCCCCTTCACCATCGTCTCCTCTATACCTCCTTCTTTAACAACTTCGTCTCTCCTGCTTGTCTTGATCTCCTCTCTGTCTCCACATTCTCTAGCATATTCAATAACAAATTAATTATATGTTCTGTCCTCGGCCAAACCTGCACCTCCATCTGCTCCTCATCCTTCTCCACCTCCAGCACCATGAAAACCACCTCCACCAACACCAACATCATATCCACAATTAAATCATCCATCACCACCTCCTCATCCTCCATCGCCGCAACCACCTCCTCCACCGTACACTCCTGCCCTGGCCACCACCTCCAGCTCTGAATGATCTACTACATCACCATCGTGGCATTGCTCCTCTACCTACGCTGCCGTCTAACCACTGACTGCAATTGCATAGGAGCAATCCCCTCCACGTGCCTGCTCCCTACAGTCGTTCCACATAGGACCGATTTCGTAGCAATTCAAGCACATGGGCGGACAACCCCTCACCGTCATAAGAAAGGACGGTCCATTACCCATGGTCACCATTGGCAGCAGCAGGGCCACATTCTCTGTGCCTGTGATCTTAGCAATCCTGGTGCCACTGCCACTAGAACCACAGCATTGACTCACCATCTCCCTCTTCACATTTAACTCCTTCACTCTTGAAATCTAGCTAATCAGATAAAAAATTAACGTAATTCTTTCGTCAACAGGTATCCAATGCATGCAGCCGGACATCTACAGTTTTTGCAGATGCTAACGAAAACGTGAACGCTTTGTCCATCTTTCTAACAACTTGACAACAATTTTGCAATAATCTCCATTGACTGCAACGCCACAAACCATTCATAAATTTTATCATGACACCAAATGGCTACTAGCTGGCTGACATCCACGCCTTAAGCAGTGACAAGAGCAATTCCTAGCATATGTTCTGCACCATTTCACCTGTAATGTTGATCTTAATTGTATTATCTCTTATCAAACTATGACGATAGTCATTTCCAATGAATAACGGAGCCCTTATTGCTGGCATAATTCTAACCTCAGTGAGGTACAACTTCAACGGAGAAATGTTTCCCATTATGTGATTCAATTCCTCTTCTGTCACAGGGCTTGATATTACAGAGCATGGGCCTTTTGAAGACAGATTTGTTGCTTTCTGAAATAAGCATCCTAAGACAATAAATGTTGCATTATAGTGACATTTTGTGTAAAAAAGAAATGTGTCTTTTCCTGACTGAAAATATGTGACTCTAGGATAAAATTGCGAATAGATAATATGCAGGGCAAAATGTGACAAAATAAGAACCAAAAAAGCCTTATACAGGTATATAACACGCAGTCATAATTCAGAAAGATTGCAAAACATTTTTCCGATGAACGAAAATCGGTCCAATAAAATACTCATTAGTAACCACGGCTTCTAATAAGACAAGGGCTGTAAATTCTTTAAATCCAAACCTCTGAGAAAGGGTGGTGACTTCTATTAGGTATATTTCAAGAAAAAATAGGGAAAAAAATGATACAAAAAATAACACAAAATTAGAACACATTTTAAATATTTCAGCTAGAAATTCTTATCATCTTACGCCTATGCTTAATGTATACCATATATCCATCATCGCGGGTGTGAAAATATTAGTTGGTACCACCTAAATATTGCGTATATTTTATTAAACATTGTTTATTTCATCAAAATTAATCCAAAGTTTGACATAAAATGGCATCGCGAAAAAATAGAAATCACGTGATGTATTAGGCTATAGAATGAGTTTAGGTTGTTAGCCAAGTAGCGCGAAAAGGCTAATAATAATACCCGGTTAGAGACCTTCGTATATTTTGGTGCAGTATGGGCATATGTCGCGTGTGCCACAGCCGGAAAATGTTGTAGAAAAGACTTAGTCCCGGTGCAACGATTGTGTCGCATGTCTGGAGAGAGTCAGAAAAAGAGATGTACGGATCAACTCGGTGTGGCGGGACATAAGATCGATGAACTAAATGCAGCCTGAATAGTTCAGAGTATCCGAAGTTAATAGTTATTATGATACAGATGAATTTGGGGCAATTCGGGTCTGGATGACGCGTGTAATCCAGACTTGAATATGGCCAAAACTCAGGAACTGTGAGTGTAATGAGGAGGAACTGAGTTGCCCCAAAGAAGTTTCCATTTGACTCCACACAGGATGGCATGTAGATGCGGCAACTGATTTTTTGCTGGGTATGGTATGTTATGCTGGAGGCAAGAAAATCGAATCCCACAAATATATAATTTAATTGTAGAGTAAGCTAGCTTGAGTTTGCTAGTGCAATGGGCTACAAAATATGTAAGTAGATCTTCATTAACAGGTAATTTTGAAATCCTGAAACTGGTAATAATACTCGATAGCAGGAGAAAGTGGACATAGCTGTTAAATGCTGTTTCATAACTGCATTTGGTCCTTGGAGCGATAGCCGTCTTCCACAAACCTTTAACAATGGGGTCGAGTGCCACATGATTGCCTCTGGAATGCTCTCAAGATAGCTGTGCATGGTGTGGCCTGGGCTTGCAGTGCCAGTTGTCGGAATCGCTGAATCTGCAAATGAGATAGGGCATATGCAATAGGATTAAGGCGGCCTGGAATGTGTTTAGCGATGATGGAAAAATTACACGTGGCGTCTTGCAGAGTGAGACGTCTAACCAAAGGCATAATCTGTTTTGATTTGGAGCATCCCTTATGGAGAATCGCTACTGTAGCAGCATTGTCACATCGGATCAAAATGCATTTCCTTTGCCATTGTTGACTCCACAAAATTGATGCCACTACAATAGGATAAAACTCGTTAAAGGCAATAGATAACTCAGCATCCTGTGCGAAGTAATTTTCCATTGATATGGGCCATCGCTCTGCAAACCATGTACCCTGAAAATAGCCACCAAATCCAATAGTGCCTGAAGCATATGTGAATAGACTTAGGTCTTCATTAGAGACAATCTTTGAGTCATGTAACATGCAGATGCCATTCCGTTTAGACAGGAACTGCAGCCACATATAAATATCCCCGCGACAATCATTATTAGCTCACCTGACCTGAAAGGCCAAGTGAACTTATGCCATGGCGGTCATCCGTCCATTCATCAAATCACTTCTCCTTAACAGTCTGATCGATTTCAACCAAATTTGGCTGGAAAGATCCTATGCTGGTACCCTCCGGATGCTTTTTCAGAATTCTGATTCGTCAATTTTTTGTGGTGAAAATCATAGATTTTATGAAAAATTTACCGGAAATGATCAAAATGCTATTCCTCCTTGGCTACTTGACATATTTCAACCAAATGTGGCTAGACTGATTCTATGGTGGTAGGCTTTAGAACTTTGTTTGATCAATTCTTTGGGTGAAAACCTTAGCTTTTAGGACAAATTTACCGGAAATGTTCTAAATGCTACTCCTCCATAGCCGCTTGACATATTTCAACCAAATTTGGCTGGACTGATTCTATGGTGGTAGGTTCTAAAACCTCGATTAGAATTTTGTTTGATCAATTCTTTTGGTGAAAACCTTAGATTTTATGAAAAAATTTACTGGAAATGGTCTAAATGTTGCTCCTCCATAGCCACTTGAGATATTTCAACCAAATTTGACTAGATGGATTCTACGGCGATAGGTTCCGATATTAAAGTTATTGCAGATTTCTCTGCCACCGAAATTCACACGTGGCCTGCCAAACTTATCACTACCACTACTTGGAGCTATAGATTGTGACAGTTCCAGGACGTGAATAGGGCATACCAGTTGCTCTTCTAAAAGGTTGTCATGGGCAGAACGTGGCATTGTGGGAAACCAAGTAACAGATGCTACACGTGTTGGTTCTGGTATTCTCCACAATTATGCTTAAAAGGGCACTGTCCCTACGGGACTAGTCAACTTTAACGTTGTTATCTCTAAGAACAGCTGATGCACGTGCCGAAAATTGTCGATGATTATCGTAATATTTAGTCCCTGGGTAGGTATTAGCTATCTCCACTATAGTCGCTTCATAGCGATCCAGCTCCACACGGTGGTTAGGATACCGTGAGCACATGATGGGCTTATAGCGTCCAAAGGCCAGTACAAACTCCATAATTTGAAGATTTCTAAGCAACCTTGGGTCACTGTTGCATCCCAAGGTCCCAGACTGCTTCCCAGAATTATCTACCTCATACATGGGGATTAGTTTAATAGAGAGGCCAAGTTCACGTCTCTGCCCTCCCATATCTTTCTTTTTAGTGAGTCTGATACCACATCTATGTGTGGAAGGCACTCCGCTGGCACTCAAATTAAGATTGAAGCAGTTTGTACCCACCCTTATTATTGATGGCCAAGTTGCCAAGGATCCCCATCTCCAGTTGAGCCTTCTTGATCAGTGTTAGTAATATCTTGCAATGCAGCATATGCTGAGTTTAAATTGTTCCCTATACTGCAACTATCTTCTGTCTTACTGGCGGTCAAATTTTGAACTGTGTGTAAGGGTACACATGTTCTGTTGGGTAGAATGCGTCGACATTATAACAGTTTGAAATAGATTCTGGTTACGGTTAGAAAATAGTTCTGGATTGGAGGCAGCCATTGATGTATTGCCTGGTATGAATGGTTGGCTTGATTTGACTGGCTGACCATTGGAAAGCTAGATGAAATGCCCGTTGAGTTTAGCGGTAATACGAATGAAATATCATCGCAAGTCCTACTATCCGACACATGTACATCCCTAGCGTTGTCAAGTTCGTTCATTTCTCTGTGTAATGCATCCGTAACATCGGGATGCTGAAAAAGTTCTGTCCCACTACGCCGCTGCAGAGAGCTCTGCGGTGCCGATTCATGCAAACGGCCAACATTTTCAAGGTAGAGGTTTTAAAAGATAGTTTTTGGTACATTTTGGGGAATTCTGATACCTAGCGCCACTAATTCTTAAGTTAATTTTTTAATTTTCCAATTTTCCAGGTTACCCGTGTCCAGAGGTGTTTGCCTCTTGCATCTGCCGCGGAAGAGATTGTAATTATTTACACTTATAGTCCAGCATTTTCGGAATTGATTATATTATGATCTATTATAGGTAAGTAATCCATATTGGGAAAGGTTCGGTAGATGAGTTGATGATGGCAAGAGATTTGAAATACTAGCACTGTATACTGAATTAGAACAACGTGACTTGCTTCTATTAAGACTAAAACTGTACTACTTTATTCACATATTTTACAAGGTACAAGCCCGCTCATAGCCTAGCAGCATGGTCATGCTTATCTAGAACGGCATCTATAGTAGCCGCCTGTTGTATAAACTAATTGCATTCCATTCTATGATGGATGCATGCTATGATTAACATCATCCCCGACATACTCCGGCCGCGAAAGGTGAAGATGTGCCCTTAATTAAAAAATAATAATTAATTGCTTAGTGACATTAGAGTTAACTTATTAAATAGCATTCTAGATGTTGAACATATTAACTAATAATCTGATCATTCAAGTATGAAAACAATGTGAACAAAAATATATCATATGAAAAATAGCTAAACGTGATTATAAACGAATGAAATGCATGTGATAACACATTTGTCATATGTAACACAGTAACTATAACAATATATGAAAATAATATGCACAAAAGTGATTGCAGGAGAAATAACTGCTATGAGTGCGGCAAATGTAGCTGCTGAGCGCGGCAAATGTAGCTGCTGAGCGCCGCAAATGTAGCTGCTGAGCGCGACAAAATCTATTACAAAAGACTGAAAATAGTGACCACTATAAATGGCCAAACAATGTATATAAAATATACTCCGTACTTGATAATTACGCAATCAAAAATCAAATATTATGACAATAGAAAAATAACAATAGTGAGTTTACAATTAAGTATCATGTGTATCCGCCATAATAGTAATTCGTTCTTTAGCCCACAATGCAGCAGCCCTAGTAGGGCGTCTATCTGACATTTGCTGAGCTGCTGCAGCTGAACTACCATTATCAGTTTTAATGTCAGGAGTGGCATGGGTGTTTTCAGGCTGCGATGCAATGGACACTTCGAGTGGGTACAATTTATTTATTGGGCGATTTGTCACCCCATTAGCTGTTTTGATTACAGCTGAACGAACCATATTGTCATTACCATATATAAGATCCGTGACAAGTGCCAGTTTCCAATTAACACGATGCTTGATGTCATCGTGAACTAAAACCACATCACCTACTCTTATGACGTTATCAGACACACTATTACGCATTTTACCGGTGGAAATGTGTCTTTCGCGTAGTGCGGTGAGGTATTCGTTAATCCAGCGTTGCCAAAAGTGTGCCTGCAGCATGCTTAATCTTTTAGCGCGCTTTTCTAGTTCCGGCTGCGAGTCACCGAATGAGGGATCATGAATATCCTCGTCTGAGATATTCATATGTGGCAAATTGTTAAGTACACGTCCGTACAGCAGATGCGATGGCGTCAAAGGACTCGGGTCGTTTACATCGGACGAGTAATACGTTATGGGGCGATTATTTAATACAGATTCGATCTCAGAAACGATTGTAGTAAGCTCTTCAAACGTGATGAAAGCCCTGCCAAGTATTTTCTTGAGAACGGATTTCGTCAGTCCGATTAACCGTTCCCAAAAACCTCCGTGCCAGGGTGCACGCTTGGTAATCACTGACCACTCTACATGGTGGTTAAGCATGTATTCTTGTACTTCAGGAGTTTTATTAAACAACTTCTTGATCTCCTCCCCAGCTGACAAAAATGTAGACGCATTATCAGAAATGAGTTTTGTTGGCAATGAACGGCGTGCGGCGAAGCGCCTAAATGCATACAGAAAGGACGTAGTAGACAGGTTAGAAACGGTTTCTAGATGGACCGCACGGGTGTTCGCGCATGTGAACAGTAGTATGTACGCCTTATCCTCTTTTCTACCAGTAACGTTTGACTTTACATAGATCGCACCTGTATAATCTAATCCGCAGATTGTAAAAGGTGGTGCTGATTTGAGTCTGCATGATTGCAGGGGAGGCGCTTCCGGTAACACATAGGGTGTTCCCATTACTAATTTACACTGGACGCAGATTCTGAGGATACCCCTAACGGTCTGACGCATTTTGGTTATCCAAAACTTTTGACGCAAATATGTCATTGTGGAGTCTGGACCTGCATGCAAAATCCGGCAATGCGCATCTTGAACAACAAGCTTCGTGTAAAAGTCGCTGTTTGATAACAGAATCGGAAATTTAGCATCATAATCTAATGGCGCATTGTGTAGTCGACCTCCCACACGCAGAATACTGTTATCGTCTAAAAACAAGCGTAGTTGTCTTATCAGTGAACTTCGATTTGGGCGTTTTGCTTCGCGGAGAGTTTTTATTTCACCGAGATAATGTTTCTGTTGCACATATTTGATCCACATGTATTCGGCAGCATTGAGCTCACTGACTGATAAATTGCATGTAATCGCGCATTGTTTACGCTTGAGCCGCTGTATGAATCGCAAGACGTACGCAGTGACCCTGAAAAGTTTCATAAGGGATGAGCAATTTTCGGGGTTAATTATGATAGCTAATCCAGTTGTGTCTGAACACGGCTTGTCATCAGTCTTGGTATCCAGTTGGGATGGACACACATCTGGTTGACATTCCGTATCCGCACCTGCTGTCAGAACGGCACTGTCAAATAAAGAGCAAATATGCCAGTCTCCTTTAGCAAGCCAGCCGGGTCCACTCCACCAGATTCGTGCTTTTGCAAAGTCTGACGACGTCACACCTCGGGAAACCATATCTGCTGGATTGTCGCTGGTTGGACAAAATTTTAACTCGTCAATAGATTTAGCCTTGATGACCTTGATCCGATTTCTCACAAATATCAGCAGTTTTTTGTCACTGTGGATCCAGTGAAGAACGATTTGGCTGTCTGACCACAATACTCGCTTAGAGATCGTTATTTGTTTCCCTATGCTTTGTAGACATAGCTAAGCATATTGGACGCAATTAGCGCTGCTAAGAGTTCAAGTTGCGGAATCGTTAATTGTTTAATAGGGGCGATGCGTGATTTTGATATTACTATAGAAGTTTCCCCGTGCTTCACGTCGCGCAAGTATATCACACATCCATACGCTAACTTACTAGCAACGCAGAACGCATGCAATTCGTATGTCGAGTCGGAATCTATGCCATGTCGGAAATATTTCCGCTCAATAGTCGTTGATAGCGCAGACGACAGATCATTAGAAATTTCTGTCCATTCGCCTGCTAATTCGTCTGAAAGTGGTTGATCCCAGTCATATTTAGCCTTCCAGAGAGACTGAATAAACAGTTTTGCACGAACTTGGACGGCTGATAAATAACCTAGGGGGTCATAAATGCTTGCTGTTGACCTGACTACAGTGCGTTTAGTAACGACTACATTATTAGCTTCCATGACATTATTGTTATATGAAATACAATCAGTTTCTGAATTCCACAGTAACCCCAATACACTAATTTCTGTCTTAGCGGATAATGTCCCGTCTGGCGTTATGTAGTCTCGCAATTCTGGGCAATTTGTTGTCCAACAACGCAATTGAAAGCCGCCTGCTTGCATTAATTCATTAGCCACATCGTAATATTGCATAGCTACAAAGCCAGTATTGCAGCCCGTTACCAAATTATCAACATAAATATTACCTGACAAATCATGTGCTGTGATGGATGGGCTAGCTTCTAGATGATTACGTACAGTGGCATTCAAAATGAACGGTGAGCACACCGCTCCAAACAAGATGACCTTGAATTGCAAGACAACAAATTCGCTGTTAGGGTCATTATGATCCGAAAGCCAGAAAAACTTGGTGTATTTGCGATCGTCACTGTCTATGCCAATTTGATGAAATGCTTTCTTAATATTAGATGAGATTGCTACCTTATGAATGCGAAAACGTAACATAATACCTGCTAAGTCATTAAGGAGTGGTGGTCCAGTTTGTAAGCAATCGTTCAGAGAAGGGGAATTTGCAGCTGAACTCGAGCAGTCATATACAATACGAAACGGTGTGGAATCTGAATCTTTAATCACCGGTCTATGGGGCAAATAATGCCCACATGTTGCGTCATCATCCTTGAGCAATTCTACGTAATCGCGTGACAATTGTTCTTTAATAATAGTATCATACACTCCACATAACTCAGGGGAGAGGCGCCGCACCATCGCGCGTGTGCGGGTTTCTGCTACTGATCTGTTAGTGGGCAAAGCAGGGTGGTCGCATTTCCAAGGTAACTTGGCAATATATCGGCCCTGTTCATTCCGAATGTGAGTATCACGGTAATCCACGTGGTCAGTAACAGTCGTAAGTTCGTCGCTCCTTACGCCAATTGTCTCGAGGTCCCAAAACCTCTGTAGAGAGATATCCTCTTTGCGATGCGAATCGATGTCTACGTTTACATGATACACGGAAGTGTCTGTAGGTATCGAATCATGGCCGGATGTAGACGATGTTGGACCCGAAAGAAGGTATCCTAATTTAGAGGAAACTGCTGTGGGTCCTGAGGTAGTGTCTGGGACTCACAATATGATTCTGAACAATAGACCAATAGTAGTCCGCTCCAATAAGCATGGATATCTCGTCTCTGTCGGCATGTGTATCCGAGTATGCGAAATTTAACCCTTGTAAGTAAGGCAACTCAAGAACCGAGCGTCGCATATGATTCCGAAGAGGCGTAGAAATTTTAGGCACCACTAAAGCCCGAATGGCTATGTTGTCGTAATCGGCATCTGTGTGTAGAGTTATGTCTGCAATAGGCAGAGGGCGGACCCCGGTATTCCCGCCGAAAGAAGAAATCTGAACCGTCTCTGTGTTACGAGAATTAATGTTCAACATATCCGCGGTTGATTCGGTGATGAATGATCGTTGTGCGCCTTCGTCTAACAGGATAACAACCGTAGCTGAATTCTGATTGTGATAAATATTAGCTATGGCAGTTTTCAAAAGCACAGGTCCCGTTAAACGTGCTAGGGAAACCTTGGTGTCGTTGTCGAGTGAAACCTTATCCCCGAATTGTTCTGATAACGATATATTGGCTGCAGCTGTGGCCTTGCTAGATTCCGGTATGTGGTCACTGCACAAAGAGCTATGGTGTTTGCGCTGGCATGCTCTACAGCGGTATTTTGATTTGCACTCCGCGGCGCGATGCTTGCCTAAGCAATTATAACACAGGTGGTCTCTGAGTACGATGTCATATCGTCTCTGCTTGTCGGATATGACGACACAATCTCCTGATATATGCCTTCCTTTGCAAAAGGCACATGTTGGTGGGTGTTGCCTACTGAAAGTGGAAACCGCCCGGGTAGGTGGCGGTGTTCGCGTAGGGGGTGGTGAGCTGCGCGTGAAACGAGGTCCACGTGATGCGGGGCGTGACGTACGCGTATAGAAGGCTGCAGTGGAGAGCAAACTTTCACCATGGTTAATTATAGGTTCATTGCTAACGTCACATGCTTGCATAGCATCAATTTCTTTCTGAATTGATACGCGTAATGTCTTGCTGTCCCATTCATTGTTGCCGTGTTCACGGGCTATTTGACCACGAACAACTGGAGGTAGCTTATCTAGGACCACAGGAACCAACAGATCGCCATACGTCTCCTCTGTCTTACCTAGCGTGCTAAGTCCTCTGATGTACGATTCCAAACGGTCGTGGAAATTCCGTAGGGAGTCCACATTGTGTTCAGGCCTGGGAAGCTCCCATAATGCCCTCATATACGCACTAATTATCGTGTGAGACTGTCCATAGCGGTTACCTAATAATTCCATAGCGTGCATATAGTTGTTGTCTGTTAGTGTCAAACCGTTAATTGCTCTCGCGGCATCTCCCGTGAGCTGAGCCCGAAGATACTGGAATTTTTTAACGTTAGTCAAATCACTGTTCGAGTCTATGGCTGACTTAAATGTGTCGTGAAATTCAAGCCATTTTAATGCATTTCCGTCGAAACTTCTGAGAGCTAATTTCGGTAGATTAACATGCTTTCTGAATTTAGAATTGTCTGGTGTTGCGTTATCATCAGGCTGAACGTTATTTGTTCTACGAATTAATTGCCTTTCAAATTTTATAAATTGTTCCTTACTTGCTGTTATGTAATCGTCAGATTCCAATAAGGATAGTTCCAGATCGTCATTCGAATCAATTAAATCCGTTATTTGTTTGTCTAAATCCACTATGATAGCAAGTTTGTCATTGTATGAACCGAGGGATGCAGCAATGGAATCATGATCATCCTCCCGGAGCACAGGTTTAGCTAGGTTGTCACAGATTTTGTTCTGTAGTTTAGTTATTTGCCCTCTGTACACTCCACGCGTTTTTACAAGCCTCGCTTTCTCAGCCATCTCGAATGGAAATTAGAAATCACGCAAATATGGTACGAAGTCACTCAAATATATCCTGGTTACGGCACCAACAATATGATCTATTATAGGTAGTAATCCATATTGGGAAAGGTTCGGTAGATGAGTTGATGATGGCGAGAGATTTGAAATACTAGCACTGTATACTGAATTAGAACAACGTGACTTGCTTCTATTAAGACTAAAACTGTACTACTTTATTCACATATTTTACAAGGTACAAGCCCGCTCATAGCCTAGCAGCATGGTCATGCTTATCTAGAACGGCATCTATAGTAGCCGCCTGTTGTATAAACTAATTGCATTCCATTCTATGATGGATGCATGCTATGATTAACATCATCCCCGACATATATACTCTGGGTTCAATGTAATATTCTGAATATTTTGCATAGAACTGTTCCCATGATAACCACTATAAAGACTAGTTACTATGACTATTGCAATGTAATTAATAAATTTGTAAATTTGCAAAGATTTGAACTAATACAGGATAGGCTTGTAGATGTTACTAAACGTTCACTGTGTGTTAAAGTCGTAAACATATCTTAGTAAATCCGTTGACATCCTCTGAATAAATCCGTTGTCATCCTTTTTCATGAATACATTCAGACAATTATTATATACATATATTTACAACGCCACTTATTTAACACCAAACTTTCACTGGACAGCTCCAAAAAACCACAAACAAATATCCCACTAATAATCGCTTCTCGTTCTCGCTAATCTCACTCGGTAAGAACTTTTAACAACTTCCCGCTTTCGGTCATCACTTCTGCTGCACTCTACTGGCACACCCAAGTAGACTCACGAGAACCCAGATCACACAAAATTACCGCAATAAAATGCCACACAATAAAAATCGCAAAACCTGGCATTCACAATCTATTGGGGTTTTTTTGTTTTTTTAATTGAACACTTAAATAACGCAATATTATAAAGAGGTTTAGAATAAACCAAGACTTCCATTTATGACACAAAGTAACTTATTTCTCGAAGATCTGCCTTTTGTGAGACAGTCAGCTAATTGATTTTCTTTAGAAACCCAAAGGACTTTACATATCTCACTCCTAAATAACATGTCTCTAACGACACTGATATCTATACGCAAACTCTTGTCTGTTACAGATGTTGTGGAATAAACTGCATCTACTAAAGGCCTATTGTCTGTAATGCAAGTTATTGGCATAATTGTACTATTCTGATTATAGCCATACATTACATTGATAATTGTTCTAATTAAACAGCAACATTCAGAAAAATCTATCACGGCTAATGTTTCTGCTGCTAATGTACTTTTGACAATACACCTAATCTTTTTTGATTGCCAAGCCAACAAAGAGGACTTTCCATTGTCACCAAGTAAGAAAATAATAAATCCACCTTGTGACCGAATAGCTCATCCCTATGCCAAGAGGTATTGCTTGACTGCTAGAGGTTTGTCCAATATAAACCCCCGTTTATTACATAAACAGCAATATATTTCTACAATTGGTGCCTCGTATCTATCCAATTCTAACTTGTCTCGCCGGGAATCTCTTGCACATAACCCTCTTAAATTTTCAAAAGCTGTGATTAACTTACTTATAGACAATGTCTTGTTCAGGCGTGGGTCCTCTGATTTGATGCAGTCTTTCTTGCTATCCATCTCATAGCGTGGGATTAGCAGTGCTGGCAAATTGACATCTTTCCACTCTTAAATACATTTTTTTATAGGGTCCGACATAATGTCTAAATGAGGGATACATTCTGAAGGTATACCCAATTCCGAACATGGTAAATGGTAGCCACTAACACCAGAATTACCGTGAACTGTTAGGCCTCTGCTACTGGTGGTGATCTAGAACAGCCGACTTCCATGCCAGCATACACCGACACCAAAGTATTTCCAGACACAATGATGTCTGCTCTGCCACTGCTAGTTTCATGTTTTTCTCCATCATGGAGATCATCGATTTTTGCAGTCCAATAACTGTTTTCAGGGTTGATGGCATCACAGTCATCATTTCACTTGTTGCACAGTCTTGGCTACCTGATTCCGCCCCATGCGTTACCGAAGTCACCCGTCACATGCCAGTACTTATGGTTGTACTAATTTCTGAGTCATTGTCCGTCACATGACCGTGAATGCATACCACCACCATTATATGACGTATTCGAAGTCGGTCCTGGTTGCTCAATGTTCTAGAGGTACAGTCACTTCATCGTGGTTTTTACATAGTTTACGGTACTTTAATAGCTAGTTTTGGTATTTCCTCCATAAACTTAAATGCCAGCCAGTTATTTGGATTCTTGGAATTCCATGCTGTCTGTTTAGTTCGTGACTGCATCTGAAGATCATCCATTATGGATTGTTTACAGTTTTCCAGTGGTAGTATTTGACCCGGGTTTGCTCGGTTTCGCGAAAACATACTTTCGGAAGTAAACACCCTTGTGTTATTGATAAGTCATCCATGCATGAATAACTGACATTTTAAACTCACTACATGTTAACTATGAACTTGTGTAACTTTCAAAATAATAAACATTGACCAATAACTTGTAACCGGTTGTATAAAGACTATTTTTCAAAGGATAATTAAAATTGCAACCATAATGTACGTTGAGACAAAGGAATGTAAATAGAACGAACTCTGTGATAATTAGTCTCAAGACTGCGCCACTTATCAGAATTGTATTTATACAGGCGCATATGAATATACAGGATGTGTGTACTCATTGAGCTAACTGCAAAATATCGTTCCCATAATCTTCAACTGATTCAGTCGTCATTTGTTTTCTCTGAAACAATTCAGGATAATACATACAATCGAGTTCCTGTGACACAAATCATTGGCATATGAGTTTACACATTTTCACATACGAATACTGTACTGTGTTAGGTCATCAAAATAGTCAGCAGCTCTACCATGCAAAATGCTGGTAAAACCTCTGCCTTTGTGTCAGTGTCCCAATGATTTCCCTTAGAAATCCTGTCAGAGTTTTTCAACCACGCATCCAAGTCTACTCCTACTTCACGGTAAAATCATGATGGATTTCTGGGCATTGATTTTTTCCTGTACTAATCTCCTCCCTACTCCGTACTCCATACTTTGGTCAGGAGCTTCTTCTGGCTCCAAATCACATGTCTCTAGGTTATTTTGCTGTGTGTTTGGCATTGCTCAATAATAAAATGAAATGTCCAATGTTCACACAGAAATGTATCGCAGTTCAAGATTGTGTGGCAAAAGCTGCACTCTTCTCTTGCAACAACGTTTATGTCCTTTAATAATTAGAGTAATTGTTCATCGACACACATGGCAAATTACTTCATAGATTATTCCACAGACACTTCATATATCCACGCTTCAAGTCCAGCTTCTGAGAAAAAGGCGAATGTCCACAGGATATTCTATGTATCCCACTCCTGACACAAAAAATTGTGACATTGGTCAGGCCATGTGGTATGATGTATGATGCCTCTAATTAGTTATCAATGGCCAACAATCAATGAAAATACACATTTTAATGTAAATCGCTAATTTTTTTCTATGAATTACTAAATGTTTCAACAGTCATTGTCTGTCACATATAAACGTGAAGGTGTATCACCACTATTTCCAGGCATCGGCACCGTAAATGACATATCCGTACTCGAAGATGGTCCTGGTTGCTCAATGGTCTGAAGGTACTGTCCCTTCATCACATTTTTGACATAGTCTGCAGTACTTTGATATCTGTTTTTGTAGTTCCTCCCTAGACTTAAATGCCTTCCAGTTATTTGGACTCCTGTAATCCCAGGGTGTGTGTTTAGTTCGCGACCCGGTTTTTGCTAGATTTCTCTAAAACATTCTTTCGGAAGTAAAACCCCTTGTTTTATTGATAAACCATACCCGAATAACTGACATTTTAAACTCGATACATGTTAACTATGAACTTGTGTAACTTTCAAAATAATAAACGTTGACCAATAACTTTTAACCGATTGTATAATAAGATGAGACTATTTTTCAAAGGATAATTAAAATTGTGACCATAATGTACATTGAGACAAAAGAATGTAAATAGAACGAACTATATGATAATTAAACCGGATCACTGCACCACTTATAAGGATTGTATTTATACAGGCGCGTATGAATATCAATGCGCCTGACTAAATAGTGCACCACGAACCATGTTATTGCTCAGTCTGCTCTATCGCCACGCCTGGCTGAAGATTTTATTTGATCATCCAAAATTTGGTAGATTAATATCTATGCCAAGAGGTTCACCTGTGTATTGAGACCACTTGTCTTCAGTGGCCTCTATAGATAGTTGCTGGCGTATTTACCGCATAAATTTGACTTATTCCATAAGTCTCACTAATTTGAATGCATCAGAGATGTCAGTCACACTGTTGTCCCCTTCCCCAATGTCTAATTTGTTTCAATAGCATTGCCAAACTGGGCATAAGACAGGGAACATTTATCTTTGTCAATTAATCCGTTTGTACTTTTCAACCTTAATATTGTTAACTCTAAGTGCAGCAGGTGCCGTAGCAGAAAATTTACGATGGTAATCATAAAACTGTGGGCCGTAGGTACAGACCATGATTACTATGTCAGCTTCATAGGAAACAAGTTCTGGACGTCGCTCCGGGAAACGAATACACATTATATGTTTGTAACAACCAAAGACTTGAATGAAATCAGATATGGTGAGAGACCTAGACAGTTTGGGGTCTGTAGCACCAGTAGTAGAGTCTACCTCGGAAACTGGCAGGACGAGGGATGCCAGATTTATGTCCTTGGCCTCCCAGATTCTCTTATTTAAAGAGTGTAATACAATGTCGATGTGAGGTAGATGTTATGACAGAATACCATACTGAGACTTAGGTAGATTGTAGCCATCTTCCACATATACTGTTGGAGCACCAGGTAAGACTATATCATTGGCGAAAGAGTCAGGTGTATTGCCAGGCACTTGTGTTGTACCACTAGTGACGTTACGCAGGACCTCTAGAGCTGACATGAGTGTTCTCGGATTGACATTCAAATTTATTAACCATGGATTGCACTGTTTGCTGCAAATTAATGTCACTTTGCTGCATGGGTTGCATAGACATGTATATTGTCCTGATAATTTTGGTTTTACAGTCCTAAATACTGGTATTCCCTGACATATTATAATCTTATCTGGAGTTTAAGAAACGGAAGCCTAATTACCAGAAGCCAATGTATATGTATCCCAACGCAGAGTTCCACAAGTAGATCCATCTTCCGGCAAGGTAGATTGGCCGATATTTGTAACACATTGCTATCTAACTCAGCAACGCCCATCACCAACTTCAGCAGCTTGGGAGTTGTCTGGAATGTCTGAATCCGAGTTTCCAGAATTAACACTCACTCATAATAATGTCTATGAAAACGTTTGTGAGGACAAAAAATCTGACTAAAATGGCAGTGCCCCAGAGGAGCCTGATTCTGAATGTCTGCATGGTTCTGCTTCATTTGGTAATTGATGGCTCACTTTTTACAATTATTGTTGGTGGCAAATGTACATGCACAAATGAGTCATTCTCTTGAGTTAGTCGGCATTGCAGGCGAATCAGATGCGGAAGCTGTTTTCGGCATAAATGGATTTCCATTCATTTTGAAACAGTTAGGTTATGAAAAATTAATAGATGACATAGACGTAACCCAACATATATCATATATGCTTAGTCACAATTAATTCACAAGAAGCACAGCAACAGTATAAATACATAAATAAATAAATAAATAAATTTATGCTTCACTCTTCCTTATCGCTTTAGATCCTCCAACATGAAATAGATAAGGGGGTATTAGTTCAATAAAAATTTATAATAAATAAACAAACACATTCCATGAATATCCAATCTATCTCATATATTTATTATGTGTTGTCACAAATGATGACCAAGACAACTCTCAGATTAATGTTACGAGCTATGCTTGTCATCCAGCTAGGTGATTACATTAGTCCTTTGGAAAGAACACACTATGACTTCACATATTCGGCTGAGCAAAGCTAGGCACATGACATGCCGTTATCTCAGAATGCGGCTCTGGATGAACTCAGGTGGTGGCCTCAGCAGTAAACCCACTTGTTCATGACCCATTGAGCATGCTAACTGCTGCAGACATCAATTTC
The DNA here is from genome assembly GCA_034401795.1 of Chaetoderma sp. LZ-2023a. NCBI lineage: Eukaryota > Metazoa > Mollusca > Caudofoveata > Chaetodermatida > Chaetodermatidae > Chaetoderma > Chaetoderma sp. LZ-2023a. The sequence goes on from CM067375.1 coordinate 52,822,299, forward strand.
CAAATTGCCTTGATCATAGTTGGATTCGTCCCTGTAGGTGGGGCTTAGAATACACCTTCCGTATCCTCTGCGTGTCGTAAGAGGCGACTAAAGGAGGTAAGGGTGAGGTAACCCTGACAGAAGCCTTGAGTGCTGAAGACGGAGGTTCCAGGCCGCACGGCGCAATCTAATAAACCATGGATCCACGCACTTAACGCTTATGATCATGCCGATAGTCACTTACAGGACTGGCGGTATGATCAGCGAACGAAACAAAGAAAGAAGAAGAAGATAGTTGAATTTGGACCTGAGGTTCTATTATGTATTATCAAGTTTAACTTCACATCACTTTGCAAAGACTGGCACAGAAGACGTTGGTAGTCCATGATTTTCTTCCCATTCTTGTCAATCTGTGTGCTCAGGTTTCTAATTTCTCTTTGACAGTTCTCAACTTGGCTTCTGCAGTGGTTTTGAGGAATGTCCTTTTGCAGACTAAGAAGACAATTTTTGAAAATTTACCACTGGAATGACTGGCTCGGTTGACGAGGCAGTCATTCCAGTGGTAAAATTTCAAAAATAGTCTTCTCATGGTCTGCAAATGGGCATTCCTCAAAACCACTGCAGAAGCCGTTTCTGGCTGATATGAAGGGTAAAGGGTTAAGTCAGCTATACAAGTCCGTTTCTGTAACAAAGTGAACCCAGTGCCAGACTGTAGAGCCTACAAGACTGTAAGCACAGGTTATGAGCTCCAGTAACAGTCCTAAATATTGATAATATTTTCTGCATATGAAAGACTATGAAAATGTTGGAATGGGGGAGGGAGCCTAAAGTAAATGTTGTCTTGAAGTCCGCAATTATGTGGGTATAGCATAACAAATTTGATTGAATTCCACCAAATCGGTTCAGAGGAAACGGACGGAGGCGATTGCAATATCCCCTGGTGTCAGAACTTTAAATTTTCAAATGAAATTAAATGATGAACTGGTGTTCAGTTTAAAACAGATCTGGTGGGAGATGGTGCAGTCGTAGACAGCAACATCTTCCACCAAAATTGTTGAAATATTTATTACATGTTCCTGTGATATTGACACAGTAAAAGATAGAATATTGACATCAGATCGGTAAGGGTTAAATGTTCATTAACCAAACACTGTGTTGTAGCTCATCTGCCCTGGTATTGTAGCCAGGACCACTGTGAATATTGCCATATTAATCGTGGCAGCAAGAATATATTGGAATCACACCTACATACCAACCATCATACAGTGTATTTCTAAAGAAGAGTTTTTCACCAGATCATATTTACACACTCAGGAGTTACTTAGAAACGCAGACAACAAAATAGTGAACTACGGGCAAACTCAGAACAACTGTAAGTTGGACTCGCTGTTTTTTAACATCTCAATTATGGATTCTCAAATTTTGGACACTACATCACTAGACTTCAGCAAGTTTATTGAGCCTCTGACACCAACATTAGATGAGCAATCATCTGTGCCAATGGAATATACTGCTGGTGCAAATATGTATTCCAGTGCATTTGGGGAAACCACAACGCACCCATGCAGTCCTTCAAATAAGGTAATCAGTCGGAAAAGGGTGGTTAGTGAAGAATATATATCCGACACAAATCTCTGTGAGTATAACTTTCAAGCACTGCCATCACCATCTCTCGTTGAACCGCATAGCCCAGCTCCTAACAGTAACAAGGATTAGGTGAACGATTAACTGGAATAGGACAATTGAAAGCACTAACCAAAACAATTAACTCTAAATCACCTGAGAAGCTGACCAGAATATGTTCCGATCTGGATCTGTGTTCTTTTATCCGGACCATGGCCAAACTCTGGAAATCCTTATTCACCGCAAGTTCCTCCGTTGTGTTAAAATTGGATCGGCAGTTTTTTTAGATACAGCTCTGGACAGACCAGATCGCAATACCCTCTTTCCCTTACAGGGCTAGGGTAAGAATAATATGTTTTAATACAAAATCTCACTCAGTATAGTATCAATATTTGGAGATCTTAAGAACAATTTAACCAAGTGTCATTGTTGTATAATATAGCATCAACACTTTAACTACAATACCAATATGCTGTTTGTAGCCATAGGCAAATGTTAGGCCATAATATATCTGAAAATCATGACTTTCAAACAAGTCTGACATGCTTACCTGTCTACCTGCTGAATTTCCTCGGACTACATTTTCCATGGAGTTTAATGCTGGACCTGCTGAATATTTTGAAAACAATGTGACTGAAGGTTGATGGTGGCTAAGTCGATCACAACTAAAAATTATTCATGATTTTCCAAAATTAGTCGCCCTAAGCCTACTTACTTACTATACAGGTGAGACATAGTGCATGCTTTAGCCCTTTAACACTTAAATTTGTTTTAAAAAATTCAAGTTTTCTCATAGAAAATGTCCATTTACAGACCGACGGCCCTGTAGGTGGGGCTTAGAATACACCTTCCGTATCCTCTGCGTGTCGTAAGAGGCGACTGAAGGAGGTAAGGGTGAGGTAACCCTGACAGAAACCTCGAGTGCTGAAGACGGAGGTTCCAGACCGCACGGCGCACTCTAATAAACCATGGATCCACGCACTTAACGCTTATGATCATGTCGATAGTCACTTACAGGACTGGCGGTATGATCAGCGAACGACAAGAAGAAGACCAAGAGAAGAGTATTTTTGAAAAATTTACCACTGGAATGACTGGCTCGGTTATCGAGCCAGTCATTCCAGTGGTAAATTTTCAAAAATACTTCTCTTGGTCTGCAAATGGACATTTTTCAAGACCTCTACAGAGGCTGTTTTTGGATGATATGAGTGTTAAAGGGTTAATGTAGCGTAGTACATGTGTATATTATTCCTGTCGCCCCCATAAGAGGAAGCGTATGAGCTCATGCATGAGTCTGCGTGAATTTGCCAGAGTACTGATGAAGGTTTAACCCTTTCATGCCGAAACCAGCCTCTTCATTGATCTTGATGAATTTCCATTTGCCTGCCAAGAGACTACTATTTTAAAAAATTTACAACTGGAATAAACTGGCTTGATAACCGAGCCAGTCATTCCAGTTGTAAATTTTCAAAATTTGTCTTCTTGGCCTGAAAATAGACATTCGATTGGGAATAGTTTGGTTTTCTCGACCATATTTATTCATTAAAGGGTTAAAACCTTTGATGGTCAAGTTTGTCAAAGATGTTATGGTGCCATTATTATGCCTTTTCTGAGGAGTCATACTTGTAAATTGCCTTGAAGAACACCTGGCTTCTGCAGCCATTCTGAGGAATGTCCGTTTGTAGGCCAAGAGGGCCATTCTTTTTAAAATAAGCATTCTAGTGGCAGATTTTCCAAAATAGTATTGTCTTGGAGCATTACTCCCTAGTTGGTTGTCTATATACTTAATTTGACTGTCTGCAGCTTGAATTTCTGCAGTCTATATTTTCCAAGAGGTTTAACTCTGGAATTACTGAATATTTTGAAAACTATTTGACTGAAAGTTGTTGGTGGCTAAGCCACCAACAACTTTCAGTCAAACTGTTTTCAAAATGTTCAGCAGGTCTAGATTTATTGCCCATTGAAATTGTTGTCTGGTGACTTGCAGCAGTCCGAATAATTTACTAACTTAAGTTTTAACCCTTTAATGGTCAAATTTGGTCAAGAAAATTTTTTAATCCGCTTATTGAATGTCCATTTACAAGCCAAGAGAATTCAATTTTGGAAAGTTTATCACTGGAATTTCTGGCTCCGTTTTCAAGCCAGTCATTAGTGGTAAATTTTCAAAAATTATATTCTCTTGGCCTGTAAATGGACATTCCACAAGACCATAACAGAGGCCGGTTTTGGCTGGCTTGACCTTTAAAGGGTTAATACGCAATGGAAATAGGATAGATGGTATTGCTTTAAACATTTTAATTGTTAACTCAGCTGGTCTGAAAGGCCAAGTGAGATTATGCCGTGGCGACCGTCCGTCCGTCATCCGTCAACTTTTGCTTTAAAACGCTACTTCTCCTTAACCAATAGCCGAATCTTAACTAAATTTTGGTCAAAGGATGCTATTGTGCTCGGATCCGGAACTTCCATTTGAAATTTTGATTCATAAATCTTTCGGGTCAAAATCTTAGATTTTATTAAAAATTTACCGGAAATTGTCAAATTGCTTCTTCTTACCATTTTGACTGATTTCAACCAAATTTGGCTGAAAGAATCCTATGGTCATAGGCTCTAGAACTTCCATTCAGAATTTTGTTGCGTAAATATTTTGCATGAAAATCCTAGATTTTATTACAAATTTACCGATAATTGTCAAATTGCTTCTCCTTATCCGTTTGACCGATTTCAATCAAATTTGGCTAAAATGATCCTATGGTCATAGGTTACAGAACTTGCATTCAGAATTTTGATTGATCAATTTTTTGGGTGGAAATCTACTGGAAATGGTCAAAATGCTACTCCTCCTTAGCTGCTTGGCATATTTCAACCAAATTTGGCTAGATGGATTATATGGTGGAAAGCTCTAGAACGTCTATTCAGAATTTTGATTGATCAATTTTTGGGGTGAAAATCTTAGATTTTATGAAAAACCTATCGGAAATGGTCAAAATGCTCATCCATAGCTGCTTGACATATTTCAACCAAATTTGGTTAGATGTATTCTATGGTGATAGGCTCCATAACTTCCATTCAGAATTTTGATTGGTCAATTTTTCCGGTGGCCATCTTGTTTAATGTAAAGAATCGTGTATATTTAAATGCAAATGTTTCAAATGCTAATGGTGCAGGTGAGCGTCACAGGCCAGTGGGCCTCTTGTTTCAAAAATGACAATTGGGATTGTGCCACAACTTCTCATCAACTTATTTACGACTGTCTTCCATATTGATAATGGGAGTGTGTGGCAGTGCCATATATTTTACATTTAATGTAAGGTTGGTCTCGTATGTATACAAATTGTACTTGATTTTATTTTAAATACTATTTATACATGATAGAATGTATTTTATTCTGTGTTATGCATTGCATCTTTTATCATATGTCTGTTTGTTGTTACGATGTTGTAGAGGCTTTAGACGGTACTGCTAAGAAATAACGAAACATATTTTCAAAATGAAATAAAACGTACTGTTGAATATTTTGAACATCATTAAATTGGATTGGAAGACATTGACTTCAGATCCAATTATGTTAAAAAATATTCAACAGAAGATTTCTTATATCGTGTTCAAAATTGTTTATGTTTTGAAAACATGTTAAGTTATTACTATGCTAACTTTACACTTCAATATTTCATGTGAAATTTGTGAGAATTACCAAATTCCATGACCTTAAAAATAAAATAATGGTGGTTCCAAAACAAAAACAGAAACATGGTAGTTAGTACAATTTTGAACACAATCTAATAAGTTCTGTGGAATATTTTGTGTGTAATAATTTGACTGAAAGCCATTGCTGCCTTCCAATCTAATTAGATCCAAAATATTCAACAGGTGTATTTTGTTTTGGAACCATGTTACCGGTAAGTTATTTCTTAACTGGTAGCAACAGATTCCATTCAAATTAGGTTCAACGTATTTACCTGTCTGTCTGCCGAATTCCGGCAGACTACATTTTCCATGGGGTTTAACTCTGGATATGCTGAATATTTTTAAAACAATTTGACTGAAAGTTGTTGGTGGCTAGGCCAGCAACAACTTTCAGTCAAATTGTTTTCAAAATATTCAGCAGGTCCAGAGTTATTGCCCATTGAAATTACTGTCCGGTTGTTTACAGATGTCAGATAGTTAACACCTTACCAGTATAATTATCTTGATATACATATATGCTGGAACTTCAATGTACAAACAGTTATATTGAATGACTGATCCATGACATACAAGACAATATATTGATGTTCCAGGATTGCCAGCCCTTAACACAAACGCTCAAATTTGTTAAGAAAATTTAAATTTTGTCATAGAAAATGTCCATTTGCAGGCCAACAGAAGACTGTCTTTGAAGATTTACCACTGGAATGACTGGCTCGGTTATCTAGCCAGTCATTCCAGTGGTAAATTATTAAAAAAATAGTCTTCTCATGGGCTGCAAATGGACATTTTTCAAGACGACTGCAGAAGCCGTTTTTGGCTGATATGAGTGTTAAAGGGGGAACTCATAAACACGCAAAAAATGGCTTCTGCAGTCGTCTTGAGAAATGTCCATTTGCAGGTCGAGAGGAGAAAATTTAGCAAATGTTTGTTGGGATCGATTTGAAACCTGAATTCCAAGAATTTAAATTTCAAGGTAACTCTGTAGGTAAGCGGTTGAATATTTTGAAACTAATACGCTTCCGACACTTTGGTGACGGAGTTGTCTGTTGAATTTCATACACACAAAGCAGTGTATATCATCCAAAGTTATATGCATATTATTTTGTTGTCAGTTGTACAAGACAAGAAAGAATGTATTGTATTTTTCTATTTCTAGAACATTTGTCACAATAAATTTTTATTACTGTAACTGGCTTGTGTTAGCTCTTTAGCCCTCGAATTTGTTCAAGAAAATTTCAATTAAAAAAAATTCCACTTGCTGACCAAGAGAAGACTATTTTTGACAATTTACCATTGGAATGACTGGCTCGGTTATCGAGCCAGTCATTCCAGTGGCAAATTTTCAAAAATAGTCCTTGGATATTTATCAAAGACACAGCAGAAACAGTTTTGTCTGATATGAGTGTTAAAGGGTTAAGTTAGGGACCCAACTCTACCTAAGCTCCGCCCATCTCTAACTAAGCTCCGCCCATCTCTAACTAAGCTCCGCCCATCTCTAACTAAGCTCTGCCCATGCTTTGTGTGTGTGTTGGGATTGATTTATCTACATGTACATTGAATCCTGACTTCACAGAATCCCAATTTCAAGGTAACTATATAGGTAACCTGTTAAATATTTTGAAACTAAGTTGACTTATGGCAGCAATGTTCATACCCCAGCTGCAGTCAGGTTAGTTTCAAAATTATCAACAGAATGTTTTAAATAATAAATCCATCAAAGACAATTCGTACACTTGACAAACTATTCCAACTTCATGATTGTGATGTCAGCCTGCAAATGATGTAATTAATTAAGATGACATCATATACTTGATTGACAGATCGGATCCATCCAATGATAACATATATCTATTTATCCCTTTAATGGTCAAGTCGGCTAAAACTGGGCACTATTGTGGTCATGAGGAATGGCCATTTGCATGCCAAGAGAAGACTATTTTTTAGCTCGCCTAGCCTGAGAGGCCAATTGAGCTTTTACACTTTGGCGACTGTCCATCCGCCGTCCATCAACTTTAAACGACTTCTTAAGAACCACTGGGCCGATTTCAATTATATTTGGCAGGAAGCATCTTTAGTGCATATGGATCCAAGTTTGTACAAATGAAGGCGATCAGGCCGTTTTACTGGCTGTCATCTTGGATTTTGGCCAATTTTTAGAAATGTCTAAAAATCGTCTCCGAAACCGCTTGGGGAATCCATTCAAAACTCACGAAACATCATCTAGGGAAAGAGGTAAGCCAAGTTTGTTCAAGCGAACTTGATTGACCAAATGGTTCGGCGGCGATCTTGGCTAGTTTTCGTGAAAACGACTTCTCCAAAACAGCTGAAGCGATCGGGCCGAAATTTGGAAGATATGATTAGGGACTAAGGGCCATGAAAGTTTGTTCAAGGTCTGCCATGGACCAATCAAAATATAGTTTGTTTGGCGGTCATATTGGATATCTTTATTTGATGGATCTTGAAGCCGAAATAAGTTTTATATAGGTTTTTAGGTATTCTGATTTCAAATTTGCCCTTTTCGAAATGGTCAGATAAATGGGCTGTCACTTATCTTGGATCTTTTTCCTGCACAAAAATTCCCATACTAAAGCAATGGGAAATTTAAGATGTCTTATTCTCAAGAACCGCTGAGCCGATTTAAAGTATATTTCACAGGAAGCATCCTTACCGCATAGGGATACAAATTTGTTCAAATATATGAATATAATATTCGATTTGTCCGACTTTTAGAAACGTCTTTAAAATTCTCCGAAGCCGCTTGTGGGATCGATCCAAACCTCATGAAATATTATCTAGGGCAAGCGCTGAACCAAGTTTGTTTGAGGGAACTTGATTTGCCAGATGGTTTCGGCGGCCTATTGAATGACCTAGTTCTCATGAAAACGACCTCTAGAACCGCTGAATGGGTTGGGCCGAAATTAGGCAGATATGATTAGGGACGAAGCTCCATTGAAAACCTGGCCATCGTGGATCAATCAAAATTTTGTGTGTTTGGTGGCTATCTTAGATTTTCTGAAAAAAATCATATAAAAGTCTACTTTATTAACAACTGGGACAATTTTAATAAAACTTTACTAAACCTTCACAGAAATTAGATTAGTAAATTTTTCCAGTGGTCATCTCATTTTGTTCATTTGTACCAGTGGTCAATAATTCCAGATGAGTGATACAGTCCGAACTTGGGTTGATGTGTGTCTGTTGGGCCCCAAAGACGTATGCCAATTTTGAGGTAAAAACTAAAATGCAACAGCTTTCAGAAACATTGTTTCCAAAATATACAATTTTGACCTTACGGCAGCTTGACAAAAAAAAAATATCAACGGCGCAGGTATTTGACAAATTTGTCCCTGTTATTTTGTGTTAGAATTGTTAGCCAGGTCTTGTTTAATGTACAAACACCTGGACTCATAATAAAGTTACTGAAAATGGAAATTTATTGATAGCACTTTCAGGGGTAATATTGAATTTTTAGCCAGTCATTCCAGTGGTAAATTTACAAAAACTGTACATGGTCTGCAAATGCACATTTCTCAAGACCACTGCAAAAGCTGTTTTTATACCCCGCAGAGTGGTTTCCAGATGATAACCCTGTTACCATTTGTCGGATTGCATTGAAACTTCATAGGGTAGTGGGACTAGGCCTGGGGAAGAAACCTCTCGAAATTGACGATGATCCGAAATCCAAGATGGCCGCCAGCCACTGGCGTCCATCTTGGAAATTGGTTTCCGGATGATAACTCCATTACCGTTTGTCGGATCGCATTGAAACTTCATAGGGTGGTGGGACGAAGCCTGGGGGAAGAAATCTATCGAAATCGACGATGATCCGAAATCCAAGATGGCCGCCAGCCAACGGTAGCCATCTTGAAAATTGGTTTCTGGATTATAACTCTGTTACCGTTTATCGGATCGCTTTGAAACTTCATAGAATGGTTGGACTAGGACTGGTGAAGAAACCTATCGAAATCGATGATCTGAAATCGAAGATGGCCGCCAGCCACAGGCAGCCATCTTGAAAATTGGTTTCCAGATAATAACTCAGTTACCGTTTATCGGATCGCGTTGACCCTTCATCGAGTGGTTGGCCTAGATCTGAGGAAGAAACCTATCGAAATCGACAATGATCCGAAATCCAAGATGGCCACCAGCCACCGATGGCCAGCTTGAAAATTGGTTTCCAAATGATAACCGTTTATCGGATCCCTTTGAAACTTCATAAGGTGGTTGGACTAGGTGTGGAGAAGAAACATATCGAAATTGATGATGATCCAAACTCCAAGATGGCCGCCATCCATGGGCTGCTATCTTGAAAGTTAGTTTCTGGATTTTATTTATTGGATCACTTCCTACGGTCATTGGAATATGTCTGGTGAAGAAACTTATCAAAATTTACGATAATCCGAAGTCTAATATGGCCGCCAGTCAGTGGCAGGCATCCTGAAAATTGGTTTCTGGATGATACCTCATTGACCATTTAACGGATCGCTTTGACACTTCATAAAGGTGGCTGGTCTGATGGGGCAGAGGAAGAAATAAATATTCTCCGATAGCTCTCATTCATTGGTTTGTCATCATGGCGGGGTATTATGCGCCATTTGCGGAGCTCTTGTTTTGCCTGTTTAGCCCTCAATAGCACTCTGATGTCAATATTCTATCTTTTACTGTGTTAGTAGCAAAGAAACTGGTGTACATTTTTTAACAATTTTAGTGGATGATGCTACTGTCTACGACAGCAACATCCGTGTCTACGACAGCAACATCCGTGTCTACGACAGCAACATCTTCCAACAAATTTATTGAAAAATGAACACCAGATCATCTTTTAATTTAATTTTAAAATTTTTTAATTTTGACATCAGTGTGCATAAGAGTTAGTGTTTAAAGGTGACTGCACTGAGGAATAGATGGATAGCTAGAAAGATAGACAGACAGAAGGAGAAGCAATCGCCTCTACTTTCATAGAACAAGAGGCCCAGGGAGCCTGTATCGCTCACCTGGACAATAGGCATTTTAACTAGAATGCTGTTTATTAACAAGATGGCCAGCAAACCATTTATGACAGTTTTGAAAATTGCAAATTTGAGATCAGAATACCCAAAAACACATAAAAACAATTTCGTCCTCAAAATCCATCAAATAAAAAAATCCAATATGGCCACCAAACATGCTATATTTTGATTGGCCCATGGCGGCCATGTTTTTTGACGGATCAACTTCTCTTGAACAAACTTTAATGGCCCTTAGGCCCTAATCATATCTGCCAAATTTCGGCCCAATCCCTTCAGCGCTTCTGGAGAATAAGTCATTTTCACTACAACTAGGTCAACCAAGATGGCCACCGAACCATTTAACCAATCAAGTTCCCTTGCCATAAATCATATTTCATGAGGTTTGCCTCAATCCCCCAAGCCGTTTCTGAGAAGATTTTTAAAGACGTTTACTAAAATCGGCCTAAATCCAAAATGGCCACCGGACAAATTGGCCGATCGGGTTCATTTGAACAAAGTTGGATCTCTATGCCCTATGAATGCTTCCTCTCAAATATAATTGAAATCGGCCCAGTGGTTCTTGAGAAGAAGTCATTTAAAGAATTCCCCATTGCTTTACTATGGGAGCCTTTGGCAGGAAAACAAACCAAGATGGCAGCCAAAATGTTTATCCGACAGTCTCGAAAGTGGCATATTTGAACTCGCTACACTGATAAGCATATATAAAGCAATTTTCGCCATCAAATACAAAAAAGCCAATATGATCTAGAAACGCTGAATTTTGATTGGTTGATGGCGGCCATGTTTTTTAACGAACAAACTTCCCTTGAACAAACTTGAAAGGCGCTTGGTCCCTAAGTGTATTTACAAAATTTCAGCTCTATCCCTTCAGCGGTTCGGGAGAAGTCATTTTCGCGAAAACTAGGTCATCCAAGATGGTCGCCAAGCAAATCAGCCAATCAGGTTGCCTTGAACATACTTCGGTCTACCGCTGCCACAGATGATGTGTTATGAGGTTTGAATCAATTCCTCCAGCGGTTTCGGAGAATATTTTTTAGTGTTTCTAAAAATCAGCCATTTTGGCCGACGGCCATCTTGGATTTTGACCGATCCGCTTCGTTTGAATAAACTTAGATCTCTATGCCCTATGAATGTTTCCTCCAAAATATAATTGAAATTGGCCCAGTGGTTCTTGAGAAGAAGTCGTTTATAAAGAATTCCCCATTGCTTTACTATGGGAGCCTATGGTGGGAAAACAAACCAAGATGGCAGCCAAACCGTTTATCCGATAGTCTCGAAAGTGGCATATTTGAACTCGCCACACTGATAAGCATATATAAAGCAATTTTCGCCATCAAAATACATCAAATACAAAAAAGCCAATATGACCAACAAACGCTAAATTTTGATTGGTTGATGGTGGCCATGTTTTTTAACGTACGAACTTCCCTTGAACAAACTTGAATGGACCTTGGTCCCTAAGCATATTTACCAAATTTTAGACCTATCCCTTCAGCGGTTCTGGAGAAGTCATTTTCGCAAAAACTAGGTCATCCAAGATGGCCGCCAGGCAAATAGGCCAATCAGGTTGAACAAACTTGGGTCTACCATTGCAATAGATGATGTGTTATGAGTTTTGAATCAATTCCTCCAGCGGTTTCGGAGAAGATTTTTTAAAGTGTCTAAAAATCAGCTATTTTGGCCGGTGGCCATCTTGGATTTTGGCTTCATTTGAACAAACTTGAATCTCTAAGCCCTAGGGATGCTTCCTGCCAAATATAATTGAAATCGGCCCAGTGGTTCTTGAGAAGTCGTTTTAAAGGAAAAGTTGACGGACGGACGGACACATAAGCTCACCTGGCCTTTCAGGCCCAGTGAGCTAATAATGAGTCAAACAAATGTTATGGTTCATGAATGTGGTATAAATTTTATTACAAATATAAACTTATCTGTAAACTATATTAATACATAATTATATTGATATGTGTATATATTAAAAACAGGAATATACATGTGCATGTACAAAAAATTTTATAAATTGGATAATCACTTCCAGTACACCGCCTTGCTTTCACACTAACCATTCCGTGGACAAACTGATAAACGTATAGACATAGTATCCATCTCCTCCAGCAAGCAATATAGAAGGGAAGGGAGGCTATGTATAGGCTATACTATACGATATAAAACTTATTCTCTTCAATATTTAGAATTTAATTTGACTGGATGTTGTCGCTATTTATCACTAGGCTTCGTTTATCATCTGCACACTGCATGCGCTAAGATCAGCTGACTAAACGAGCCAATCAACATGGAACCCAATGTTATTGGTCCACCAATCAGATCTCTATTTCAAAAGAACTATACAGGAAGAGTATTGAGTATTTTGAAATGACTTTGGCTAAAACCTGAATTCAGGCAAATTATTTTCAAAATATTCAACTGTATATAGATCTTGTTTTATTTCCTGCCGAACGATTTCATAGGTAGAACCTAACTGAACCCAGCTTATGAATAATTATTAACCCTTTAATGGTCAAGATTTTTCAAGAAAATTAAAATCTTTGCTGTTTGAATGTCCATTTGTAGGCCAAGATAAGACTATTTTTGACAATTTACCACTGGAATGACTGGCTCGATTATCGAGCCAGTCATTCCAGTGGTAAATTGTCAAAAATTATCTTATCTTGACCTGCACATAGACATTCCGCAAGACCACTGCAGAGGCCAGTTTTGGCCAGCTTGACCATTAAAGGGTTAAGCTAACATCACATTCATTAAATGACTGAAAGGACTGGATGTGTCACAGGAGTGTAAGGCCCATGTGTCATCTTGCAGTCATATTGATTTCAATATATTTAACAGATGTCCTGTTTGCCCTGAGATTGAGATATATGGAATGTATCGGTGATAGGGTTAACCCGTTGAACCCTGAATTTAGTCGCCATGCCCACCGTCAGTTTATAGTGATACCCAATATTATATACACAAAAGGCCATTATTACATCCTCAGTGAGAGAGTACATATACCTGAAATGCCGGAAAACTGGCCTCTATGTGCGCATGACATAAGCCTATGACCATATGTCCAGGGGATGGAAATCCGGCCTTTCGGCTATATGGACTTTCTCACTGAGGCTGAATAACCGGCCTTCCACGTCCAAAAGGTTAATTCACTACGATTCTAGAGATTGGATTTATACTGATAAGAACATAATCCTCTGGCATTGTCTGGGGAATGTTTCAGGTTGGAAACAAATGTAATATTTCTGAAAATTTACCAGGACAATCCAATGGTAAACCTTTTCTGTATGCAAAAAACTTGAAATGACCGCTCAGAATAAGCTTTTACCTAACTAAGGGATATTGTGGTTTATGGAGGTGCTACCTGCCCGACCAGTTGAACACCAGTCTAACACATCCAGCCACCGCTTCACGGATGTAAACAAGCACACAAATGTGTGCAATACTCACATCATTGACGTTTGGAAGAATTTATATTTATGTCACTGTGACATGATTATTTGACGCTTTGGCCTCAAATCTATCATAGGCCATAGGCGGCAAGAGCCCCCACCCCCACCCCCACCCAACCCAGTTGAATTAGTTTCAGAATATTCAATACCTTGCTTGGAGTTACCTTGAAATTTTAATTCTGGGAATTCAGATTTCAGTTTCAAATCGATTCCAACTCAAGTAAATAGTGCGTGGAGATTATCTGGAAATGGACGGGTGTCTAAAAAAATTGATCCTTCTATTAGCAACCAGTCCGTGAACTTAAATACATGCATTAACAGTAACTACTAAGTTTTTGCAGATGACACATTCCAGGTGTTATATCTCTCAATCTGCTAAAAAAAATTTTAAACAATTCGACTAGGCTACCAACAACTTTCAGTCAAATTGCTTTCAAAATATTCAGCACGTCAATTTTTTGCTCATTGAAGTAATTGTTGGGTGGTTTTCAGAGACAGGTAAAATAAATAAAATCTTAAATACAATTATTATTCCCTGTAACTTTCTACTAGCTAGTCTAAGTCTACAGAGGGATTCGAAGTACCGGTATTGTCATGTGTTTTCAAGGGTCGGGGTAATATTATAATTTCTACTGTAGTGGTGTCAACGTGTATGGTTTGAGAGCATGAGAGGCTGTTAGCAGCAGTAAGGACATAAATGGGTCTCGGGTCGGTATCTAGCGTCATTCCAGTGGTAAATTATCTTATCTTGACCTGCACATAGACATTCCGCAAGACCACTGCAGAGGCAAGTTTTGGCCAGCTTGACCATTAAAGGGTTAAGCTAACATCACATTCATTAAATGACTGAAAGGACTGGATGTGTCACAGGAGTGTAAGGCCCATGTGTCATATTACAGTCATATTAATTTCTATATATTTAACAGATATCCTGTTTGCCCTGAGATTGAGATATATGGAATGTATCGGTGATAGGGTTAACCCATTGAACCCTGAATTTAGTCGCCATGCCCACCGTCTGTTTATAGTGATACCCAATATTCTATACACAAAAGGCCATTATTACATCCTCAGTGAGAGAGTACATATACCTGAAATGCCGGAAAACTGGCCTCTATGTGCGCATGACATAAGCCTATGAAATCCGGCCTTTCGGGTATATGGACTTTCTCACTGAGGCTGAATAACCGGCCTTCCAGGTCTAAACGGTTGATTCACTACTATTCTAGAGATTGGATTTATACTGATAAGAACATAATCCTCTGGCATTGTCTGGGGAATGTTTCAGGTTGGGAAAAAATGTAAAATTTCTGCTTTGTTAATGTCCATTTGCAGATAAAGAGAAAACTACCGGTATGTAATATTTCTGAAAATTTACCAGTGGAATGGCTGGCTCGGCTATTGAGGCAGGACAATCCAATGGTAAACCTTTTCTGTATGCAAAAAACTTGAAATGACCGCTCAGAATAAGCTTTTGTGACTGACTGACCAACTACCTAACTAAGGGATATTGTGGTTTATGGAGGTGCTACCTGCCCGAGCAGTTGAACACCAGTCTAACACATTCAGCCACCAGTAATCACATAAATGGGTCTCGGGTACTATGTCTGGTATTTTTCGGCAACATTCTGCCATTTCGAAGAGTTGCAGAATAATGTTATAACTAGTAGATGAGATCTGGATTACTTCAGATCTCCATATTTTTCCAAACCACAGGGACAGAAAATCCATATGTTTCCAAGGCAACCTTAATCATGCATAAAAATTAATAGTGAAAACTTACAGAGAAATCCAAATGGTTAATTTAACCACTTGTTTTAGCCACATCTTAGCCCTATAATGGTCATACCGGACTCTGTTATGGTCTTATGGAATGTCCATTTACAGGCCAAGAGAATAGAATATTTTTTAATTTACCACCGGAATGACTGGGTCGATAGCCGAGCCAGTCATTCCAGTGATAAATTAAGAAATTCTATTCTCTTGGCCTGTAAATGGACATTCAATACACATATTTAAAGTTTCTTGACCAAATTTGACCATTAACTGTCTGCCTGCTGAATTTCTGCAGACTACATCATCCTTGGGGTTTATCGCTGGATATGCTGAATATTTTGAAAACATTTTGACTGAAAGTTGTTGGTCACAACTTTCAGTCAAATTGTTTTCAAAATGTTCAACAAGTCCTGAGTTATTGCCCATTGAAATTATTGTCTGGTGGCTCGCAGCAGTGAGACAGTTAAATGATTAATATTTACAGATGTAGCGTAATGATACGATATTTATATAATCACGATTTTATTGCCATCATCTCAATGATGTGTGCATGAGAACATCAAAAGAACCGACCCTCGAAATCACATGACACTCGAAAACACCATACTGTATGAGAAATCTGCAACAGCTTTCAATAACATCATTAAAAAAGGTTTCACCAATCTACACATTCAATAATTACAGCAGTAAAGTTAATAATATTTATTGATAGTAACTGTACATGGATTTTTGTAAAAAAAAAATTTCTGCTGCAGCTGATATTTACATTATGTACAAAAATATGGCTGAATAGTTTGAAAACAGTAAAGCGCTTTGTCGGAGTAAATCGACAAAACAAAATATACAGTACAGCTCATAAATAATCTAGCCAGGTTCCAAAACAAAATTAGAATATGCACGACATCACAATCTTCACGCTTTCGCCAACTTTGCCATTCTCCCCACCACAGGGGTCAGAACCTAATATAAATATTGTCTCGCCATCCGCAATCATATGAGTAACTCGCATACCAAATTTGGTTGGATTCCGCCAACTTTGCTGTTGTGCCCACAATGCCCACTCCACCCTGGGGGCAGAGTGCAATGTAAATGCTGTCTTGCAGTTTCCAATCATGAGTAACTCGCATAAGGAGATAGTCGGACGGACGGACATGATTACAAATCCCTCCATTTTTTCCAAATGTATGGGGATAAATATATATTATTAGTTAGTACAATTTTGGACATGATGTAAGGAATGGTCTGTTGAATATTCTGGCCTATCATGCCTATGTGGCTTCCATTCAAATTAAGTCCAAAATCTTCAGTAGTGTCTTGGAAACATTCTCACTTATTTATGAGCTGTACTGTAAGAATTTAACCCTTTAATGCCTAAACTTGATCAAGAATATTAAATAATTAGCTTATTGAATGTCCATTTTAAGGCGAAGACTATTTTTGAAAATTTTCCACTGGAATTACTGGCTCGGTTACCGAGCCAGCATTCCAGTGGTAAATTTTCAAAAATAGTCTTCTCTTCGCCTGCAAATGAACATACCTCAAGACCACGACAGAGGTAGGTTTTGACCGGCTTGGCCCTTAAACGGTTAAGATCATAATGAAGAAAGCGTTAAATCATACAGAGTTTAAATACACTTTAGAACTACCGGTACTTCAGAATCAAATTGCAATAAAGTGGGAGACGTTAATGCTTTGTGCGTGTCCGCTAGTCAGTGTGTATGTCCAGAGACTTATCTTAGAAACTGCTAATCAGATTTGGCTCAAATTGTAACGCTATCATTGCTATGGCAAAAGAGGATTACCCATAGAGTTAGATCCGTAAAGTGCTCATGATCCTCTGTAAGGCGGACCATGGGGTCTAACTTTGGATCTGGTGAATATTTTGAAAACAATTTGACTGAAAGTTGTTGGTGGATAAGCCACCAACAACTTTCAGTCAAATTGTTTTCAAAATATTCACCAGAACCAGAGTTATTGCCCATTGAAATTATTGTCTGCTTGTTTACATCACTCAGACAGTTAAATTAGCACAATTTTCCCGGATTTTTAAAATGTACAAACGCTGAAACTCATATCTTTAATCGTATCATGTCTTCGTGCTCAGATTCGCCATTGCTAGGCTCATGTTATATTTCGGCTCTCGTGCTCGGTTGTTCGATTGGGCGCGCAGCATCGCCAGTCCAAATAACAATCCCGAGAATAACGCGAATGCACCACTAACAGCACACAGTCCCCATGACCACGACAGGTGGTACAACTTACTGTCTTTAAGAACTATCTGCCACTTGTTTTCATCCCAACTGATACCGAATATAATCGATGCAGCCGCACACAAATAACCTGTAAAATGAGAGTGAACCTTGGTTCAATGATGACTGTTTAAGTGGCGAGACATTAGACAATAATTTCAATGGGAAATAACTCTGAACTTGCTGAATATTTTGAAAACAACTTGACTGAAAGTTGTTGGTGGCTAACTTTCAGTCAAATTGTTTTCAAAATATTTATCAAGTCCAGAGTTAAACCACATGGAAGATGTAGTCTGCATAAATCCAGCAGGACGACAGTTAAAATCCAAATGATAAACTTGATTAAATGTAGCCAGTCATTCTAGTGAGAAAATTGAAATTTACTTGATCAAATATGATAATGAATGGCCCTGTCCATTTTTAGCTACGCCCCACCCATCACTAGCTAAGCTCCACCAACACCTCGCCGTGTTGGGATTGATCGATCCCCAAATGCCCTAACTATAAATTTGCTGAAAAATATACAGGGAAGCTGTTGAATATTTTGTAACTAATTTGACTGGGTGCTGTTGCTGCCTATAAAACAGAATATCTATTAAATAGTAAAGACAAACAAGTTGTACAACAACGCATAGACCGTCTTCAAATATGCGTTCGTGACATACTTATCGAAGTCATTCATTATGATGTCATTCTACATATCGCGCAGTTCATTACGATGTCATATGATGGGTGTGTACTCTGGAATGCAGGAAATGTCAATTTCCCTTTCTCCGAGATCTAACAATACTCACCATTCTGTTACTTCTGTTACTTCTGATATACAGCTGGCCCTGACAGCGGCTCTAGGATTATAGACTTAGAAAGCTTTACCGACTCCTGGGAACCAGGTACCCGGCTCCCCACTGCCGAGTACCCGTTTACCATAGAGCTCATATTGTTTGCATAGCCACCAAACAAGAGAAAACTATGGCTTGCCTCCGTGGGGCTGGGAGGCTGGGTCCGTAACAGAATGGTGAGTATTGTTAGATCTCGGAGAAAGGGAAATTGACATTTCCTGCATTCTCCTTCGATCAATACTCACCATTCTGTTACTTCTGATATACACCAGATTTGATCAGTAACCTGGTGGGAAGGGGCAAGCCATACATGCTAATTTTGCCCCTTGGAGAAAGATTTTAGACTTCAAACTTGACTAACGGAGACCTAAAAGGACCGTCAAGTTCACGGAACCGAATCACATTCGCGTCACAGCCCCCCCCCCCCCCCCTTTTTCCTCCTAAGAAAAGGGAGAGAACTAACGAACATGTATCTCGCCTGAAACACCAATATGCCAAGAGGGTTAACTACTCCTTGCATATCGCTTGTATTAGCCTGGGAATGAGCATGAATATATAAGATGAATGAACATGATACATATACATAATACAAAAAACTCTCACTTGTTGAATTACCTTATGATAACAGGACTTCAGACGTACCGCCTACAACCATACACCGGTTCGGCCATCAGTGACACAATCTGGTTGACATCCTCTCGCTTGACCATGCCTGCTTTAGGTTCTTTTCTTACCAAAGTGAAAAAAGGGGAAAAGCAGTGTGGTCACTAACTATCGTTTCAAAACAGCTAAAGCGAGTGGATTGGCTGAGTCTGACACATCCCTCATATAGTAATCCGTAAATGAGGCCATGATGTCCTCTAACGGAACACCATTGTAAAGGGCGGTCGAGGCAGCTATTCCTCTAACATCGTGTGCCCTTACGCCCTGCACCTGGTGCCCAGTCGCCATCTCATGAGTAGTCTGAATGCATTCGACCACCCAACGAGAGATAGTATCCATGGATGCGGCGCCATAAGGCTTTTTATGGCAGATCCACAGATGTCTATCGTTCGACCGTAACGAGTCAGTCCGTTTCTTGTACTTAGTCAAAGCACGGACCGGGCACCAGACACTGGCATCACGATCAAACCTGGTTAACTTCGGTATAATGATCGGTTTGCCGGGATATCTCAAAGATTGGTTCTTTGACATAAATTCTGCTCTTGGCAGAAGACGCAGACCTTCTCCAGAAACAATAAATCAGTTCCTCTCTGCCGAAAGCGCATGGATCTCACTGCGCCTTCTAGCTGAGGAAGCTGCCAATAGAAAGACCGCCTTTAGAGTCAAATGCTTTAGACTAGCCGAACGCAACGGTTCGAATGGGTGCTTGGCCAGTACATTAAGCACTAAAGATAGACTCCAGGCTGGAATGACTACCGGTTGTCTCGGGCGGAGATTGCTCATTCCCTTCAACATCACGTTTAACTGGGCCACCTCTGGACTATCCCTGTTGGCTAGACAAGGGATAACTGATGCCAAAGCTGACTTGTATCCAGCAATTGTGACGGGAGCTAGTCCTGTAAAGAACAGCTCACAGAGAAAGTCTGCTATTTGCTGAATAGTGGATTGAAAGGTATCAATACCCTTTTCTTCACACCAGTCTGCAAATCTGTTAACCTTGTTGTTATATGACTTGAAGGTTGACCTCCTTCTCGCAGCCGCGATGAAATCAGCAGCCTGTCGAGAAAAGCCTTCCGACGTGGAACGTTGTTTGACAACATCCACGCAGTCAATTTGAACATTTCGGGACGCTCGTGTAGGAAGCGTCCCTTGGCCTGGGAGATTATGTTCGGAATCTCGGGCAACTGCACAGGATTTTCCACCAGCAGATCTAGAAGATCCGTGAACCACGCCCTGCTCGGCCAATACGGCGCTATTAGCAGGACCAGACACGGTTCCTCCCTGACCTTCACCAATACCTTCGGTAGAAGAATGGTGGGTGGATACGCGTAAGCGTGCATCCCTCTCCAGCTTATCGCCAGAGCGTCTGTATCGACGGCATTTGGATCTGGAATCGGCGAGACATATGTCATGATTTGAGCATTTTCCTTTGTGGCGAACAAGTCCACGTTGGGTTTGCCCCAATGCTCGAAGATCCGTCGTAGAACTGGAGGGTTGAGGGACCATTCTGTTGGCAGGATTCTCTGTCTGCGAGACAAAGCATCCGCCAGAATGTTCAATCGGCCAGGAATATGAGCTGCTTTCAAAACAACCGAGTAATTCCTGCACCATTGAATCAAGTGCCACACCCTGATGCACAGAGTGGGCGACCTGGTCCCTCCTTGGCGATTTATATATGATACTACTGTCGAATTGTCCGACCGTATCAATATCACCTTGCCCCTGATCATCGGAAGGAACTCTTCCAACGCCAGTTCCACTGCCATCATTTCCAACAGATTGATATGCAGCTGACTCTCCGGGAGAGTCCATGTGCCCGAGACCTGGTGTTCTCCCAGGCAGCCACCCCACCCTTCCAGCGATGCATCCGTGTAAACGGACAGCTGGGGGTGGGGTAGGTGCAGCGAAACCCCTATTAGGAGATTCTGACGCTGTTTCCACCATAGAAGATGCGATATTATCGGCTCCAAAACTGGCACCAGTTTTGACAGGGGTTCTGTTCTCTGTTTCCACAGAGACATCAGATACAACTGAATAGGTCTTCGCATTAGAGCAGCGTACGGGATAACCTGCTCCATGGAGACCATCATGCCCAGCATCTGAAGGAACCGCCTTGCCTGAATGTGGTTTCCCACTCGAAAACTCCCGAGGATGGCTAACAGAGACACCACTCTGGGCTCTGACGGGTAAACCCTGCCTTCCTCGAGGTCGAATCGCATCCCCAAATAAACGAAATGTTGAGTGGGTGTCAACTCGGATTTCTCCTTGTTGACTATCCAGCCTAGATCTGAAAGTAACTTCAGAGTCAGAGCAGTATCCACGTTCAACCTGGCTGCCGAGTCTGCCTTGAGCAGCCAGTCGTCTATGTAGGTGTGTAGCGCCACGTTCTCTTTTCTGAGAAACGCTGTCACCGCAAGGACCACTCTTGTGAAAACCCTCGGAGCTGTCGACAGGCCAAACGGGAGAACTGTAAACTCCCATACTTGATTCTGAAATGCAAATCTCAGAAACCTGTGCCAACTCCGATTGATCGGAATGTGGAAATATGCATCTTTCAGATCGATCGATACACACCACATTCCTTTCCTCAATCCCGCCATTACCGACCTCGGTGTTTCCATCTGGAACCGAGGCGTATGGATAAACCAATTTAATGGCCTGAGATTGAGTATGGGTCTCCATCCCCCCGTGCTCTTGGGGACAAGGAACATGTTTGAATAGAAGCCTGGAGTGTTCCGGTTTGCTGGTTTTATTGCTCCCTTCAGAAGCAAACCCGACACTTCCTTTTGAACGGCTTCTAACTTGTCTGGCTCCCTTGGTACGGGTGTCCAGACTGGTGCCAAAGACAGATTTTGTGGCGGAAAGTCCCACCACTCCGGCATGTAACCCTGGGATAACCATCCCAGGACCAGACTGTCTGACGTCACACCTCGCCAAACCTCGACGAAACGCATGAGCCTTCCACCCACCATAGACGCCTCGACGTCTAACGGGGTTGTCCGGCTCGCAGTCCGCCCCCCCCCCTTTCTTAACGAGAGAGAGTGAGAACCATTTCGTTCTAGGTACGACGGGTATAACTGGCACCGCTGTTCCTGTCGCACAGGTGCGGTCCAGGCGGATATGAAGGGAGCTTGCGTACCCTCAGGTACGCTTCGGCCCCTTCTGTCCGCCCTTTGAGGCCTTACCCTTACCCTTCCCCTTACCACCTCTAGGGCGGTCAGGAGCAACATTGGGGAGGGTAGGCGCCTCTACAGCCTTCCTGGGTTTCTTCGCCGGCGGCGGCTCCGAGAACCCAGCCGAAACAGACGTCGCAATAGGCCTGGCTTTCGCCTTGCCCTTATGCTTTTTCTGTTTCTTTAAAGGCTGTCCGGTTAGCGGCTTGCCCACAGCCCCTAGTGCGTGCACTTGCCGCACCAGCTCTAGCTGGAGATTTACCGCTAACCGATTCTGCGCAATACTGGCGGTGTCCTCTAAGATGGCCCGCGCTTGGCCACCAAAGATGCTAGGCCCTGTCAGGGGCGTCCCAAGAAGACGCTCCCTGACTGCCGTAGCCGGACGCATATGGTCAATGACCATTTGCCTCCTGGACTTCGTCACACGCGCTTGCACCCTTGCCAATGCGTCCATTGACAGCACCAAGCCGTCATTAACGCACGATAACGCCACAGGTGGCACAGGGTGGCCTGCCCCCGCTTCAGCCCACACCGACTGAAGTAGACGATAGGAGTGATTGACAGCGCTCATGGCTGCCCTCACACCCTCATCGCATAGGGCCAGGACTTCTTCCTGGTGTACCTGGGCCTTATCCACTAGTGCCGGACCGGGACCACCCGACCCGGCACTCTGGACGCCCAGTACCCATCGGTCATCCTCCGTGACCGACGGGACTACACCATACCTGTCGTATTCACCCCGCGGAATATGGCACCTTGCCCGCACCTCCCTGGAGGCCGCAGGGAGCTGACCCTTGGTCATTAGTTGTTTACTATAAATAGCATCCAACAAATCAATGAACCGTGGATCCAGTCCCACTGACTGGATCCGGGCCGCGGGCAAAATCCCCGTCCTGATCGACGCAACCGACGGACGGGGCGCATCTTCATCGGCCGTGGCCGAAACCACAGACGGGTCAACTCTGGCTAGCCACGCCAGAGCATCAGACCAGTCTAACTCCGAAGAAGATACCCCCGCAAACACGTCACCCGTTGACATGTTTACGGGTCTGCCAGCCATGGCCTCCCGGCCAGGAGCCACGGCTGACACGCCAGGCACTCCGCTACCACATGGTTCCGCCGCCACCCCATGAAACACTCCGGTCCATGGGGTAGGTCCGCACGGAAAACCGTACGGACCATTAACCGTCGCGGAACCATAGCCGGCCACGGGCGCCAACGGCACCCCATGTCCGGCTGCCGGACCAGGCGAGATAGGTGAGTACCACGCCTGGCCCGGCACACCGGTTCCCCTGACGGCTGGTGACAAACCAAGCCGCGCGGAACCGGTGCACGGTAACGGATTGGCCTCAGCCGCAGGCGGAGCCGCTGACCTGGCTTGCGCCAAACCAGACAAATGGAGGCCGGTTCCGTCCAGGATGGAATCAACCTCCATATTCTCCACCTGCGGCTTCACGGGCCGCAGCAACCTCTCCTCCTCGGCCTCATCGTCTTCAGACTCCGAAGAGCCGTCACTAGACGAATAAACCGTGGAGCCGTCCTGGCGGACAGCTCCCACACCTGACGGACTGGCCACCGCTACTGGACCACCCGGAGGTGGCCGCAGAGAGACAGAACCCGTCTGGCCGAAGCCAGACGGACCCGCCAGGGGGCCGTACGAGACGGCCCCCTCGGTAACCAGTCCAGAATCCTGTCCGAAGACAGGATCCGTACCAGGCATGGGGAGAAACTGCCCCCCAACCTTTGGTAGCAGGGACGACACCAGCGTGGGCAGAACGCTATGCAGAAAACCCTGCATAGCCGGACCAAACCACGCCGGCGGTGCCATCTCCGCCACCTCCAGCTGGGGACGTGGAGCACCCCCACCGGCCGAACCGGGCGCTCCACGATTTCCTCTCGGACCGCCTGACCCCGCGTCAGACCCAGCCAAGTCCTTCTGGGCAAGGAACTTAACCATCGTTTCGACGGACCACACTGCACAAACATTACACCTATGATCTATATTACACAGGGCACACCTAAAACAGACATGGTCCTTGAACATTACACGGACAAACTTATGGCAGTCGTCACATGATGGCGGGGCTGGCTTGGCCTATAAAATAAGCACAAACCTACAATAAACAAGCGGAACGACACGGATGGAAGGCAGACAATTAATTTTCAAATATTTTGACTCATAAATTAACCGTAACCTCCCGCACCCCACCCCGCCACGTTACAACAACGATCGCATTGATTATGACGACAAGAACGCGGCGGGCACAACACACCCATAATAGATCCTACAGGATGTGTAACGGCTCCAGGAATCATATCGCATAGCATTCAGGGTATATTTACTAATCAATATAAATTATACTCCTAACGAACGCAGCACGATATGTGAAGAAAACAACAAAATGTATAACAACTGCTGTCTCACACGGTAAAACCGCAGACCACGCATCTACTCAAGAATTTTGAAACCACCGATCATTGCAAACCGATCATGATCGCACGTAAACTTGATCATTCTAAAGTTTCCGGTACCATTTTTTAGTACGCAGCACCCAGAACAAGATGCGCGAATTAATGAAAAAATTTTTTCTTCACATAAACATCCGAGCGACCGGGTGTGACGTCACCCGCTCGGATTCTACGGAGAACGACGTCAGCCGATATTCGTGTTAGAAATACCGTAGCAAACACCTATTTTCATATCTGCCGATCGCCTGTTGGGGTTTAAAGAAGGCGATCGTCTGGCATATATCGTTGCTAGCACACGTCCCAGATTCTATGGGGTTAGAAATTGGAACATGCGACACAACGAAATTTAGAGACCTAAGTCTTTTAACTATGGATATAAAGAACAATACAACCTGGTTATCTTGGGCGGTATTCTCCATAGTCCTTAGTTATCCTTTCAGAACACACAAACTATCACTGATTAAAGACTTAGATTCTTTTAAAAAACACTAAAATCCTTAATGCGAAAAGCATGTATTGCACTTGTTGCTATGCAAACAAGAATGAGCTCTATGGTAAACGGGTACTCGGCAGTGGGGAGCCGGGTACCCGGTTCCCAGGAGTCGGTAAAGCTTTCTAAGTCTATAATCCTAGAGCCGCTGTCAGGGCCAGCTGTATATCAGAAGTAACAGAAGTAACAGAATGGTGAGTATTGATCGAAGGAGAAAGGTGAATTAATGGGCTATTAACCCCTCTTCTGTCAACAGCGCCTCAAAGCCCTCAAATTTCTACTTATATCAGTTAACCCTTTAATGGTACAGATTTTTCTAGAAAATAATAATCTTTACAATAAAATTTACGAAAATAACTTTCTGTTGTCGTGCAAATAGACATTACTAAAGACCACTACAGGTGCTGTTTTTTGGCCGATTTGACCATGAAAATGGTCAAGAAAATCCAGGTGTTTTTTAGCCATAGTGTATATTTGTCCGCTGAGAGAAGACTATTTTTGAAAATTTACCGAGCCAGTCATTCCAATGGTAAATTTTCAAGAATCATATTATCTTGGATGAAAAAATGGATGTTCCTCAAGACCACTACATAGTTCATTTTTTGGTGGTCTTGACCATTAAAGAGTTAAGTCAACACACGAGGGGTTAAAATATCGTTAAAAATAAAACGTACTTGATCACTTAAATCCTGAAAGATTCTTATAAAATATGTTCAAATATGATCAAGTCTGGATGAAGTAAAATAAAATTTTTATTTTAAGCATGTAATTCACCTTTCCAGAGTACCTACCCATCATATGACATCATAATGAACTGCGTGATGTGTACAATGACATGATAAGTACGTCACGAACGCATATTTGAATACGGTCTATGCGTTGTTGTACAAATTGTTTGGTTTTACTATTTAATAAATATTCTGTTGAATATTTTGAGACTAATTTGACTGGGCGCTGTTGCTGCCATAGGCAGCAACAGCGCCCAGTCAAATTAGTTACAAAATATTCAACCGCTTCCCTGTATAGTTTTCAGGAAATCGATAGCTAGGGAATTTGGGGATCGATCAATCTCAACATGGCGAGGTGTGGGTGGAGCTTAGCTAGTGATGGGCGGGGCATAGCTAAAAATGGAAAGATCCATTAAATCACGATTGAACACGTACCAGATACGAGTATTAGGACAGTTGCTGAGAGGAGGAAATTAGCGTCACGTTTCTGATTACAGCACAGGCACAGGTACATTCCAATGAGCATGACGTACAGTCCTTGAATGAGCAGGGCAAAGCTCACACAGACCTGGACACCTTGAAACCAAGCTGCGAAAGAAAGACAAATCAGGTCAGTATAGGCTATCACGCTATTCATCCCAGGTATCAGGAGAGAGAGAGAGTTGACACGCGCTACAAAATTAACCTTTTTCCAGAGCATTTACAAACTTATTTGAAGGATTTAGTCCAATGAGTGAGAGAAGCACAAATGGAAATATTTAAATTTTCTTTTCTAAGCTGGTCACAAAATGTTTGATTTTCCATCATTTATAAAGTATGAAAAGTGATTTTTAATAATTTTATGCCTTTATTCCAGTTCTTAAACATGCTAATGAATGATGTTTTGGAATGGGAGAGAAAAATACTTTTCTGAGAACATCTGGCTGGAATGACGGACGTTTTTCTAAAAGTGCCCGTCATAGCAGTGAAAGCTTCTCAAACACAAATATTCTTTGAATCTGTGGTGTAACAGACATTCTTAGCTGTCTGACTGTCGTGAGCCACCAGACAACAATTTCAATGGGCGTTGGACCTGCTGAATATTTTTAAAACAATTTGACTGAAAGTTGTTGAAACATTCAGACAAGTTGTTTTCAAAATATGCAGTAGGCCCTATATCCAGAGTTAAAAGCCATGTAAACCTCTCTAGTCTGCAGAAAGCATGCAGACACTTTACAAAATTGCATCATTTTTCTACGCATCATGCCATTTCTGACCATCATTCACTCAACAGAAAACTAGATTTTGTCAATGAAAAATAATAGGTGTGTGTGTGTGTGTGTGTGTGTGTGTGTGCGTGCATATGCGCAAACACATGTTTGTTCGTAAATGTGATCTTACGTGGCTGTAGGTGCGGCCGGATATATTCAAGATCGTGATAGAAGATATATTGAGCTCCGGTATAGGTTTTACCCAGCCTTCCATAATCCTGCCCTTCACCCACAGCTGTAGATCAAAGAGAATCATTAGTACCCACATTGAAATTAATTTCATTTCCAGAAAACTACACTGATAAGTTGTTTAATATTTTGAAACTAAATTGACTGGGTCTGTTGCTGCCCATGGCATGGCAGCAACAGCGTCCAGTCAATTTAGTTT
This sequence comes from Chaetoderma sp. LZ-2023a, assembly GCA_034401795.1. Classification (NCBI taxonomy): domain Eukaryota; kingdom Metazoa; phylum Mollusca; class Caudofoveata; order Chaetodermatida; family Chaetodermatidae; genus Chaetoderma; species Chaetoderma sp. LZ-2023a. Next base: position 52,850,077 of record CM067375.1, read on the forward strand.
CAAAACAGTCAACAGAATGGTTATTAAATAGTACTAAAAACATAAGTCGTACAACTGACAGACTCAAAATACCTGATGGCCTTAGCTACGTCATTCATCACGTAGTTGATTGTGACGTCAGCTTACATGTGACGTAATTGATCATGACATCATATACTTGATCGACAGATTGGATTCATCAATTACAAATAATAAATACAATGACTTTTCTATGACATGCCAGAAACAAAATTACATGAGTCACTTAAAGGAGGACAAATACGTCAATTCCCGACAATTGTTTTTCAACTTTTAATCATTAAATACCACATTTTATCAAAATCAATTACAATTTAATAAATATTTTGTTGATTATTTTAAAACTAATTTAGCTATAGCTGTTGCTGTCTAAGGCAGCAACAGTTTCCAGTCAAATTAATTTCTAAATATTCAACAGCTTACTTGCGTATGATTGTCTTGAAATTGAGATACTCGGGCTTCAAGGGTCCCAGGGTTAATTTTCTATGACTATTTTAAGTTATGAGATAAAGTATTGAACGCTTTTTGAAGATTTTCATGGAATGTCCTCTGGTTGTACTGTCGGTGGCTAATGGGATGCTTAGGCGCACCTGCCTCTGTCATATTTGTTGGTTAGTATCTTGTGGAATTCGATCATGTCCCCTCTTAGCCGACGATCTGCAAGTGTTGGCAGGTTTATCAGTTTAAGTCTTTCTTCGTATGTGTGTTCTTGTAGACCAGATACACGTCTTGTCGCCCTCGGCTGGACATTTTCCAAAGCTATAATTTGTCTTCTGAGGTATGGTCTCCATATATGGTTGGCATATTCGAGGTGGGGGACGCACAAGTGCTGTATATACAATTCTGAAGCTGGCTATGTCGAGATGTTCCATGGGGGTTTAACTCTGGACCTGCTGAATATTTTGAAAACGATTTGACGGAAAGTTGTTGGTGTCTAAGACAGAGCCAGTCATCACAGTGGTAAATTTTCAAAAATAGTCTTCTTGATCTGCAAATGGACATTTCTCAAGACCACTGTAAAAGCCATTTTTGGCTGATATGTAACACTCGAAGGGGCAGTGTCTCAAATGCAACTGCATTCCCAGACCCCTCTCCCCAAGAAGCAAACTCCCTGTAGCGCTTGCCTCACCGGCTATATCGTCTTTCTCTCCCCTACATTGGATTTCAATGGACTTCCGGTTTCAGGGTTTCACTTGAATTATTGCTTAAACTATTTAAATGCGATGTTCTCTTTCTATGTAGCGATTGGAATAAGTAGTTATTTAATTTTGCAGCTTTTTCCGTTAAACGAAAAAAGCTGTGAAGTTAAATAAGGTAGTAAAACCGAAGTCACCAGTTTTCGTAGGGGGAGAGAATGACGATAATGCCAACATTACTTGGCGGTACCATCACTGGCGACTACATCAAGATTCAAGATTATTTATTTTCGTATTTAGTCGTCAGTATTAGAGATTACAACAGGCAGTCCACCAAAGGCAAGCCTATGAAGTGGTGGACCCCTAACATATAAACATTAATTGTACAATGTATTATGACATATATAATAGGATGTAACATAAACAAACATATATTACGTGATACTATATGAACAGTAGGTACATACATGTAGGATACAACAATAAAACAGGACAATTACATTCATGAACATAAAGGGATGGAGGGTAGGAGAGGGAGGGGGGCGGTGAAGCTCATCTATTATATATTACCATATTATTATTATTATTACTTCTATACAGTTTTACATTTGATGTTCTGTTCCGGTAAACAGCTGCCTTGAATAGTTAGACTGCAGCACAGCTCATAATAGGATTAATAATACTAAAAGAAGTTGGCATGCCTCCAGGTCACGACAGTAAGTTAACATGTTAATTAGTGAGAAGTGCTCCGCTGAGCACTCCGAGCACAATCGGATTGGAAGGCACCGCCTCTTTGGGAAGCAATGTCTTCCATCACTGTGCCCAGAATGCCCAACAGGACACCTCAGCTCACTCCGGAAGCATGCCAAGTCGTTCCAGAGCTGTGCTGTGTAATGGCCATGGTGGTGGTGGTTAGTGGTGTGGTTTCTAGTAGTTGTCAATAATTATGTTTTTGATGAATTTTTTTGGATGATTTTAACGTGAGAATTTGTGTACGTATGTCTGTATCTGTATTATTCCATAGTTGCTTGGTAGGATGGTGTTCGTGTAGCTGCCTCTGTTTGGCGGTATGTGACATGTAGGTTGGAACTTGTTCTTGTGTTGTGCGTATGTATGTCTGCATTTATTGAAAAAAGATTGGATAGAGATGAGGGTAGGTTGCCATTATGGTAGTCCTTTAGAATTGCATCTAATTGAACCCTTCTAATGTCTTCAAGTTTTAGGATTTTGTTATTTTTGAAGGTGTCTTGTCCCCCTGCTGTTTGCGAAAATAGTTTAATAGATTGCTTTTGTAGTGATTTTAGGTTTTTTATTTTATTTTGATATGTGTTGCTCAAGATAGCATTGCAGTAGGTTATGTGTGGAACTATCAATGTGTTATACAGAGTTTTTAAGATATGAGTTGGAAGATATGACTCGAGTCTGCGCATGATACCAATATTCCTTGCTACCTTGGATGCGATTATCTCTATGCGCTTCTCCCAGATTAAATGTTTGTCCAAATAGACTCCTATGAATTTAACATAGTCGGCCTCCTCTATTTCTTGATTGTCTATGTAACGTTTTGTGAGAGCAGCTTCTTCAGGTTGGCTAGACCTTGTAAATAGTATAAAGTTAGTTTTGTTAACATTTAGAGAAAATTTATTAATTTTGAACCAGTTTATAATTTTTTCCATTTCATTATTTACATTTTTGTATAGAGTATTTATATCCTTATGTCTACCAAAGACATTGGTATCATCTGCAAATAGTATTAATGAAAGTTGGTTAGTGACATCCAACCCCCCCCCCCCCCCCCATACTTACAAATGAAAAACCTATGAAAGCCAAATATCCACAGTCCAACGAAATCTAGATCCTGTGTTGGGGGTCTGCTCCTTCCAAAGCTGGTCAGGTCAAACGGTTCGATCCAGTAGGGCGTCGCAAACGATAACAGTGTTAAAAACAAAGAAATCAGTAACAATATATAGCCAGAAATCACAAACCCATTTCGTCTGGCAAATGTCGCCATTTTTTGTTTGTGTTTGAATTCAGGTCATCTCCGTAATGAGTCTCTGCTTCCGTGATATTTCTTTTGATGGCACCTGTGTAGCAGCGCCGTCTATCGGACAGGTAATCAAATGTATTTTACGTTCACAAGGGACACGATTCGTCGACGTTTATAGTCTACGATGAAAAATTAGGACGAATTGTCTCCCTTGTAATATATCTGTATATTATCTTTGTCCATAATTCTAAATTTGAGTGTCTGGATGCCATGTCGGTATGGGCGGTGTGTGTGTGTGAGGGATGGTGGGGTTTGGCGTCGGTGGGTGATGTTGTAGAGCTGGTGGGGAGGGTGGTGGCGCGCGCGTGTGTAGGGCGGGTGGGGTAGGGGGTGGAGCTGTTAAAAGTAGACTGCCGCTCTGAAATTACGTAAGTAGATTTCAGATTGACGGTGAGTGAGAACCGCCTAGTTGTCATTTTTTAGGCCTACCTGGCCCACAACGCGTACCAGATGGTGCTGCTGGTGATAATGATGATGATAGTAAGATGGTGCATGGGCTATATGTCTGCACCTGTTAAATATTTTGAAAACAATTTCAAATTGTCGGTGGCTACAACTTTCAGTCAAACTGTTTTCAAAATATTTAGCAAGTCGAGGGTTTTTGCTCATTGAAATTAGTGTTGGGTGGCTTGCAACAGCGAGACAGTAAAACTATTAAGCATCGAGTACTCTATCTGCGCAAAGTCAATACGTTAGGCCTATTCTCCCTGTCCGCGTCTCTGTACGGCTGGTTGGCTGTACGTCTATCTGCGCTTGATCTCGTGATCAACATTCGGAAATAATTACGTTTACCTCGCAAATTGCTGCTCAGATTTGGCTAAAAGCAGAAAGGCTGTGACCGTTCACTAGGATTCAAGAAATTTGTTAGCGTTCTTAATAAATGGCCCAAGGACCACAGTGCTCACCTGGCGGATGAGGAACTGTAAAAAAATTTACATTAATTAATGCACACTGGTTCTATCAGGAAAGCATAATTGTTGTCATGGACCAAGGGGGAAATGGTCCTTATCATTATTGACCAATGAGGCAATCATCCTTGGTGTCCTTGACACTATTGACCAATGGGAAAAGTACCATTGACCAATGGGGCAGCCATCCCTGACATTATTGATACAGCAGATGACATTTACCAACGGGACAATGGTCGCAGTAAGAGATTTGAATGGGGAAATGCAAGAATATTGGCGTCATTGGCATTATTGACCAATGGGAGTGGTACCATTGATGAATGGGCCAGCCGTCACCAACACGCTTGACCAATGGTTCAAGTGTCACAACACTGACATTTACCAAAGAGGCGATGGTGAGGGCACACAACAAAATTTGGATGAGGAAATGCAAGAATATTGGCATGTTTGACCAACGGGAAAAGTAGCCCAGCCAAAATAGTTTCAAAATATTCAACATTCAACAGCATGTTTATTAAATAGTAGAGACATACAATTTGTGCACAGTGCCGGACTATTAGGAGTTAAAGACGGGTCTCATAGAATCATTTATGGCGTAATGATTATGGTGTCATCCTACACGCCGATTAGCTGGTTATGACGTCATATGAAGGTGAATTGTCAAAGCATTACATCGTATTAAAGGAACATATGCCTGCCAAATCTTGTTTTAATCCATTAACAAGTTACGACACGTGACACAGATTATCATTATTTTCCCAACATGTTTCAATACTTTAAAACTACTTAGAAAGTCTGAGTTATGGTTTTGATTTCAAGTCGTGACCGTTTCATATTCATAGGGCAAATATATATTGCGTGAACGTACTTATACTAAATTTCGTTTTAATGCATCAACAGTTGATGAAACAAATGTTCTTTAACCATAGGCTTGAAGAGTTTGTCTTCATGAACCAGAGTTACGACCCTTGTTTAAAGGTGCAGATTCTTTATATTCATAGTTTAAATAGATATTTGACTGAAGGAACATATCTGCTAAATTTGGTTTTAATCTATCAACAATTGACGAAGCACATCTATTTCCCCATAGGGATCAATACATAAAAATGACTTAATGAACCAGAGTTACGGCCCTTGCTTAAGGGCGGGGTTCACTTCATATTCATAACTCGAATAGATGTTGCATAACGAGATATATCTGCCAAATTTAGTTTTAATCCATTGATAAATGGCGAAATGTGCCCCAAACATATTTCGCCTGAAGGGTTCAATACTTTGAAAATACAAGGGCCATAAATCTGCTATTTGTGGGCCTTGCCACTTCGTTTCGTAGCCCAAATTTGCTTTTAAACAATTGATAAATGACGAAACGTGCTACAAACGTACTTTCCCAATAGGCTTCAATACCTTGAAAATATAGCAAGGGTAATAACTCTGCTATTTGTGGGCGTGGCCACTCATATGGTAAATAGATATTGCCTGAAGGAAGATATCCGCTCAATTTGGTCTCATTCCATCAACAATTGACGAAACAAATGTATTTTAACCATCGGGTTGAATAGTTTATGGCCTAATGAGCCAGAGTTATGGCCCTTGTTTAAGGGTGCTGACTTTATATTTATAGCTCAAATAGATATTTGACTGAAGGGACATATATCTGCTAAATTTGGTTTTAACCCATCAACAATTGACGAAACACTTAATGATTAAAACAACTTAATGAACCAGAGTTATGTCCCTTATTTAAGGCCACGGTCACGTCATAGTCATTTCTCGATTAGATGCTGCATAAAGGAACATATATGGTAAGTTGAGTTTTAATCCATTGACGAATTACGAAATGCGCCACAAACGTATTTTCCCCATAAGCCTTACTACTTTGAAAATATAGCAAGTGTAATAATTCCTCTATTTGTGAGCGTGGGTACTTCATCTTCATAGCCCCAATAGATATTGTGTAAAGGAACATATCTGCCAAATTTGGTTTTAATCTATCAACAAATGGCGAAATGTGTCACAATTGTTGACAGACGACAGCCAGGCAGGTGTTCCAATTCAACTTTTTTTCAATTTCAAAACCAAAAGGTTTGGACCAATGAAAATCCTTCAAAAGGCCATCTGCATATGAGTAGTCAATAATAATAATAATAATAATAATAATAATAATAATAGTAGTAGTAGTAGTAGTAGTAGTAGTAGTAGTAGCAGCAGCAGCAGCAGCAGCAGCAGCAGCAGCAGTAGTAGTAGTAGTAGCAGCAGCAGCAGCAGCAGCAGCAGCAGCAGTAGATTTTATTTTTGTCAAGCATTAGTTCTATGAACCCTGTCTTTGACAACGCACTGGCACTAGGGTTTAGCTCATTCATCATCTGGAATGTAATGTTACCCTTTTCAATTTTTTTTTACCCGAATGGATTTCAAACCTGGCAATTCTATGGCATCTTTCGTCTAGCGTTTTGAATGCGGGCGCTCTACCACCAGACTAGCATTCAGAGGACAAAAATCCTCTTTCACCGGACTGGCTTTCAACCACCCGTCTCACAACCATGCGAGTTACCTGGAATTTTGATGGCGTATATTCCAGATATTCTTAATTTAACATTTCTGAGATCGTTCCAGTTAGATCACTAGGCACTCACAAGTATGTAGTTTTTATTATTGTCAAGCATTAGTTCTATGGACCCTGTCTTTGACAACGCACTGGCACTGGGATTTAGCTCATTCATCATCTGAAGTAGTTTTTATTATTGTCAAGCATTAGTTCCATGGAGGAAAAGTAAAATCCTGGGTTCGCCGCTTTGCAGTACTTCTGTCATTGGTGCACGCTGCGTCATGGGGAGCATAGCCTCCCAGTCCTTCATGAAGCTATGGATTCGTGGATCAAAGATTCCCTTGACAAAAGGACTACGCTTATACAATGCAACCTGCGTCGCCCAGCAAAGAAGACACACCAGCCCAGAGAGCCTTGGGAGTCGCCCTACTCGGAGCCAGCAAATACAAAGCCAGGAAAGGACGTCATTGCATAAATCTGCTAAGCGTGCTACGAGGTGTCCTCAAGAAAACAGGACTCGGTAAACTCAACTCAAGAATGGACTTGAGGAAGCTACCCCTCTTCCCAAATGTCCCTAACCTACATCAGAGTCGGACTGGCCATAGTGCCATTGTGCCAATGGCACAAGGGCCCTCTGTCCTGAACATCCTGGGCCCCATCCGCGGAAAATGTGTATAGCGCCAGTGTGGATCAGACTAATAGCAAATGTAGCAGATGGTATGGCCCACACCGTGGGCCCTATAGCCCCTATCATCTGCTACAGCCCCATAGTATAGTTGAGGGCCCAGCACCAATAGAGAAAAATGTTTATAAAGCATATTCAAATTCAATATGAGTCTTAGAAATATCAAACGTATGCTGTAACTATCACAAACGCATATGTCAAAACAGCTGTGTAATGCCATTTTTAGTTTAGTTTTAGCTTTCCAGTGAAAGTTTTGCCAACAAATCGAATTTCCTATAATAAACCAGTGGCTGCGGTGGCATATCCATTTATCCTGGCTGTACGTGCAAAGAGCACCCAATTAACAGCCCAAGGCCTAGTGCCAAGGAAAGGACGCTTTATCAGCTATGTTATGTTATGTTAGACAGTTAGATATGGCCCCCACCCACCCCTCCCAAGAAATAAGACCTAGTTCTGACTAAAATTATTTTAAAAAATGAAACCTATAAATATGATGGCATCCGATGATCCGAGTGCCTTCAAAAATAAATACATGCCTGGACCAACTGGTTGACTTGAAATCAAACTACAGTTTTACTACTATTTATTCATGGTTTAATTATTAAAAGGGTTTATTAAGGCTTTATTAAAATGTTGCAAAGGAAAACAACACCACATCACTGCGTGACCATCGTAGTCGTACCGCTCATGGGGTGGGATTAGGGCCACTTTCGTGATGGATGTTATGGGCCCCACGTGACGTAAGCTTGACCCGACACTGTATACTGCTAGCGTGTGTAAATATGGGGTAATTATTAAATTAACAACTGTTTTGAAATTTGAACAATGAACATACATGTAATTGTACAGAAGAGTATATCTGCCCAAGGAATTGTCAGCAGAATGCTGTACATATTAAAGTATTTTCAGAAAGTATTTTTAACCGTTTCACCCTGCCTAACTGACGTTACTGAGCTTAGTCCAGTATCATGTATGAAACGTATTATGTCAATTGTCATTATGCTGCTTATGCAATACCATTACGCCGTCGCCTTATAGGAGTGCACGTTCTCCTCTTTGTTCTAGTATTTCTGGTAAAAACTTTGATCTACAGTCCAATTATAATGATGATGAAACAAACCAATGTATATATGTACCAATACTCGAGCAGTAACACAGACAAGTTTTACTTTTACTGTTGAAGTGAATGAAATTCAATGAACAGATCAACTTCAAGCAACTTGTAATCGTATTAGGTAAGATTTATTGATTTAATATGCACGTGTGTGTGTGTGTGTGTGTGTGTGTGTGTGTATGTGTGTGTGTGTGTGTGTGTGTGTGTGTGTGTGTGTGTGTGTGTGTGTGGGCGGGTGGGTGTGTGTGTAATGAGTGGGCTGGGGCCCTGTCCCAAGTACTGCTGCTCCTGCTACTGCTCTAACTTCAAATACATTTAACCCTTAGAGCTCTGAAATTTCAAATTTTGAAATTTAATTTAATTTCATATTATAGCTGCTGTTCGTTTCGGAAACAATTTTGCTGAAAGCTCAAAGCTGTTACTGTCTAAGACAGCAACAGGTTTCGGCAACAGTTGTTTTCAAAATCTGCACCAATCCTTCTTTACTAGACTCTGAAACTATCTACTTTTCGGCATCATGTTGCTAAGAGTTAATATTCCAAGGTCAGCTTTATTATTTTTGCCACCACATCAGCAGAGTTGAGAGAGGGTGTCACATTTGTGGGTGCCTGCCAGATGTGTCCGTCTATCACTCCTCTTCACTGACCACCCACCCCCAGGCCCCAGCAAACTTGTGGTAGACTTGGTAGAGTTGAATCATCTTGTGCAACTATCCGTCTGTCTGTCCATCCATGAGCCCACTGTCCAGTATTTTACCTGGAGATTCATTTGTTTCCTTGAAACATTGTAGACTTACTCCCCCAACATGCGAACATGTGCACCAGCTCCCATGTGGCATGTGTAATTGTCAATCTGTCATGATGACTGAGCCTAATATCAGAGTTATCTCCAATGCAAAACACATTTTCAGGTACATGTGCGTGGGGTGGCAGAGTCGTATGTGCATGTGAGAGGGGACTCAGGGGGTGTCATTGGTGAGGGATGAGTGCCATTTGATGGGTGGGTGGTGGTGTAAATATAGTGGTCGCTTCCATTAGTCCATCTATCTGCCTGTATGTTTGTTTCTTTGTCTGTCAGTAGCGGCCATGTATTAAAATCCCCAGAAAGCTAAAACTTTCACCAATATCCTTTCAGTGTAACACTGATTGATGTCTTGTTGACTGATCGATGTCTTGTTGACTGATCATTCTTCCTTTGCTTGCCTTTCAGCAGCCAGTCAACCGCTGAGATGAACCAGAAGGAAAAGAGTGGGGCAGAAAAGAGAAAGGACAAGGCACGGAGGGATCTGCTGGATGTGGCAAACCAGCCTGGACAAAAGAAAATATGTTTTCCACAAATACATTCTGGATATCCAGCACATGATTCTGTAGAGGTCCAGTCATTAGATCCAAACAATGCATCAGTGACTACTAGCGTAACTAAATGTTCACAGGACATGCCAATTGATCCAAATGACCGAAACGACGTACAACTGGGTCTTTCTTCAATAGAGCCTCATCATCAGAAAAAACTGGATTCACCAGATGCAGAAGATGACCAATCAATGGAGTCTCAGGAGCCCACAACTGAAATACCAAATACTTCTTGTGTTATAGAATGGCCCAAAGAACGTCAGGCAAAACTTGATCATCTTTCACTGCAACCTCATCAGCCAACACATCATATTCCATTCTCAGTGGACATTTATCATCTGAAAGAAACTGATGGCAGTATTATACAGCATAAATGGCTGACATATATTGACAGAAAGCTCTATTGCAGAATATGTTGTTGTTTTTCTGTTAATCGCGAAAATGATTTTGTGCTAGGTGTTGGTGAAGACCATTTTCGCAGAGCTAGTCAGTTAGTCAAACGACATGAAGTTTCCCAGAATCACCGAGAAGCTTCAGATTGCTATTTTCGAAACCTTCGTGGAGGTGACATTGATTCATTGATTCCTGGATGGAGATGTGCTTCAGAAACTGCTGCCTATCGTAAAGTGGAACACAACCGACAAGTACTTGCTCGTATAATAGATGTGGTCAAACTAGTCGCAGGCCAAGGATTGCCTTACCGAGGTGAATCCGAAAGTGCACGTGATCTGTTAGACACAAACAAGCATCATGGGAACTTTCTTGAAACAGTGTTGCTTCTTAGCAAGTATGACTCCGTCCTTAGCAATCATGTGGCACAGTGTTTTGAGAAAGGACAGAAACAAGGTAAAGGTCGGGGCAACACTACTACTTTCCTTAGTAAAACAACTGTTAACAATATTATCAAAGCTCTGGCTGAACTCATTCAGGAGAAAATTGTAATGACAATCAAGGAGGAATCTAATCGAAAGTATGGCATCATGATGGACGGGACTGTGGATATCTCTGGAACAGATCAACTGAACATTGTTGCAAGGTTTGTTGGCAATGATGGCAAAGTTCAAGAACGTCTGTTGGGCTTTGAAGTGATTACTTCTGGCAAAGGGAAGGACCTCTGGAAACTTCTTGTTGGAAAGCTTGAGGGACTTGGGATTGACATTAAAACACTTATTGGCCTTTCTCTTGATGGAGCATCTGCGAATACATCAGAAAACGTTGGCGTGGTGAAATACTACAATGATGAAGTCCCAGGGGGTTACTTTGTATGGGGAATCGCTCATCAACAGAATTTAGTAGTTTCGCCAGTTTTGTCTGAAATCAAGGAACCAAGGAATCTCATGGGGCTTCTTCAGCAAACATGTAGTTTTTTCAATGAAAGTTCGAGACGAATGGACGTGTGGAAAAAGTGGGTTGAAGCTCACTCGCGTGGATCCAAGAAGCTGACAAAAATGGTGAAACTTGGAAAAACCCGTTGGTGGTCGGCTTACAAGGCTATTTTACAACTCTGTGATGATCCACAACGTTATTTCATTCTCTTAGGTTCACTATGGGATCTTAGCACGTCTGAACAAAGTAGTTCTGCAACAAAGCGTCTGAGTGACGGTCTTCTTTCAAGCTATCTAAATTTCAACTCACTCCTTACTGCAACAGTTCTCAAAAAGGTGCTCGCAATCTTCAATCCAGTTACTAAATACCTCCAGACACGCGGAATGCATCTAAATCAGGCAATTCAAATGGTGGAGTATGAACAGAATGTATTGTTAGGTGATCGTTCCAAATTTGATCTGATTTTCGAAGAAGCAAGCACATTTCGTCTAGAAGTGCAGGAACTTGTGGATGCTAACAGCAATCAGGATTTTGATATTACTCTACAGGAAACCCTTCCAAAATCGGCAATTACACGTAAAAGGCGACGTTTTTTTGATGAAGCCAACGACAAGCGTGTCACAACTGATCCAAAAGAACAGTTTCGATTAAATGCATTTCTGCCCATAGTGGATCGTCTGAATGCAGAAATATCAACCAGATTCAATGAAAGAAACACTGAACTCTATTCTGAACTATCATGTCTTAACCATTGCAATTATGAAAAACTGACTGATAGCAGTGCTTTCTCAATGCGATGTCTTGCTCAACTGTCAGATGTAGATGAGCAAGAATTGAAAGAGGAGCTCATCCATTTTGCACAATGCCACAGGTACCTTGGCGAGCCAGTAAGTTTCACAGTAGCAGATGACAGTGACAGTGATGAAGATCCAGATGATCCACCATTATGTAAAGGAAACTGTTCTCGCTGCCTCGCATGTATTCTCATGTTACTAGTTGGCTACCGCTTCCACTGCAGAAGTTACAATAAACTGTATAGTTGCATCAAAGTTGCACTTACCCTCCCTTGCACAGTGGTATCTTGTGAACGGATCTTTTCAAAACTGAGATATGTTAAGAGCCGACTGAGATCTCTGCTTGGACAAGATCTGCTAGAGGCACTCCTGTTGTGCACGGTTGAAGTCGATATTCTGAAATCACTTGATAATGAGTGTGTATATAAAAAAAACCTCTCAGTATTGTCAACTGAACTAAAAAACACTTCTCATATACCCATAGCTGATGTACGTATACGGTCATTACAGTGTACCCTTTAACTGTGTATTTCTTTGTTTGCGCAAACTGGATAGTTAGATCTTGTAACATGTTCACTTATGTTATTACATAACATATTACATTACTCAGGTTCCTGTTAGTTTTTGAAAGTTATTCATGGTTTCATTGGTTTGGAATTCAATAGGATATATGGTCATATTTTTCCGATACTTTTAGCATCTCTTAACTCTAGGCCCTTTCCAGTCAATTGATGGCACGGCCCCTAAAGCACCCCCAGTCCGACTCTGACCTACATCATTGAATTTTAACCACTTAGGTTTGCAGGTATATATACTACTGTCTATCACCATGATTAAGACTTGTCTATAATGTAATCTATGTATTCATCGTAATATTTGGTCATGTATAAATGTTATATGTAATGGGCCCGTCACCTCATAGGCTTTGCCTTTGGTGGGCCACCTATATGCATTTTGTAAGTAATACTATAAATAAGCAAATACAATTTACTTGGATACTACAGTAATGTAGGAATCCAGTTTTAGCTATGCCGCGCCCATCTTTAGCTAAGCACTACCCACACTTTGCCCGTTTTGGGATTTGACTTTTTAAAACTAATTTACTCACGGCACCAACAGTGCCAAGTCAAATTAGTTTCAACATATTCAACAGCATGTTTATTAAATAGTAAAGACACACAATTCGTAGTGCAGCATTTATTACATCATAAATTAACCCAGAATGCTAAGAGTTAAGCGTTCGTAGTTGATTATGACGTCATATGATTGATACTGAACCAATACTGGGCTGCATTGGCCCAGTACAATTAGTCCAATACTGGCTCAATGGCTATGAAGCCATATTATCAGGGTAGTGGCTTGGCATTACTCTAAAAGCTTAGTACAAACAATGGGCGATCTTGTTATGGCGGCGTGATTATTATCACGCTGCCTGGATCAAAGGAGCCTTTACTCTTTAGAATTATCTGTAGAACTGCTTTAGCCATCTCGTTATGGTAATTGGCCAACAATTATTATCAATGGATCGATATCATAAGATTTATAGCGAGTGCCAGAAACCAGTTTGTTTCCTTCTTTCCCATAACTGTTCAATCATCCTGGACAATGCAAGCCAATCTGTATAGGGGCCTATAACTGTTATTGCTGGAACAAAGAAACCTGCTATAAACTTGTACACTTATATATATTGACCGATCGGCGATTACCTATCTCTCATTTGTGAACTTTTAACCCGTTTGTGGTTAATATTTGTTTAGAAAATTTAGATTTGTAATTAGTGACTGTCCATTTGCATGGCAACAGAAGTCTGTTTTAAGACATATACCGCTGAAATATAGTGGTAATTGGTAAATTAAGAAAATGGTCGTCTTTTGGTCTGTAAATGACCATTCCTGGCCCGTACGGTAGGGTGGGGGGGGGGGTGTTGGGTGTGTGTGTGTGTGTGTGTGTGTTCTAACGAAACCCGTAACATTAAAAAAAATATCTGTGTTCAATTTGCCTATGTTTGATATAAATATGAGTCAGATATCACTATGTTGATATCATCTATTTTGTTGATTTTTTTGCCTAGATTGCGGGAAAATGCACCATTTTTCTTTCATAAATAAAAATCTTCTTAACCGGGTGGAATTTCCCCCCAGACACCCTTCACGAAACCCCCTTTCAGAATCCGACCGTACGGCCCTATATTCCACATAACCAAGTAAGTACTGTAAAGGTCAGTTACTGCCAGCTTTACCAGTGTTACGTACATGTGCTACAGCTGTAGGCCTAAATCATTATTACCGACAAGCTGGTCTATCAGAAGAATGCAAGCTTCACTGTGCATACGATACTACCTTTGTATTTAATCAACGCTGTTAGGCGTGCATCCAGGGATCTTTCAGGCCATGTGAGCATAAAAACTCTAGGGGACGTCCTACTTGGTGTGGTTGTCCGTTATGGCGGTATCAAACTCCTGCTTAACATTTTAACCCTCAAATTTTCTCAGCAATGTCCATTTGCAGACCAAGATAAGCCTATTTTTGAAAATTTACCACTGGAATGGTAGTACAATTTCAAAAATAGTCTTCTCTAGGTCTGCAAATGGACATTTCTCAAGACCACCACATAAGTCGTTTTTGGCTGATATGAGTGTTAAAGGGTTAATAGGAGGCCTGTGATTTGGAAAAAACACACGTTTCTTGTTATGGGGTGATAGCGTAACGCAGGATAACTGTAGATGGCACAGATCCATAGCAAACCCATTTGGATCCGTCACTGTTATGCTACTTACTGTAAATCATTATTGCATTATGTCACTTCAGGTAGGATAATAAATTCGATAATTACATAAAGGATTTACTATGCTTGCGATGTTACACACTGTAGCTGTGGTGTGAAAATAAGATATCATTACATATGCACACTGTTATCCAGAGTATGTCCTGGCATTTATAGCCTGGATGATTTATGGTCCTGATAGCAGCCAGACACCCAACTGTTCATACCCTATTGAGTCTACGGCCATGGATTTAGAATGCATATGGTTCCTAGTTATACAAGAGCACCGCAAACGGCGCATAATACCCCACCATGATGATAAACCAATGAATGAGAGCTATCAGAAAATATTTATTTCTTCCTCAGCCCCATCAGACCAGTCATCCGTATGAAGTGTCAAAGCGATCCGTTAAACGGTCAAGGACATATCATCCAGAAACCAATTTTCAACATGGCTGCCGCTGACTGGCGGCCATATTAGATTTCAGATTATCGTAAATTTTGATAAGTTTCTTCACCAGACACATTCCAACGACTGTAGGAAGTGATCCAACAAATGAAATCCAGAAACCAACTTTCAAGATGGCAGCCCATGACTGGCGGCCATCTTGGAGTTCGGATCATCATCACTTTTGATAGGTTTCTTCTCCACACGTAGTCCATCCACCCTATGAAGTTTCAAAGGGATCCGATAAAAGGTAACAGAGTTATCATTTGGAAACCAATTTTCAAAATAGCCACCGGTGGCTGATCTTGGAGTTCGTATCATTGTCAATCTCGATAGGTTTGTTCTCCAGTGGTAGTCGAACCACCCTATGAAATTTCATAGCGATCTGATAAATGATAACAGAGTTATCATCTGGAAACCAATTTTCATGTTGGCCAACGGTGGCTGGCGGCCATCTTGGATTTCAGATCATTGTCGATTTAGATAGGTTTCTTCCTCAGACCTAGTCCAACCACTCTATGAAGGTTCAAAGCAATCTGATAAACGGTAACGGAGTTATCATCTGGAAACCAATTTTCAAGATGGCCACCAGTGACTGGCGGCCATCTTGGATTCCGGATCATCGTTAATTTCGATAGGTTTCTTCCTCAGTCCTAGTCCAACCATTTCATGAAGTTTCAATGCGATCCGACAAACGGTAACGGAGTTATCATCCGGAAACCACTCTGCCGCCCACACGCCCGCATGCCCAGACGGACGATGCCATTACATAATACCCCGCCAAATTTTTTGGCGGGGTATAATAATAACAATAAAAGGTGATGTTATGTATAACATTTATGACAGACAGACATACAGACAGAGTCAGATGGGTGCAAGGACGAATAGATGGTTAGATAGATAGATAGAGAGGTGGATGGCTGGACGGATGGATGGATGGGTGGGTTTATAGATAGATGGGTGGATAGATAGATAGATAGATAGATGGATGGATGGATGGGTGGGTGGGTGGAGAGAGATAGATGGGTGGAGAGAGAGAGGGGTGGAGAGAGAGAGAGAGAGGGGTGGAGAGAGAGAGAGGGAGGTGGAGAGAGAGAGAGAGGGGTGCAGAGAGAGCGAGAGAGAGAGAGAGCGAGAGAGAGAGAGCGAGAGAGAGAGAGAGAGAGAGAGCGAGAGTGTAATTAAACTGATTATAAGCAAGATCCAAAGGATGGCGTGGTGATGTTGATTGCAATGATGGGAACAAATTAATAAAGTTAAGATAACGAATATATCTTCATTGGAAAGGAAACACATATATTTATTAAATATTCAATATACAAAGGTGTCTTCCATATATGACCACTGTCACAGTTCAGCAATATACGCAACCTGTGATTAGACATCACCCATTGCGTTTATAAAATATTCAACAAGACAGTACAACATTTGCATATAAATAAATAAAACTTTTACAAAATATTGATATGTACTGATAGTCTAATATACATATAGTTTTTAGCAATGGAATGTGTTTGAGAGTATAAAAACAACTAGCATAATTAACTGCCACCAGACAATAATTTGAATGAACAAAAACTCTTGTCTTGCTGGATACTTTGAAAACAATTTGACTGAAAGTTGTTGGTGGCAGATCCACCAACAACTTTCAGTAAAATCATTTTCAATATATTTAGCAGGTCCAGAGATATAACTCTTGGAATATGTTGTCTGCAGAAGCTCAGTGGTCAAACGGTTAAGATTTTATGAAGCTTATCTGTTTGAACTCAAAAGACCAAATTCGATAAATCACTTACAATGTAAAAAAATATAACGATGAATATTTTGAAACTGGGTCGTCTGGAAACAGTCGTACTGTCAAATTTGTTTCAAAATATTCAACAGCTTACCTGTATGGTTGCTTTGAAATTGAGGTACTGGGCTGGAACTCTAGGGATCAAAGGGTATACATGATTGTTTGAATACGTTAAAAAATTTGGTGTGAATAACTTCATTTGTTTAGGCCTATTACTCTCTTAGTCGATGATTTGTGATTTTATGATTTTGATAATTAAGAATTTAGTCAAAGATTGGCCTTTTTATTCAGATTCCTTAACCGTTACCACTGTGGTGTCAATATTCTATCTTTTACTGCATTAATAACAAAGAAACTGGTGTACATTTTTCAATTAAAAATAGTGTTAAGGGATAATGACCTGTTTCAAATAGATATGAAGCTGGGAGATTGTTACATGTATAACTTCCTGAGGGTTGTCCATACTGAGAGGTGTTTTTTTCCCAGGATAATTGTTTCAATGCATTTAAAATTTCATTGACAATGCGATGTAATACATTTCATACACAATATATATATATAAGAAATTTTTGTGTGATAAGAAGACACCTCGATACATGATATATCAGATTAACCCTTTCGTGACGAAACCAGCCAAAACCAGCCTCTGTAGCGGTTTTGAGTAATGTCCATTTGCAGCCCAAGACAAGACTATTTTTTAAGTTTTACCACTGAAATGACTTTCAAAAAAATAATCTCTTGGCCTGCAAATGGGCATTCAATAAGTAAATATTTTAATTTTTTCGAAGAAATTTAGTCATTAAAGGGTTAAAGGATGTTAAAAATGTAATATTTTGTTCAAGAGAACACACACGCACACACACACGCACACACACACGCACACACACACACGCACACACACACGCACACACACACGCACACACACACACGCACACGCACACACACACGCACGCACACACTCACCCTATCCCCCCCCTCCCTCTCACACACACATGCACTCTCACCCCATCCCTCTCTCACACACACATACCGATGTTCACAATAAATGAACTGTATGAAACATTGGACAGAAACAAAGAGATATTAAGAGTGATGGAAAAAGCAAAGTACAGTATATCTGTACTGCCCGACATCCAGTCACACAGTTGTCAGTTATTTATTGAACTGCTTGAAGCCATGAACTCATGTACACTATTAAGCATATGTACTTCAGGCAAACTAAACTATGTTACATGTGTGAAATGCAATATGATTCATTTACTAAAGGTGTACAATTCCATAATATATTTAAATATCTTGATTCACTTATAAAATCGCGATGTTCTACTACATAATATATTCAGGAAGATCGTGAACAGTTTGTTATCAAATGTTGAATATTTTGAAACAACTTTGACTGGCAGATGTTGCTTGTTGCCTTAAACAAACTAATCTTTTAAAATTTAACAATTTGAAAATATCACCAAATTCATTCATATATATATATATATATATATATATATATATATATATATATATATATATATATATATATATATCAACTACGATTGGATCTTGATACAATATCTTTTGTGATACTTTCAATTTTATTAAATATTAAAATAATAATAAAGGTGAATATTCACAACAGAATGATTGAAATTAAAATTGCTAAAATTGCATACTTTTAGGGGCTGCGATTGTGTGCCTAGATGTATTGAAACAACATAAATCTTAGCATATGATGATTTCATTAAATATACATTAATATAATGTTTTAAGTTGCAAAATGGAATTATAGAAACAGATCCCTAACTCAACTTCACAATTTAAACAATTATAATAATTTGCACGGAAATTGTATGTTAAAATTTATATCGTTTCATTACATTGAGGTATACAAATTAAGCCTCCGAAAGTATAAAATTTTCACAACTTTATTTTCAGTCATTCTGGTGTGAATATATGCAGCTACCAATGGCATTACCATTAGGTCACGTGTATAAGCCACACATGCACACACCTGCTAGTGCTGATTATTAAATGTACAGATCTTTGGTTTCATTTTCTATATCACGCGTGTTAGTTACGCTGTATAAAGAACATACATTCTTGAGGGCAGGCATCCTTTCAAAACCGATCAACTGGCGCAGCGTAGGCACGTTCTGTAATAGTAATGCAGAAGACAGTCAGTTGGCATGCATGTTATGTAGACCTAGTAACGCTGTGACACGCCATTATTATTAGCCTAAATTGACAAAGGTCCTATACTGAAAATACAGGGCAGAATGTAATAAAGACCCATAGCATTAATATATGTATAGTCAGAGATGGATACCACGAGGACTTAATTGGGCTGTAAAATGGGGCTACAGCCCCGTGGCCTGATAAAATAAGTGTCCCCCAAATCAAAAACATTTATCACATTTTACCATTCGCACATGTAATCCTGGTTTCTCACTTTCACAAATATTTTTTTGAAATATGTAAGCTGTTGACTATTTTGAAAATAATTTTTCTGAAGGCTGGTGCTGCGCTTCAAATTACTTTCGAAATATATAACAGCATTTTGACAAATTTCTTATATTTGGTGGTGGTGGTGGTGGTGGTGGTGGTGGTGGTGGTGGTGGTAGTGGTAGTAGTAGTAGTAGTAGTAGTAGTAGTAGTAGTAGTAGTAGTAGTAGTAGTAGTAGTAATAGTAGTAATTCTCTCTTTGACCCACCCGATACGCCCACCCCACCCACAACTAATTAGCCCTGGTCTCCAAATAGGCTTAATCCGGCTTTTGATCCAGTAATAAGTAGTAGCCGAGCAACTTAATCTGTATGAAGAAAGTTCAGATAAATGCAAAGTTTAACAGGAAATGACAAAGTTCATATGGTGCAATTACAGGTGAGAATAATGTGAATGACTTTAATAGAGTGTTGATATAGCTTTAGTACAAAAGCGATATCTAATGATTGGTGATCATGAACCCAATAGTTTAGTTGTAGCAGTGCTAACAGCAGAACATTGCATAATTGGTGACCACACCCACCCCAGAATGACATGTTCTGCTGTTCTCTGAACAAGTGAGCTAAAATGAACTGTTCCATGCACCTCCCCAATCCTGTCATTATCCTAAAACATTTTGAAAAAACAAACTGGAGGGGATATTGCAATCCATTCATCCCCTTGTTTGTCCAACTGGCTATCTCCTCCACAATTGTTTGGTGGAACTCAACCAAATTTGTTATGTAAGTTACCCATATGATTGCGTAGTACTGCAAAACAGCATTTACATTATGCCCTCCCCACCCACACTCACCCTCATGGTGAAGGTAGGGCAAGGGGGAGTGAGGGTGAGAAGCAAAAAGTCAGAGTTTGAGTAATTCAACCAAATTTGTTATGTTAGTTAAGCATATGATTGCAGATTACAAGGTAATGTTTGCATTAGGCTCTCATCCTGAGGTGAGGAGTGGGGTATGGGGGGGGGGGGTTGCTGAACATCAGTTGGAGGGATTCAACCAAATTTGGTATATTAGTTACTCATATGACTTCGGTGGATTGGGGTCAGGGTGGTGGGTGGTGTGAGTAGTGGGAGAACGTCAAAGATAGAGAAAAGGTGGGAATTCCAAACATCAACTGCACATTCTAATTATGTATAATTTAGGTTTATATAATCAACATATGTCTAGGAAGCATTCTAAAAATAAGGTGGCCAGTTGGAATAAGCATCATAGATCTTTGGCAGAGAACTAGCCAAGAACCAATTGACACACAAATTGTCCCACGATAGTTAGATTGGGAATAAGTTAAGAAGAAGGTGGTTCACCCGAGAAAGACATGGAGAGGATGAGTGGAGGAGAAGATTCAGATGATTAGAATGACATGGAGTGAAGTGAAGAGAACTGCATAAAACTGTGTACAACAGAGAGGTGTTGCTGACGACCTATGGGCCATCCGGAGGGCAAAGGCTTAAGTAAGTAGAGTCAAGTTTATATTGGGCCATGAAATATAAACAGGTTTCAGGGTTATTTATATATCGAGAGTTCTAGATCAATAGAACAGTTTTCTTCTCTTGCATGACATTTCATTTGTGTATTTACATTTACTAGAATAAAACATTTTAGACAAAGGTGTCTTTGTTCTTCAGGCAGACGAACATTAAATGATGGTGGCAGCCAGGAAGGTAGAACTATATATAATTTTACATATATATATATATATATATAACACGTATGCTTACTAACAATAATATGGCATACAAACCGGGAGTGCATATGCATGCAACCACACATGCACGTGCCACACGCATGCACACATGCTTGTGCAGGGCCAGCCCACGCACGCACGCACGCACGCACACACACATTTATATATGTATGCACACTCACACATATATCTTTCGTTCAGCGAGTATAATCTAAGAGTACATGCCCACAATGATATGATAATAGGCTAATGGAACTGCATGCTTATAGTAGAATTATTCATACAAATGTCACGTAGCAGCTTCATGATACTGTACTGACATTGTGAGTTTCATAGATTCATGTTTTTCTGTACCTATTATTAGCTATTAATAAATTACCACTATAGTACCACATCAATGCACACCAATAAGTTGTCAATTATTGAGAGGTGTTTTCTTACCACTTACCACTTTGATGTTAAAGATGAACTGGTGTTCAGTTTTCAACAAATTTGGTGGAAGATGTTGCTGTTGTAGAAATTGTTGAAAAATGTACACCAGTTTCTTTGCTATTGACTCAGTAAAAGAAAGAATAATAGCATCACAGTGGTAAGGGATAAACAAATCGGCACCATAGTACTTGGTCAATGCACAGCAATAAGTGGTCGAGAGAGAGAGAGAGAGAGAGAGAGAGAGATGTTCTCTTAACCCTTTAATGGTCAAGTTGGCCAAAAACTGCCCTTTTTATGGTCTTGTGGAATGCCCATTTCCAGGCCAAGAGAACACAATCTTTTTTAATTTACTACTCGAACGACTGGCTCGATAATCGAGCCATCATTCCAGTGATAAATTTAAAAAAGGTATTATCTTGGCAGCATGTAAATGGACATTTAATAGGCAGATAGTTAAATTTCCTTGACCAAATTTGACCATTAAAGGGTTAAGTATAGTCTAGACCACATGCCAAAAATGTTGGCTGTGGCTCAGTTGAACAGGTGGTCATTTGACTACTCGTTTTACCAAACCACCATCTGTTGGTCCCTAATGACAAGCACTTGTTATAGAAGTATATTTTCTAATACACTTAAAATTACATCCATGTACTGCAATTCAGCATTTACTTTCAAATATCATTTTCAGTATTGTCACTCCGACGATCAATGCCCCTAACACAGCCAGAAATCCTGCCAAGATATGAATTCCAAATGACCAGCCTAAGTATGTTTCTTTTTGATCTGGCATCCACTCCTTGCTGTCCGATCGAGTTCCAAACATTATGGCTGCTGTGATGATGAAGATAGCTGTAAGGATAACACAGAATGAAAAATAATATCCTCATTTATTAATTACTAATTGCTATATGAGAATTATAAACACACACACGCATGCACGCACAGACTATTTACATTTTATCCATGCATAGGTCATTCATCCAAACACAAACGATGTGTATCTGCAAAAAAGGAATGCAGTGTATGTATGACTTAGGTACTGGTTAGGTCACTAAGGATGACTGTTCAAGAGAATGAAATATTAGAGATGGGCAAATGTTTTCAAAATTGTATTTTCTCCTTTTAAACAGAACCACCCCCCCCCCACCCTCCACCCTCACTTGACATTTATAAATCTTCTTGCACATCCAGCATGGAAATTGTGAAAATGCTTTAAAAGTATTTCAAGTTGAATGATCTGATAATGGCTAGATCTGATCTGTCCCTCAAGTATACGTCATAATCAATACTGTCACATGTAGGCCATCGCAATACATAATGAATGATGTATCTAGGTCAGTTATTGACATTGAATAGTCTGTCAAGAGTACGAATTGTAAGTCTTTACTATTTAATAAATATTTTGTTGAATATTTTGAAATTAATTTGACTGGGAGTTGTTGCTGCCATAAGGCAGCAACATCACCCAGTCAAATTTATTTCAAAATGTTCAACAGCTTACCTGTATAGTTACCTTGAAAATTTGATTCTGAAAACTTAGGGTTCAGGGTATATAAATTGATCCCAACACGGGCAAACCGTTGGCGGAGCTTAGCTAGAAATGGATGTGGTGTAGCTAGAAATAGATCCCTCTAGTGGTAGGTGGGACTGTGTGTATACTCACTAGCGACAGCCAGTAATGCACTGGTGACATACATCATGATGTCGTGTTGATATATCCGCACATAGTAAACAAGGAGCAGGAGAAAGCTGAGTCCCAGAAGAGCCAGAGCTAAGCTCGCTAGAACCTGTACACTGGTAAACCATCCTGTGTGAACATACATAAATAAGTAGAATTTAACGTCGGATGGGGGAACAGCGTGGTAACTAAGAAGCATGCCCCACCCTAATGTTACCTAGTGCTGTATTGCTCTTGAAGTTCAGTTTGAAGAGTTCTTTTGTTTCCCCTGCATAAGTCTCGGGAAAGTAGTGCTGAGCTGTGGGTGGGTCTTATTGGGCATCCCTGTAGTGCTCCTGACTACTCAGTTTGAAGTCTTGTTTCCCTTACATATATGTTTGTATGGGGAGGTCGAGGTACCTATCGGCCCCTTCTCATGCTACTTCTATGAGAAGAACTAGCTTTGAATGCAGGAAATGTCAATTTCCCTTTCTCCGAGATCTAACAATACTCACCATTCTGTTACTTCTGTTACTTCTGATATACAGCTGGCCTTGACAGCGGCTCTAGGATTATAGACTTAGAAAGCTTTACCGACTCCTGGGAACCGGGTACCCGGCTCCCCACTGCCGAGTACCCGTTTACCATAGAGCTCATATTGTTTGCATAGCCACCAAACAAGAGAAACCTATGGCTTGCCTCCGTGGGGCTGGGAGGCTGGGTCCGTAACAGAATGGTGAGTATTGTTAGATCTCGGAGAAAGGGAAATTGACATTTCCTGCATTCTCCTTCGATCAATACTCACCATTCTGTTACTTCTGATATACACCAGATTTGATCAGTAACCTGGTGGGAAGGGGCAAGCCATACATGCTAATTTTGCCCCTTGGAGAAAGATTTTAGACTTCAAAACTTGACTAACGGAGACCTAAAAGGACCGTCAAGTTCACGGAACCGAATCACATTCGCGTCACAGCCCCCCCCCCCCTTTTTCCTCCTAAGAAAAGGGAGAGAACTAACGAACATGTATCTCGCCTGAAACACCAATATGCCAAGAGGGTTAACTACTCCCTGCATATCGCTTGTATTAGCCTGGGAATGAGCATGAATATATACGATGAATGAACATGATACATATACATAATACAAAAAACTCTCACTTGTTGAATTACCTTATGATAACAGGACTTCAGACGTACCGCCTACAACCATTCACCGGTTCGGCCATCAGTGACACAATCTGGTTGACATCCTCTCGCCTGACCATGCCTGCTTTAGGTTCTTTTCTTACCGAAGTGAGAAAAGGGTGAAAAGCAGTGTGGTCACTAACTATCGTTTCAAAACAGCTAAAGCGAGTGGATTGGCTGAGTCTGACACATCCCTCATATAGTAATCCGTGAATGAGGACTCACAGTGCCATTGTGCAACGGCCATGATGTCCTATAACGGAACACCATTGTAAAGGGCGGTCGAGGCGGCTATTCCTCTGACATTGTCTGCCCTTACGCCTTGCACCTGGTGCCCAGTCGCCATCTCGTGAGTAGTCTGAATGCATTCGACCACCCAACGAGAGATAGTATCCATGGATGCGGCGCCATAAGACTTTTTATGGCAGATCCACAGATGTCTATCGTTCGACCGTAACGAGTCAGTCCGTTTCTTGTACTTAGTCAAAGCACGGACCGGGCACCAGACACTGGCATCACGATCAAACCTAGTTAACTTCGGTATAATGATCGGTTTGCCGGGATATCTCAAAGATTGGTTCTTTGACATAACCTCTGCTCTTGGCAGAAGAGGCAGACCTTCTCCAGAAACAATAAATCGGTTCCTCTCTGCCGAAAGCGCATGGATCTCACTGCGCCTTCTAGCTGAGGAAGCTGCCAATAGAAAGACCTCCTTTAGAGTCAAATGCTTTAGACTAGCCGAACGCAACGGTTCGAAAGGGTGCTTGGCCAGTACATTAAGCACTAAAGATAGACTCCAGGCTGGAATGACTACCGGTTGTCTCGGTCGGAGATTGCTCATTCCCTTCAACATCACATTTAACTGGGCCACCTCTGGACTATCCATGTTGGCTAGACAAGGGATAAATGATGCCAAAGCTGACTTGTATCCAGCAACTGTGACGGGAGCTAGTCCTCAAAAGAACAGCTCACAGAGAAAGTCTGCTATTTGCTGATAGTGGATTGAAAGGTATCAATACCCTTTTCTTCACACCAGTCTGCAAATCTGTTAACCTTGTTGTTATATGACTTGAAGGTTGACCTACTTCTCGCAGCCGCGATGAAATCAGCAGCCTGTCGAGAAAAGCCTTCCGACGTGGAACGTTGTTTGATAACATCCACGCAGTCATTGAACATTTCGGGACGCTCGTGTAGGAAGCGTCCCTTGGCCTGGGAGATTATGTTCGGAATCTCGGGCAACTGCACAGGATTTTCCACCAGCAGATCTAGAAGATCCGTGAACCACGCCCTGCTCGGCCAATACGGCGCTATTAGCAGGACCAGACACGGTTCCTCCCTGACCTTCACCAAAACCTTCGGTAGAAGAATGGTGGGTGGGTACGCGTAAGCGTGCATCCCTCTCCAGCTTATCGCCAGAGCGTCTGTATCGACGGCATTTGGATCTGTAATCGGCGAGACATATGTCATGATTTGAGCATTTTCCTTTGTGGCGAACAAGTCCACGTTGGGTTTGCCCCAATGCTCGAAGATCCGTCGCAGAACTGGAGGGTTGAGGGACCATTCTGTTGGCAGGATTCTCTGTCTGCGAGACAAAGCATCCGCCAGAATGTTCAATCGGCCAGGAATACGAGCTGCTTTCAAAACAACCGAGTAATTCCTGCACCATTGAATCAAGTGCCACACCCTGATACACAGAGTGGGCGACCTGGTCCCGCCTTGGCGATTTATATATGATACTACTGTCGAATTGACCGACCGTATCAATATCACCCTGCCCCTGATCATCGGAAGGAACTCTTCCAACGCCAGTTCCACTGCCATCATTTCCAACAGATTGATATGCAGCTGACTCTCCGGGAGAGTCCATGTGCCCGAGACCTGGTTCTCCCAGGCAGGCACCCCACCCTTCCAGCGATGCATCCGTGTAAACGGACAGCTGGGGGTGGGGTAGGTGCAGTGAAACCCCTATTAGGAGATTATGACGCTGTTTCCACCATAGCAGATGCGATATTATCGGCTCCAAAACTGGCACCAGTTTTGACAGGGGTTCTGTTCTCTGTTTCCACAGAGACATCAGATACAACTGGATAGGTCTTCGCATTAGAGCAGCGTACGGGATAACCTGCTCCATGGAGACCATCATGCCCAGCATCTGAAGGAACCGCCTCGCCTGAATGTGGTTTCCCACTCGAAAACTCCTGAGGATGGCTAACAGAGACACCACTCTGGGCTCTGACGGGTAAACCCTGCCCTCCTCGAGGTCGAATCGCATCCCCAAATAAACGAAATGTTGAGTGGGTGTCAACTCGGATTTCTCCTCGTTGACTATCCAGCCTAGATCTGAAAGTAACTTCAGAGTCAGAGCAGTATCCACGTTCAACCTGGCTGCCGAGTCTGCCTTGAGCAGCCAGTCGTCTATGTAGGTGTGTAGCGCCACGTTCTCTTTTCTGAGAAACGCTGTCACCGCAAGGACCACTCTTGTGAAAACCCTCGGAGCTGTCGACAGGCCAAACGGGAGAACTGTAAACTCCCATACTTGATTCTGAAACGCAAATCTCAGAAACCTGTGCCAACTCCGATTCATCGGAATGTGGAAATATGCATCTTTCAGATCGATCGATACACACCACATTCCTTTCCTCAATCCCGCCATTACCGACCTCGGTGTTTCCATCTGGAACCGAGGCGTATGGATAAACCAATTTAATGGCCTGAGATTGAGTATGGGTCTCCATCCCCCTGTGCTCTTGGGGACAAGGAACATGTTTGAATAGAAGCCTGGAGTGTTCCGGTTTGCTGGTTTTATTGCTCCCTTCAGAAGCAAACCCGACACTTCCTTTTGAACGGCTTCTAACTTGTCTGGCTCCCTTGGTACGGGCGTCCAGACAGGTGCCAAAGACAGATTTTGTGGCGGAAAGTCCCACCACTCCGGCATGTAACCCTGGGATAACCATCCCAGGACCAGACTGTCTGACGTCACACCTCGCCAAGCCTCGACGAAACGCATGAGCCTTCCACCCACCATAGACGCCTCGACGTCTAACGGGGTTGTCCGGCTCGCAGTCCGCCCCCCCCCTCTTTCTTAACGAGAGAGAGTGAGAACCATTTCGTTCTAGGCACGACGGGTATAACTGGCACCGCTGTTCCTGTCGCACAGGCGCGGTCCAGGCGGATATGAAGGGAGCTTGCGTACCCTCAGGTACGCTTCGGCCCCTTCTGTCCGCCTTTTGAGGCCTTACCCTTACCCTTCCCCTTGCCCTTCCCGCCTCTAGGGCGGTCAGGAGCAACATTGGGGAGGGTAGGCGCCTCTACAGCCTTCCTGGGTTTCTTCGCCGGCGGTGGCTCCGAAAACCCAGCCGAAACAGAAGTCGCAATAGGCCTAGCTTTCGCCTTGCTCTTATGTTTCTTCTGTTTCTTTGAAGGCTGTCCCGTTAACGGTTTACCCACAGCCCCTAGTGCGTGCACTTGCCGCACTAGCTCTAGCTGTAGGTTTACCGCTAACCGATTCTGCGCGATACTGGCGGTATCCTCTAAGATGGCCCACGCTTGGCCACCGAAGATGCTAGGCCCTGTCAGGGGTGTCCCAAGGAGACGCTCCCTGACTGCCGTAGCCGGACGCATATGGTCAATGACCATTTGCCTCCTGGATTTCGTCACACGCGCTTGCACCCTTGCCAATGCGTCCATCGACAGCACCAGGCCGTCATTGACACATGAAAGCGCCACAGGTGGCACAGGGTGGCCTGCCCCGCTTCAGCCCACACCGACTGAAGGAGACGATAAGAGTGGTTGACAGCGCTCATTGCTGCCCTCACACCCTCATCGCATAGGGACAGGACTTCTTCCTGGTGTACCTGAGACTTGTCCACAAGTGCCGGACCGGGGTGACCCGCCACGGCACTCTGGACGCCCAGTACCCATCGGTCATCCTCCGTGACCGACGGGACTACACCATACCTGTCGTATTCCCCCCGCGGAATACGACATCTTGCCCGCACCTCCCTGGAGGCCGCAGGGAGCTGACCCTTGGTCATCAGTTGTTTGCTATAAATAGCATCCAACCATTCTATGAACCGTGGATCCAGTCCCACTGACTGGATCCGGGCCGCGGGCAAAATCCCCGTCCTGATCGACGCAACCGACGGACGGGGCGCATCTTCATCGGCTGTGGCCGAAACCACAGACGGGTCAACCCTGGCTAGCCACGCCAGAGCATCTGACCAATCTACCTCCGATGAAGACACCCCCGCAAACACGTCACCCGTTGACGTGCTCACGGGTCTGCCAGCCACGGCCTCCCAGCAAGGAGCCACGGCTGACACGCCAGGCACTCCGGTACCACACGGTTCCGCCGCCACCCCATGAAACACTCCGGTCCATGGGGTAGGTCCGCACGGAAAAACCGTACGGACCCGTAGCAGTCGCGGAACCATAGCCGGACACGGGCGCCCACGGCACCCCACGTCCGACTGCCGGACCAGGCGAGATAGGTGAGTACCACGCCCGGCCCGGCACACCCGTTCCCGTGACGGCTGGTGCCAAACCAACCGCACGGAACCGGTGCACGGTAACGGATTTGCCTCAGCCACAGGCGGAGCCGCTGACTTGGCTTGCGCCAAACCAGACAAATGGAGGCCGTTTCCGTCTAGGACGGAATCAACCTCCATATTCTCCACCTGCGGCTTCACGGGCCGCAGCAACCTCTCCTCCTCGGCCTCCTCGTCTTCAGACTCCGAAGAGTCGTCACTAGACGAGTCAACCGTGGAACCGTCCTGGCGGACGGCTCCCACACCTGACGGACCGGCCACCGCTACTGGACCACCCGGAGGTGGCCGCAGAGAAACAGAAACCCGTCTGGCCGAAGCCAGACGGGACTGCCAGGGGGCCGTCGAGACGGCCCCCTCGGTAACCAGTCCAGAATCCTGTCCGAGGACAGGATCCGTACCAGGCATGGGGAGAAACTGCCCCCCAACCTTTGGTAGCAGGGACGACACCAGCGTGGTCAGAACGCTATGCAGAAAAACCCTGCAGAGCCGGACCAAACCACGCCGGCGGTGCCATCTCCGCCACCTCCAGCTGGGGACGTGGAGCACCCGCACCGGCCGAACCGGGCGCTCCACGATTTACTCTCGGACCGCCTGACCCCGCGTCAGACCCAGCCAAGTCCTTCTGGGCAAGGAACTTAACCATCGTTTCGACGGACCACACTGCACAAACATTACACCTATGATCTATATTACACAGGGCACACTTAAAACAGACATGGTCCTTGAACATTACACGGACAAACTTATGGCAGTCGTCACATGATGGCGGGGCTGGCTTGGCCTATAAAATAAGCACAAACCTACAATAAACAAGCGGAACGAGACCCGGATGGAAGGCAGACAATTAATTTTCAAATAATTTGACTCATAAATTAACCGTAACCTCCCCGCACCCCACCCCGCCACGTTACAACAACGATCGCATTGATTATGACGACAAGTACGCGGAGGGCACAACACACCCATAATAGATCCTCCAGGATGTGTAACGGCTCCAGGAATCATATCGCATAGCATTCAGGGTATATTTACTAATCAATATAAATTATACTCCTAACGAACGCAGCACGATATGTGAAGAAAACAACAAAATGTATAACAAAACTGCTGTCTCACACGGTAAAACCGCAGACCACACATCTACTCAAGAATTTTGAAACCACCGATCATTGCAAACCGATCGTGATCGCACGTAAACTTGATCATTCTAAAGTTTCCGGTACCATTTTTAGTACGCAGCACCCAGAATAAGATGCGCGAATTAATGAAAAATTTTTCTTCACATAAACATCCGAGCGACCGGGTGTGACGTCACCCGCTCGGATTCTACGGAGAACGACGTCAGCCGATATTCGTGTTAGAAATACCGTAGCAAACACCTATTTTCATATCTGCCGATCGCCTGTTGGGGTTTAAAGAAGGCGATCGTCTGGCATATATCGTTGTTAGCACACGTCCCAGATTCTATGGGGTCAGAAATTGGAACATGCGACACAACGAAATTTAGAGACCTAAGTCTTTTAACTATGGATAATAAAGAACAATACAACCTGGTTGTCTTGGGCGGTATTCTCCATAGTCCTTAGTTAATCCTTTCAGAACACACAAACTATCACTGATTAAAGACTTAGATTATTTTAAAACACTAAAATCCTTAATGCAAAAAGCATGTATTGCTCTTGTCGCTATGCAAACAAGAATGAGCTCTATGGTAAACGGGTACTCGGCAGTGGGGAGCCGGGTACCCGGTTCCCAGGAGTCGGTAAAGCTTTCTAAGTCTATAATCCTAGAGCCGCTGTCAAGGCCAGCTGTATATCAGAAGTAACAGAAGTAACAGAATGGTGAGTATTGATCGAAGGAGAAATGGAGTGCAGGAATATCGCTGCTTGGAGATTGTTTGTATTGGTTCCTACCATTTTTTTCTGATTAATTTAATCTAGCGTGATTTTGGCGGCCATGTTTTCACTTCTGGCTGGCACCCTGCACCCAAAGAAATTCCCTGGCAAGTGGCAACCATGTTTTTGTAATGCATGGATGGTGGTAACTTAGTAGAGCGTAAATTTAAGCAGTAAACTTAACAGTTGATCTAGCTCAATTCTGGGGTACCGTTTGGGCACCCCTCTTTGTCAAACTTACCAACATGACCCTGCCAGAAAACCATATCCTTAAACAGGGATATAAAAGGAAGCTTTCGACGCCATTACAAATTGGTAACCCTCCCAGCTCAGTTCAACCCTGTGGGGACCCGGTCTATTCTTGCTGTAAATCACAGAGCATATGGCTGTTCAGTTGCATATATATAGCGGAGGAGGGTGTTGCAGATGTGTACATTATCCCAGCAGAAGTGGTCTGAACGGCTTGAGCGCTAGATTGAAGGAAATGTCAATTTCCCTTTCTCCGAGATCTAACAATACTCACCATTCTGTTACTTCTGATATACAGCTGGCCTTGACAGCGGCTCTAGGATTATAGACTTAGAAAGCTTTACCGACTCCTGGGAACCGGGTACTCGGCTCCCAACTGCCGAGTACCCGTTTACCATAGAGCTCATATTGTTTGCATAGCCACCAAACAAGAGAAAACTATGGCTTGCCTCCGTGGGGCTGGGAGGCTGGGTCCGTAACAGAACGGTGAGTATTGTTAGATCTCGGAGAAAGGGAAATTGACATTTCCTTCATTCTCCTTCGATCAATACTCACCATTCTGTTACTTCTGATATACACCAGATTTGATCAGTAACCTGGTGGGAAGGGGCAAGCCATAAATGCTAATTTTGCCCCTTGGAGAAAGATTTTAGACTTCAAACTTGACTAACGGAGACCTAAAAGGACCGTCAAGTTCACGGAACCGAATCACATTCGCGTCACGCCCCCCCCCCCCTTTTTCCTCCTAAGAAAAGGGAGAGAACTAACGAACATGTATCTCGCCTGAAAACACCAATATGCCAAGAGGGTTAACTACTCCCTGCATATTCCATGTATTAGCCTGGGAATGAGCATGAATATATAAGATGAATGAACATGATACATATACATAATACAAAAAACTCTCACTATTGAATTACCTTATGATAATTGGACTTCAGACGTACCGCCTCCAACCATTCACCGGTTCGGCCATCAGTGACACAATCTGGTTGACATCCTCTCGCCTGACCATGCCTGCTTTAGGTTCTTTTCTTACCAAAGTGAAAAAAGGGTGAAGAGCAGTGTGGTCACTAACTATCGTTTCAAAACAGCTAAGGCGAGTGGATTGGCTGAGTCTGACACATCCCTCATATAGTAATCCGTGAATGAGGACTCACAGTGCCATTGTGCAACGGCCATGATGTCCTCTAACGGAACACCATTGTAAAGGGCGGTCGAGGCGGCTATTCCTCTGACATCGTGTGCCCTTACACCTTGCACCTGGTGCCCAGTCGCCATCTCGTGAGTAGTCTGAATGCATTCGACCACCCAACGAGAGATAGTATCCATGGATGCGGCGCCATAAGGCTTTTTATGGCAGATCCACAGATGTATATCGTTCGACCGTAACGAGTCAGTCCGTTTCTTGTACTTAGTCAAAGCACGGACCGGGCACCAGACACTGGCATCACGATCAAACCTAGTTAACTTCGGTATAATGATCGGTTTGCCGGGATATCTCAAAGATTGGGTCTTTGACATAAATTCTGCTCATGGAAGAAGACGCAGACCTTCTCCAGAAACAATAAATCGGTTCCTCTCTGCCGAAAGCGCATGGATCTCACTGCGCCTTCTAGCTGAGGAAGCTGCCAATAGAAAGACCGCCTTTAGAGTCAAATGCTTTAGACTAGCCGAACACAACGGTTCGAAAGGGTGCTTGGCCAGTACATTAAGCACTAAAGATAGACTCCAGGCTGGAATGACTACCGGTTGTCTCGGGCGGAGATTGCTCATTCCCTTCAACATCACATTTAACTGGGCCACCTCTGGACTATCCCTGTTGGCTAGACAAGGGATAACTGATGCCAAAGCTGACTTGTATCCAGCAACTGTGACGGGAGCTAGTCCTGAAAAGAACAGCTCACAGAGAAAGTCTGCTATTTGCTGAATAGTGGATTGAAAGGTATCAATACCCTTTTCTTCACACCAGTCTGCAAATCTGTTAATCTTGTTGTTATATGACTTGAAGGTTGACCTCCTTCTCGCAGCCGCGATGAAATCAGCAGCCTGTCGAGAAAAGCCTTCCAATGTGGAACGTTGTTTGATAACATCCACGCAGACAATTTGAACATTTCGGGACGCTCGTGTAGGAAACGTCCCTTGGCCTGGGAGATTATGTTCGGAATCTCGGGCAACTGCACAGGATTTTCCACCAGCAGATCTAGAAGATCCGTGAACCACACCCTGCTCGGCCAATACGGCGCTATTAGCAGGACCAGACACGGTTCCTCCCTGACCTTCACCAATACCTTCGGTAGAAGAATGGTGGGTGGGTACGCGTAAGCGTGCATCCCTCTCCAGCTTATCGCCAGAGCGTCTGTATCGACGGCATTTGGATCTGGAATCGGCGAGACATGTCATGATTTGAGCATTTTCCTTTGTGGCGAACAAGTCCACGTTGGGTTTGCCCCAATGCTCGAAGATCCGTCGCAGAACCGGAGGGTTGAGGGACCATTCTGTTGGCAGAATTCTCTGTCTGCGAGACAAAGCATCCGCCAGAATGTTCAATCGGCCAGGAATATGAGCTGCTTTCAAAACAACCGAGTAATTCCTGCACCATTGAATCAAGTGCCACACCCTGATACACAGAGTGGGCGACCTGGTCCCGCCTTGGCGATTTATATATGATACTACTGTCGAATTGTCCGACCGTATCAATATCACCTTGCTCCTGATAATCGGAAGGAACTCTTCCAACGCCAGTTCCACTGCCATCATTTCCAACAGATTGATATGCAGCTGACTCTCCGGGAGAGTCCATGTGCCCGAGACCTGGTGTTCTCCCAGGCAGGCACCCCACCCTTCCAGCGATGCATCCGTGTAGACTGACAGCTGGGGGTGGGGTAGGTGCAGCGAAACCCCTAATAGGAGATTCTGACGCTGTTTCCACCATAGAAGATGCGATATTATCGGCTCCAAAACTGGCACCAGTTTTGACAGGGGTTCTGTTCTCTGTTTCCACAGAGACATCAGATACAACTGGATAGGCCTTCGCATTAGAGCAGCGTACGGGATAACCTGCTCCATGGAGACCATCATGCCCCGCATCTGAAGGAACCGCCTCGCCTGAATGTGGTTTCCCACTCGAAAACTCTTGAGGATGGCTAACAGAGACACCACTCTGGGCTCTGACGGGTAAACCCTGCCCTCCTCGAGGTCGAATCGCATCCCCAAATAAACGAAATGTTGAGTGGGCGTCAACTCGGATTTCTCCTCGTTGACTATCCAGCCTAGATCTGAAAGTAACTTCAGAGTCAGAGCAGTATCCACGTTCAACCTGGCTGCCGAGTCTGCCTTGAGCAGCCAGTCGTCTATGTAGGTGTGTAGCGCCACGTTCTCTTTTCTGAGAAACGCTGTCACCGCAAGGACCACTCTTGTGAAAACCCTCGGAGCTGTCGACAGGCCGAACGGGAGAACTGTAAACTCCCATACTTGATTCTGAAACGCAAATCTCAGAAACCTGTGCCAACTCCGATTCATAGGAATGTGGAAATATGCATCTTTCAGATCGATCGATACACACCACATTCCTTTCCTCAATCCCGCCATTACCGACCTCATCTGGAACCGAGGCGTATGGATAAACCAATTTAATGGCCTGAGATTGAGTATGGGTCTCCATCCCCCTGTGCTCTTGGGGACAAGGAACATGTTTGAATAGAAGCCTGGAGTGTTTCGGTTTGCTGGTTTTATTGCTCCCTTCAGAAGCAAACCCGACACTTCCTTTTGAACGGCTTCTAACTTGTCTGGCTCCCTTGGTACGGGTGTCCAGACAGATGCCAAAGACAGATTTTGTGGTGGAAAGTCCCACCACTCCGGCATGTAACCCTGGGATAACCATCCCAGGACCAGACTGTCTGACGTCACACCTCGCCAGGCCTCGACGAAATGCATGAGCCTTCCACCCACCATAGACGCCTCGACGTCTAACGGGGTTGTCCGGCTCGCAGTCCGCCCCCCCCCCCCCCCCTCTTTCTTAACGAGAGAGAGAGAGAACCATTTCGTTCTAGGCACGACGTGTATAACTGGCACCGCTGTTCCTGTCACACAGGCCCGGTCCAGGCGGATATGAAGGGAGATTTCGTACCCTCAGGTACGCTTCGGCCCCTTCTGTCCGCCCTTTGAGGCCTTACCCTTACCCTTGCCCTTCCCGCCTCTAGGGTGGTCAGGAGCAACATTGGGGAGGGTAGGCGCCTCTACAACCTTCCTGGATTTCTTCGCCGGCGGCGGCTCCGAAAACCCAGCTGAAGCAGAAGTCGCAACAGGCCTAGCTTTCGCCTTGCCCTTATGCTTCTTCTGCTTCTTTGAAGGTTGTCCCATTAGCGGTTTCCCCACAGCCCCTAGTGCATGCGCTTGCCGCACTAGCTCTAGCTGTAGGTTTACGGCTAACCGATTCTGCGCGATACTGGCGGTATCCTCTAAGATGGCCCGCGCTTGGCCACCGAAGATGCTAGGCCCTGTCAGGGGCGTCCCAAGAAGACGCTCCCTGACTGCCGTAGCCGGACGCATATGGTCAATGACCATTTGCCTCCTGGATTTCGTCACTCGCGCTTGCACCCTTGCCAATGCGTCCATAGACAGCACCAGGCCGTCATTGACACATGAAAGCGTCACAGGTGGCACAGGGTGGCCTGCCCCCGCTTCAGCCCACACCGACTGAAGGAGACGATACGAGTGGTTGACAGCGCTCATAGCTGCCCTCACACCCTCATCGCATAGGGACAGGACGTCTTCTTGGTGTACCTGAGACTTGTCCACAAGTGCCGAACCGGGGCCACCCGCCACAGCACTCTGGACGCCCAGTACCCATCGGTCATCCTCAGTGACCGACGGGACTACACCATATCTGTCGTATTCCCCCCGCGGAATACGACATCTTGCCCGCACCTCCCTGGAGGCCGCAGGGAGCTGACCCTTGGTCATAAGTTGTTTGCTATAAATAGCATCCAACAAATCTATGAACCGTGGATCCAGTCCCACTGACTGGATCCGGGCCGCGGGCAAAATCCCCGTCCTGATCGACGCAACCGACGGACGGGGCGCGCATCTTTATCGGCCGTGGCCGAAACCAGACGGGTCAACCCTGGCTAGCCACGCCAGAGCATCTGACCAATCTACCTCCGATGAAGACACACCCGCAAACACGTCACCCGTTGACGTGTTCACGGGCCTGCCAGCCACGGCCTCCCGGCAAGGAGCCACGCCTGACACGCCAGGCACTCCGGTACCACACGGTTCCGCCGCCAACCCATGAAACACTCCGGTCCATGGGGTAGGTCTGCACGGAAAACCGTACGGACCCGTAGCAGTCGAGGAACCATAGCCGGACACGGGCGCCAGCGGCACCCCACATCCGACTGCCGGACAGGCGAGATAGGTGAGTACCACGCCCGGCCCGGCACACCCGTTCCCGTGACGGCTGGTGCCAAACCAAGCGCACGGAACCGGTGCACGGTACCAGATTGGCCTCAGCCACAGGCGGAGCCGCTGCCCTGGCTTGCGCCAAACCAGACAAATGGAGGCCGGTTCCGTCCAGGACGGAATCAACCTCCATATTCTCCACCTGCAGCTTCACGGGCCGCAGCAACCTCTCCTCCTCGGCCTCCTCGTCTTCAGACTCCGAAGAGTCGTCACTCGTGGCGGACGGCTCCCACACCTGACGGACTGGCCACCGCTACTGGACCACCCGGAGGTGGCCGCAGAGAAACAGAACCCGTCTGGCCGGAGCCAGACGGGACTGCCAGGGGGCAGTACGAGACAGCCCCCTCGGTAACCAGTCCAGAATCCTGTCCGAGGACAGGATCCGTACCAGGCATGGGGAGAAACTGCCCCCCAACCTTTGGTAGCAGGGACGACACCAGCGTGGGCAGAACGCTATGCAGAAAACCCTGCATAGCCGGACCAAACCACGCCGGCGGTGCCATCTCCGCCACCTCCAGCTGGGGACGTGGAGCACCCCCACCGGCCGAACCAGGCGCTCCACGATTTACTCCCGGACCGCCTGACCCCACGTCAGACCCAGCCAAGTCCGTCTGGGCAAGGAACTTAACCATCATCTCAACGGACCACACTGCACAAACATTACACCTATGATCAATATTACAAAGGGAACACCTAAAACAGACATGGTCCTTGAACACGACACGGACAAACTTATGGCATTCGTCACATGATGGCGGGGCTGGCTTGGCCTATAAAATAAGCACAAACCTACAATAAACAAGCGGAACGAGACCCGGATGGAAGGCAGACAATTAATTTTCAAATAATTTGACTCATAAATTAACTGTAACCCTCCCGCACCCCACCCCGCCACGTTACAACAAAGATCGCATTGACTATGACGACAAGAACGAGGCGGGCATTAAACACACCCATAATAGATCCTCCAGGATGTGTAACGGCTCCAGGAATCATATCGCATAGCATTCGGGGTATATTTACTAATCAATATAAATTATACTCCTAACGAAAGCAGCACGATATGTGAAGAAAACAACAAAATGTATAACAAACTGCTGTATCACACGGTAAAACCGCAGACCACGCATCTACTCAAGAATTTTGAAACCACCGATCATTGCAAACCGATCGTGATCACACGTAAACTTGATCATTCTAAAGTTTCCGGTACCATTTTTAGTACGCAGCACCCAGAACAAGATGCGCGAATTAATGAAAAAATTTCTTCTTCACATAAACATCCGAGCGACCGGGTGTGACGTCACCCGCTCGGATCCTACGGAGAACGACGTCAGCCGATATTCGTGTTAGAAATACCATAGCATAACACCTATTTTCATATCTGCCGATCGCCTGTTGGGGGTTAAAGAAGGCGATCGTCTGGCATATATCGTTGGTAGCACACGTCCCAGATTGTATGGGGTCAGAAATTGGAACATGCGACACAGCGAAATTTAGAGACCTAAGTCTTTTAACTATGGATAATAAAGAATGATACAACCTGGTTATCTTCGGCGGTATTCACCATAGGATCCTTTAGTTAATCCTTTTCAAGAACACACAAGCTATCACTACAGATTAAAGACTTAGATTTTCTTTCACAAAAAAACACTAAAATCCTCAATGCAGAAAGCATGTATTGCTCTTGTTGCTATGCAAACAAGAATGAGCTCTATGGTAAACGAGTACTCGGCTCCCAACTGCTGAGTACCCGGTTCCCAGGAGTCGGTAAAGCTTTCTAAGTCTATAATCCTAGAGCCGCTGTCAAGGCCAGCTGTATATCAGAAGTAACAGAATGGTGAGTATTGATCGAAGCAGCAGTAGTGGTTGCAGAGAATGCAGTAGTCGTTCCTGTGGCAGTGGTTTCAGTGATAGATGTTCCTGTGGAGGTGGCATTGGCAAAGTCTCAGTGGCAGTGGTGTTGGCGGTGACTAAGAGGCGAATCTCCCAGGTGCCCACGGTCGAAAATGCATCCCCAGGCCACTGGGTGGGTTCTACTGAGAAGAGGAATGGGAGGTGTGTGTGTGTGTGTGGATGTAGGGTGTGCGAAATGGGAGGAAATGGTCGCAGGTGACTTTCTTTACCGCAGGTGGCACAGGGTGGTCTTGTACTTAACATTTAAGTTTTCCAAAGTGCACAGTATTCTAGTTGTTGGCTGAAAGTGGCACATGGGGAGGCGATAGGAGCAATTCATGTCCTGATCATCAGATCACCTTATCCAAACTAATGTCGCTCTGGAGGTGATGATGATGATGGATGGCGATGACAATGATGATGATGGTATTGATGATGATAACGACGGTGGTTGTAATGGTAATCATATGGGTGGTGATCGATTATGATGGTGGTGGTCGTGATCGATGATGATAGGGTAATGATGACAATGATGATGATAATTGAGATGGTGGTGGTGGCGGTAATGGCATCATCTCACCTGGTGCAACGATACTGCGTATTTCCTCGAATTCTTTGCTGAATACGTTGTGGCATCCTGTATAAGACTTTCTGGTGGCAGCACGGGGAAACACATAATTCACTAGACAGATCTCCCACAAGCCCGCCTTCTCAAAATTACGACCACGGGGCCTGTCATCCTCGACAAGCCAGTACGGCGTGGCAAGCGATAGCACTGAACAGAAGGCCGCTAACCCAGTAATTACGAGGTTGCTGATTAGCAAAGTCGACGTCTCCACCATCTTTTTGTTGATTAAAGCTGGGTATAATTTAAAACACTAGCATTGCAGTCCAGTAAAACGGGAGTAGACAAGCGAACAATCCGAGTAGAGTAGTTAATTCATTTGTTTTGTTATCTGAAAACTATGCGAAATACGTTAGAATTCAGATTTGACAGGTGAGCGAGTCCACACTTACAGGTAAAATAGGGGTGTTATGTTAGTTAGTCATCGGAAATTCCCTATATAAGGATTTATTCGCGTTGATCTGGGCTGCGGTACTGTGCTACCAGATACAGATTAAATTCATAAGTTATGAAATCTTTTCATATAATACTAAATTTGGTCAGGGTATTTATAACATCAGCGTGAGATATTTCACTAACGAGGTCACAAAACACGCGCATGCGCAATACCATTTCTCACCTGTCCTCAAATTGATATGTTAGCGCGTTCACCTAAGGCATTCAGCTATGACACTGCTAATATCCAAACCAGTGGTACTGGGCCAGTACGGCACCAATACCGGGCCAATAAATCCAAGTCCTGGCCTAGTAACACGCGCTCAATATGAGTGATATTCGGCATTGGTGTGCGGGCGTGCGAGCGAGTGTGTGTGTGTGTGTGGGGGGGGGGGGGGGGGTGATTGGGCATTGTTGCTGCCCTTAGCAGCTACGGATTCCAAGCAGGTTGATTAAAAATATTTGGCTTAATGTTTATTTAGAGCATAAAGCATGGTAACATAGGCAGCAACAACTTCCAGTCAAATTATTTTCAAAATATTCAATGGGATGAGCATTACATAATAAAGAATGTGATGCTTTGGAGCTGACATGACATCACATCACACACAATAGCTTGAGGAGACAAATGGTGTCGATCACTGTTCAACATTTACTCGATATTACAAAACAAATAATTGCGATACAGATCAGGGAATGTGGCAGGATATGAATGATATGGAATCTATAAACCATATTCTATCGGTGCAATGCAACATTTGAGATGAGATTAGCATCGCTTTAAATGAGTCTAGGGTGGGTGCATCAACTACACACTGGGAGAGTACAGGGTCGCCCTTTTTGAAAAAGTGTCTTCTTATTTCCTTGTTGCTGCGTTTGATAACGCGCTTGTAACTGTGAAGATTTTTGAACGATTTTGTATGGTTCAATCAGACCACCGGTATTTCAATGACATAAGGAATTGAGTTTCCTCAGACTCCCGCCATAGCTGTGATTTCTTAAACGTGGTACTAGTCTTGTAGCTCTGCGCTGAACATTTTCAAGCATCTGCGATTGGTTTTTTTATATCATGGCGAGAATATGAAGTTGCAGTATTCTAAGAGAGGCCTCACCAGTCATTTATCTAATAATATAATCATTTAGCTTTTATGAATGGTATGATTAAGTCTGTTAGATGCTATTGTTTGTTTTATTTTATGTTCTTTTCTTAATCCTTTAACCCTCAAAATGGCCATTAGCAAACCAGGAGATGACTATTTTTTAGGATTTACCACTGGAATGACTGGCTCGGTTATCGACCCAGTTTATCGAGTCAGTTCCTCCAGTAGAGGATTTTCGAGCGTGGTCTACTCTTGATCTGAAATCGGACATTTCTCAAGACCACTGCAGAAGCCGTTTTGGCTGATATGGGTGTTAAAAGGTTATACTGTAAACTGGACTGGGCTGACTAGCTGTAATGGCATAAAACGCAATTTAAAGTATCTATCAGTGATATATGGTCAGCGTACCGGAGTTGTTCCGTTGTACGTTATTGTTCTTCACCGCAGGGGGTCTTTGAGAACAATGGGGATCGCGTGGAGCACAATGGCGAACAACCGCACACAAAGGAACTGTATTTAGAGAACAATGGCGTACAGCCCCCCCCCCCCCCCCGTATTTGAGAGATTTGAGAACAATGGCGTACAGCGGCCACGGTACAGAGATTTGAGAACAATGGCGTACATCATGCACACACACTTGAGAACCTATATTTATTATATTCATGGTGAAACCCTGTTGTACGTCCTGGAAATGTTAACCCTTAAAAGTTGGGTATTTTACGTTTTCTCCCCTCCGTGGTTATCTACCGTGGTAGTGTGGTAAGGTAAAAATAATAAATTTTAAGAGGTTTTCTGATAATAGGATGTAAAATAGAGTTTAAGAGGTGGTCTGATAAGGGAGGTCTATGAGGAGACTGAGGAGTAGCGGAGAGGAGGAGTAGGAGGCTGAGGAGGAATGCTATGGTGGCCGGCTGGTCTCTGCATAACGATGTTCTCTGCGCTTAAGCAGAGTGTGCCTGTCTAGTTCGTTGGTGATATTTGTTCTTTTTTAAAAGAAACATTTTAAAGTGCAGATTTTACATTTTTAAATAAAGTTCGGATTAAGTGTGCGTTAAAGACATAACAAAATGGCAGATAATTTAAGCGACGAAATTAAAGAATGTGAAGAGGCGGTTAATATGATTTTGCAGCAGATGCGTGACTCTGATGTCACTAGATTAAACATGGATCTACCCTTATCACCTGATGAACATGTGGATAACCTTTTATATCTGGGTTCTGTGTTTTATGAACCCGACTTTACAATTCCGCAAACGCGCGTATCTGATCAACATAACGGCATTGCATTACGTGATGCAAATGCTAGCGATGTCAACTCTGTTCCTAACTACTGTGAAGTCATTCCTGAACAGTCTATTACGAATACCGATGCTGATGTTCTCATTTATCCATATCATTTATATGATTATGACGTAATCATACCTGCACATCCTGCTTCTACTGATGATCTAACCGATCATATGAGAACTGAACTATCTATTCTTGATCTGAGTACCGTATCATCATCATTTTTTCAATTATCCTCATAACGATTGTGACATAATTGATCCTAATTATTCGACCGATGTACGTGATGGACACGATCTAAATTTAATTGACATGGCACCAGTTCCAGACTGTATTTCGCCTTTTGCTAATGACCCCTCTCAGGATTTAGCATGCCTTCTTAATGATTACGATGTAAATTTATTTGACGATGTATCTCTTCTTGACTTTATTGTGCCTTCATCTAATGGCCTATCTCTGGATTTAGTATGCCTTCCTAATGATTCCAACCTAAATTTATGTGACAATGTGCCAGTTCCTGACTGTATTGTGCCTTCTGCTAATGACCTATCTCTGGATTTAGCATGCCTTCCTAATGATTCTGACCTAAATTTATGTGACGACGTGCCATTTCCAGACTGTATTGTGTCTTCTGCTAATGACTTATCTCTGGATTTAGCTTGCCTTCCTAACGATTCCGCTTATCGCATCGATGTTCTTACTCATCAAACTCTTATTGACACGCAGGCAAATCATTCGGCAGATGAAATTAGTCTCATCACTGATGAAATCAGTCGATGTATATCAGAGGATATAGTGCTTATAGATGATCTACTTAATCGTTATTTGCAACACTATGAGCATGCTCAAATCGGAGGGTCGATATTTGATTATACCGACTATATATCTGTTGAGACAGTGCGCGAATACCATAGTAAAAAGTTTCATCTCGAAGGTACGGAATATAATGCATCTTTTAAAAGTTATCCTATAGCCGATACACCACTTTCTTATTCTGAGTTTGTGTCAGGCGTCTTTCAATATTTGCTTGATATGTATAGTGAATATAGTAATGTTCAGCCGAATGATCACGTGAGAATCGAGTTGATACACCCTTCTTTGGAAATGCCGATAGCGATGGATTTTAGGCTGTGGAATAGAGTTACGCCTGACGTAATTTTAGAATCAGTGGAAAAAGTCATTCAGTCAAATACTGATTGTAGGTTATCAGAGGGTTTTGAATTTCACGCTTTTCGTGTAGAGGACTAGAACTCAGGTGGGCGAAATGATACTCTCCTAGGTGCGATCGATTCTAGACATTTAAATTTATTAAATTTACATATCATCTGATTTAGATGCATACATGCGTATTAAAAAATGTGTTATACCTGTATGCGCCGAATATCCATTCTGTTTCGTGGCAGGAATATTTTTAGGAATAAAATTTATTAAGAAAATGAACAAATTAATCTCTGCAAATGAATGGCGAAATTTGATACGTAATAAAACGTATTTGACGCATATGATGCGTGAATATCATACAGCTTGTTGTATTCCTGAACGCGAAATTAATAGTACTGATTGGAACAAATTTCATGAACATTTTCACAATCAATTTTCTATTCAAGTCTACTCAGAGTCAACGCATGAACGCCTATTCGGTAGCGCTTCCCGAAGTTTACCGTACATAAATCTTATGCATTCAGAATATGATAATCATATATCCTTAATCACGTCTATGGCTGCATTTCTTATGGTACGTAATTACTATCATGATCACTCATGCGCTTCGTGGTGTCGTAGTTGTCAGGCACCTTATTCTGATAAAGGATCT
Source organism: Chaetoderma sp. LZ-2023a (assembly GCA_034401795.1). Lineage (NCBI taxonomy): Eukaryota > Metazoa > Mollusca > Caudofoveata > Chaetodermatida > Chaetodermatidae > Chaetoderma > Chaetoderma sp. LZ-2023a. The sequence continues at coordinate 52,893,770 of CM067375.1, forward strand.
TGTACTTCTACAGACGCTACGCATAAGATAATGTGTACTGATTGTCATCGTAAGTTTTGTAACGGTCAATGTATGGCAAACCACTTCTCTAATGGGACCTGCTAAATGGTGAAGGCATGTCCCCACTGTTTCAGTCGCATACGTAAAGATGATGATGAATACGTATACGGTATGACAAAATGTCATGTGTGTAAAGAAAAGTATGTCATTGCTGAAAATCATATGTGTTATCATAAAGTAATTGAAGAACCTATTTTGTCATTATCCCACGCACGCTCTATGCGTACGAATGCTGACAATTGTAGTTACGAAGATTTTCAAAAATACATCATTTATGATACAGAAACATATTTATCGCCTATCGACGGTAGCAATACTAATATTCTAGCTGAGCATAAAGTCAATCTCATGGTTGCCAACATATGTTGTGATGGGTGCTTCGAGCAACCGCTTGAAGATGAATGCTCTACATGTTATCGAGGCACGAATTATGGATATGTTCGCTTTCACGGGTTAGACGCAGTGGATCAGTTCGTTAGCTGGTTTACACGTGCTAAGGCTGCACATGTCGGTAAAAAAATCACTAGAAAATATGTTTTCTCTGACTACTTGGTGAGCGGTCACATTGCACGTGCCTATGATTCTCTTTTACTCCTTCAATGCATTTGCAAAACCGCTAACCTGCATCTTAAACCTGCAAATATTATCATGCGCGGTCGTTCCGTTCTCTCATTTGACGTAGGTACTATTCGGTTTATCGATTCCATTAACTTTTTTCCCCTCTCATTATGTAAGGTTGGCGATGCTTTTAATCTTCCTGTTCGCAAGGGGACATTTCCCCATCCACTCAGCACACCTCAATATTGGGATACGGTAATACCCTTTCCCGAGAGGGAGATATTCTGTCCACAAAATATGAATGCGAATGAATTAATTGAATTTGATCACTGGTACAACTACCAGATATCTAGACACGAGCACTACGATGTTGATAAAAATCTCATCGAATATTGTAATGATGACGTAACTGTCTTACGTTTAGCCATGTCTAGATTTAAGACTATTTTCTAAATCGACGGATGGTCAAAACCCATTTGTGACAGGGATAATGCTAGCGGGAGCGTGTAATGTGGCCTATCACACTTTATGGCTTCGACCTGAGAGTGTACAGACTTTACCTGATTTCTCACTAAGAGCAAAACATGCTTATAGTGTTTTGGGTGTAGAATGGATGGAATTGGTCAGTCAATGCGAGGGTCGCCAAATCGTGCGTGCGCTAAATGGTGGTGAACATAAAATATGCGGACATTATGTGGATTGAATTGATGTATCTGAAAATATTATTTTCGAGTTTTTAGGTTGTAAATTCCACGGACATGAGTCTGCTTGTTGCGGTGATAAGCGTGATATGACATATACACCATATGGTGATCAGACATGAAGAAGCATATTCTGCGCTTCAATGTCGCATTTCTTTATTTGAATCGCACAGATATACAGTGAGAATTATGTGGGAATGTGACTTTAAGAAACAAGTCGCTGATTCCTCCGTGCTAAATGATTTTATCACCGAATTGGACTTAGCCCACCCAATATCACCACATGAAGCGCTATTCGGCGGACGTACATCCACAATTCGTTTTTTTATGGAAGTGAATGAGCATACCACACTCGAATATTTAGACTGCGTTTCCATGTATCCTTCAGTAATGAAACAATGCTGTTTTCCAGAAGGGTCATATATGGTACTAAGAGGTGATGACTTGAGTGATAAGATGGCGCATGACTTCTTTGGTCTTATTAAATGTAAAGTCCTTCCACCTCGTGATTTATACTTTCCCGTGCTACCTGCTAGAATAAATTTGCGCCTCATGTTTGTACTGTGCGCTGAATGCACAAAAAATTAACAATCTTCTGTATGCGAACATACAGAAGAACAGGACAGTTTATGCGGAACATGGACTACTCCAGAGTTACAGCTAGCTATACGTAACAGTTATGTCATTAAAAAAATGTATGAAGTATGGCATTATCACGCATCATCGCAATATGAGCCGCATGGCGACAATGGGTTATTTTCAGAATACATTAACCTTTTTTTGAAAATTAAACTGGAGAGTAGCGGTTATCCTGATTGTGTCGGTAGTGAGAGTGAAAAGGCGAATTACGTGGCTGACTATTATAAACATGAAGGAATATGGCTCGACCCTGCAAAAATATCGAATAACCCGGGTTTGTGCTATGTTGCTAAATCCTGTTTGAATATTTTGTGGGGACGATTTTCTCTTCGTGATCATAAAAAGAATAGTATGATATCAACATGTAAAGGTCTTCTCTCCCTTCTGAATGATAAAAGTAAAACTGTAGGCGCCATTACATTCCTGAACGATAGTCTTCTAATGGCCTCCTATTCGGTCAATGATGAGTATGTTCAGTCACCATTAAATACCAACTGTATTCTTGCATCTTTCGTGACAACTTATGACCGAATAAAACTGTACGAAGTCTTGTCCTTACTCAGACGCCGCGTAGCCTACCACAATACAGATTCGGTGGTATTTAGTACCCGGGAAGGTGAGCCGACCATTCAAGATCGAAGTGGGTATCTAGGTTCTTGGACGAGTGAAATCCCCTCCGATTACGAATTAACAAGTTTTTGCGCACTCGGTCTGAAAAACTATAGTTATGAAATGAAGCGTTGTGATGATCCATCGATCATTAAACAGGTAACGGAGGTTAAAGGTTTAACACTGGGTACTGAACGATCAAAACAAGTTAGTTTTGATACAATGAAAAAATCCATTGAACAAATTATAACCGATGGTGGAATTACGGATACTAATAGTGTACTATTAAGCTACCCATCAAAGATCACAAGCACTGATCATTTTAGAATTCTTTCAGTAAATAGCAGTAAGATTTTCAGACCCGTCTTTAAAAAACGAATTTTGAAACTGGGAGATTTATCATCAGTACCATATGGTTACACTAGCATAATATAAATATAAATAGTAACATTGCTCCTCGTAAACAATGTCGGTGTCATCCATGTCCGACGAAGCGCACTAGCTGTCCAGACTATGATAGCAAATATTGCTAGTCTGTGTAACGCTGATAAGGATAGGATGCGTGCATTGTTTATGAGGAGCATGCAGTTCGCTTTAAGAGATGGCATAATTAACGCGGGAAGAATTATACTCATGTCTGAAATTAGCAAGGGTTTATTAACCGAATATGGGATAGACATAGTGCATTGGGTTCGCGTATTATTGTTGCGAAGCTACATTAATCGATGTCTTTCTCATTCATAACGTATGCTTAGTTATCGCACGCATTTCAAGTCTTATATTACCGAAAAAATATTATGACTGAAAGTTGTTGGCATCCACCATGAACTTACAGTCGGATAGGTTTCAAAATATTTTGCGTATCCAACGATAATACACATTGATTTAGTGTACTGAGTCTCTCAGTCGTGTAATGGTTAAAAGTTGTTCGTGCGTGTTATTGCTCATAAAGTGTGCGTTGGATGGTAGAAGACAGTGTTCGTCCTGCATGTATACGATCGTTATTGATCGAACAGACGTGTGCCATACATTCAAATTAAACGCGTCTATGTACGTCATTGTAACACACGTGTTCCTCTGTATGCCATTGTTTGCATGGTATTTTCACCAGATGGCGTTTAAACCATGTGCGGATGATCATTATTGTTACTAATGATATATAAAGACCATAGTTTCACTCTATGATTATTCGTTCTCCACGATGTCTTCTGATCCTTGCTTTAAATATTTAAATCGCTTGGCGTTTTGGTGTAATCTTGGTAATTCACGTAAAACATGAACAATATGTTTTGGTGAAAAAGTGGTCTATCGATCTACAACAGTTTCATCCTGATGGTTACCCTACTAAACGCGGTTTTTATCTCAGCATAGTAGCGTTTAAACAGCTGTTACAAATCATACCGATCTTGAAGACGCGGTAAAATGTGCGCGCAAAGAAGGTGTACTATTTACATATTCATTGGACAATTCTGTTCGCATTTCTATCTGTGACGAATTTCTGTGTATTGACATATGCTACTTTTTCTGCTCTGACGCAGAACCACGTCCCACACGTTGCGGTTTATACCTGCAAGACAACGAGTGGGAATTATTGAAACAGAACGCGAGTAATTTGCTGGCAGCATTACCTAACTGTTACGTGCCTCCTGAGGTGAGCGCTGACGTGTTCTTTAGCCCGATACCTCAGTGCTTTTACGGTTTGAAAATGAAAAAACGAGCACATGAGTGACATTCCATCCACTAGTGATTCTGCAGAGATGTCTAATCACGCCACGCTTACTACGGACACTATATACCTCGATGAATTTTTAAGCGATGATGAGCTAAATCTCGTCGATGATGATACCGTCAAACTGTGTCAGTATTGTAAAACTGTGTCAGTCACATCATTATTGTCCTACGGATCATGTGCAAAAGATTAGTCAGAAATTATTCGCATTCATGCTGTGTGAAAAGATACATTCGTTGGTTGTGCGAGATTGTTACGGTTGTTTAGTAAATCATCCGAGTCAATGTGAACATTCTTGTTTAGGGATTGATGTTGACCTTAATCTAATTGACAATTTTGAACTGTATAATGAGGCAGCATTATTAGAAATGGACGAAGCCGAATATTGTGCTCAACTAGCCTGCCATTACGATATATATGAACAATGTTCATTGAATATTGTACTGATCTGTACCGCATGTGTATGACGGAATGGTATAGGTACATCATGTGGATGTAATATATGAAAAACAGATGTTGTCGCCATAACTATGATTAATATTTTCTCTATGCGCATATTAATTTATTTAGTTTTATTTAAAATTAACCGGGTTTTAAGCATTAAAACACAGATAATTTTTAATAAAATCATATACATATATTTTTAAAATAGCATAATTAATTGTTTTATTTCGTCAATCGTAGCTTTGGAAAATATGTTGTATTTGTTTTTATTTCGTGTAATCGTATCTTTGTAACGATATGTATTATTGATGTCAGTATTAATAAAAAAAAGTTTTAAAATCGGATTTCACTTGTTCAGTACTAGCACCTTGCTCTCTCTCTCTCTCTCTCTCTCTATCTCTCTCTCTCTCTCTCTCTCTCTCTCTCTCTTTATCTGTCGCTAGCGACTCACTATTTACTCCCCCGCCTCTTCCGCACACGCTGGTAGTGGTTTTCACTTGAATGAGGCACTTGTCGGGGCATGCCATCACTATTCTTTAGAGAAGTATGGTCCAGGTGAATGATTGATAGAGTAACGCTGACGATGAATAGTGCATTTCATTGTGCACCTCAGCATACTTAAATAAAACGCCGTTATATGGTTTTGTTCAATTTCATGGTAAAATATTCACCGAATATTGCATTTATTTTGTAACTATTTAAAGATGTCATGGATTTGTTCTTCTTCGTCGCACAAGTATCTGATGTCATAATCACACACTTAAATGCGCATACCATTTCTCATAGGTCTCGAGTATCTGACGTCACAATCATAGCATTTCTCCTAAGTCACATCTCGAGTATCTGACGTCACAATCATAGCATTTCTCCTAAGTTATGTCTCGAGTATCTGACGTCACAATCATAGCATTTCTCCTAAGTTACGTCTCGAGTATCTGAGGTTGCAATCATAGCATTTCTCCTAATTTTACGTCACAATCATATTCTTAAATGATCATAGCATTTCTCCTAAGTTACGTCTCGAGTATCTGACGTCACAATCATAGCATTTCTCCTACGTTACGTCTCGAGTGTCTGACGTTACAATTATATTCCTAATGCTCACTAACCAGTAAGCATTGATAAAGTATTCATAGAAGAGTAACTACATATTACATCATAGTGTTACCATAGTGATGGTTCACGCACGTTCACGTACGACTAAGGTATATATATATATATATATATACACCTGTGCAAAAGTTAAGCACCACCCTATTTTTACGCACATGCGAGGGTATATTCATGTGCTATGAAGAAAGCAATAGCATAAACATTTATGTACCCATCCATCTTAGTGCAAGAGGTAATAATGCAACTAGGGGAATGCTGATTATGATGGTGGGGAAACACTGTATGTTTTTGTTTGAACTTGAAAACGAGGCCTGAATATGGTTACGTTGACACAACTGACAACTATTGCCCTACAGTTGACACACGTGGCTAGATTGTCATTAATGGTGTCTGAAAACGAAGTTTAACATCTGTGCACGAGTTTGAGACTGTCATTATTAATACCGGGTATATCCACCTTGTGCCTGGATGACGGCCTGGACACGACGTCTCATGCTGGTCACCAACCGACTGATACGCCATTGTGGTATTCGTTGCCATTCAAGATGGAGTGCGTCTGTTAATTCCTGTAGGTTCTGCACAGGAGGATCCCTCCTTCTCACCATGTTTCCCAGAATGTCCCAGATATGCTCAATAGGGTTCATGTCAGGGCTCCTTGCTGGCCATGGTAGGGTTTCGATGGCATTCTGGCGGAGGTATTCATGCACAGCTCTAGCACGATGTGGTCGGGCGTTGTCATCCATGAATATAGGGTGGGTTCCAGGTGCATGATTTACAAAATGAGGGACCACAACTCTATCCAGTATGGAATCTTGATATCTTTGTCCATTTAGTGTTCCAGGTACAGTCAACAGATCCAGCTTACAATCAAATGAGATGCACCCCCATATCATAACGGAACCTCCACCAAATGGAACTTCTTCCATGATGTTACGTTGGTCGTACGCCGTGCGTCTGGACCTCCATACACGAGTTCGACCATCTGTGGCATGAAGCAGGAACCGACTTTCATCGGACCAGTGTACCCGTCTCCAGGATCTCATGTTCCAGTGTCTTCTTTCGTTGCACCACCTCAGACGCTCATCTTTGTGGTGTGCAGTGAGGAGAGGACGTCTGACAGGTCTCCTAGCTTTCATGCCAGCAGCATACAGTCTCCTTTTGACGGTAGACATTGACACTCTATTGCGCGTTTCCCATTGCTGGCTGAGCACTCTGCTGTTGGTGAATGGAGATCTCCTAACAAGGCGTACTAGGGCTCGATCATCACAGGCAGTAGTCTTCTTCGGTCTTCCAGATCTAGGCCTGTCCTTCACCTCGTTAGTTTGCCCATGTTTTGCAATCAAACAACTGATTACAGTATGGTTAATGTTCAGCTGTCTGCCAATCTCTCTGCATGACATACCAGTGGTATGCATGCCTATGATTTGCCATTTCACACGATCACTTAACCTTCGTCTTGCCATAGCGGTTCACAATCAAGAGCTAATTCTCTCTGTACAAATAAACCACGGTCATGAACACAAAATTCCTAATCTTGTCGCCTAAATCTGTATGTAATGTTCTACACCTCAAACTGGACTTTTACATAACTGAACACGTGTGCTGTTTCCCGCCACGCACGGACATCAAGCGGCGTGAAGTCATGCATGCATGTGCATTTCGTACTTGGAATTATGTCAGCTAACGCGGGGACAAAAAGTATGGCAGCCTAGCTGTACCATCGTGTTTCTACGTTCTATTGTTTTTGCTGGTCCTTAACTTTTGCACAGGTGTATATATATATATATATATATATATATATATATATATATATATATATATATATATATATACGCATGAGCGTATACCTCCTTAGTCATACGTGGACGTGCGTGTGCCGACGCAATGGCAACATCACTTGACTGCAATACGGCGCTACATCACCCATTTACTATGATTGTCTGTGGACTGACGCAGTGCGGTAAAACTGAAATGATAAAAGCACTAATAAGAGATCCCTGCGCCATTACTCCTCCTCCACAGAGGATTGTGTTCTGCTACGGGGTGTGGCAAGACGGGTATAACGATTTGATGAAAGAAGTTGAATTTAAAGAGGGTGTGAATGTTGAACTAGACAGAAGTTGCAGAACATTGGTGATACTCGACGATTTGATGAATAAATGCGACGAGAATGTGGCTGACCTTTTTACAAAACGTTCTCACCATGAGAATTGTAGCGTAATATTTGTCGCACAAAATCTTTTTCACAAGTCACGCAATCAACGTGACTTATCAGTTAACTGTCACTACATGGTATTGTTTAAGAATCCACGTGATGCATCATCTATTCGTTCTTTATCTAATTAGATGTACCCAGGCAATATAAAGCATTTGATCGAATCATATAAGGACGCTACACGCGAACCTCACTCATATCTACTCCTAGATTTGAAACAGACGACACCTGACAATATCAGACTAGGTTCATCTGTTCATCCGAAGGAGGGCCGCTATGTTTACATACCTAAGAAAAATGGCATCACGTAAAATGGAATGCCATTTGCCTATGCTGCAGTATTTGGCTAAAGTAAAGCCTTCAATCAGAAATGATGTAATCAAACAGTGTTCGAACGAATTGGTGGATGTACTATGCGAATCATGCCTAAACGTATTACGTAGGAATGTTCATCTCACTAAATCATGATACAAGCAGCTGAGTAAATATAAAGGGGAAATGAGTACGCTGACTAGTCGTGGAGTGCCATACGCAAGTAAAAGAAAATTGCTACAAACAGGTGGATTTTTAGAGCCTTATTACCAGTGGTGATCGTTACGCTAGCACCATTAATTGGTAAACTGTTCACATGAAAAGATGGAACATACACGTAAAATGGCGCTAGTTCCTCACGAATTGATAGTTAATGTAAATGAACAGAGTAAAATATCTTTGCTACAGACAGATCCATCAATAAGTAAAGCTATTAGTCTTGACAACGAGATATCCAATATATTAGCCAGACACGATCTGACTGAGAATTAAAAAGCAAAATCGTATTCACAAGTATTGGATAAGTATAGGCACTACTATCAGCAAATGCAAGGACAGCAATATCAGCCACCACCTCTGCAACCCATAACTAACTATGACACGCTGCCCACACAAATACTTGAATGTACAATGAGGGGAATACCAAAATAATACAAGACGAAAGCCAGTAGAGTAATTGATATTTTACGTACGGTTCCTGAACATTTTAACGTTAATGACCTCGGCGAAGTGACAATAGAGGGTACGTTTTTCCCAAGAAGTAATGTACTTGACCTGCTTACAAACGTTGTAGCGCATGGGCGAAAACCTCTTTTTGCTGGTATGCGCGATGAAGCAGAGGGAAAGTTTCTTAATCTGCTACATGACGTAAACATTCCCCGTAGATTTGTAGGCCAAGAGAAAACGATGAGATAGATATATAATGGTGCAGAAAAGGATGATAGCGCCAGTGAGTACACGCCTATGCCTGTGAGTAAAGGAATACATAGAAAGAGTTCTCTAGCAGGCAACAGAAAGAAAAATGGGCATTCAATTCCGGTGTGGGTAAATTTAGATAAGTCATGAATGATGCTAAATTGGCAAATGTATATTTTGATCCGAAACATTACGCATCTTTTGGTGGGAAAGAAAAGCTATATAATGCATTTAAAGGTAAAATACCACGTAACTATATCGACAAATGGTTAAAATACCAAGAAGTATATACGCTTCACAGACCGCGGAGAACAAAGTTTGACAGGCGAAAAATAAGAGTTTCAGCTGTCGATGAACTATAGCAGGCAGATCTATGCTCGATGGGTATGCTGCCAAAAGAGAACACCAACGTGTTATATTTGCTATGCATAGTTGATGCCCTTTCAAAATATGCATGGGTGGAATGCCTGTTTAGTAAAACGTCTTCTACAGTGAAGAAAGGGTTAGAAACAATATTGTAGCATACTTAGCACCGTCCACACGCTATTCAAACAGACAAAGGGGGCGAGTTCGTAAACCGTGTAATGAAAAGCTATTTGAAAGATAATGGAATACATTTCTACACTTCTCAAAATGAAACGAAAGCGGCAATGGTAGAGCGTTTTCAACGCACCCTGAAGGGTCAAACATACAGATACATGATGCATAAGAATACACGAAAGTATATCGATGTGTTACCTAGTTTAGTCATGGCGTACAATAACATCACACATTCCAGCACGCGCATGACTCCTTCCGAAGTCGACCATAGTACTGAATTAATCGTGTGGAGAAATATATATGAAAAGAAGACGAAGAAACATACCAACTCTAAAAACAGTCCTACTCGAGGCGACCATGTTAGAATATTACAAGCAAAAATGCTGTTTGAAAAAGCATATCGTGGGCAATGGAGTAGGGAATTGTTTACGGTACGCGAGGTACTTACAGACAAATACCCATACTTATATAAATTAGAAGACTATGGAGGCGACCCGATTATTGGTACTTTTTATCGTGATGAGTACTCGGTGGAAAAAATACTTAAAAGTAGAACAAATAAAAAGGGACAACGCGAGTATCTGGTAAAGTGGCTCGGTTACCCGGCTAAGTTTAACACGTGGGTTAATGAACTAAGTACTATACATCATTAACAATGGATGAAGATATAGAGAGAAGATCGGATCGGATCAGAGTATGTGGCGAATGATGGGTTCGCGAGTACCGAAAGAAGAAATAGTTTACCTAGCTCAAATTATAATAATTTATATCGTAATCATTACGTGAATCTGAGTATACAAAATGGGCAATCGGGCATAGGGATATCACTTTTGAGTAGATGTCTAGGGTATATATTGCCTAGTCCGCGCATAAAGACGTCCATACATCATTCAACTCAGAATGAATGAGGATCAATTTTACATAACCCTTCCGAGCAATAGCAGTACCCAGTTCTTTCCAGACAATAAGATAACTGAGTTTAGAACTCGTCTGCAAACTCCATTAACATTAGATGGCGAATGGGAAGTGGGCCTCTCGAGTGTGCTGTATCCGAGGAGGTGGCTTACTATTGCAGAGGTAAGTTTTGTGCAAATATATGCATTTATTAAGAACAAGATAAAGAATATTCATCTACGTGCTTGAAATCCTAAGTTAGTATCGACTATATTATCATATTCACCAGCATCATCTATTTTCCATCCGGCAAGTTGTAGATGCGAGGCTGCGGCATCGCTGCCATAATTTAGTAACAGCGGTAAGAATAGTTTTCGTTCGAGTCACTGACACGCTTTCCATTCAAAAAAACCATCCACTTGTGAGAACATTGTATGCAAAAGATTATTCGCAGGTGCTATCATATCATTCGCCTCCAGTGCCTTCTCATCACCATTTCGATCTAGCTTTACTAGCTTAACTCTAATCGAAAGATAAGATTGCGTAAGATCTAAATATCTATGAGCAGACCCACTGACGTAAAACTCGATCGGACCACTATCTGATAAACTAGATACAGGTTGAAACTGTTCCCATTTAGCTCCAATGTCGTCACTATAGGAAGCGTCTAAAAATGTCTAATTCGCTCTTTGAGCAGTCGCAGATCTGATTAAGTTCTATGTTGTTTGTTAATTAAAGATATCAGCTTGTTTTCTCTGCCGTCTATTGCGACCCTTCCTCGTTACACCACATAATTTCTGAAAGCGTGCCGCAATATATGTGACTACCTTCTCTGTTTGATTCGGATTATTTATAGGGAAACATTCAAAGGACATTATTTTCGCGCCGTGCATTTATCAAGTAGCTGGTTTAGACATGTTTTTTTCTCCCTCTGATTAATTCTGTAAATTTATTTGTAGGATTTGCAGTGTCTTCTGAACTGTTTAGAAGATCCTGTGATAGTTTGTTCCAATCCCTTACTGGGAATAAAGTTGAATTTAAAGACGTCGGTTCTCGCGTACATTTGGTTGAAATGTCTGGTGTGCATGTTTTTAGTTTTTCCGAATTGGAGTCTGTAGACTGTCTAATTGCGTGGCCGCTCACGGCTACACTTATATTCGGGTTGTGTCTAGAATTGCGTATAGGCCGCATTTTTCGCAACGGATTGTGGTCTCCAACAGCTAACTAGAAAGATAGACAAAGCGCGCCTCTCTGTTTAGATTGGAACCATAGATTTAGGATATATATATTGGCTAGATTGCTCATACGCATACGCTCACTATGGGGGAATGGGATAGACCGCTGGATCTTCACTGACTGATTGACATCTGACGCAGACGATCAGCTATGTATATAGCCTCCAAAAGTCAGTAAATTCTTTTTTTGTTAATTGGAATATAATTCTGCTTAAATAGCATGCAAAACACAGAACTACAATACTACAGTAAAAATAAATAGGGGAAATACGGTGAGGCGGTAAGAATTACAGAAATGTGTTGTATGATAACTATATGATAACTTCTATTCATTTTGAAAACTGCTGCCGTAAACCGTTGCTGCACACATGTAGACAACTTTCAGCATTATTGTTTACATACTCTACACAAATCTTTCTTGTACTGACCGTGAAATAACTATGCATAGCCTTTGAAATCAGCAAGATAATGGTTAAAGCATGTTGGGGTTTTTTATCTCGCAGTTTCTGCGAAACCTGACACCGTTTGGCATAGAAGACCTAAAAAATAAATTATCACGGTTTTCAAAACAAGGTAGAAGTTCTGATTTTCTTTGCAAATATAGTGACTTATTTACATATATGAGCTGTACTGTAAAACCGCCAACTCGATGGTATAGAACATCTAAAGAATAAATTAATATGTTTGCAAAACAAGACAGAATTTCTCTTTATGTTTTGTAAGTACATTAACTTATTTATGAGCTGTATAACGTAGCCTAAGCAGCCGCCGCCCCCCCCCCCTACCCCCACACACGCACACCCCGGCCCGGTAGGGTGATGTCAGTCAAAATACGTAATGACTGGCGTAAGCTTTTTCCAACAGGAACATTGAAAAGTCCTTCAGCTGTACGAATTGAAGAACTTTACTATTTAATAAGCAGGAGCACCCAGTCAAATTAATTCCAAAATATACAGCTCACCACCGTGAAAAGGGGATTCTGGGAAGTCAAGGGTCAAAGTATGTATATAAATCATGACGACTAAGACGAATGCGTGTGTAAGCCTGTCATCTCTCCGTGGCGCTCAGCTCTACGCATTCACTTGGTTGTGTCTAGAATGGACCTTTCCACATTATCCATCCATCACATGACGTCGTAATCATCTACATGACGTGTAGAATGGCATCATAATCAATGACGTCATTATGACGTCATGAATGACTTAGACAAGTACGTCATGAACACATAATGGACCGTTCCAGTTTCAGCTAGGCCCCGCCCACCTCTAGCTAAGCTAAACCCACACCTCGCTCGTGTTGGGATCGATCGATCCTTGAAATACCTGACTATCAATTTCCAGAAAACTGTACAGGTAAGCTTTTAAATATTTTGAAACTAATTTGACTGGTTGCTGTTGCTGCTTATGACAGCAACAGCGCCCAGTCAAATTAGTTTCAAAATGTTAAAAAGCATGTTAATTAAATGTGTTGGACGATTAAGAGTTAAAGAGGGGCCAATTAGAATCATTTATGACGTAATGATTATGATGTCAGCATGCACGTACGTCACTTAGTTGGCTATGACGTCATACTTATGGCGTCATATAATCGAAGGATAAAATTGGAAAGGTCCATTGAAGACGGACTATGAGTTGTTGCAAGAATTGTATGTCTACTATTTAATACATATTCTGTTTAATATTTTGAAACTAATTTGACTGTGCGCTGTTGCTACCATTGGCAGCAACAGCACCCAGTCAAATTAGTTACAAAATATTCAACGGCTTACCTGTATAGATTTCAGGAAATTGATAGTCAGGCCATTCGCGGGGATCGATAGATCCCAACACTGTGTGTGGGTGGAGCTTAGCTAGAGGTGAGCGGGGCATAGCTAAAACTGGAAAGGTCCTTTGCCTATAGCGGCTGCCATTTTGCGCAAGGGATTGTGGTCATTCATGTTCTCGCCAGATCTCCTACGGCTAACGAAAGCGAAACATTGTTTTTTAACGAGAGCGATGTAGCTCGCTTCTATTTAGATTGGAATCGTAGATTTAGGATATTTTGTCTAGATCTCTCCTGTGCATTAAGCGCATACCCTCACTATTGGGGCTAGTTGTACCTACCGCTGGTGGCCTGGACTAATTGCTTACTGTACATTTGCATCAGAAATAAAATAGCTTTGTAACCTGACCCACTGTACCCACGTACATCTCTTAATGTCCACTTCAACACTCGTCCAGATCAAACTGGCCAAAGTGGCTTCTGTAGTAATCTTGATAAACTACCATTTACATCTAACAGGTGGGCATTTTTGAAAATTTACAACTGGAATGACTGGCTCGATAACAGAGCCTATCATTCCCATGGTAAAGTGCCAAAAAAAACAACGGTGTCTTGGTCTGCAAATCGGCATAGGATATCTCTATGATAAATGGATGGATCTGATCTGTCACCCAAGCATATGACATCATAATTATTTACGTCATATGTAGGATGATGTCACAATCAAAATACGTGGTGAATGATGTAAATAGCTTCATCAGGAACATTGAATAGTCCATCAAGTGTACAAATTTTATATCTACGATTTAATCCCCGGGATTTAATCAATCAATCAATCAATCTATCAATCAACTACTGCCAGTGTCACGATGGAGACCGGGTGAGGGCATAGCATACACCGTATGGTGTGCATCCAAAAGAGTCTCATATGAATTCGCCATTATCAGTATATCCGACATGTGGAAGCTGGTTCGATAAACCAAGATTCTTGTCTTGGTGCGGTGGTGCAGTGGAAAGATGTCTGGGTTGCTGATGCTATGCGACATTGCAAGATGACGGTTGATCCCTAACTGGGGAAATGATGATCAACAAAGTAAACTAATGGGGCCACTCTATAGGCGGGCTTAGCACAGAAATTGAAGTCATCCTGTTGCCAGTGCGTTAAAAAACTAAGCATACCTACCTACCTATCTACCAACCAAGCAAGCAAGCAATCAAGCAAGCAAATAGTCTTTATTGACAAATCCAACATGTGGCCATACAGCCCTTATTCAATATTCTGTTGAATATTTTGATACTAATTTGACTGGGCATTGTATGAATTGTATGACCTTACTATTTAATCAACATTCTGTTGAAAATTTAAAACTAATTTTCCTGGACGTTGTATGTCTTTAGCGTTATCAATTGCATCCTATAAAAGCTTCACAGGCGTCCTAGTTAACATGCTTAGTGAATGATATCTCTAGCTCCATCGTGAATATTGGATAGTCCGTTAAGTGTACAAATTTTATGTTTTAACAGGGTTGGAAAAAAATCAAGATTTTTTTGGAAAAAACTGATTAATTTTATTTATTCAGATCTTTTTCGATTTTTATGATTTTTATGATTTCTTTTACTTCTATAACAAAATCATGTACTCGTGTTCTGAACTCAATAGAATCTAATCTCTAGGCGCTATAAACAATGTTGACCTTATTTATACTATTATTCTATATAATTGTATTATGACAATAAACATCGCAGTATTTGTTCTTGCTGTTCTTAAGACATTTTTGAATTTGTTATCACATTTTGAAATAACTGCTGTCCGACTGGACGGGTCATGACCAAACATCAAATAAACACGCCTACACTACCATAACCATGGTTTGTCTACACTTGATGGGATACATTTTAACCATCTTAATATTTTGTGGATACAATTTTCCAGGCTGTATAACTCTGGACATGGTATAAAATATCTTGAAAACAAATTAACTGAATGTATTCAGCAATTACTGTCAGTCAAATAAGTTTCAAAATATTAAGCTGTTCTAGAGTTATTATTGTCTATTGAAATTATTACCTAGTGGCTGGCAGCAGACAAAGGTAGGTCAGTTAAAAATAAGGTCCACAGAACTGTTATAAATATTACTAATCTGTGTGGTTTACATGTCAAATAACAACTACGGAAAGTTTCCACTAACTGTAGTACTGTACTGCTAGAAATAAAGCTTCTTAGTTCTTATATTAGTATACTTTTGTATAACCATGCCTATTAACTATCTGGGACAATAGCTACAATAACCTTTAACAAACAAAAAAAATCTTTATAAATTTTATTGTGCAAATGAGTGGAGTTGAGGACAAAAAAAATCGAAAAAATCAAAAACAAATAAAAAGGTTGATGTTTTCAGCTTGATTTAATCGTTGATTTAATAATGATTTAATCGATTTGATCAAATCAAAACAATCCGGGGTTTTACTTTTAAATCGACATTCTGTTGAATATTTTGAAATTAATTTGACCTGGCACTGTTATGGCCATAGGCAGCAAAAGCACCCACTCAAATTAGTTTCAAGATATTCAACACCTTACCTGTATAGTTACCGTGAAATTTGGATTATGGGAAGTCATGAATCAAAGTATATAAATTGGTTCCAACACGCCGAAAGAACGGGCAGAGCTTAGCTAGAAATGGATACCACCTTTGAAATTGTCATGAACAAATTTGATCATTAAACAGCTAATACCACTTAGTAATGTGTGATCCTCCCAACATGGACCACTTGTAATAAGTGACAAAATATTTCAGCAAGAGTATTCAGATAGTTGGCTTTGCCCTGCTAGACACATGTAGACCCAATCGCAATGCACCGATTCTCTTATGGAAAGAGGGTATAAGTTATCCAACCTGTCACTCAAGTGGTGACATCATAATCAATTGTCACATGTATGCTGACGTCACAGTCAAAGTACGTAATGAATGACGTAACTATGGCTATCAGGAAAGTTGAAAAGTCCATAAGCTGTGCGAATTGTATATCTTTACAATTTACTAAACATTCTGTTGAATATTTTGAAACGAATTTAACTGTGCTGCTGCTATAAGCACCGGAAGCATCTAATCAAATTAGTTTTAATGTATTCAACAGCTCACCTCTATAGTTACTTTGGGAATGGGATTCTGGGAAGTCACAGTTGAAAGTATATAAATCACAATGACGATGGCTATGAATATAGGCCTAGCATCATCTCTTATTGTATTTTAACCACCACATGGCATAGCTGGTCAAACCCGCCCCTACAGTGATCTAGAGCAATGTCAAATTACATGCCATGAGGAGACAATTTTTGATAATTTACCCCTGGAATCACTCTCGAGACAGTCATTCCAGATTCCAGTTGCAAATCTGCGAAAAACGTCTTCTTTTGGCCTGCAAATGGACATTCAATATCTAAATATTTTAACATTCTTCACCAAATTTAGACAGTAAAAGTTTAATATATTATGACGATAATACCTTATGTAGTAGGCCCCTATAGCATAAAACACTAGGCTGGACATTCGATAACGTGTATAAATTTCCGCTGTTATGTCTCGTAGGGCATCGGGGCAAATATTTGAATGTCGTGGATGCATTTTACTAGTCACTATATGTGTGGTAAATTTTAACAGTAAAACATATAATATTGTAGAGCGTGAAAAATTAGACGAAATTCGTTAAAAATAATGTACGTGTGATTTTCATTAGTAATTTATTGTCCTTAATACTTCACTGGGAAAAGATCCATGCATGCAATTATTTAGCACTATGTATAGACAACTAATGTACCGAATTTCCAGTCAAAACGGCTGTCAATAACATTGTAGCAGGTAGTTAGATACATAAATCAACAGAAACTTTCTGTTGATTTATGCATCTAACTTGTCACATACATACCCTTTCTGAAAGGGTATGTATGTGCCAAGTTAGTAATGCCTGCAATGTGTTCAGCCCAAGAATTCAACCGATATGGTTAGATAGGTATCTGAATATGCTAATGAAGTATTGAGTTAAAAAAATGTTTACCATGAAGTAATTTAATTCGTTGTACACGATTTCATACCAAAAATTGGCTGAAGTTTTAGCCAATTCACAGTCTTCACTCCCCTGTTGTCTGGAGGTTATGCTCCGCCCCAGATTTTCACGCACATAAACTTGAGTTTAAAAACTATAATTTAGCCTAAATTACTTTCAGCTGTAAACAATATGATCTCATATCATTGCTAGCTATAGTCATAATTAAAACAAATTCCATAGTCCACAATTCCATACCGAAAATTGGCTTAAATTCTGGCAGATCAGTGATTTTCAGTACCATACTGTCCGCAATAAGTTTGCCCAATATTCGGTTCATACATATGGTTAGATCGGTATATGAATAGGCTAATGAAGTATCAAGCTTAAAAATGCCTACCATGTAGTAATTTCGTAGTAAACAAATCCATGGGAAAATATGCACAAGTTTTGGTAAATCCATGGTTTTCGGTAGCCTACTGTTTGTAATAAGTTTGGCCCAAAAATGTCAGATAGATATATAAATACGCTATTAAAATATCGATTAAAAAAAGTCCACTGTAAAGTAATTTTATAATATGCAACCAATATCTATGTACTCTGTTTGTACCAGTTTTCAAACCTCTAGCCATGCAGAACTCAATATGTATTATTATGATCTAGTGCTGTACAAAATATTACACAATTCTACCATCAAATAATATCATAATTACCAAGTATGTTCATGTAGTTACTTAATCGCAATATGTCCCCATTGAAAGATAGTTGGTTCACATTAACCACAATCGGATAAATGTCATTATGTCCTTGCATATCGCTTGTAATAGGCTCGGCTCCAGAATTTCACCCATATGTTTACATAGATATATTTGAATGCGCTAATAAAGTAGAGTTTAAAAAATTCTACTATGGAGTAATTTCGAAATACGCAATTTAGTCGCAACTTAGTTTCAAATTATAATAATTTACTATATATTCAGTATCAGAATCTCTGTACTCGGTTTGCAACCATGCCTTCGAACATAATGCCATCTAGAACTCATTAGATATTGCACGATTCTATCATCAAATATATCTTGCAATAATGTGAGTCTTTCTATATATATATATCCTATAATTTAGCTCCAGATAGAATCTGAATTATCAAACAAAACCCCCTGAATTTTTGCATATGGTCAACAAGATGGATGGAAAGATGGACAGGCAAAATATAATCTGCTTCTTCCTATACTCCATAGCTAATCCTATCCAAGGCTGGTGCCATTACAACCATCTTAAAGATATTACACTACCAAGAGAGTATCATTATTACAATCGCAACCACCATCGACACTACATGGTACAGCTAAGAAACTGTAAATGATAGTAAGAGCCTATGTAATAATTAATGTTAATATAGCAAGATAAACACATATTTCTCTGTCCAGCAAATATGTTGTCAATTTATCACATGTCTAATGGATATATCTTTATAGTACATAAACTTTAACTTGAAGCCCATGTCTTCCTATATTATATAGTGTCTGTGCCAGTTCTACATGTATAATTTATTTTTTGTTCTATGTAGGGGTCCAAGGTCTAGATATAGTCGCTGTCTTTGGTGGACAACCTGTTGTGCTACTACAAATTGTATATTATATATAAAAATTAATTTGAAGCTTAACTTGAATTTTAATAATCTCCAGCCACGCTATTTGCCATTGATGCCTTGCATCAATATGTGTACTTGTGATATCTTTGCTTGTTGCTGTAGACCTTTGTAGACCAAAATAAGGCAGATTTGTTTCCTTCTGTCTTTCAATGGCGGGAGCTTTAGGGTTTCCATTACATTTGTCATACTGCTTGCATGGTTCATAGTGCGCTAAAGGTGCACATTTACACCAAAATGCTTGAAAATAAAATTGTTAAGATTATTTACTTTTAGGGGTTTAAATTGTGTACATAAATGTAATGAAACGAAATAAATCTTAAGATATGTTGCTTTCATTTCATATAAATTTATGTAATTCTTTTATTTGTGAAATTGAATTAGGGACTCGTGTCTCCAATTCAATTTCACAACTTAAAAAAATAATATTAATTTACACGTAATGAAATCGTCATATGGTAAGATTTATGTCGTTTCATTACATCTAGACACATAATTTAAACCTCTAAAAATAAATAGGGCCTAATTTATAATAAAGAATTTTGAAGCACTTTGAACAACCACCTCTTAGTGAAACATGTAAACTGTTGATTAATTTGAAAATATCGTTAAATTAGTTTTAGAATCTTCAACAGAATATTTTTTTTAATTGTAAACTCAACAAAAAGCAGAGAATGGGCCTTTCCAGTTTATTGATCAATTGTGACTACGTCACGTTCAGGATGACGTCATGATCAATTACGTCATGAATGGCGTAGATAAGTTCACCACGAACGCTTAACTGATGGCGTACTACGCGTTGTTGTACGAAATGTGTCTTTACTATTTAACAAACATGCTGTTGAATATTTTGAAACTAATTTGACTATGCCATAATACTTATACCAATATAGAAATCATACACTTCATTGAGTTCAATGTTAATCAGTTAATGGCTACGTCCACCAAAAACGTCAATAATCTTTAGTTATGTTCATTTGCATGGCAATGGACCTTTCCAAGTTTATCCATCCATCATATGACGTCATAATCAACTGCGTGACGTGTACGACCTCATAATCATGACGTCATGAATGATTCGATATAGTCCGACTTTAGCGCTTAATCGTCTGACACGTATGAATTCTATGTCTTTACCATTTAATAAACATTCTGTTGAATATTTTGAAACTAATTTGACTGGTCACTTTGTTGCCAATAGGCAGCAACAGCACCCAGTCAAGTTAGTCTCAAAATATTTAACAGCTAAGGTGCATAGTTTTCTGGAAATCGATAGTCAGGGCGTTCGGGGAACAAAATTCCACGTATTGTGTGTATGTGTCTTCATCCCCCACAGTTAAGGTGAATAATCTGCGCTATAAGTTCATTTAAAAAGAGATGAAAAGTGAATTCAAATGCCCTCCCATCATGTGCTGCGCGTCGTCTATAGCACACAGACCGTGCCAATGGTGAAGTCCAGGTTCTCAGTCAATCATATGAACATTCTGTTGAATATTTTGAAACAATATGACTGGGCGCTGTTGCTGTCATAGGCAGCAAAAACATCCAGTCAAATTAGTTTCAAAATATTCAACAGGTAACCGCTATAGTTTTCTGGAAAGTGATATTCAGGACGTTCAGGGATCGATCGATCCCAACATGATCGATGTGTGGGTGAAGCTTAGGTAGAGATGGGCGGGGAATAGCTAAAACTGGAATGGTCCATTGCCTAGAGGACTATTCTGGCAAATATATTACTAGAATTCCTGCCAAGCCAGTGATAACGTTTCAAAATTAGTCTTCACTTGATTATTCCCTTACAAAAATTATTAATATTCCTGTCCAAGCATGGCCATATATAAATTAAAATATACACTCACCTAATAGTGTCAGGTGTGTTGCGACTGAATATCACAATCTCAATAGTATATCATTCGTATCTCGCGAGATCTCCTTCGATACGAGATCAAGAAGTCATTGCCTCAATACGTACAACCACATCGTCCTAATCACACGGTCTCGCCCTCCCACTAACGCTCCCGTGTCGAGTCCTCGAACAGCGAAGCGATGAGAGTGGGCGTATATTAGTACGATGATACAACCAGGGAGACAACTCATCGTGATTAATTCTCAGAGAATCAAGGGAGATAAGTTTTACTTCATCAGCATCATAAAATACAGGACATAAGCCACTGGTTTATTATTGACCCGTTCATATGGATTCCGTTTTGCTTGGGCTTTTTAAACATAGTTGTTTATGTAGGCCATATACCTACTCTGGAATGTTCAACACAGATATGTATGTCCAATTTGGTTTTGAATGTGTCAAGAGTTGATGCCTCGGCAACTAAGGGTGGCAATGAGTTCCAAGATGATACTGTTCTATTCGAAAAAATGTTTCTGCGGGCATATTTATTGCTATGATTTGTGCTGAGTTTGTGTTTGTGTCCTCTGGTGCGTGTAATTGGGGAGATTTCAAAGAACATATTTTTGTCTATGTTATATTTATCATTAATAAACTTAAATGTTTCTATTAAATCACCACGGAATCGTCTATATTTCAATGACATTAATTTAAGCTTTTCTGGCCTCACTGGGTATGTATAGATTTTGATTTGGGGAACCAATTCTGTTGCCTGATGCTGGACCCGTTCTATTAGTTATCATTGCCTTTTGAATCTTGGTGCCCGCACACAGTTACAATATTTGAGGGTCGGTCTCACCAAAGACTTGTATAATAATGTGAATGTGCCTGGGTCTAACTGTGTAAAGGTTCGTTACGAACAACTTGTGCCCAATCCCATTGTAATATATGCAATAAAATGTTTAAAAAAAGAAGAAAAAAGGTTCGTTTGATTATTCCCACTGTTTGATTTGCCTTCGACACTATGGAATTTTTATGTTTATCCAAAGTAAGTGTGTCATCAATATGGACTCCTAGGTCTTTTTCTACTTCTGATGTCGACATAGTATATGTTTGTGAGGAATCAGTCATAGTGTACTCCTTTCTTGGATTATTCTTACCAAAGTGTATAACATGGGTTTTGATTGCATTAAATGACAGTTGCCATGTTTTAGACCAGTTGCATACTGTATTTATAGTATCCTGAATGTCATATTTCGGTGGGATTTCCATAGATCTTAGTATCAAATGATAACAATGTAGTCAGTTATATGAGCTACTCGTTGAACAACCTTCGACGAGTAGCTCATATAACCGACTATGTCAATTGATTCATCCAGCAAACCGTTGCGACGGGAAACGGAGATGGTCACAATACCTCCGCTGTCCACACTGAGTCTAAACTCAGTAGGTTCAGACACGCAACCCTCCAGGTCTACACAGACCTGAATGCCACCAAAACAACTGGTAACAATTACAACCGGTGATGTTGACCACAACGCCAAAAAAAGTTGCCCAACCAGTAAAAATGGCAGAACCGGCAATAACCATCCATTAGTATGTTGGGGAAAACTATGCCCCTCTAAAATCAGAATCCAATGACATCTCAGATTGATATCAAACCGCCATGCGTCTTCTCATCAGACCTCATGGAGAACACAGAAAGAATGTCATTCGATACACCAGCTCCACCCGATGAAGCCTATAGGCACAAACCGAGCAGGATAAGGGACACCCTTTCCCTGGACCAACACGCTCACCATGGGCGGACACGCCCAGTATGTTGTTATTATTCTCATAGATCTTAGTATCATCTGCAAAGATTTTGCAATAACAGCTTAATTTTTCTGACAGGTCATTTATGTATAACAGGAAAAGGGTAGGTCCAAGTACACTATGCTGCGGTACACCACTAATAACGTCTACCCAGTCTGATTGAGTGTCATTGATTTTTACACATTGTTTTCTATTAGTTAACAAAATTTCTGTCCACTTTACAATTTTTTTCCTATTCCATATTTGCTCATTTTAATTAGGAGTCTCCTATGTGGAACTGAATCAAATGCCTTTGAGAAATCTAAGTAAACTTAGTAAAAAAAGTTTTACTTACATTCATAAGATGTGACAAGGGAGATAAATCTATAATTGTTTTCTTTCCAATTAAACAAGATGCCCAATGGGCCTGTATCGCTCACCTGGAACATTGGCATATCAAACTAATCTTACTTAAGTTTTACATCTATCAGTGTCACTTCCAATGACTTTCAGTCAAATGATTTAGTTTTCGAGATATTGACAACAATCTCTGGACTGTTTTTTTTTGCATTAGTGATTTTGAACAATGTTTAAGTGAAAATAGATGATATCAGTGCTAACAACAGCTGGTTTCTTAACTGTCTCACTGCTGCAAGCCAGTGCAGCCAATAATTTCAATTTTCAAAAGCTCTTGACTTGTTGAATATTTTGAAAACAATTCGACTGAACGTTGTTGGTGGCTTAGCCACCAACAACTTTCAGTCCAATTGTTTTCAAAATATTTATCATGTTCAGAGATATAACCTTTGGAATATGTCGTCTGCAAAAACTCAGTCAGACGCTTACTAGAGGTTTAAATACAATTTGAAGAAAATGGTCTCTAAAGGCAAGTAGGTGGTCTTTATAGCAGGTTATATACCACCACCACACAATCCATTTAACACATGCACATCTGGCTGAATCACCGAGTTAGCAGCAGGAGTAGGGTGAGCTGGAGTTGATTTAGAAAATAATTTGACTGAAAGTCATTGCTGCCTTAGGCAGCAACAACTTTCATTGCTGCCAAAGGCAGCAACAAATTTCAATCAAATACATTTCAAATATTTTTAAGAGCATAGATGTCAGAGCACATAATACATATCTTAAATATTTCTGCGGTATTGGAAAGGTTAATCTGTTAATTGGAATTTAATATCTAGTTTGGCAATAAAATCTGACATGGTGATAAGACGGTGGGAACAAACCATTTGCCCTATGAAAGTGAGACTGCAAATATTTAAGGAGTGATAACTCTGGCATTTGACGTCCTATCAGTTTCATTTTCACAACACAGATATTAGATGCCGTCATTAACATTGTGACCAAGTTTGGTGTCAATCCGTCAAGAAATAACAAAATGAGCCGTCATTGTTGGTGACGACAAACAGATGGATGGACGGACATACAGAAGATGGATAGGGTTATCGCTATACGATAGCTGACTGACAAGTAAGCGGAGTTAAGAAAACTAATTTCGGCTTCACAATCCATGAAATAAAAAAATTGAATATGGCAGCCAAACACGCTAAAATTTGATTGGTCCACGGCGGCCATGTTTTTTACCTATCAACTTCCCATGAACAAACTTTAATGGCCCTTAGTCCATAATCATATCCCCAAAATTTCAGCCCGATCCGTTCAGCGGGTCTGCAGAATAAGTCCTTTTTACGAAAGCTAAGTCATCCAAGATGGCTGCCGAACCATTTGGCCAATCAAGTTCCTTCGAACAAACTTGGTTCAGCTCTTGCCCTCTATGATATTTCGTGAGTTTTGAATCAATCCACCAAGCGTTTTCGGAGAAGATTTTTAAAGCCATTTCCTAAAATCGGCCAAAATCCCAGATGGCCACCGGCCAAATCGGCTTTGTTTGAACAAACTTGGATCCCTATGCCCTAAGGATACTTCCTGCCAAATATAATTGAAATCGGCCCAGTGGTTATTGAGAAGAAGTCGTTTAAAGGAAAAAGTTGACGGACGGACGGACAGATAGACGCCGGACAGACGCCAGACGGTCGCCATGGCATAAGCTCACTTGGCCATTCTGGCGCCAGGTGAGCTAAAAACATAAAGTTGAAGCATCTGTTTCTGGATCATTAACACTTTAAATCTGAATATATAACAAGCCATTTATCTAACGTTTACGTGGTCAAATTTGGTCCGTATAATCATAATATTTGCTTATTGATTGTCAGGGCAAGAGACGACTATGTTTTAAAATTTACCACTGGCATGACTGGTTCAGTAACTGCGTTACACATTCCACTGGTAAATTTTTACCCGCGTCGACGCAAGGGTAAATGTCAGCATGGAGTGCTTCTAATTGTTGTTGTTAAAACATTTTTTAATAACTGGTTTTGCTGGTGGGATCTTCTCCAAGCATGCCCGTGTAGTCCCGAGCACACACCAATTCTGGGGTCAAAAGCTAAAACACATCAGCTTAATGCAAGTTTTTAAAATTTACATTTTAACACTTTCTTCAATAACTCTGGTTCTAGTAGTGCAATCTTCTCCAACCTTTGGTGGAACCTTGCTTATGTGGTCACGAAAGTGTGTGCCAATTTTCTCCACCCTTTGGTGGAACCTTGCTTATGTGGTCACGAAAGTGTGTGCCAATCTTCTCCAACCTTTGCTGGAACCTTGCTTATGTGGTCACGAAAGTGTGTGCCAATCTTCTCCAACCTTTGGTGGAACCTTGCTTATGTGGTCACTAAAGTGTGTGCCAATCTTCCCCAACCTTTGGTGGAACCTTGCTTATGTGGTCACGAAAGTGTGTGCCAATCTTCTCCAACCTTTGCTGGAACCTTGCTTATGTGGTCACGAAAGTGTGTGCCAATCTTCTCCAACCTTTGCTGGAACCTTGCTTATGTGGTCACGAAAGTGTGTGCCAATCTTCTCCAACCTTTGGTGGAACCTTGCTTATGTGGTCACGAAAGTGTGTGCCAATCTTCTCCAACCTTTGTTGGAACCTTGCTTATGTGGTCACGAAAGTGTGTGCCAATCTTCTCCAACCTTTGGTGGAACCTTGCTTATGTGGTCACTAAAGTGTGTGCCAATCTTCCCCAACCTTTGGTGGAACCTCGCTTATGTGGTCACGAAAGTGTGTGCCAATCTTCTCCAACCTTTGGTGGAACCTTGCTTATGTGGTCACGAAAGTGTGTGCCAATCTTCTCCAACCTTTGCTGGAACCTTGCTTATGTGGTCACGAAAGTGTGTGCCAATCTTCTCCAACCTTTGGTGGAACCTTGCTTATGTGGTCACGAAAGTGTGTGCCAATCTTCTCCAACCTTTGCTGGAACCTTGCTTATGTGGTCACGAAAGTGTGTGCCAATCTTCTCCAACCTTTGCTGGAACCTTGCTTATGTGGTCACGAAAGTGTGGGCCAATCTTCTCCAACCTTTGGTGGAACCTTTCTTATGTGGTCACGAAAGTGTGTGCCAATCTTCTCCAACCTTTGGTGGAACCTTGCTTATGTGGTCACGAAAGTGTGTGCCAATCTTCTCCAACCTTTGCTGGAACCTTGCTTATGTGGTCACGAAAGTGTGTGCCAATCTTCTCCAACCTTTGCTGGAACCTTGCTTATGTGGTTACGAAAGTGTGTGCCAATCTTCTCCAACATTTGCTGGAACCTTGCTTATGTGGTCACGAAAGTGTGTGCCAATCTTCTCCAACCTTTGCTGGAACCCTGCTTATGTGGTCACGAAAGTGTGTGCCAATCTTCTCCAACATTTGCTGGAACCTTGCTTATGTGGTCACGAAAGTGTGTGCCAATCTTCTCCAACCTTTGGTGGAACCTTGCTTATGTGGTCACGAAAGTGTGTGCCAATCTTCTCCGACCTTTGGTGGAACCTTGCTTATGTGGTCACGAAAGTGTGTGCCAATCTCCAACCTTTGCTGGAACCTTGCTTATGTGGTCACGAAAGTGTGTGCCAATCTTCTCCAACCTTTGCTGGAACCTTGCTTATGTGGTCACGAAAGTGTGTGCCAATCTTCTCCAACCTTTGCTGGAACCTTGCTTATGTGGTCACGAAAGTGTGTGCCAATCTTCTCCAACCTTTGGTGGAACCTTGCTTATGTGGTCACGAAAGTGTGTGCCAATCTTCTCCAACCTTTGCTGGAACCTTGCTTATGTGGTCACGAAAGTGTGTGCCAATCTTCTCCAACCTTTGGTGGAACCTTGCTTATGTGGTCACGAAAGTGTGTGCCAATCTTCTCCAACCTTTGCTGGAACCTTGCTTATGTGGTCACGAAAGTGTGTGCCAATCTTCTCCAACCTTTGCTGGAACCTTGCTTATGTGGTTACGAAAGTGTGTGCCAATCTTCTCCAACCTTTGCTGGAACCTTGCTTATGTGGTCACGAAAGTGTGTGCCAATCTTCCCCAACCTTTGGTGGAACTTTGCTTATGTGGTCACGAAAGTGTGTGCCAATCTTCCCCAACCTTTGGTGGAACCTTGCTTATGTGGTCACGAAAGTGTGTGCCAATCTTCTCCAACCTTTGGTGGAACCTTGCTTATGTGGTCACGAAAGTGTGTGCCAATTTTGTCGCCAACCTTTGGTGGAACCTTGCTTATGTGGTCACGAAAGTGTGTGCCAATTTTGTCTCCAACCTTTGGTGGAACCTTGCTTATGTGGTCACGAAAGTGTGTGCCAATTTTGTCTCCAACCTTTGCTGGAACCTTGCTTATGTGGTCACGAAAGTGTGTGCCAATCTCCTCCAACCTTTGCGGGAACCTTGCTTATGTGGTCACGAAAGTGTGTGCCAATCTTCTCCAACCTTTGCTGGAACCTTGCTTATGTGGTCACGAAAGTGTGTGCCAATCTTCTCCAACCTTTGCTGGAACCTTGCTTATGTGGTCACGAAAGTGTGTGCCAATCTTCTCCAACCTTTGCTGGAACCCTGCTTATGTGGTCACGAAAGTGTGTGCCAATCTTCCCCAACCTTTGGTGGAACCTTGCTTATGTGGTCACGAAAGTGTGTGCCAATCTTCTCCAACCTTTGCTGGAACCTTGCTTATGTGGTCACGAAAGTGTGTGCCAATCTTCTCCAACCTTTGCTGGAACCTTGCCTATGTGGTCACGAAAGTGTGTGCCAATCTTCTCCAACCTTTGGTGGAACCTTGCTTATGTGGTCACGAAAGTGTGTGCCAATTTTCTCCACCCTTTGGTGGAACCTTGCTTATGTGGTCACGAAAGTGTGTGCCAATCTTCTCCAACCTTTGGTGGAACCTTGCTTATGTGGTCACGAAAGTGTGTGCCAATCTTCCCCAACCTTTGGTGGAACCTTGCTTATGTGGTCACGAAAGTGTGTGCCAATCTTCTCCAACCTTTGCTGGAACCTTGCTTATGTGGTCACGAAAGTGTGTGTCAATCTTCTCCAACTTTTGGTGGAACCTTGCTTATGTGGTCACGAAAGTGTGTGCCAATCTTCTCCAACCTTTGCTGGAACCTTGCTTATGTGGTCACGAAAGTGTGTGCCAATCTTCTCCAACCTTTGGTGGAACCTTGCTTATGTGGTCACTAAAGTGTGTGCCAATCTTCCCCAACCTTTGGTGGAACCTTGCTTATGTGGTCACGAAAGTGTGTGCCAATCTTCTCCAACCTTTGCTGGAACCTTGCTTATGTGGTCACGAAAGTGTGTGCCAATCTTCTCCAACCTTTGCTGGAACCTTGCTTATGTGGTCACGAAAGTGTGTGCCAATCTTCTCCAACCTTTGGTGGAACCTTGCTTATGTGGTCACGAAAGTGTGTGCCAATCTTCTCCAACCTTTGCTGGAACCTTGCTTATGTGGTCACGAAAGTGTGTGCCAATCTTCTCCAACCTTTGCTGGAACCTTGCTTATGTGGTCACGAAAGTGTGTGCCAATCTTCTCCAACCTTTGGTGGAACCTTGCTTATGTGGTCACGAAAGTGTGTGCCAATCTTCTCCAACCTTTGCTGGAACCTTGCTTATGTGGTCACGAAAGTGTGTGCCAATCTTCTCCAACCTTTGCTGGAACCTTGCTTATGTGGTTACGAAAGTGTGTGCCAATCTTCTCCAACCTTTGCTGGAACCTTGCTTATGTGGTCACGAAAGTGTGTGCCAATCTTCCCCAACCTTTGGTGGAACTTTGCTTATGTGGTCACGAAAGTCTGTGCCAATCTTCCCCAACCTTTGGTGGAACCTTGCTTATGTGGTCACGAAAGTGTGTGCCAATCTTCTCCAACCTTTGGTGGAACCTTGTTTATGTGGTCACGAAAGTGTGTGCCAATTTTGTCGCCAACCTTTGGTGGAACCTTGCTTATGTGGTCACGAAAGTGTGTGCCAATTTTGTCTCCAACCTTTGGTGGAACCTTGCTTATGTGGTCACGAAAGTGTGTGCCAATTTTGTCTCCAACCTTTGCTGGAACCTTGCTTATGTGGTCACGAAAGTGTGTGCCAATCTTCTCCAACCTTTGCGGGAACCTTGCTTATGTGGTCACGAAAGTGTGTGCCAATCTTCTCCAACCTTTGCTGGAACCTTGCTTATGTGGTCACGAAAGTGTGTGCCAATCTTCTCCAACCTTTGCTGGAACCTTGCTTATGTGGTCACGAAAGTGTGCCAATCTTCTCCAACCTTTGCTGGAACCCTGCTTATGTGGTCACGAAAGTGTGTGCCAATCTTCCCCAACCTTTGGTGGAACCTTGCTTATGTGGTCACGAAAGTGTGTGCCAATCTTCTCCAACCTTTGCTGGAACCTTGGTTATGTGGTCACGAAAGTGTGTGCCAATCTTCTCCAACCTTTGCTGGAACCTTGCTTATGTGGTCACGAAAGTGTGTGCCAATCTTCTCCAACCTTTGGTGGAACCTTGCTTATGTGGTCACGAAAGTGTGTGCCAATTTTCTCCACCCTTTGGTGGAACCTTGCTTATGTGGTCACGAAAGTGTGTGCCAATCTTCTCCAACCTTTGCTGGAACCTTGCTTATGTGGTCACGAAAGTGTGTGCCAATCTTCTCCAACCTTTGGTGGAACCTTGCTTATGTGGTCACGAAAGTGTGTGCCAATCTTCCCCAACCTTTGGTGGAACCTTGCTTATGTGGTCACTAAAGTGTGTGCCAATCTTCCCCAACCTTTGGTGGAACCTTGCTTATGTGGTCACGAAAGTGTGTGCCAATCTTCTCCAACCTTTGCTGGAACCTTGCTTATGTGGTCACGAAAGTGTGTGCCAATCTTCTCCAACCTTTGCTGGAACCTTGCTTATGTGGTCACGAAAGTGTGTGCCAATCTTCTCCAACCTTTGCTGGAACCTTGCTTATGTGGTCACGAAAGTGTGTGCCAATCTTCTCCAACCTTTGGTGGAACCTTGCTTATGTGGTCACTAAAGTGTGTGCCAATCTTCCCCAACCTTTGGTGGAACCTTGCTTATGTGGTCACGAAAGTGTGTGCCAATCTTCTCCAACCTTTGCTGGAACCTTGCTTATGTGGTCACGAAAGTGTGTGCCAATCTTCTCCAACCTTTGCTGGAACCTTGCTTATGTGGTCACGAAAGTGTGTGCCAATCTTCTCCAACCTTTGGTGGAACCTTGCTTATGTGGTCACGAAAGTGTGTGCCAATCTTCTCCAACCTTTGCTGGAACCTTGCTTATGTGGTCACGAAAGTGTGTGCCAATCTTCTCCAACCTTTGCTGGAACCTTGCTTATGTGGTCACGAAAGTGTGTGCCAATCTTCTCCAACCTTTGGTGGAACCTTGCTTATGTGGTCACGAAAGTGTGTGCCAATCTTCTCCAACCTTTGCTGGAACCTTGCTTATGTGGTCACGAAAGTGTGCCAATCTTCTCCAACCTTTGCTGGAACCTTGGTTATGTGGTCACGAAAGTGTGTGCCAATCTTCTCCAACCTTTGCTGGAACCTTGCTTATGTGGTCACGAAAGTGTGTGCCAATCTTCTCCAACCTTTGGTGGAACCTTGCTTATGTGGTCACGAAAGTGTGTGCCAATTTTCTCCACCCTTTGGTGGAACCTTGCTTATGTGGTCACGAAAGTGTGTGCCAATCTTCTCCAACCTTTGCTGGAACCTTGCTTATGTGGTCACGAAAGTGTGTGCCAATCTTCTCCAACCTTTGGTGGAACCTTGCTTATGTGGTCACGAAAGTGTGTGCCAATCTTCCCCAACCTTTGGTGGAACCTTGCTTATGTGGTCACGAAAGTGTGTGCCAATCTTCTCCAACCTTTGCTGGAACCTTGCTTATGTGGTCACGAAAGTGTGTGTCAATCTTCTCCAACCTTTGGTGGAACCTTGCTTATGTGGTCACGAAAGTGTGTGCCAATCTTCTCCAACCTTTGCTGGAACCTTGCTTATGTGGTCACGAAAGTGTGTGCCAATCTTCTCCAACCTTTGGTGGAACCTTGCTTATGTGGTCACTAAAGTGTGTGCCAATCTTCCCCAACCTTTGGTGGAACCTTGCTTATGTGGTCACGAAAGTGTGTGCCAATCTTCTCCAACCTTTGCTGGAACCTTGCTTATGTGGTCACGAAAGTGTGTGCCAATCTTCTCCAACCTTTGCTGGAACCTTGCTTATGTGGTCACGAAAGTGTGTGCCAATCTTCTCCAACCTTTGGTGGAACCTTGCTTATGTGGTCACGAAAGTGTGTGCCAATCTTCTCCAACCTTTGCTGGAACCTTGCTTATGTGGTCACGAAAGTGTGTGCCAATCTTCTCCAACCTTTGCTGGAACCTTGCTTATGTGGTCACGAAAGTGTGTGCCAATCTTCTCCAACCTTTGGTGGAACCTTGCTTATGTGGTCACGAAAGTGTGTGCCAATCTTCTCCAACCTTTGCTGGAACCTTGCTTATGTGGTCACGAAAGTGTGTGCCAATCTTCTCCAACCTTTGCTGGAACCTTGCTTATGTGGTTACGAAAGTGTGTGCCAATCTTCTCCAACCTTTGCTGGAACCTTGCTTATGTGGTCACGAAAGTGTGTGCCAATCTTCCCCAACCTTTGGTGGAACTTTGCTTATGTGGTCACGAAAGTGTGTGCCAATCTTCCCCAACCTTTGGTGGAACCTTGCTTATGTGGTCACGAAAGTGTGTGCCAATCTTCTCCAACCTTTGGTGGAACCTTGCTTATGTGGTCACGAAAGTGTGTGCCAATTTTGTCACCAACCTTTGGTGGAACCTTGCTTATGTGGTCACGAAAGTGTGTGCCAATTTTGTCTCCAACCTTTGCTGGAACCTTGCTTATGTGGTCACGAAAGTGTGTGCCAATTTTGTCTCCAACCTTTGCTGGAACCTTGCTTATGTGGTCACGAAAGTGTGTGCCAATCTTCTCCAACCTTTGCGGGAACCTTGCTTATGTGGTCACGAAAGTGTGTGCCAATCTTCTCCAACCTTTGCTGGAACCTTGCTTATGTGGTCACGAAAGTGTGTGCCAATCTTCTCCAACCTTTGCTGGAACCTTGCTTATGTGGTCACGAAAGTGTGTGCCAATCTTCTCCAACCTTTGGTGGAACCCTGCTTATGTGGTCACGAAAGTGTGTGCCAATCTTCCCCAACCTTTGGTGGAACCTTGCTTGTGGTCACGAAAGTGTGTGCCAATCTTCTCCAACCTTTGCTGGAACCTTGCTTATGTGGTCACGAAAGTGTGTGCCAATCTTCTCCAACCTTTGCTGGAACCTTGCTTATGTGGTCACGAAAGTGTGTGCCAATCTTCTCCAACCTTTGGTGGAACCTTGCTTATGTGGTCACGAAAGTGTGTGCCAATTTTCTCCACCCTTTGGTGGAACCTTGCTTATGTGGTCACGAAAGTGTGTGCCAATCTTCTCCAACCTTTGCTGGAACCTTGCTTATGTGGTCACGAAAGTGTGTGCCAATCTTCTCCAACCTTTGGTGGAACCTTGCTTATGTGGTCACGAAAGTGTGTGCCAATCTTCCCCAACCTTTGGTGGAACCTTGCTTATGTGGTCACGAAAGTGTGTGCCAATCTTCTCCAACCTTTGCTGGAACCTTGCTTATGTGGTCACGAAAGTGTGTGTCAATCTTCTCCAACCTTTGGTGGAACCTTGCTTATGTGGTCACGAAAGTGTGTGCCAATCTTCTCCAACCTTTGCTGGAACCTTGCTTATGTGGTCACGAAAGTGTGTGCCAATCTTCTCCAACCTTTGGTGGAACCTTGCTTATGTGGTCACTAAAGTGTGTGCCAATCTTCCCCAACCTTTGGTGGAACCTTGCTTATGTGGTCACGAAAGTGTGTGCCAATCTTCTCCAACCTTTGCTGGAACCTTGCTTATGTGGTCACGAAAGTGTGTGCCAATCTTCTCCAACCTTTGCTGGAACCTTGCTTATGTGGTCACGAAAGTGTGTGCCAATCTTCTCCAACCTTTGGTGGAACCTTGCTTATGTGGTCACGAAAGTGTGTGCCAATCTTCTCCAACCTTTGCTGGAACCTTGCTTATGTGGTCACGAAAGTGTGTGCCAATCTTCTCCAACCTTTGCTGGAACCTTGCTTATGTGGTCACGAAAGTGTGTGCCAATCTTCTCCAACCTTTGGTGGAACCTTGCTTATGTGGTCACTAAAGTGTGTGCCAATCTTCCCCAACCTTTGGTGGAACCTTGCTTATGTGGTCACGAAAGTGTGTGCCAATTTTGTCGCCAAAGGAAAGAAGGCAACAACACTGTTTTCAAAATAGACATTTTAAAGCACTTTTAATAAGCTAATGGAGCAATCTTTCCCGAACTTGGGGGGGTTGATGTTTGTCTGTCGAGTCCCGAAGACGTATGCCAATTTTGCGGTCAAGAACTAAAATGCAACAGCAACAGCCTTCGGCAACATTGTTTCCAAAATAGACACTGTTCACCTTACGGCGGCCCGCCTGAAAATATATATCAATGACGAGGGTATTGAACAAATTTTCCCTGTTAAACGTTGCAAATGGACACCAGCGAAACAATATCATGAATTTTCTATACCTTTTGATGAACAAGCGGATAATAAATGGCATCTGCTGTGCTCTTGATGTGCAGGACAACTGAAAGCTATTTAGTAGTAAATTTACAAAAACAGTCTTCTGTTGGCCTGCAAAAGTTTTAATTTTCTTTGATGCGCTGTTGACACAAGAGGGTTACAATGGTGGCTTTATAACCACCCTCAGCATCATATGGCCCCAAAAGCAAGTGTCCAGTATAGGCAGGTCTGAGTGTACTGTGGTCAGAGTGTACATGAATGAACATACTGATCTAATCTCACCATTTATGTCAACATTGGTCAAGAAATATGCATAGACAATGTCAAGCTGCAGAACAAGAGGGGATATTTTAGAAAATTCATGGCTGACATTCTAGTCGCAAGTTTTCAAAAATTGCCTTCTCCTGGCCTGACCACACAGACTACCAGTACATTTTCCATCCATTGTAACTCTGGATATGCTGAATATTTTGAAAACAATTTGACTGAAAATTGTTGGTGGCTTAGCCACCAACAATTTCAGCCAAATTGTTTTCAAAATTCAGCAGGTCCAGAGTTATTGCCCATTGAATTTATTGTCTGGTGACATTTAAGATCACTTCAGATGCTATTTTGGCTGGATTACCATTTCACCTGTAGACCGTAAATGACAAATTCTTTATTATATACATTCTGTTGAATATTTTTAAAAGTAATTTGACCTAAAGCTACAATGTATTAACAGGTTCCAGTCAGATTTGTTTCAAAATATTCAACAGCTTTCCTGTATAGGTCGTTTTGAAATTGAGACATTTTTTGCTGTCATTTGGTGATACTGAATACTATGTCTATGGCAACTATCATTGATAATCAATAATTGATATGCCGGTCATAATACCTGTGGATCAACGAAGTCTACCTTTGAAGCTCTCTACTGAAATGACTGGCTCGATTATTAGCATAAAATTTTCAAAAAAAATCTCTTTCGAGTCATTTCTCAAGACCATTTCAGAAATTGTTTTGGCCAGCATGCTCATTAACTGTCTCGCTGCTGCAAGCCACTAGACAATAAATTCACTGAGGGAAAACACTTGACTTGCTGACTATTTTGAAAACAATTTGACTGAAAGTTGTTGGTGGCTTAGCCACTAACAACTTTCAGACAAATTGTTTTCAAAATATTAAGAAGGTCCCGAGATATAACCCTTAGAATATATCATCTGCAAAATCTCAGCACTCAGACGTTTAAAGGTTTAGAATAAGACAACAGGAAGGGCATTGATATGAAGGATCGATGTATGATTTCTATTTACATAAATTTGCTTTACACCATAAGAAAGCATGATTTTAGCATAATACATAAATCTACATCAGCTAATAACATTAGAAAATTTCTTGATAACACGTGAGGCTCACTCACTCTGATCGTAACAGCCTGAAAAGTGATTTAAACCTTTATTGGCTAGATTTGACTAAGAAAATCTAAATATTTACTTTTTGAATGTCCATTTGCAGGGCAATGGAAGACTACTTTTAAAGATTTATGAGAGGAATGACTGGCTATGTTATCGAGCCAGTCACTCCCATGGTAAATTTTCAAAAATAGTCTCATCTTGTCTTACAAATAGGCATGTCTCAAGAGCATTACAGAGGCTGTTTGTGGCCAGCGTCGCCATGAAACTGCTAAACAAAAAACCCATGAGCCTCAACACTGCCTGGCTAAATAGATGTGTAATTGGAATGCTAATAACCCCCACCCCCACCCGAAGTCCCTTTGCATAGTATTTGGGACAAACAAGTATGTAACTTGATTACATTTTTTGTCTTTGC
This sequence comes from Chaetoderma sp. LZ-2023a, assembly GCA_034401795.1. Classification (NCBI taxonomy): domain Eukaryota; kingdom Metazoa; phylum Mollusca; class Caudofoveata; order Chaetodermatida; family Chaetodermatidae; genus Chaetoderma; species Chaetoderma sp. LZ-2023a. The sequence goes on from CM067375.1 coordinate 52,929,590, forward strand.
ATTAATAGAATAGACTGACATTTCTTATCTTTAACTCTCTGACATCTCCAAGCCACCAAACAATAATTTCCCAGGTCATGGTATTAAATGAAATACTGCATTATAATGATTATACTTTAGCCCTGTCACACTCGAAACACCAAAAACAGCTTCGATTGTAGTCTCGAGAAAAATTTACCACTTGAATGACTGGTTCGTTAACCGAGCCAATCATTCCAGTGGTATATTTTCAAAGATAGTCTTCTCTTGGTCTGCACATTTTCTTGAACAAATTCGAGGGTTAAAGGGTTAATGAAAATTGTGAGATGCATAAAATTTCGCGCACATGAATGAGAGTAAGAATGAAACCAAACACGTGAGCCTCACGTTCAACGTATTGAGAGTTAGTCTGATAATCTTCCATACTGTATAACCTTTTCTTGAACATGCTGTGATGCCTATAGTTCTAGTAGCCAAACGGGCTGGTCAATCTACAAATTATACCCTACATGGAATATTCTTAGTACGAGCACTAGAGGTCGGGATGCTTAATTTTTGAAACTCTGCTTATCGTATATAAAGGTAAGCATTACACTTCCACACCATATATACTAAATTAGTACCAATAAGAAAACAGTATCATATAGCATAGGATTTATATCGCTTGCTATATACAATATTTACAAATTGCTATTAACCCGTTAAAGATAACATTTTGTGAAGAGAATCAAAATAATTCCATATTGAATGTCTATCTACAGGTAAAGAGAAGAGTATTTTTGAAAATTTACCACTGGAATGACTGGCTCGATTATCGAGCCAGTCATTCCGGTGGTAAATTTTCAAAAATACTCTTCTCTTTACCTGCATATGGACATGGCTGAAGACTACTGCAGAGGCCAGTTTTGGCTGGCTTGACCTTGAAAGGGTTAAAATAGCGTGAATGGAGTACTGGAATGTATGGAGATAGAAATAACAAGCCTTACTTAACACTTTCCCCGACCAATCACGGAACAAGTATATTCTTTATAATATAAAACTTATTCAATTGAATATTTTTTAAACTAATTTGACTGGGAACTGTCGCTGCCTATAGTGCTCAGCAACATGTGCCAGTCAAATTAGTTTCAAAATATTCAACTGTTTTCATGTACGATTGCCTTGAAAATGAGATATGGGGAATTCATCGGTGAAAGGGTTAACAACAATTACTTGTAAGGCCAAAAATAATTTTATGTATGTTTTCTATGGCTTATAAGTTACCTGCAACAACAGCTGTGACTCGCCTGCCCCCAAAAGGTTGCTACTTCAATATCTACCCAGAAAATTTTGACTGCTGAATTTATTGAATTATCAGTATTTTTATATTTTCTAAAATTTTAATATGTCTATGGCAGCAACAGAACCCAGTCAATTTAGTTTCAAAATATTCAACAGCATGTTTATGACATACAATTCATACAACAATGCTTAGTCCATCATCAATTAAGCATTCATAACGAACTTCTCTACCTCACCCATGATGTAATTGATTAAGACGTCATCATACACGTCACTTAATTGATTATGATGTCATATGTTTGATGGATAAACTGGAAAGGTTCGCTGAAATAGTAAATTACACTCAAACCGACCAATTTTAAAAACAATTTAACTTCAAGAGTAATTGCTACACAGAATTTTGTTGAAACGGGAAAAAGGGGAGCTAAGGCATCTAGTGCAATAATTATCTATAAAATGTGTATTATTTAAGATTAAGAATATAATTATATATAAAAATAAAAATATCAAAAAATATTCAAATTTATACAATTATATACATACTACATACAGATGTATGCAATTATATACATACTATACACCAGATATGACAGTGTAAATTGACATTTTTACCAGAGTACAGCATGGAATGCAAGATATTAGAAATGTAATATAGAGGCCTGATACAGATTTAGTCAAGTACAACATAACTTACAGTTAACTCTCGAACTGACCAAAAATTACCTTTGCAATGGTCTTGAGAAACTACCATTCGCAGACCGAGAACACTATTTTTTTTTTAGAATTTCCGACTAACTGGAATGACTGGCTCAATAACCGGGCCAATAATTCCAGTGATAAATTTTCCCCAAAAATGTATCTCGGTCTGCAAAATGAGATTTTCTACGAAAAATTTAATTTTTCTTAAGACATATTTGAGGGTTAAATTGTTAAACTTTTAAGAGAGATGTTAGAAGTTAATTTTAATTAGCAAAATTGAAATTCCTGCTCAGTAAAAGTTCATTTGTAGGCCAAGAGAAGCAGGCTATTTAGGAAAAGTTCTCACTGGAATAACGAGCCAGTCATTCCAGTGGTAAACTTTCACAATGAGTCTTCTTGGCCTGCAACTAGGCATCTCTCAACACCACTGCAGAGGGTATTTTTGGCTGAGTTGACCATTAAAGGGTTAACAGAACCTGAATGTAAATTTTCATTTTACATAAGAGAGCAGAAATAACATTAAACATTTTTTTTTTAAAAACCCAAAAAACATACTGTTGAATATTTTGAACATAATTGGATTGGAAGGTCTCCCAATCGAATTATGTTCAATATATTCAACAGAACATTTCTTACTAATTAACATATGGCTGTTTTTGTTTTGGAAACGATTTAACTTATTTATGAGCTGTAGTCATATGTACTGTATTCGATAAGCTATAAGTCATTTTGATTGCATAAACCTCATTTTACAAAGTACGCAAAATGTGATACTACTACATTTTCCAAGGAGTTTAACTCTGGATATACTGAATATTTAGAAAACAGTTCGACTGAACAATGTTGATGGGTTAGCAACTAATAACTTTCAGTCGGTTCAGATTTATTGGATATTGAAATTAGCAGCCAAACTTTTATCCATGGATACATCCTAAACAAGAACAGATCTTAATTTTGAAAAGTCCTGGCCAACAGTTTAGCCAGCTAAATACAGTACAACTTATACATAAGTTAACATCTTTCTAACACAAAAATAGAAACAGTTAAAGATGTAAAGAAATGTTTTGTTAAATATTTTTGAACATAATTGGATTGGAAGACATTGCTGCCTCAGGCATCAACGTCTTCCAATCTAATTATGTTCAAAAATATTCAACAGTATATTTTATTTTGGAAACATTTAAAGTTCTTTCTGAGCTCTTAATTACATGTACCAGTATATGAGATAGAAGACTATGCTGTATATTTTGAAACTTATTTATCTGGAAGTTGTTGATGCCCGAGGCAGAATCCCCCCCCTCCCCCCAGTCAAAGTACTGTCAAAATATTCAAAACAAAATCACTTACATAGTCAATAATTCATTGCATCAGGCAATTGTAGCATTGAAAGGTTTATTATTAAAATGGATAACTTTCGATTGCTGACGTCAGTTGCGCTTAACTTCTGGTTTGTTGAAGAGTACAACGATCATACACATGCCAGAATAGGTCGTGAAGAACCCGGAGAGAACGAACAGTCCAAAGGACCAGGATGGGTAGTTACGATCCGGATGTGGCATCCAGTAGCGGTCCTTAGCCCGGACACCGAATACGATGGACGATATGGTAATCAATGTAGCTGTAAAACAGAAAAGTACAAAATCAATGCACATAATGTTGTTGTTTTAAGAAATAGTTTTTCATATCATCGCGCATACAAATCATTCACACTTTGTAGATGTTTGTAGCTTATGCATAAATATGATCTGTATATCCTAATTTTCAACAGTGTTGGGGTCGAGTATAGGCAGCTGTACTGAGGCTGAGTATGAGTACTTTGGCAAAGTACTTGAGGCTGCGTACAAGTACGTGTATGTTTTAGCAATTGTACTAAGGCCGAGTATGAGTACATTGTAAACGTACTTGAGTACGAGTACAAGTATATATTAACACCAAACTGTCATCCATGGTGGCTATGGAGGGGGTGGTGGTGAACAGCCATACTGTAATATTACCCTGTGCTTGCTATATGGAGTGGAGTTGCTGTGAATTCTGTAAATATACATGTAAATATACAATACAGCTTCTATAGTGGTGTTTCCCTCTATTTATTTACTAAACAAAGGTAGTTTGTTGAATATTTTGGATATTCATGTAATTGGACTTAATGGCGTTGCTACCATGGGTGGCATTAACTCCCAGCCAAATTAGTGTCAAAACATTTCACAGAATATTCACTAATGCTTTTAATGATACAGAGAAAATAACAAATTCATTGCCACAAGAAAGAACCAATTGAACATTTTAAAAATAATTTGATTGACAGTTGCTCCTAACTTAGGCAGAAATTACTTCCAGTCAAATGATTTTCAAAGTATTTAACAGAATATTTACTTCATAACGAATATTCTGAATTCCTGGCATGATTGCTATGAATGTATAATATAAGGCTTCATCAATGAAATGTTTAAATTAGAGATATTTCAGATAAATCATGTAGTAATGTTGAAAATTTTGAAATTAATTTGACTGACAAACATTACTGCTGATGGCAGAATTCACTTAGTCAAATTATTTTCAAAATTTTCAACAATGAACTTTATCGTTAAAATAGTTTGTAATATTAACCTTGATTAAGCCTTTAATCCTCAAATTTGTTCAAGAACATTTCAATTTGCTAATAGAAATTGTATGGTTGCGCGATTTTTGCCTTGAAACATCGCGATCGATTTTTTTTTTTAAATCACGATTTCCAATTAAATCGTAAGTCCAAATTCCCAAAAGTATAAACCGGGGTAATGTGACAAGTCGCCAAAACTGGGACTTGGAATTTCTAGAAAAAGTTGAAATAAATGATACAAAAATTGGCACGAAATTAGAACAAAATTTCATGCGACAAATTCTTACCATCCTACTTCTATGCTTAATGCATACCGTATATCCATAATCGCGGGAGTGAAATTATTAATCGGGACCGCCTAAACATTGCGTATATTTTAATAAACATTCTTTATTTCATCAAAATTTGACATAAAATGTCGTCGAGTGAAAATATAAATCCTGCTTCTGCTTATAGCCTCCCTTTGTAGGACAAGTTTAAATAATTACCCGAGTAGCACGAAGACGTTAATCTTACTACTCGGGGAGATACTGCGCAATCCATATACATAGGACGGTAGTTTTGAGTAGCTACGATAATAAACTCATCCTATGGTGCAGTTTATAGTTGCTTTCAGAATGTATGATTTCCATTTAGTAAGAGTAATCAACAGAACGCACAGTTCAAAATACAACATTCTGGAATGCTGTTGCGTTAATTTCATTAATTAGGCATGACAACCGAATCAAAAGGGAAAAATTAGTACACAGCCTGAAATTGCTAAAAGAATTAAAATGAATTATGTTCAGTGATTATTGCCTAACACTAACTAAGTATATGCTTGGTATTTCACAACAGACTCGGGGTCTGCAGCGAAAGAAAGACAATTATAGAGCGCTTCGACGGAGTAACTAGCTGGTTTTCTCCAGGACAAAGGTGTTACCTCGCTATTGTTAGCTGGTTTACCGCAGAGCTGTGTTTTGATTAGGACTCAAGAAAAACACAATGGACACATGCGCGAATGGATTATAACTGTATTCTTTTACTGCTGAATGATGAGTTTTAAAATTTTAGTCTGCTCAATTTTTTCAAGATTTTTCGATTTTTTTTCAATTACATTTTAGAAAATTCTGATTTTTTTCAAAATCCTGATTTTCGATTAAATCGCGAAATCAAGCAAGCCTAAGAAATTGTCAATTTGCAGATTATCTCTGAAAATTTAGCACTGGAATTATTGCCTTTCTTATCAAGCAAGTTAATCTAGTGTTAAACTTTCAAAAATAGAAAAATAGTCTTCTCTTGGTCTCCCAATTGACATTTTCCAAAGGAAGACCTTTTACACTCGATTGAGTGTTAAACGGTTAAGAGGTCTATAAAGCCTGAAATAATAGGCTTTGTTCAATTTCATTGTCAGGACAATCATGCATGAATGGTATCTTATTAGCAGTCACATAATTGCCCAGACCAGGTATTTGTTGACAGGCCATTTGTTTAAGGCTTTTGCTCTTGCACAAGCTCTGTTCTAATTCGCTCTACATCTCTCAACACGTTCAATGATAATTTTTATGCTGCTAAAAAAGATTATATTGAAGATTTTGAAAGTTATATGGTGGTAGGTGTTGCTGAGCACTTTAATCAGAAATTATGGTTTCCAGACAAATTATTAAGTTTACCTGTATGACTGCCTTGAAAGGTAGATCAAGAGGTTTTTAATAGTGCATGGGTTAAAATGCTTTACTTGTTTAATCTTAGTTCCTATTAGCATACCTACAAATGTACAGCAATTGCCCATTTCAACACAAACATCCAAAATTTCAATTTCAAACCCAACTAGTTAACAGGTAGGTTTTTAAATATTTTGAAATTAATTTGGTTAGAAGTAGTTGCTGGCTCAAACAGCAATGGATTCTAGACAATTTATGTTTGAAATATTAAACAGTTTCCTGTATGACGCCTTGAAATTTAGACAAAAAGATTTCATTAGTGTCATTAGTCAAATGCTTGTGATCTTATTCCCTATAAGCATACTTACTACAGCAATTGCCCATTTCCAGGCAAACATCCAGAATGAAGGAAATTTCAATTTCCCTTTCTCCGAGATCTAACAATACTTACCATTCTATTACTTCTGATAACATGCTAGGAAGCTAGCTGGCTCTAGGAATCTAGATTTAGTAAGCTTTCCCGGCTCCTGGAACCCGTCTGCCAGTGAGGCTCATATTATTTGCATAGCTACCAAACAAGAGAATACCTATGGCTTGCCTCCGTGGGGCTGGGAGGCAGGGTCCATAATAGAATAAGTATTGTTAGATCTCGGAAAAGGAAAATTAAAATTTCCTTCATTCTCCTTCGATCAATACTTACCATTCTATTACGTTTATGTCAAAAAATCAATCTTTGAAATATCCCGGCAAACCAATCATTATATCGAAATTAACTTTGTTTGATCGTGATGCCAGTGTCTGGTGCCCAGTCCGTGCTTTGACTAAGTACAAACAACGGATGGACTCATTACGGTCAAATGATAGACATCTGTGGATCTGCTATAAGAAGCCATATGGCGCTGCATCCATGGATTCTATCTCTCATTGGGTGGTAGAATGCATCCAAACTGCCCACGAGTTTGTGACTGGGCACCAGGTGCAATGCGAAAGGGCAAACAATGTCAGAGGAATAGCTGCCTCGACCATCCTTTACAATGGTGTTCCGTTAGAGGACATTATGGCTGTTGCACAATGGCACTGCGAGTCCTCTTTCACGGATTACTATGGGGATGTGTCAGACTCCACCAGTCCACTCGCTTTAGCTGTTTTTGAGACGCTAGTTAAGCGGCCACACTGTTCTTCTCCCTTTTCGTGCTTGAAAAAGCAAAAGTTATGGAACAGACATGATCAAGCGAGAGGATTACAACCAATATTGTCACGGATGATCGAAAAAGTGCTTGGTTGAAGGCTCCACGTCTGAAATCCAATATTCATAAGGTAATTCAAGTTTGACAGTTTTTTGTATTATGTTTATATATCATGATCATTCATATTATATATTCATGCTCATTCCCAGGCTAATATATGCAAAGAGCAGTTAACTCTCTTAGCATAATCGTGTTTCAGGCGAGATGCATGTTCGTAAGTTCTCTCCTTTTTCTTAGGAGAAAAAAAAAAGGGGGGGGGGGCGGTGATGCAAATGTGATTCAGTTCCTAAACTTGTCGGTCCTTTTAAGTCTCTGTATGGCAAGTTTAAGTCAAAGATCTTTCTACAGGGGCAAGAAAAGCAATTGATGGCGTGCCCCCTTCCCACCAGGTTACTGTTTGAACCTGGTGTTATCAGACGTAATAGAATGGTAAGTATTGATCGAAGGAGAATGAAGGAAATTTCAATTTCCCTTTCTCCGAGATCTAACAATACTTATCATTCTATTACAGACCCTGCCTCCCAGCCCCACGGAGGCAAGCCATAGGCAGCTGTCGCAGACCCTCTCCGGAGACAATAAATCAATCCCTCTCTACTGAAAGCACATGGATCTCACTGCGCCTTCTCGCTGAGGAAGCTGCCAATAGAAAAAACTGCCTTTAAAGCCAAATGCTTTAGACTAGCCGAACCCAAGGGTTCAAAAGGGTGCTTGGCCAGTACATTAAGCACTAAAGATAGACTCCAGGCTGGAATGACTACCGGTTATCTCGGTCAGAGATTGCAGGAAATGTCAATTTCCCTTTCTCCGAGATCTAACAATACTCACCATTCTGTTACTTCTGATATACAGCTGGCCCTGACAGCGGCTCTAGGATTATAGACTTAGAAAGCTTTACCGACTCCTGGGAACCGGGTACCCGGCTCCCCACTGCCGAGTACCCGTTTACCATAGAGCTCATATTGTTTGCATAGCCACCAAACAAGAGAAAACTATGGCTTGCCTCCGTGGGGCTGGGAGGCTGGGTCCGTAACAGAATGGTGAGTATTGTTAGATCTCGGAGAAAGGGAAATTGACATTTCCTGCATTCTCCTTCGATCAATACTCACCATTCTGTTACTTCTGATATACACCAGATTTGATCAGTAACCTGGTGGGAAGGGGCAAGCCATACATGCTAATTTTGCCCCTTGGAGAAAGATTTTAGACTTCAAACTTGACTAACGGAGACCTAAAAGGACCGTCAAGTTCACGGAACCGAATCATATTCGCGTCACAGCCCCCCCCCCCTTTTTCCTCCTAAGAAAAGGGAGAGAACTAACGAACATGTATCTCGCCTGAAAACACCAATATGCCAAGAGGGTTAACTACTCCCTGCATATCGCTTGTATTAGCCTGGGAATGAGCATGAATATATAAGATGAATGAACATGATACATATACATAATACAAAAAACTCTCACTTGTTGAATTACCTTATGATAACAGGACTTCAGACGTACCGCCTACAACCATACACCGGTTCGGCCATCAGTGACACAATCTGGTTGACATCCTCTCGCTTGACCATGCCTGCTTTAGGTTCTTTTCTTACCAAAGTGAAAAAAGGGGAAAAGCAGTGTGGTCACTAACTATCGTTTCAAAACAGCTAAAGCGAGTGGATTGGCTGAGTCTGACACATCCCTCATATAGTAATCCGTAAATGAGGACTCACAGTGCCATTGTGCAACGGCCATGATGTCCTCTAACGGAACACCATTGTAAAGGGCGGTCGAGGCGGCTATTCCTCTAACATCGTGTGCCCTTACGCCCTGCACCTGGTGCCCAGTCGCCATCTCATGAGTAGTCTGAATGCATTCGACCACCCAACGAGAGATAGTATCCATGGATGCGGCGCCATAAGGCTTTTTATGGCAGATCCACAGATGTCTATCGTTCGACCGTAACGAGTCAGTCCGTTTCTTGTACTTAGTCAAAGCACGGACCGGGCACCAGACACTGGCATCACGATCAAACCTGGTTAACTTCGGTATAATGATCGGTTTGCCGGGATATCTCAAAGATTGGTTCTTTGACATAAATTCTGCTCTAGGCAGAAGACGCAGACCTTCTCCAGAAACAATAAATCGGTTCCTCTCTGCCGAAAGCGCATGGATCTCACTGCGCCTTCTAGCTGAGGAAGCTGCCAATAGAAAGACCGCCTTTAGAGTCAAATGCTTTAGACTAGCCGAACGCAACGGTTCGAATGGGTGCTTGGCCAGTACATTAAGCACTAAAGATAGACTCCAGGCTGGAATGACTACCGGTTGTCTCGGGCGGAGATTGCTCATTCCCTTCAACATCACGTTTAACTGGGCCACCTCTGGACTATCCCTGTTGGCTAGACAAGGGATAACTGATGCCAAAGCTGACTTGTATCCAGCAATTGTGACGGGAGCTAGTCCTGTAAAGAACAGCTCACAGAGAAAGTCTGCTATTTGCTGAATAGTGGATTGAAAAGTATCAATACCCTTTTCTTCACACCTGTCTGCAAATCTGTTAACCTTGTTGTTATATGACTTGAAGGTTGACCTCCTTCTCGCAGCCGCGATGAAATCAGCAGCCTGTCGAGAAAAGCCTTCCGACGTGGAACATTGTTTGACAACATCCACGCAGTCAATTTGAACATTTCGGGACGCTCGTGTAGGAAGCGTCCCTTGGCCTGGGAGATTATGTTCGGAATCTCGGGCAACTGCACAGGATTTTCCACCAGCAGATCTAGAAGATCCGTGAACCACGCCCTGCTCAGCCAATACGGCGCTATTAGCAGGACCAGACACGGTTCCTCCCTGACCTTCACCAATACCTTCGGTAGAAGAATGGTGGGTGGATACGCGTAAGCGTGCATCCCTCTCCAGCTTATCGCCAGAGCGTCTGTATCGACGGCATTTGGATCTGGAATCGGCGAGACATATGTCATGATTTGAGCATTTTCCTTTGTGGCGAACAAGTCCACGTTGGGTTTGCCCCAATGCTCGAAGATCCGTCGTAGAACTGGAGGGTTGAGGGACCATTCTGTTGGCAGGATTCTCTGTCTGCGAGACAAAGCATCCGCCAGAATGTTCAATCGGCCAGGAATATGAGCTGCTTTCAAAACAACCGAGTAATTCCTGCACCATTGAATCAAGTGCCACACCCTGATGCACAGGGTGGGCGACCTGGTCCCTCCTTGGCGATTTATATATGATACTACTGTCGAATTGTCCGACCGTATCAATATCACCTTGCCCCTGATCATCGGAAGGAACTCTTCCAACGCCAGTTCCACTGCCATCATTTCCAACAGATTGATATGCAGCTGACTCTCCGGGAGAGTCCATGTGCCCGAGACCTGGTGTTCTCCCAGGCAGGCACCCCACCCTTCCAGCGATGCATCCGTGTAAACGGACAGCTGGGGGTGGGGTAGGTGCAGCGAAACCCCTATTAGGAGATTCTGACGTTGTTTCCACCATAGAAGATGCGATATTATCGGCTCCAAAACTGGCACCAGTTTTGACAGGGGTTCTGTTCTCTGTTTCCACAGAGACATCAGATACAACTGGATAGGTCTTCGCATTAGAGCAGCGTACGGGATAACCTGCTCCATGGAGACCATCATGCCCAGCATCTGAAGGAACCGCCTTGCCTGAATGTGGTTTCCCACTCGAAAACTCCCGAGGATGGCTAACAGAGACACCACTCTGGGCTCTGACGGGTAAACCCTGCCCTCCTCGAGGTCGAATCGCATCCCCAAATAAACGAAATGTTGAGTGGGTGTCAACTCGGATTTCTCCTCGTTGACTATCCAGCCTAGATCTGAAAGTAACTTCAGAGTCAGAGCAGTATCCACGTTCAACCTGGCTGCCGAGTCTGCCTTGAGCAGCCAGTCGTCTATGTAGGTGTGTAGCGCCACGTTCTCTTTTCTGAGAAACGCTGTCACCGCAAGGACCACTCTTGTGAAAACCCTCGGAGCTGTCGACAGGCCAAACGGGAGAACTGTAAACTCCCATACTTGATTCTGAAACGCAAATCTCAGAAACCTGTGCCAACTCCGATTGATCGGAATGTGGAAATATGCATCTTTCAGATCGATCGATACACACCACATTCCTTTCCTCAATCCCGCCATTACCGACCTCGGTGTTTCCATCTGGAACCGAGGCGTATGGATAAACCAATTTAATGGCCTGAGATTGAGTATGGGTCTCCATCCCCCCGTGCTCTTGGGGACAAGGAACATGTTTGAATAGAAGCCTGTTCCGGTTTGCTGGTTTTATTGCTCCCTTCAGAAGCAAACCCGACACTTCCTTTTGAACGGCTTCTAACTTGTCTGGCTCCCTTGGTACGGGTGTCCAGACTGGTGCCAAAGACAGATTTTGTGGCGGAAAGTCCCACCACTCCGGCATGTAAGCCTGGGATAACCATCCCAGGACCAGACTGTCTGACGTCACACCTCGCCAAGCCTCGACGAAACGCATGAGCCTTCCACCCACCATAGACGCCTCGACGTCTAACGGGGTTGTCCGGCTCGCAGTCCGCCCCCCCCCCCTTTCTTAACGAGAGAGAGTGAGAACCATTTCGTTCTAGGCATGACGGGTATAACTGGCACCGCTGTTCCTGTCGCACAGGTGCGGTCCAGGCGGATATGAAGGGAGCTTGCGTACCCTCAGGTACGCTTCGGCCCCTTCTGTCCGCCCTTTGAGGCCTTACCCGTACCCTTCCCCTTGCCCTTACCACCTCTAGGGCGGTCCGGAGCAACATTGGGGAGGGTAGGCGCCTCTACAGCCTTCCTGGGTTTCTTCGCCGGCGGCGGCTCCGAAAACCCAGCCGAAACAGACGTCGCAATAGGCCTGGCTTTCGCCTTGCCCTTATGCTTTTTCTGTTTCTTTGAAGGCTGTACTGTTAGCGGCTTACCCACAGCCCCTAGTGCGTGCGCTTGCCGCACTAGCTCTAGCTGTAGATTTACCGCTAACCGATTCTGCGCAATACTGGCGGTGTCCTCTAAGATGGCCCGCGCTTGGCCACCAAAGATGCTAGGCCCTGTCAGGGGCGTCCCAAGAAGACGCTCCTTGACTGCCGTAGCCGGACGCATATGGTCAATGACCATTTGCCTCCTGGACTTCGTCACACGCGCTTGCACCCTTGCCAATGCGTCCATTGACAGCACCAAGCCGTCATTAACGCACGATAGCGCCACAGGTGGCACAGGGTGGCCTGCCCCCGCTTCAGCCCACACCGACTGAAGTAGACGATAGGAGTGATTGACAGCGCTCATGGCTGCCCTCACACCCTCATCGCATAGGGCCAGGACTTCTTCCTGGTGTACCTGGGCCTTATCCACTAGTGCCGGACCGGGACCACCCGAACCGGCACTCTGGACGCCCAGTACCCATCGGTCATCCTCCGTGACCGACGGGACTACACCATACCTGTCGTATTCACCCCGCGGAATACGGCACCTTGCCCGCACCTCCCTGGAGGCCGCAGGGAACTGACCCTTGGTCATTAGTTGTTTACTATAAATAGCATCCAACAAATCAATGAACCGTGGATCCAGTCCCACTGACTGGATCCGGGCCGCGGGCAAAATCCCCGTCCTAATCGACGCAACCGACGGACGGGGCGCATCTTCATCGGCCGTGGCCGAAACCACAGACGGGTCAACTCTGGCTAGCCACGCCAGAGCATCAGACCAGTCTAACTCCGAAGAAGATACCCCCGCAAACACGTCACCCGTTGACATGCTTACGGGTCTGCCAGCCATGGCCTCCCGGCCAGGAGCCACGGCTGACACGCCAGGCACTCCGCTACCACATGGTTCCGCCGCCACCCCATGAAACACTCCGGTCCATGGGGTAGGTCCGCACGGAAAACCGTACGGACCCGTAACCGTCGCGGAACCATAGCCGGCCACGGGCGCCAACGGCACCCCATGTCCGGCTGCCGGACCAGGCGAGATAGGTGAGTACCACGCCTGGCCCGGCACACCGGTTCCCCTGACGGCTGGTGACAAACCAAGCCGCGCGGAACCGGTGCACGGTAACGGATTGGCCTCAGCCGCAGGCGGAGCCGCTGACCTGGCTTGCGCCAAACCAGACAAATGGAGGCCGGTTCCGTCCAGGACGGAATCAACCTCCATATTCTCCACCTGCGGCTTCACGGGCCGCAGCAACCTCTCCTCCTCGGCCTCATCGTCTTCAGACTCCGAAGAGCCGTCACTAGACGAATAAACCGTGGAGCCATCCTGGCGGACGGCTCCCACACCTGACGGACCGGCCACCGCTACTGGACCACCCGGAGGTGGCCGCAGAGAGACAGAACCCGTCTGGCCGAAGCCAGACGGACCCGCCAGGGGGCCGTACGAGACGGCCCCCTCGGTAACCAGTCCAGAATCCTGTCCGAAGACAGGATCCGTACCAGGCATGGGGAGAAACTGCCCCCCAACCTTTGGTAGCAGGGACGACACCAGCGTGGGCAGAACGCTATGCAGAAAACCCTGCATAGCCGGACCAAACCACGCCGGCGGTGCCATCTCCGCCACCTCCAGCTGGGGACGTGGAGCACCCCCACCGGCCGAACCGGGCGCTCCACGATTTCCTCTCGGACCGCCTGACCCCGCGTCAGACCCAGCCAAGTCCTTCTGGGCAAGGAACTTAACCATCGTTTCGACGGACCACACTGCACAAACATTACACCTATGATCTATATTACACAGGGAACACCTAAAACAGACATGGTCCTTGAACATTACACGGACAAACTTATGGCAGTCGTCACATGATGGCGGGGCTGGCTTGGCCTATAAAATAAGCACAAACCTACAATAAACAAGCGGAACGAGACACGGATGGAAGGCAGACAATTAATTTTCAAATATTTTGACTCATAAATTAACCGTAACCTCCCGCACCCCACCCCGCCACGTTACAACAACGATCGCATTGACTATGACGACAAGAACGCGGCGGGCACAACACACCCATAATAGATCCTACAGGATGTGTAACGGCTCCAGGAATCATATCGCATAGCATTCAGGGTATATTTACTAATCAATATAAATTATACTCCTAACGAACGCATCACGATATGTGAAGAAAACAACAAAATGTATAACAACTGCTGTCTCACACGGTAAAACCGCAGACCACGCATCTACTCAAGAATTTTGAAACCACCGATCATTGCAAACCGATCGTGATTGCACGTAAACTTGATCATTCTAAAGTTTCCGGTACCATTTTTAGTACGCAGCACCCAGAACAAGATGCGCGAATTAATGAAAAAATTTTTCTTCACATAAACATCCGAGCGACCGGGTGTGACGTCACCCGCTCGGATTCTACGGAGAACGACGTCAGCCGATATTCGTGTTAGAAATACCGTAGCAAACACCTATTTTCATATCTGCCGATCGCCTGTTGGGGTTTAAAGAAGGCGATCGTCTGGCATATATCGTTGCTAGCACACGTCCCAGATTCTATGGGGTTAGAAATTGGAACATGCGACACAACGAAATTTAGAGACCTAAGTCTTTTAACTATGGATATAAAGAACAATACAACCTGGTTATCTTGGGCGGTATTCTCCATAGTCCTTAGTTATCCTTTCAGAACACACAAACTATCACTGATTAAAGACTTAGATTCTTTTACAAAACACTAAAATCCTTAATGCGAAAAGCATGTATTGCACTTGTTGCTATGCAAACAAGAATGAGCTCTATGGTAAACGGGTACTCGGCAGTGGGGAGCCGGGTACCCGGTTCCCAGGAGTCGGTAAAGCTTTCTAAGTCTATAATCCTAGAGCCGCTGTCAGGGCCAGCTGTATATCAGAAGTAACAGAATGGTGAGTATTGATCGAAGGAGAATGCTCATTCCCTTCACCATCACATTTAACTGGGCCACCTCTGGCCTATCCCTGTTGGCTAGACATGGGATAACTGATGCCAAAGCTGACTTGCATCCAGCAATTGTGACAGGAGCTAGTCCTGAATAGAACAGCTCACAGAGTCTGCTATTTGCTGAATAGTGAATTGAAAGGTATCAATACCCTTTCCTTCACACCACTCAGCAAATTTGTTAACCGTGTGGTTATATGACTTGAAGGTTGACCTCCTTCTTACAGCTGCGATGAATTTCGCAGCCTGTTGAGAAAAATCGTCTGAAGTGGAACGTGGTTTGACAACATCCACACAGTCAATTTGAACATTTCGGGATGCTCATGTAGGAAGCGTCCCTTGACCTGGGAGATTATGTTCGGAATCTCGGGTAACTACACTGGATTGTCCACCAGCAGATCCAGACAATCCATGAACCACGCCCTGCTGGGCCACCTTTTAGCAGGACCAGGCACAGTTCCTCTCTGATCTTCACCATAATCTTCGGCAGAAGAATAGTGGGCGGATACGCATACGCCTCTCTCCAGCTTATCGCCAGAGCGTCTGTATCGACGACATTTGGATCTGGAATCGGCGAGACATAAGTTATGATTTGAGCATTTTCCTTTGTGGCGAACAAGTCCACATTTGGTTTGCCCCAATGCTCGAAGATCCTGTGAAGAACTGGAGGGAGAGACCATTCTGTTGGCAGACTCCTCTGTCTGAGAGACAAAGCATCCGAGAGAATGTTAAATCACCCAGGAATGTGAGCTGCTTTCAAAACAACTGAGTAATTCCTGCACCATTGAATCAAGTACCACACCTTCATACACAGTGTGGGTAACTTGGTCCCGCCTTGGTGATTTATGTATGATACTACTGTCGAGTTGTTCGACCGTATCAATATCACCGTGCCCCTGACTTTTGGAAGAAACTTTTCCAATGCCAGTTCCATGTGCCCGAGACCTGGTGTTCTCCCAGGCAGGCCCCCCACCCCTCCAGCGATGCATCCATGTACACGGAGAGCTGGGGCAGGGTAGGTGCAACGAAACCCCTACTAGGAGATTCTTACGCTTTTTCCACCACACAAGATGCAGGATTATTGGCTTCAAAACTGATACCAGCTTTGACAGGGGTTCTGTTCTCTGTTTCCACAGAGACATCAGATACAACTGGCTAGGTCTTCGCATCAGAGCAGCATACAGTATTACCTGCTCCATGGAGACCATCATGCCCAGCATCTGAAGAATCCACCTCACCTGAATGTGGTTTCCCAATCGAAAACTCTTGAGGATGGCTAACAGACACCATTCTGGGCTCTGATGGGTAAACCCTGCCCTCCTCGAGATCGAAACAAAATATTGAGTGGGTGTCAATTCGGATTTCTCCTTGTTGACTATCCAGCCTAGATCTGAAAGTAACTTCAGAGTCAGAGCAATATCCACTCCTAACCTGGCTGGCGTGTCCGCCTTGATAAGCCGATCGTCTATGTAGGTGTGAAGCGCCACGTTCTCTCTTCTGAGAATTGCTGTCACCACAAAGACAACCCTCGGAGCTGTCGACAGGCCGATTGGGAGGACTACATACTCCCATACCATATTCTGAAACGCAAATCTCAGAAACCTGTGACAACCCCTGTTCATTGGAATGTGAAAATATGCATCTTTCAGATCGGTTGACACACACCACATTCCTTTCCTCAATCCTGCCATTACCGACCTCAGAGTTTCCATCTGAAACCGAGGCATATGGATAAACCAATTCAATGGCCTGAGACTGAGTACGGGTCTCCACCCCACCTGTGCTCTCGGGGACAAGGAACATGTTTGAATAGAAGCCTGGAGTATTCTGGTTTGCGGGTTTATTGCTCCCTTCAGAAGCAAACCTGACACTTTGTTTTAAATGGCTTCTAACTTGTCTGGCTCCCTTGGTATGGGAATCCATACAGGTGCCAAAGACAGATTTTGCGGTGGAAAATATCAGGTAAGATCAGCTCCCTTTTTCCACCCTTTGAGGATTTACCCTTGCCCTTCCCGCCTCTCGGGCGATCAGGAGCTACAGTGGGGTGGGCAGGAACCTCTACAACCTTCTTCGCCTTCTTAGCCGGAGGCGGCTGCGAAGACCCAGCAATAGCAGAAGAAGCTGGCTTGGCTTTCGCCTTGCTATTATGCTTTTTCTGTTTCTTGCAAGACAGTTGTATGGTCAGCAGCTTGGCTACAGCCCCTAGTGCGTGCGCCTGTCGCACTAGTTCTAGCTGTAGATTCACAGCCAACTGATTCTACGCTTGGCCACCAAAGATGCTAGGGCCGTTCAGGGGCGTTCCAAGCAAACGCTCCCTGATGGCGGTAGCCAGACGCATATGGTCCAGAACCATCTGCCTCCTGGACGTGGTTATTCTTGCTTGCACCCTTGCCAATGCGTCCATTGACAGCAAAAGGCCATCATTGACACAGGTTGCACAGGGCGGTCTGCCCCAGCTTCAGCCCACACCGACTGAAGCAGGCGATAAGAGTGATTGACAGCACTCATTGCTGCTCTCACTCCCTCATTGCATAGGGCCAGGACTTCCTCATGGTGTACCTGTCCACAAGTGCCGGAGCGGGGCCACCCGCTCCGGCACTCTGACCTCCAAGCACCCAGCAGGTATCCTCAGTGACTGCTGACACCACACCATATCTGTCGTATTCCCCACGGGGAATACGGCACCTTGCCCGCACCTCCCTGGAGGCCGCAGGGAGATGACTCTTGGTTAAGAGTTGCTTGCTATAAATAGCATCTAACAACTCTTTAAACCGTGGATCCAGTCCAATGGACTGGATCTGAGCCACGGGCAAGACCAGCCGCGGGCAAGAC
The DNA here is from genome assembly GCA_034401795.1 of Chaetoderma sp. LZ-2023a. Lineage (NCBI taxonomy): Eukaryota > Metazoa > Mollusca > Caudofoveata > Chaetodermatida > Chaetodermatidae > Chaetoderma > Chaetoderma sp. LZ-2023a. Next base: position 52,947,785 of record CM067375.1, read on the forward strand.
CCCCCGCCCCACCCACACCCCATCCTAATCGGCGCAACCGACGGACGGGGTGTGTCTTCCTCAGCTGTGGCCGAAACCACAGACGGGTCCACCCTGGCCAGCCAAGCCAGAGCCTCGGACAAGTCGGTCTCTGAAGAAGACACTCCCGTGAATACATCACCCGTTGATGTATTCACTGTTCTACCAGCAACGGCCTCCCGGATAGGAGCCACCGCGGAAACACTGGTACCGTACGGTTTTGCCGCCACCCCATGGAGTTCACCGATCCATGGAGTAGGCCCGCACGGAAAACTGTGGCCATACACAGGCGCCAACGGCATCCCATATGTGACCGCCGGACCAGGCGAGATAGGCATGTATCCAGCCTGGCCAGCAACACCCGTCAAACCAACCAGGACTGGACGGGTGCCCGGTATCGGTGTGGCCTCAACCATGGGCAGAGCGACTGTCCTGGCTTGCACCAAGCCAGACAGATGGAGGGTGGTTCCGTCCAGGACGGAATCGACCTCCTTGCTCTCCACGTGCGGCACCTCAGGCTGTAACAGTCTCTCCTCCTCATCTTCAGACCCTGAAGAGTCGTCAACAGATGAGGAGACACTGGAGCCATCCTGGCGAACGGCTCCCATGCCTGACGGACCGGCCACTGCTACTGGACCACCCGGAGGTGCCCGCAGAGACAGAACCCATCAGGCTGGAGCCCAATAGGACTACCAGGGAGCCATACGAGATGGCTCCCTCGGTAGCCAGTCCAGAACCCTGTCCAAGGACACAGTCCTTACCGGACACGAGAAGAGACTGTCCCACAACTTTCGGGATCAGGGACGACACCAACGTGGGCAGGACGCTATGCAAGAAGCCTTGCATAGTGGGCCTGAACCACGCTGGGGGTGCCATCTCCAAAACCTCCGGTTGCGGAAGTGGAGCGGCCCCGCGTCAGACCCAGCCAAGTCCTTCTGGGAAAGGAACTTGACTAACATTTCGACAGGCCACACTGAACATATGTTACACCTATTATCGACATTACAACGGTAACAGACATGATCTTTGTAAATGACTTTCACAAATTTGTGGCACTTCAGGCATGATGGCGGGGTAGGCTTGGCCTACAAAATAAGCACAAAACCTAAAGTAAACAAGCGGAACGAAACAGGAACGGAAGGCAGACATATAATTTTCAAATATATTGACCATAAATTAATTGTTAACCCGCCAGCACCTCACCCCACAACGTTACAACAAAGATCACATTGTCTGGCGACAAGAACGATAGCGGACATTAATACACCAATATACTGATCCTAGTGGATGTATAAAACGGAACCAGGAACCATATCGCCTAGCATTCGCGGTATATTTAATAAATTTCAAATTATACTCTCAAATGAAGGCCAAAATGATACGTGAAGAAAACAACAAAATGATTTTAAGCAAACTGCTGTAAACCACGGTAAAACCGCAGAACATACATCTTAAATCAAGAATTTTGAAACCACCGATTAATGCCAACAGATCGTGATTATCACGCAAAACTTGGGCATAATTCCAAAGTTTTTCTGGTACAAAAAGTATGCAGCACAAGATGCACGAATACATGAAACATTTTCTTCACCATAAAAATCTGAGAAACAACAGTGTTAACCGCTCGGATAATACGGAGAACGACATCAGCCGATTTTCATGTTAAAAACACCGTACAGCCAACACCTCATTTCATATTACTGCCGATCGCCGTTGGGATTAAAGGAAGGCGACCAATCTGGCATATTTCATTGTTAACACACGTCCCAGATTCGGGGTCAGAAATTGGAACATGCGACACAGACCTAAGTCTCTATACTACAGAATAACATGAAATAATACACGGTTCCAGGAGCCGGTAAAGCTTACTAAATCTAGATTCCTAGAGCCAGCTAGCTTCCTAGCTTGTCATCAGAAGTAATAGAATGGTAAGTATTGATCGAAGGAGAAACTAGATTCATGAATTGACAATTTTTGAAAATTTATCATTGGAATGACTGCCTCGTAACCAGGCATTCTTCATACCTTCAAACATGTATATGAACAACTTACCGTAGCAAGAACCAACCCGCCCAACTCCCACCTCTGGATCAAACCCTCTGAAAAATACTTACTACAGACAAACATGAGAATCGCTGACGTTGTGACGGTTCCCGGACACATCCCGCATTTGTAGAGGCACTGAATGAGGAATGCGATACCGAGGATGAGTAACGTCACTGACGCCAGGAACTGTACTGTAATGAACCAAGCTGAATGGGACAAAATAAAATTGTTAGTATTTTTAGTACATACAGCAGAAATACTTACTACAAACAAACAGGAGAATAGCCGAGGTTCTGACTGATCCGGGACATTTCCCACACTTGTACATACACTGCATGAGGAAGGCGATACCGAGCAGGAGTAACGTCAGTGAAGCAAAGAACTGCACAGTAATGAACCAGGCTGAACAGGACAAAATACAATCTTTTTTATGCTGCACTTAAAATTAACAAAGTTTAGTAGTCCTAAATTTACCATGGTTAATTTATGGTGTGCCCGCCCCAGTGTACTTAAATAGTAATTTGTATCATAATGCTCTCTCTCTCTTTCTCTGTCTCCCTAATATTAAAACTTGTCATGTTTGGTATAAAGAATGTTGTCGAAAAGATTATTTTTGAAGTGCCTGTTGCAGCGACTGAGCCTGGTAGACATCTGTCCAGAGCTAAATGGCCATGCACAGGGGCACCCACACTACGGGGCTCGGGGCAGTTTGACAAAAAGCATGGTGACGTGGAAAATGTATCAATGTTCTTAGGGGATGTGCGGGGAATTGATGTGAATGTTATATTATTTGCAGTATGGGGGAATGAATATTTTGTTAACAATTTGAGTGAAAGTTGTTCCTGAATATAAGACAGCAACAACTTTCACTCACACTGTTCATTTAACACTTTAATGTTCAAGATGACCAAAACTGGCTTTTGCAGTGGTCCTTGGAAATGCTCATTTTGCAGGCCAAGAGAAAACCACCAGAGAAAATTTACAACTTGAATGCCAGGCTCGATAATCGAAGAAGTGGTTCCAGTGCAAAATTTTCAAAAATGTCTTCTCTTGACCTGCAAAATGGACATATATTCTAAGAGAAAATATGAAATTTGTTGACCAAATTTGACCGTGGTTAATGGTCAAGCTGGCCATTGTAGTGGTCTTAGAAAATTTGCCACTGTCATAATTAGCTAGATAACCGTGATAGTCATTCCAGTAGTAAATCTTCAAAAATGGTCCATTGGGTTTTAACTCGGGATCTGCTGAATATTTTGAAAATAATTTGACTGAAAGTTCTTGCTGGCATAGCCACCAACAACTGTCAGTCAAATTGTTTTCAAAATATTCAGTGCATTCAGACCTATTGCCCATTGAAGTTATTGCCTGGTGGCACCAATAAATGTTTGTTAGATAGGGCAAGGTTGACGTGGGGGGGGGGGGGGCAGGGGGTAGAGATGGGTACCTTTCATTCTTGGAGGCATGGAGGACTTGGTCAAGAAAATGTCTATTTTATCATAGAAAATGGCGATTTGCAGATGAAGAGAAAAATATTTTTGGAAGTTTACCACTGGAATAACTCGCTCACTTATCGAGCCAGTCATTAGTGGTAAATTTTCAAAAATGGTCTTCCTTTGGCCTGTAAATCGACATTCCTCAACACCAATGCAGAGGCAGGTTGTGGGTGTCTTGGATATAGTAAAAGGGTCAAGGAAAAGATCATATTTTGGACCCAATAGTCCAGTCACATATGCCTTTACCGCGTACGTCACTCTTCAGTTGCATTTTGAACCATCTAATGGCTAAATTCCATCAAGCTAATCAAATATCTGCATATCGAATGTTCATTTGCAGGCTAAGGCTTAAGAGAAGCCTGGTTTTTTTTAATTTGCCACTGGCTTGCTTATCGATCTAGTCATTCCAGCAGGGGCTGGTTTTTGTCAGCTTCAACATGAAAAAGTTATTGTTATAAGATAAAATACCACGATAATAAGTTTGACAAGCGACCCACCCAGGACTCAAGTGTAGAAAATGATATGCTGGTGATGATGGCGAAGATGATGATGGCGACGACGGCAGCTGTTGTTGTGGTGGTTATGATGATGATGGCTATTGGTGATGACGATGGCGCTGCATGATGATGACGATGGCGCTGATGATGATGACGATGGTTGTTGTTGTGGCGGTGGTGCTGATGATGATGATGATGGTCTGGTGGTGGTGATGATGATGATGATCAGCATGATGACGAGATCATGATAGCATGATGATGATTGCACTAATTTTCATCCCAAAAGGTAGGTGGCACATTTGACAAAACATCTTAGCCCTTTCACTGATTAATTCCACATATAAGTTATTTTTAAGGTAACCAACCATACATGAAAACTGGAATATTTAGAAATTAATTTGACTGGAAGCCGTTGCTTCCATAGGCAGCAAAGGCTTCCAGTCAAATTAATTTCTAAATATTCCACAGAACATTAGCTTTATATCGTAAAGAAGACTTTGACCATTGTCGTTGAAGGATTAACACACTATAGAGTATAGGTACACACGGGACTTACGTGGTGTGATAAACGCCCTGATGTAGTCATATTCCTTGGCAAACACATACCAGCAACCAGTATACTCCTTGCCCATGTAATCCTGAGCAAAGACCCAATCATGCAAGCAAAACTGCCATAATCCTGCCTTACTAAAATGTCGTTTCGTTCCTTCAACTTCCCGCTGCTCTATCCAGTAAGGCGAACAGAAAGCCATGAACAGGCATAATAAAGCCAGTCCGCATAGTATATGGCCAAACATGTACACTCGGTCGGCAACTTTAGTGTATTTGGCGAGGTTCGCCATGTTTGAGAATCTAAAGCGATTGAACGCTTCCTGGACAAATTTTTACCTGGCGATGTTTGTAAATATTCATTGATGTTCTGCAGGTTTTAAAGCGTAGTCCGCGGATTGGTCAATGACAATACACAAGCCAATGAAAACCTAGGAAGTTAATTCTGAAAGAACACGGTTTTCTGAAATGAACGTGTTGGGCGCGTTAAATTTCAGAATTAACACGGGGGTGTACAGCTTTTCACAGGTGCGATTTGGTGACATCACTTTTACGGACTTCACCAAAGGCCTTGATATATAATTGAAAAAAATCGCCAGCCACCGTTCAAATTGTTACTCTATAACTAAAACTACGAGATTGGTCATGCAGTCGTTAGACCACAATCTCTGACCAGTTGATTTTCGTTGCTCTAAGCCGCCTCCCAAACGAAGGTTTTTTTTAACCAAGCTTGATAATGGGAAGCACCTCGGGTCATGTATCATGCCAATGCCTTCGAAGATTTACTTCCCTTTAATCATGGAAATATTAAAGGAAACCTCACCTTATATATCTTATACTAACAATTCATTTGATAGAATTTGCCACCCGTATGTCATCCATGACATTTTACCTGTTTATCATGCCGACAACGAAAGATATCCGCTAGTAGCTAAATGTTGATACATTTCTACAGCCTATGATGGCTGTCATGATATACTTTTCAACCAATCCAAAAAAACCTAGCGTGTCTGCCTTGGGATACGCCCTCGGTCAGAGGCGTCAACAATAGTTTGACAATGTCGTATAAATGCCATCATACATGTAAGCTGTTGAATATTTTGAAACTAATTGTTAAACTAATTTGACTGGAAGTTGTTGCTGCCATAGGCAACAACAACTTCCAGTCAAATTAGTTTCAAAATATGCCACGGGATGAGTATTACATAAAGAATATAATACCTAGGCACTTACATGACACCACCCGTACACTATCACGTGAAGAGGCCAAATGGCTCGCTGTTCAACATTTACGGGATATGACAAAGCAGCTATGCCAATTTTGCCGTCAAAGGCTAAAACTTAACAGCAACACCTTTCACAAACATTGTTTTCAGAATAAAAACTCACCAAATTTGGGCCAATTGACTATCAGATTAAAATTCCAAAAATCTAATTTAAAGGGGCTATACCTGATAAGGGTATGAATTTAATATCATCATCATCATCATCATCATCATCATCATTTTCTCGACATACGCCTTTAGGCTTTTCTTCAAGTCCCGACAGTTATTTCAATTTTACTTTGTGCTATACGGAAAAGAGAGATTGTAGCCCTAATTTTAATTCTACTCTTAGTTTAGTCTTAGCTTTACTTCAAATAGTACAATTGTTGTGTTGCTTAGAAATTAGGGCGCTCACCGGCCTACAGCTGCTAGACACTGGCTCAAGAGTTGTGCAGTGTGCCGCCTACGCTTGCAACCAGTTTAAGTACCCATTATATGATCTATGATTTAGGTACATATATACACAGTTCCTTTACTTGTACACGATACACATATTTGCTTACATGTAGTTGTTTATGCATGAACATCTATTACACAGGTTTAACCAATAAACTATGCGTATACCTAACAGCCGTCAGCCGCGGCATGCTGCCTACAGCCGCTAGACACTGGTTCAAGAGTCAGCTGCTGTGTGCCGCCTACGCTTAAAAGCCAGATTACGCACCCGCTAAATTTAGTTACATATGTCTACACTTTCTTGTACAGTATTAACATTTAACTTTTATCTTAACCCTTAGTCAGTACGATTACAATCTGCTTCTAGGTACTAGTCGAGGTGGTATATAATATCATTCAGATAACAATCCAGTCTGGCTTGAAGTTGTCAATATTCTCCGCCTCGACTATGTGTGTAGGTAGAGCATTCCAGGTTTTCGGGGTACGCTTTGTGAAGAAGAATTCTCTTTTGTTCGTGTTGCAGTGCTGAATTCCTATTTTAAGATTGTGTCCACGGGTAATGCTTGTTGATGGTTTGCTGAATAGGTTTTGTTTGTCAACGTTATAGATGTTGTTCATGAATTTATATACTTCGATTAAATCTCCCCGGGTTCTACGATACTTTATTGAGAAAAGTTTTAATGATCTCAGTCTGTCCTCATAGCTGAGGTGCTTTATCTCACTCTACGCTGATCACTCTTGATTGCCCTTGATTGCTTCAGTAAATGTGGTGACCACACAATGTTACAGTACTCGATTACAGGACTAACTAACATATAACCAACAACCAATATATAGAACCATGTCAACAAAACGCTTCCAGTGGGTCGATAATACTCTCATTTTAACATCAATTCTTATACATACGACTTCTCAATATTCTTTCCAATTGGATTGTTTTGTAAATATAATACTTCCCTAAATTTGAAAACTCATACACACGAGTCTCCAGAAAAGCAACAAATAATAACAAATATGTGTGACGGGGTCAGAATTTATGTATAAAAATGAGTATGTACTAATAATACACCAGGACCATGACACTACAGCAAAAATACTGAGAATTTCGCAACGAAGTCACTAGCTAGTTTAATATAAACTAATATACCCCTAACACTCATACAAAGAAAATGTTGTTGTTGTGAGAGGAAAGTGCCTCGCATGGGCCTCTGTCACAGGAAAATGCATTCAATGCCGAAGCGGAGGAAAAGAGCTAACAAAAAGGGCCACTCCTTTGGTCAAACAGAAAATGCCAAGTGCTTAAAATCCTAGTGAAGCTACAGTTAAGGCGATGCACTCTGGTTTACATGAAGACAGGACGAATGATTTCCGAAGAATTCCCAGGTGACCGTCTTATGTAGTTCCAAAGTTACTGCATTGGTAGTTGCTGCTTTATTTATGCGGGCCTTCTGCTACATCCTAACCTACCAATTAGTTGTTAGCAACGAAGACAAGTTTTGGCTGCAAGTGGCAGGGATTCCTACCCAACTTTAGATATGTGTATCCATCGGGCGAAGATGCTCGGCTTCCTGTAAGTCACCCCGGATAGCAGCTACCTCTGAAAGATAGCGTGCATACATGTTACAGAGCAAGGCTCCCGAATCAAATAACGATCTAGTCACCCTGCCCCACAACCACATATAACATCAGCAGGACCAGTTTCACAGTTCACATAAGCAATTATTAGAAAGCATCATGTCATTTATGGTGGGGATAGAGAGACGGATATCCGTCACTAGCGTCCTTCCCATGAGGGTGTGGTGGGTCCTAAGACCTCACCCAGACACTACAATGAGGTGGATGGAGATCCGCATCTTGCCCGTCACCGCGTGCTACGGAGTTAAAATTTGACCTGTCTTTGGGGTTAAGTTCCATGATGCCCAGAGATGCACTGCAGGCCGGTGTTATACCATATTAATTAATATTATGATTTTGCAGTGCTTCCTACTGTAGCTCGCCGCAAATGCACAACAATGGGAGGGCTGGTTAGCTGCGGATCTCAGGGTTGCAGATCCCATATCGCGTCTCTCCGGAAAGTACAAAGACCGACCCCTAAGGCCGGTGGAACACATAGGTTCTGGTGGGCCCATGCGAGCATTGCCGCTGAGATTGAACCACACCGTGTCATCCCAACTGTTGGTGTCACCGGTATGATGATTCATATTAATTTGGACCTACGGACAAGATAGTAATAATAATTAAACAGTCACAGAATTTATAACACTATACAAACAATTATATATGCTTGACAGTGAATGAGCACAATAATACACAACGTAGAGCTGGGCCGGTGTTCTTTCCACGTGGTTTCGCCGGAGGTCCCACACAGATCCTTGAATCCGCGAAGGTATCCCCGCAAGAGAGCATTTCCGCAATAAAGTCACTAGGTAGTTTAATATAAACTAGTATACCCCTAACACACATACAAAGAAAATATTGTTGTTGCGAGAGGAAAGTGGCTCGCGCGGGCCTCCATCACAGGAAAATGCCTTCAATGCTGAAGCAGAGGAAAAGAGCTGGTTAAAGAGCCACTCTTTTGTTCAACAGAAAATGCTAAGTGGTGAAAGTCGTAGTGAAGCTACTGTTAAGGTGTTGCACACTGGTTTACGTGAAGACAGGACGAACGATTTCCGAAGAATTCCCAGGTCACCGTCTTATGTAGTTCCAAAGTTGCTGCATTGGTAGTTGCCGCTTTATTTATGCGGGCCTTCTCCTACATTCTAACCTACCATTTAGGTGTTAGTAACGAAAACAAGCATTGGCCGCAAGTGGCAGGGATTACTACCTAACATTTAGATACGTTTATCCATTGGGTGTAGATGCTCAGCTTCCCGTAGGTCCCCCCACATAACATCTACCTACAAGGACAGCATGCGTACATGTCACGGAACAAAGCGCTGAATCAAATAATAATCTGGCTACCAGGCTCCACAACCACATATAACATCACTAGACGAGTTTCACAATTCACACAAGCAATTTTAAATACTGACATATCATTATGGTGGGGATGGAGAGACGGATATCCATCGCGAGCATCCTTCCCGTGAGGGCGTGATGAGCTCCAATGCTTCATCTGCTACAGAGCTAACATTTGACCGGCCCTTAGGGTTATTTTCAATAATGCCCAGAGATGCACTGCAGGCCGGTATCACAACATATAAATTAATATTATTATTATTTCGCAGTGCTTCCTACATTGGCGAGGGAATCTACCTAATAAGTATCCGAGGACACAAGGGGGCGTGTATGTAAATCAGCACTTTAACTATCACTGCTCGGAAACCTCCAATAGTTTCCCAGGGTCGGATCCGGTCAATGTGTCGATTGGGGAATTCAAACAATTAATAAGCCCTAAGGCTGGTGGATGCGTGGAAAGAAACAATAACTTACTATATATATGAGGCCCTATAGGTCACTTGGCCAATTTTACACAACCTTGCCGGTGCCTGGGGCTACATTAACACAACAACCGGAAAAGAGGCGTACACTATGCGTCTCTAATGAAGAAATTGTCCCTAACCACTTTAAACCTATCCTATCGAGCTGAATAGCCAGGTTTAATCGGCAACATGTTAGGTTCAAACAATTAGGGCATGGTCAGCGACCTCAGTGTAAAATTGATGCTGGCGGGAATAGTGATGCGGATATAATGTTGCTGTATAGTATTTCCTAGCGTACTGCGTTCTAGAGTTTTTATAAATAAACAAAACATATGAACTCGATGGCTACTTGCCATATGCACAACTAACCAATACACAAACTAACGGATACGAAGATAATGAAATGATAATTATAAAGTTTCACAGGTCACTAGACCTTACAGTGCGGCTAGTTGAGAGCACCACAGTAAACAAGAATAATATTCACAGTATGAAATAGATATTATAAGAATGTGGTACTAGTACTGGTATGGTACCAATTTGTCATCAGTATTTTTATATGGAAATAATTAATCGTATTGTAACTAAATGTACAATAGTATAGCTACTTGAGTACCTATTGGTCATCCGTACGGAACAAGTTCACTAGTTACTGAAATTGAGGCGCTATTACACACATAGCGCGAGATGACGCATTCTCAGGGCTAGAAAGATTTCCACAGAAAGACATCCACAGGCAGGTCTCCGCAAGCAGGTCTCCGCAGGCAGGTCTCCGCAGGCTGACTTCTCCAGGCAGGTAGGATATGGTACATTCTCAGGACAGGTAATGGAACAGTTCAGGAATGTCCACTAGATAGTCTTATAGCTGATACATAATCACAGCAGAAGTTTTAAAGTTTTCCGTCCGGTGACAGAGATATGAAAGTTAAGAGCAACCCATTAACAGGGAGGGTTACATATATAATAACAATGCATGTACAATCGCTGGCATACGGTGCGGGGTGCAAAGTTCACCCAGACTGGTCAAAAGTTAATTTATCACACACGACATGCAGTGCGGAAGTTGAAGTGCACTTTTCATCGTCGCTGGCAGATCCGTCGAGTCATCCACCAAGAACCACCATCAGCTCTACATCCCGGGCCCGCACGGCCCGTCCATAGGAAGACTCCCTTAGGAAGGTTCGAATGCGGGAGTTATAACTTTACATTTAGTTTATTACCCTCGGATGGCCGTCCGAGGGTGTACAAAAAATGTGTAGAAGCCGAGGACTCCTTACCACCGCGGATGGGCTGAAATCCGAACGGCACCGGATGAAGTAGGAATCACCATAGGTTTGCAGTTGCGCACGTCTATCCCGATGGTCCAGTCATTCTGCGTGGGCTGGCTTCCACACCGGTGATGCTCCTGATTCTCGATTTTTCACCCATTTATACTCCTCGGGACGTCAGAGCTGGGAGCCCCAGGCAATCAGCGGCCAAGGACTAGCCAATTAGCGTGCTGCAGAGGTGGTGACGTAGTTATCCCGTGTACAGAGCACTCTCTATTTTGTTTAATATATACACGCGATTAAGATGTGAAGGCAATATCTTAAGTATAATTTAGTGAGGAGCTTCGGCGATAACTCGGCCATTTCTGGACCGATCTTAAAATGGTAAAAAGTACTGTGATCCTCGTGTCATTCGATAGGTACCTGGAATGACGAGAATGGTGCAATTTAAGGAAATTACGGGTACCGTCTCGGTAAACTATAAGTATATACTCGCTCCCAATCTTGACACATGTTGCCCGGGAGGCTCTGACCCGCGCGCATGCACACTACGCGTTCTAACGGACTTATAGGGCTTATATACGTGTACTATCCTACCCAGGGGGGTGCGCTTAGAGCAAATCCGAGATGGCCGTTCCATACCCAGCTTAGCTGGGACGGCCGGTACCCATCCGGTCGATCCATGCTACACTACTTTGGCGGGGGTATCTACCTAACTAGTATCCAAAGATACAAGGGGACGTGTATGTAGATCAGCACTTTATCTTTCACCGCTCGGAAACCTCCGATAGTTTCCCGGGGTCGGATCCTGATAACGTGTTGATGGGAATCCAAACAATTAATAAGCCTTGCAGCTGGAGGATCGTAGTAAGAGACAATAACTCAATATATTAAGAGGTGCTAAAAGTAAGTGGCCAATTTTACACAACCTTGCCGATGCGTGGGGCTACATTACCACAACAACCAGAAAAGAGGCGTACACTATGAGTCTCTTGCGGAGAAATTGTCCCTAAATACTTCAAATATATCCTATCGAGCTAGAATAGCCAGATTTAGTCGGTAACGTGTCAGGCTCAAACAATTAGAGCATGATCAACGACCTCAGTGTAAAATTGATGCTGGCAGGAATATAGTGATGCGGATATATATGTTGCTGTACAGTATTTCCTAGCATACTGCAGTCTAGAGTTTTTACAAATAAACAAAACATATTAACTAGATAGCTACTTGCCATATACACAACTAACCAATACACAATTTAACGAATACGATGATAATAAAGTATCATAGGGCATTGGCCCCTACGGTGCGGAAATTTGAAAACACCCACAGTAAACTAGGATAATATTCACAGTAAGAAACAGAAAATATAAGATGCGGTTTTAAGACCAGTAAGGTACCTATTAGTCATCAGTACCAATATATGGAAATAATTAAATGTTCAATAGTATAGCTACTTGAGTACTTATTGGTCATCGGCACAGATAAAGTTCAAGAGTAACTGAAATTGAGGCGCTACTAAATAGATAGCATGAAATGGCACGATCTTTGATGCTGGAAAGATTTCCGCAAGCAGGCTTCTGCAAACAGGCTTCTGTAGGCAGGTAGGTTTCCACAGGCAGGTTGGATACGGCACATTCTCAGGACAGTGTAACAGAACGATTCAAGAGATGTCCATTAGATAGTCATTTAACTGATACAGAATCTAAACAGTTTGTTGTAAAGTTTCCGGCCACGGTAATATGAAAGTTGAGATTAACCCATTAATAGAGAGGGCTACTAATATGAATAACTATGCATGTATAATAACTGGCACATGGTGCGGGGTACATCGCATAGCTCTTGCGACGCACCGAGCAAAGACCCACCAGACTGTGGTCGAAAATTAATTAATCACACGCGACATGCAGAGCGGATGTTTGAGTCCACTTTTCAGCGTGGTTGGCAGATCCGGCGAGTCATCCACCAAGGATTATCATCAGCTCTACATCCCGCAGAATCACATTTAGGCCCACACGGCCCCTCTGTGGAAAGACTCCCTTAGAAAAGTCTGGATGTGGGAGGTATAACTTTATTTATTTCGCCCCCGGATGGCCGACCGGGAGCATCCAAAATTATTGTATCGCAGTGCTGCCGAGAACTGCTTACCGGTGTGGGTGAACTGAAATCTGAATGGCACCGCAGTGATGAAGGAATCACCATAGGTTAGCAGTTACACACGTCTAGTCTGCGCAGGTCCAGCAGTCCTGACTTTCACGCCGATGATGCTCTTGATACTTGATTTTTCATCCCTTTTATACTACTCGTGACGTCAGAGCCAGGCGCTCCAGCCAATAAAAGGCTGAGCAGTAGCCAATCAGCGTGGAGCTAGAGGTGGTGATGTGGCTATCACATGCACAGCACATTCTCTATTCATTTAATGCATATACGCGATTATGACGTCAAAAGCAATATTTTGGAAATAATTTATATGGATTTTCGACGATAACACAGCCATTTCTGGACCGATTTTAAAATAGTAAACAGTTCCTCGTTTCATTCCGGTCCAGGTAGGTACCTGATAGGTACCAGGAAACCGACTCGGTACACTATAGGCATACACTCTCCCAATCTCGACATGTGTTGTCAGGGAAGCTCTGACGCGTGCGCATGCGCACTATGCGTTTTAACGAAAACCTCTCCTATAGGGCTTATATACGTGTACTATCCTACTCAGGGGTGGGGTGGGGGTGGCGTGCTTGGAGCGAATCCGGAATGGCCGTTCCGTACCCAGCTTAGCTGGGAATGTCAGTACCCGTCCGGTCAATCCATGCTACACCATCTACTTCAAAGAAAGAACGTTTGAATCCGACTGAACAGTCTGTGTATCGGCAAAAATATGTTATGTAGCAATTTCAATTATCGGTAAATAGGTCGCTGGTTCCACCTCTCCATTTTGTAGTGGCATGACGGGACACTAGCATAGAGAAGGAGACTCGGATAGCGATAAACACTGAAAATGAAAACAACAGCAATAAGACCAACTATGGCCTCCACAAGTCAACAAGTAACCAAATACAAGGCACAGCAGTGTGTAACCATGAGTGTAGGCGGCATACTGGAGATGACGCGGGGAACACCCATTTGCACCACAGCATTTCCACAAATCATTAACCACTCTGATGTCAGAATTTTAAATTTTCAAATTAAATTAAAAGATGATCTGTGTTCATTTTTCGGCAAATTTGGTGGAGGATGTTGTTGTCATAGGCAGCAACATCATCAACCAAATTGTTGGAAAATGTACTCGAGTTTCTTTGTTATTGACACAGCAAAAGATCGAATATTGACATCAGAGTGATAAGGTCCAAAGTCTTAAATCTAACGGTTTCGAGGAGACTTACTTAAGCAACAACCATCAAATCATTCAAGAACAAACTAGAAGTCGACTTCAAGGAAAGAACTTTTGAATTAGACTGAACAAGCCATACTACAACAAAATACATGGAGGTAATAACAAGCCTAATGATGATGATGATGATGGTGGTGGTGGTGATGGTGGTGTGGTGGTGGTGGTGGTGGTGGTGGTGGAGTTCTAGCTTCCATCATATAATTATTTATTGATTTATTTCACTTCAAATGGATCTTGATTGCATCACCAAAATAGGTATTGAATATTAGCTGTGTCTTGTCACTAAATAACATGTTAGGAGTAGGCAAAGTTGCTTACATGCATTTTCTCAAACATCATGCCGACGTCTGATTCAATTTTGTGTAGTACACCTTCCCCAAGATTGAGTCACTACACAGACTCTTGCGCGCCTGATGTGTATTTAGGCAATGTGTATGGAGGCAACATAACTAATCTCAATTTATTTCGATTTTAGTTGTAAATATTTATTGGATTGAGCTGGAATTGCAGAGGTTTGAAAAGCAGTAACATGCATATATGGTAAAAAAAATTCTGATTCGTTTTATTGAATAAGATCTCAAATACAGATATGGAAATGTGGTTTGCAAGCAAGACAATTTTTTTTAGCGAAAAGGATGTTAGTCCTTGCTGATGTTGGTCACTAATTCGCGTGGAATTTTAGTAAATTTATGGTGATGCAATGACGTTCTATATAGTTATTGAAGTTCCTAAATGACAACAATGTTTGTAGATGCAAGTAAAATACATGATAACAGAGTGTTTGAAAATATGCGTCTGTAGGCAACACAGTGAATTTGCCAAAAAAGTTGCCATAATGTTTTTGACTTGTGATAAAAAATTTTAAAAATTCACATATAAAATGACGTTTAAATAGTGCATAACATAAGCCTAAAACATGTGTCTACCACACGATTTTTAATAAATTGCTCATTATCAAAAAAAATTACAAGCCAGAAAAGGCTAATTTTGACAGTAAAAATTGCATATCTCACTTAATACTTATCATATAATAACAAACTAAAGTGCCTATAAAAGCCCTCATTAAGATCCATGAGATGATTGTCATTAAATCCATTTGACTTAAATATTTAGAGATAGAGTGGTAACAAACCCAAATGTTTCCATTTTTGAAAATTTACCATATATATGGCATATACATGAAAATTGACCATATATATGCCATATATATGATGGAGATTTCCCCAGATAGACATACTCGCTAATTCACCATGGTCAGGAAATATACTGCGGCCTAAGTTCATGTTGGACGATGACATTTGGGGTGAAATAGGAACAATGCTACATAACCGAATGAGCATTACAGAAAAATTCTAAACTAAAGATAATCACTGAGTATTCTATCGGAGGAGTAGTAGGATGAAGATCAGAAAAAAGGAAAGCGTACCAATTTTGTCGAATCACTGGGTCTAATGTGTCATCCCATGGTAAAAAAAGGCTAACCTCTCAGAGAGCCATGTCGTAGACCCTCCCCTCCCTTCAGTTTTCCATAACGTATTGTCAAAATATGTGGAGACCTTAGTTCTAGCCTCCCAGACTCTGGCTGAATTCGCATTACCAGAAGAAGAAGCAAAAGTTAGTGGCAGAGCTCGATAATCTTTTGATGGGGTCGTCGGATCCTGTGAAGGCAACTGATACAAGACATCATCAAACAAAAGCAGCACAACAAAAACTCGCATATAAAGCAATACAATTAAGGAATAACACAGATACAAAGACACGTACAGACATTATTACTCTACAGTCATTCAAATAGAAAATCAAAAATATGATTATAAAAAAGCTACTAGGCCCTAAAACAAAACAAACAAAACAGTCGCCACTATGCCATTATCATACTTGCACCCAATAATAATAACAAATACACATACTGATGCAAGGCATCAATGGCAAATAGCGTGGCCGGAGATTATTATAATTCAAGTTCAGTTTCAAATTCATTTTTATATATAATATACAATTTGCAGTAGCACAACAGGTTGTCCATCAAAGACAGTGACTATATCTAGACCTTGGACCCCTACATAGAACAAAAAATAAATTATACATGTAAAAATGGCACGGCACTATATAATATAGGAAGACGTGAGCTTCAAGTTAAATTCAATGTACTATAAAGATATAGCCATTAGACATGTGATAAATTGACAATATATTTGCATGACAGAGGGAAATTTGTTTATCTTGTTATAGTAACATTCAATATTACATAGGTTCTGACTATCATTTACAGTTTCTTACCTTTCCCATGTAGTGCTGATGGTGGTTGCAATTGTAATAATGATAGTTTCTTGGTAGTGTCATATCTTTAAGATGGTTGTAATGGCATCGGCCTTGGATAGGATTAGCTATGGGCTATAGGAAGAATCAGATTATATTTTGGTGCAGTCCGTCCATCTTTCCGTCCATCTTGTTGACCATTTGCGTAAATTCTCGGGTTTTTTGTTTGATAATTCAGATTCTATCTGGAGCTAACTTATAGGATATATAGAAATATTTTCACATTATTGCAAGAAATATTTGATGATAGAATTGTGCAATATCAAGTGAGTTCTAGATGGTATTATGTTTGAAAGCCTGGTTACAAACCGAGTACAGAGATTCTGATACTGAATATATAGTAAATTATTAATTAGTATTTGAAAACTGCAAGTCGCGACTAAATTGCGTATTTCGAAATTACTTCATAGCAGAATTTATTAAACTCTATACTTTATTAGCGCATTTATATATATCTATGTAAACATATCGGTGAAATTCTGGAGCCAAACCTATTACAAGCAATATGCCAGGACCTTTCAACATCTATCCGATTGAGGCTAAATTGAACCAACTATCTTTGAATGGGACATATTGTGCATAAGTAACGACATGGACATACTTGGTAATTATGATATCATTTGACGGTAGAATAGTGCAATAGCTTGTACAGCACTAGTACATAGTAATGCATATTGAATTCTGCATGGCTAGATGTTCGAAAACTGGTTACAAACAGAGTACATAGATATCGGTACATAAATTATTGGCATCTGACAACTTTTGGTCGCTACTAAGTTGTGTATTATAAAATTACTTTACAGTGGAATTTTTTAAACTCAATATTATTTTAGCGTATTTATATATCTACCTGACATTTTGGGGCCATACTTATTACAGACAGTAGGCTACCGAAAACCATGGATCTGCCAAAACTTGTGCAAAGTTTTGCCATGGAATTGTGTGCTATGAAATTCTTTCATGGTAGACATTTTTAAGCTTGATACTTTATTAGCATATTCGTATACCGATCTGACCATATGTATGAATTCTGAACCGAATATGCGCCAAACTTATTGCAGACAGTATGGTAATGAAAACCACTGGTCTGCCAAGATTTACGCCAATTTTCGGTATGGAATTGCAGACTATTGAATTATTTCATTGTAGAATTTGTTTTAATTATGACTATTGCTAGCAATGATATGATATCATATTGTTTACAGCTGACAGTAATTTAGGCTAAATTATACTTTTTTAAATCAAATT
Organism: Chaetoderma sp. LZ-2023a; assembly: GCA_034401795.1. NCBI lineage: Eukaryota > Metazoa > Mollusca > Caudofoveata > Chaetodermatida > Chaetodermatidae > Chaetoderma > Chaetoderma sp. LZ-2023a. The sequence continues at coordinate 52,965,760 of CM067375.1, forward strand.
TGTGGGTGAAAATCTGGGGCCGAGCATAACCTCCAGACAATAGCGCAGTGAGACTGTGAATTGGCTAAAATTTATACACTATCTCGAATGTTCAGCCAGGTGTTTTATGCTATAATACATAAGGGAAATGAAAAACAGACACAGTACCTGGTATTGTCGTCATAATATATTAACCAGTTACTGTCTAAATTTGGTGAAGAATGTTAAAATATTTAGATATTGAATGTCCATTTGCAGGCCAAGAGAAGACTGTTTCTGCGGATTTGCCACTTGAATCTGGAATGACTGTCTCGAGAGTCATTCCAGTGGTACATTATCAAGAACTGTCTCTTCATGGCATGCAATTTGACATGATTCAAGATCACTGTAGGGGTCGGTTTGACCAGCTATGCCATGAGGCAGTTAAAATACAATAAGAGATGATAATAGGCCTATGAATATTTTAAAATGAATTTAACTAGATGCTGTCGGTGCTTATAGCAGCAACACAGTTAACTTAGTTTTAAAATATTCAACAGAATGTTTATTAAATAGTAAAGACATACAATTCGCACAGCTCACAGACTTTTCAACGTCTCTGATAGCCATAGCTACGTCATTCATTTACGTATTTTGGCTGTGACGTCAGCCTACATGTGACATAATTGATTATGATGTCAACACTTACGTGACAGGTTGGATAACTTATACCTTCTTTCCATAAGATAATCGGACCATTGCGATTGGGTCTACATGCGTCTGGCAGGGCAATGCTAACTATCTGAATGCTCTTGCTAAAATATGTGGTCACTTATTACAAGTGGGTGGACCACAACTACTATGTGGTATTGGCCATTTACTGATCAAATTTGTTCATGACAATTTCAAAGGTGGGGTCCATTTCTAGCTAAGCTCTGTCCATTCTTTCGGGGGGTTGGAATCAATTTATATACTTTTATACATGACTTCCCAGAATCCCAATTTCAAGGTAACTATACAGGTAAGGTATTGAATATCCTGAAACTAATTTGACTGGGTGCTTTTGCTGCCTATGGTCGTAACAGTGCCAGGTCCAAGTGCCTGGTCAAATTAATTTCAAAATATTCAACAGAATGTTGATTTAAAAGTAAAGACATAAAATTAGTACACTTGACGGACTATTCAATATTCACGATGGATCTAGAGACGTCATTCACTAAGCATTTTGACTATGACGCCTGTGAAGCTTTTATAGGACGCAATTGATAATGGTAAAAAAACATACAACGCCCAGGAAAATTAGTTTCAATATATTCAACATAATGTTGAATATTGCCTGTATGTCCACATGTTGGATCTGTCAACAAAGATCGTTTGTGTGCTTATTTTTTTAGTACACTGGCAACACAATGACTTCAATTTCTGTGCCAACCTCCCCTACGGAGTGCACCCGTTAGTTTACTTTGTTGATCATGATTTCCCTGGTCAGGGATCCAACCGTCATAGCATCAGCAACCCAGACATCTTTCCGCTGGACCACCGCATCAAGACAAGAATTGGATATACTGATACACTGCCGAATACATGAGACTATCTTTTGAATGCACACCGTATGGTGTATTCTATGCCCTCACCCGTTCTCCATCGTGACACTGGCAGTAGTTGATTGATTGATTGATTGATTGATTGATTGATTGATTGATTGATTAAATCATGGGGATTAAATTGTAAAGACATAAAATTCGTACATTTGATGGACTATTCAATGCTCCTGATGAAGCTATTTACATCATTCATTACGTATTTTGATTGGAACTTCATCCTACGTGTGACGTAAATAATTATGACACCATATGCTTGGGTGACAGATCAGATCCATCCATTATCATAGAGATATCCTATACCCATTTGCAGACCAAGAGACTGTTGTTTTTGGCACTTTACCATTGGAATGATAGGCTCAGTTATCGAGCCAGTCATTCCAGTGGTAAAATTTCAAAAATGCCTACCTGTTAGATGTAAATGGTAGTTTCTCAAGATTACTCCAGAAGCCATTTTGGCCAGTTTGATCGGGACGAGTGTTGAAGTGGAGGTTAAGAGATGTACGTGGCAACGTGGGTACAGTGGGACAGATCACAATACTATTTTATTTCTAATGCAAATGTAGTCAGCAATTAGCCCAGGTCACCAGCTAGTAGTGCAACTAGCCCCAATAGTGCAGGTATGCGTTTAATGCGCACGAGAAATCTAGACAATATATCCTAAATCTACTATTCCAATCTAAATAGAGACGCTCTCGTTAGTAAAAATATATATATCGTTAATAAATAAAAATAAAAAAAAAAATAAAAAAATATATATATATATATATCGCACTCGTTAGTGTTAGGAGATCTGGCGAGAACGTGAATGACCACAACCCCTAGCACCGGCAATGGACCTTTCCAGTCTCAGCTATGACCCGCTCACCTCTAGCTACGCTCCACCCACACTTCGTAGTGTTGGGATCGATCGATCCCCGCGAATGCCGTGACTATCTACACAGGTAAGTCGTTGAATATTTTGTAACTAATTTGACTGGGTGATGTTGCTGTCTATGGCAGCAACAGCACCCAGTCAAATTAGTTTCAGAATATTCAACAGAATATGTATTAAATAGTAGACATGCAATTCTTACAACAACTCATAGGCCGTCTTCAATGGACCTTTCCAATTGTATCTTTCGATTATATGATGGCATATGACATCATAGCCAACTAAGAATTGTATGTCTGCTATTTAATAAACATGCTGTTTAATATTTTGAAACTAATTTAACTGTACCCTTATGGCAGCAGCAGCACTGAGTCAAATTAGTTACAAAACATTTAACAGCTTACCTGTATAGTTTCCTGGAAATTAATAGTCATGTGTTTCAGGGATCGATCGATCTCAACACGAGAGAGGTGTGGGTGGAGCTTAGCTATAGGTGGGCGGGGACTAGCTGAAACTGGAAAGGTCCATTATGCGTTTGTAACGTACTTGTCTAAGTCATTCATGATGTCATAATGACGTCATTGATTATGATGTCATTCTACACGTCACGTCGTTGATTACGGCGTCATGTGATGGATGGATAATGTGGAAAAGTCCATTCTAGACACAACCAAGTCAATGCGTATCGCTGAGCGGCCATGGAAAGAGATGATAGGCCTACACGCACATTCGTCGTTTATATACATACTTTGAACCATAACTTCCCAGAATCCCCTTTTCACGGAAACTATGGAGGTGAGCTGTTGGATCTTTTGGAACTAATTTGGCTGCTGCTTGTTAAATAGTAAAGCTCTTCAATTCGTACAACTGAAGGACTTTCAATGTTCCTGTTGGACATAGCTACGCCAGTCATTACATATTTTGACTGTGACGTCACCTACATGGGAACTAATTGATCCTTCGATTTTATGACATCATATGACGTCATAGCCAACTAAGTGACGTGCATGCTGACATCATAATCATTACGTCATAAATGATTCTATTTGGCCCGTCTTTAACTCTTAATCGTCCAACATGTTGTAAGAATTGTATGTCTGCTATTTAATAAACATGCTGTTTAATATTTTGAAACTAATTTGACTGGGCGCTGTTGCTGCCGTAAGCAGTAACAGCACCAAGTCAAATTAGTTTCAAAATATTTAACAGCTTACCTGTATCGTTTTCTGGAAATTGATAGTCAAGTATTTCAGGGATCGGTCGATCCCAACACGAGCGAGGTGTGGGTGGAGCTTAGCTGGATGTGGGCGGGGACGAGCTGAAACTGGAAAGGTCCATTATGCATCTGTTACGTACTTGTCTAAGTCATTCATGACGTCATGATGACGTCATTGATTATGATGTCATTCTACACGTCACGTAGTTGATTATGACGTCTTGTGATGGATAGATAATGTGGAATGGTCATTCTATACACAACCAAGTGAATGCGTAGCGCTGAGCGGCCACGGAAAGAGATGATAGGCCTACATGCACATCCGTCGTTGTCGTCGTGATTTATATACTTACTTTGAACCATGGCTTCCCAGAATCCCATTTTCACGGTAACTATGGGGGGGTGAGCTTTTGAATATTTTGGAGACCAATTTGACTGGGTGCTGCTGCTTATTAAATAGTAAAGCGCTTCAATTCGTACGGCTGAAGGACTTTTCAATGTTCCTGTTGGACATAGCTACGCCAGTCATTACATATTTTGACTGTGCCGTCACCCTACTGGGGAGGGGTTGGTGGCGGGGGAGAGTGTGCGGGGATGGGGTGGAGGGGGTGGGGGGGGGGGGGAACTAATTGATCATAACGGCAAGGCTCTACAATATCTGACGGCTCTTGCTAAAATATGTGCTCACTTATTACAAGTGATTCGACTGATTAGGCTACGGTATACAGCTCATAAATAAGTTAATATATTTACAAAACGTAAACAGAAATTTTGTCTTGTTTTGCAAACATGTTAATTTATTCTTTAGATGTTCTATACCATCGAGTAGGAGGTTTTACAGTACAGCTCATACATGTAAATAAGGCACTATATTTGCAAAGAAAAACAGAAATTCTACCTTGCATTGAAAACGTTTAAATTTATTTTTGAGGTCTTCTATACCAAACAGTGTCAGGTTTCACGGAAACTGGGAGATAAGAAAAACCTCTAACCATTATCTTTCTGCATTCAAAGACTAGGTCTAGTTGTTCCACGGTCAGTACAAGAAAGATTTGTGTAGATTATGTAAACAATAATACTGAAAATTGTCTATATATGTGCAGCAACGATTTACGGCAGCAGTTTCCAAAATGAATACAAGTTATCGTGTAGTTATCATATGTATATAAATGTTTGTAATTTCAGCGATGTCTGTGCTAGGTTTTAATGCATTTCTGGCATTCTTACCGCCTCTCAGTATTACCGTATTTCCCCTATTTATAATTTCTATTCCAATTAACAAAAACGTAATTTACTTGAGTTTTGGAGGCTACATACATATCTGATCCTCTGCGCCAGATGTCAGTCAGTCAGTGAAGATCCAGCTGTCGAGACATCTATCCCATTCCCCCATAGTAAGTGTATGCGTATGAGCGATCAAGCCAATATATATCCTAAATCTATGGTTCCAACTAAAAATAGAGGCACGCTCTATCTATCTCTCTAGTTAGCTGTTGGAGACCACAATCATTTGCGCAAAATGGCCGCGCCTATACGCAATTCTAGACACAACCAGAATATAAGCGTAGCCGTGAGCGGTCACGCAATAATAATAATAATAATAATAATAATAATAATAATAAATAAAAATAATAATAATAATAATAATAATAATAATAATAATAATAATAATAATAATAATAATAACGACGACGACAATAATAATAATAATAATAATAATAATAATAATAATAATAATAATAATAATAATAATAATAATAATAATAATAATAATATTTGTCGTAATAGTAATCACCAGATTACTAATGCCTTTACCACCGTTTTCACCACATAACACCACTAATAATATTGCCATTGATTGCAACCACCATCAGCACTACATGTATGGCAAAAATAAGAAACTAAATTAAAACCCAGATGAACTTATAATGTTAAGATGAATTTTAATGAGCATGATAAGCACACCTCTCTATGTACCTGTAAATATGTTGTCTATTTGTCCCATGTCTCTTGATTAAGTCTTATAGGACTAACTTAAACGTGAGCTAATTATGTCTTATATTTTATAGTATCAGTCCTTCATGTATAGTCATTTTTGTTTTATGTCGGGGTCCATCGTCTATATCTGCCTTTGGTGGACTACCTGTTGTGTAATTACAAATTGTACTTTTTATATCAAAATAAATGAATTTGAACTTGAACTTGACAACTTTGAGAAAAAATGCCTTGATGTGTGATGTTCCTGAGAATGCATAGTTTAACTACGGTGCTTCTGAGGATGACTACGGGGAGGGTTTAAACGATAACCATGTGATAGTTCAGACCGTAGCTGTAAAGACATTTGCTACATTATTGGACGAAGCTATAAGTTATCTAGTCAACAGCGACTGTTTCAGTTGTCTGAATGATCGTGCATTTCAGAGAGAACATTCATGCATGGGCATAGATTATTTTGTAAGACCCATCGATAATATCATGTTATGCCACAAACCTTGGTTAAAATATGTCTATAAAGCAGGCTTTACCCGAGCGTTATGTAAAAACGAAAGCCTGTCACGTATCTAAATGCCGACCATTTGTATCATAAATGTAAAAGCTCATGACTCGAGAGAGTCGTGGACAAGGTTTATAAAATGCACACTTAATTAATTATTTTCCCTTAATTACTGGTTTTACTGTTATTAAATCTCAAAGCAAAAATACATGAGCCTGAGTTTCTTCTTTTTAAATCTATGTTGTATTAGATGTAGTATCCGATGTTGTTATCAATGTTTCCAAACCTAGCATGCTGGTGCTACACATTATACTCTAACCCTAGGCTCGAGCAACAAACGGCAACAACAGGCAGCAACAGCAACAATGCGTCACGTAATATATTAAAATCACAACAGCTTCTAAAGACTCCCATATAGTCATCATGGGTGACTTAGATTGTCCTGATAGGCCTATTAACTGGAATGCGGGAACATCCAAAGCCAGGGTAAATAATCTTTCACCCATGTTCCTGGAACTAACGCAGGAGATCTATCATTATCAGCATATTTCATATTTCCTACGCATTTTCGTGGAAACCAACACATTAGACCTGGTACTGTCCAACGAGGAAGACATGATCGAAGGCATAAATATGCACCCATCCTTTGGTGCCTCTAATGACATTACTCTTAGTTTCACCATTTGCTGTAAATACCAGGCCACCCGTGAACCAGTCAAATCCTACAAATGGGACAACAGTGAATATATCACCCTCAACAAACACATGTCCGAAGTGGACTGGAATGAATTGTTCCTTGAAAAAATATCAACGAATGTTGGGACATTTGAACAGAAAAAACTAAAGATTGGACAGGACGAGTTCATCCCAGTGAAACGTGCAAATGCTAACAAAAAGTCCAAACGCATTTGGATGTGCAACAAAACCATCAAAAGTTAAAGACAAGAAAGTAGCCTGGAGAGTGGTTATGAACTCTTGTGATCCTATTGACTATGCTCGTTCTTGTAGACTTAGGAACCAAGCCCATAGAGTTACATGACTGGACATCAACGAATTTGAAAAAACATTGCAAAAGAATCCAATTCTAACCCTAATGCCTTCCATAAATATGTTAAGAGCAAACTCAAGACACACGCAGGGATTTCTGATCTAGTACATGAAAGAGGAATAGCGGCAACAGATGTTGAAAAAGCAGGCGTGCTTAACGAGTTCTTTGTTAGTGTCTTCACGAGGGAAGACAGGAGTCTGTTCAATGTAGCCAATACCATGTCAATGGGCTATTAGATGAAATCCATCTAACAACCAAACAAATCTGACTAAAGTTAGGCAACCGTGAGCCGATTAAGTCGGCAGGGCCCGATGATACCCATCCACGTGTACTAAATGAACTCTGTGACTCCACCATTAACTATCCTATCAAAGTTCATGGACGAAGGCAATATCCTTGCCATCTGGCGACACAGCAACATTACGCTGATTTTTTTCAAAAAGGATAGTAAAAGCGCAGCTGAAAACTATTGGCCGATCAGCCGTACATCCATTTGTTGTAAAGTGATGAAGTCAATTGTAAGGGACACAATCGTCGACCACATGACAAAAAACATTTTAGATCAGCAGCACAGATTTGGGAAAGGGCGTTCCTGTATGTTCCAGTTGATTTCGGTATTGGAAGTATGGACAGAACTGCTGGACCATCAAGCATGTATTGATGTGATCTACTTTGACTTCCAAAAGGCATTTGATACCGCACCCCATGCTAGACTAATACACAAACTCCAGGACTATGGTATCACTGGCAAAATCTTAGCCTTTCTCATCAGCGAGTATGTGTCAGTGGAATGTATTCAGAATGGGCAGACATTAGCGGAGTTCCACAGGACAGTGTCCTGGGACCAATTCTGTTCCTGAATCCTGATATATATTAATGACCTCCCAAGTGTTGTTACCAGTTTATAAAGTTTTTCGCCGATGACACAAACCTGTTCCGTGAAATTGCAACTAAAGCTGACTGCCAAGCACTACAAACTGACATAGACAACCTACAATTGTGATCTGACTGCTGGTTCCTAAAACTTTACCCGAAAAAATGCTAGGTAATGAGTATTGGTACAGATCATCCACCTCATGTTTACACCATGGCAATAGTGGGAGACCAAGTTACTGAGCTTGAGGTGTTCTCGCATGAATGAGACCTCGGAGTCAATTTCGACAACAAGCTTACCTTTCAGAAATACTGAACAGATAGCCACCAAAGCGAACCAAGTTGTGGGTCTTATTAGAAGGTCTTTCCATTACCTGGATGGACAAATGTTCTCACTGTTGTTCAAATCATGAGTTCGGTCTCTTTTAGAATGCACAAAGACAATATGGTATCCCCGTTTCAAGATGGATGCAATTCTTATTGAAAATGTAGGAAGATTGGTAACCAGGTCCATAGGCCTTCCACTTCTAAAGATTATGAGCCACGAGGACAGACTACACTATTTGAAGCTCCCAGCCCTTGCATATCACTGCGCATGCGGCATCTGTTTGGGGGTTTTCATTCACGATTGTAGACCCTCCTTTTTTCCCAGGAACCTCCGTAACTTATTATTCATTCAAGGAACATAGCTTATGGGTGTACGTGTCTATGGTGGTATATGTTTGGAGCAGAATTCTTGAATTATATCCTCGTGACTGCAGAAAACATTAATTGATATCATCTGACAATAATATTAGTGACGGATGTTTTCAGAAATTATGAAGGTTATTTATGCATAGTTGGAACAGCAGAGGTCCTAGATTGAATCTTGGGGTACACCACAGATGAGATTAGTTTTTCATTTTCATGACACCGTTAAATTTAAGAACACACTGTATTCTATCAGTCTATCAGCGTTCTATCCAGTCTAATGCAGTGCCACTAACTCAATAGAGCAACTTGTCGAGAGATAGCATCGGTGAGCTGGAGGAAAGGGGGAGAAGGAAACAAAACATCATCCTATTCAGTGTAACAGAGAGAGAGAGAGAGAGAGAGAGAGAGAGAGAGAGAGAGAGAGAGAGAGAGAGAGAGAGAGAGAGAGAGAGAGAGAGAGAGGGGGGGGGGGCCCCTCCCACACGTAAAGAAGATGATATACAACTAGTGATAGACGTCATTTAGCTTTCAACAATGTACCCCACCAAACAAAGACTGCTCATCAAATTGCCGAGTTATGGGATTGATGGTGTTGTATTGGGATCGATACGAGGATTCTCCAGTGATTGAACGGTCAATGGCTCCTTCTCAAGCTGGGCTCCAGTATCAGTGGTGTCTCACAAGGCAGTGTACTGAGACCAGTACTGGTCATCTGTTTCATCAATAACTTGCCAGAGGTAGTTAACAGCATGATCCAAATGTTCACATACGACACAAACATCTCTCACTAATACTTTTTGCAGACGATACAAATGCTTTCTGCAGCCACAAGGATATAGAAATTCTATACAAAAATGTCTATAATGAAATGGCGAAATTAATAGACTGGTTTAAAGTAAACTAATTGTCATTAAATGTATCAAAAATAATTATATACTATTCACACAATCTAAGAAACTAAAAGGAATAGCTCTCCCAAACTGCTATATCAACAACCAGATAATTTAAGAAGCACAGTATGCTAAGTTTTTAGGAGTCTATCTGGACAAAAATTTAACATGGGAGAAGCATATTGAAATTATTACTACCAGGGTAGCAAAAAGCATTGGTATCATTCGCAGACTGAAATCCTATCTAACACCTAATATTATTAAAAACCTGCACTGCACAATGATACTTCCTCACATCACCTACTGCAATGCTATCTAGACTAATACATCTCAAGCTAGACTTAAAAAACTAAAATCTCTGCAAAAGCAATCTATTAAACTATTTTCACAAACAGCAGGTGGCCAGGATATCTTTAAATCAGAAAAGGGTCTTAAAACTTGAGGACATTGGAAGGCTCCAATTATACACAATCTTAAGGGACATCCACAATGGCAACTTACCCTCATCCTTATCTAACATCGTTACGCGCAATACACAGTTACATCCTCACAACAGAAGAACAAGAAATAACCTGCACTCACCACACCACCACACAAAAACAGGACAACAAAAACCCTCATACAAAGAAATTCAATTATGGAATAATACAGACACAAGCACACGCACAGACATCATAAAGCTACAGTCTTTTAAGCAGAGTATCAAAAAGAAGATTATAGAAAACTACTAGAATTTGGAAAACACCATCATGGCATGCTATTCTCATACTTGCACCCAGTCACCAGAACAAATAATAATAGTAATAATAATAATAATAATAATAATAATAATAATAATAATAATAATAATAATAATAATAATAATAATAATAATTGTCATAATGGTAACCACCAAACTAAAAAAACATTCTAATGCTTTGCCAATGATAATAAGAATACGTAATATAGAATTATTAACTTAAGCAAGATAAGCACACATCCCTCATTTCTGTCCATGTAAATATGTTGTAAATTTCCATACGTCTATTAACTGTTGGACTGCTGAAAGCCAGCGGACAATAATTTCAATTGGCAATGACTCTACATTGGCTGAGTATTTTGGAAACAATTTGACTGAAAGCTGTTGGTGTCTTAGCCAGCAACAACTTTCGGTCAAACTGTTTCACAGGTACTCAGCATACCCTGAGTTAAACCCCATGGAAAATGTAGACTGCAGAAACTTGGCAGCGAGACAGTTAACTATATGTATATAGGACTATAGCATATTACCTTTATTTATTCACTATTCTTATGTCCTATTTTGTTGTTATATGTTATATGTAGGGGTCCACCGCCACATAGGCTCTGCCTCTGGTGGACTACCTGTTATGAAACCGTAAATGTATATTCTATATCAAAATAAGTAATCTTGAACTTGAACTTGAACTTGAAATCCTTTCGTGAAAATAGCCTCCAAAGAATACCAAGAGAGACTGCAGACAGATTTGAACAACCTAAAGAACTGGTCAGCGACATGGCAGCTGTGCTTCAATGCATCTAAATGCAAGGTTATGCACTTTGGTAGTGCAAACAGTAAATCGCAATACAACATGCAGGACAATAACGAAATTATCACACTGGAGGAAACTACCCATGAAAAACACTTTGCGTGTATGTCGACAACACATTGAAATTCACCAAGCATGCAGAAACCACAGTTAACAAGGCCAATAAACTCGTCTGGATGATACAGAGAACCTTTGACTTTTTGGACTAACATACGTTGATACTATTGCACAAAAGTCTGGTTAGGCCACACCTGGAATATGTGAATGTGATCTGGTCGCCACTGCACAAAAAAGACGTTCAACTTCATGAAAATGTACAACGCAGAGCAACAAAACGTGTACTAGGGCTCGAAGATACACCATATGAAGAGCACCTGAAGACATTGCAATTACCAAGCCTAGTGTATCACCGCTGAATACAAACTGATCCTATCAAAGTGTATAAAGACAAGCATGGCATATATAACATCGACCAAGAAAATGTATTGCCCTCTGACACTGGGGACCACACAAGAGGCCACAGTTACAAGCTCTAAAAACAATGTTTTAATACAGATACAAGAAAAAGATTTTTCACAATTAGAGTAACCAATCACTGGAATGACCTGCATGACTCGTAGCAACAGCTACTATACAATCAACACCTTCACAGGTAGACTAGATCACACTACAAAGACAGAGCTTATGTGATAGACTTCCCGATCATACCCGTCTACACCCAACAAACAGTCCAGCACGTGCAAGACATACAAGCAGAAGAATATTGTGAAGACCTGCTACATGCTGTTAACCTATCTAGCTATGTTCTCCATTTACTAATGTTTGATACTCGAACAGAAACCTGGGGAAAATGCCAACAGGATACGAGGGTGTCAAACTCATTAGTACATACAGACATTTCAATGCTTTTCATCAAACAACTCCTCAGTACTCATGTAAAAAGAGTGATTGCTATGGAATCGCATAACCACCATGATAAGAAATACGTGCTCTACATATATCTCGCGCTCATCTTACTATTTCAGTCGAATGACATTCACCCTAACCCAGGACCAGTTCCTACTAGCCAATGTGATTCCGATCACCGTTCATACAAATGTGCAGCCTGTGACATCACGGTTGACTGGGCCCAAAAAGGTGTTATTTGTGAAACGTGTGACTAGTGGTATCACGCCAGATGCCAAACCATTAACAGCACAACATATGGCATGCTCAGTGATTCCAAAGCAGATATAAGTTGGCACTGTGTCATATGCAACAATCCAAACTATAGTTCAACAGTTCATGAATTGTTCTGCACTGAACAATATCCATCCATGTCTATTCAATCAATCCATGATATATTTTTCAGTGGTCCAGATCCTGCAAGACATCATATCAAACATACACACACCTAAACTCCGACTAAGTCACAGCCAACAAAGCCAAATGTTCCTCTCCACATCCTGATCGTGAACTTCCAGTCAATTAAGATGAAACAGTGTAGACTTTCTAACTTCCTAGATAGTACTAAACCAGACAGTATCATTGGCACAGAAATGTGGATTACTTCTGATATAAACTCTGCATAAATCTTTCGGTTAGGATTTACTGTTTACAGAAAAGACAGACTTATATCGGGTGGAGGTGGCGTCCTGTTAGCAATACGGTCAGAGTTGAAGAGTGAGGAGGTCCCTGAACTTGACAGCAATTATGAAATAGTATGGGCCAAAGTAAAGCTTATTGGTAACAACACAGTCTATATCGGCTCGTACTACCGCAATAAAGTCTCAGACTTATCAATCTCGATAACTCACTCAGCAGGGCATGTGCAATCAAAGACTCTAACATCATTACAGGTGGCGATTTTAATTTTCCTGGCTGGAACTGGTGTACCAAGACACATAAGCCAGACACCAAATATGTTTACCTGCATAACCTCTTTACAGAGTTCATAGACAACCATGGCCTAGCCCAGCTGGTCGAAGAACCAATGCGCGTCAACAACACGCTTGACTTGCTACTGACAAATTGTCTGAACAAGGCCTTTTGCATAGACGTCATGCCAGGTATCTCAGACCATGAAATTGTATTTGCGGAATTTGACCTACAGCCCATTAAAATCAAGCAGAAACCACGCCCAGTACCCCTGTATAAAAGATCAGACTGGTACAGTATTCACAGAGACTTGGCTGGTACAACTAGCATGATACAGAACATGTACGAGAAAACCACAGGTAGTGTCAGCAATATGTGGGAACAGTTCAAAACCACCATAAAGGACAGCATCCAGAAACACATCCACCACAAAGTAGCGACAAAGACAGATGGATAAACCCTTAATTGAAGCCTCATTAAAAAGCAACACTGTCTGTATGTCAAGAAGAAAATATTTGGAGATACAAAAACCGCAGAAGACTACGATAATCTGAAATGTACATTGCAAAAGCATCTACGTTGAGCCTACTGGGAATATATCGGGAATGTTCTTGCTGAAGAGACCAACGAAAATGAGTTTATTTAGGTTTACTTAGGTTGTTTCTGACCGCAGGCTTATGCCTCAATGGTCAGATCTTCTTATTCATCATCATATTGTGCTCTCTCTGTTCCGCTTTCATTAAGCGCTGCATAGTCATATGCTAATGGTTAGTCTCTCCAGTATCTTTCTAGACGGGCCTTGAATGCATTCACAGACTGAGATTCAACAACGAATTTAGGTAGCTTATTCCAGATTTTTGGGACTCGAACTGGAAAACATTTAATTTTGCCCTCGTCTGAAAGATTTTCTTGTCATGCCCCCTGACATCCTCTCTCTGCACTACCTCTTCTCTAAGTGTTAATATAGATCCTACATTTTTGTCATATACACCATGCAGCAGTTTGTATACCTCGATCATATCACCGCGGACTCTGTGGAATGCCAAGGTTGGCAGTTTCAGTCTTTTTAGTCTTTTCTCATAGCTGAGTTCCCGTAGACCAGGTATCTGTTTGGATGCTCTTCTCTGTACGTCTTCTATGAGTGTGATGACTGATTTTTTATATGGGCACCATACAGCTGCAGCATAGTCTAGATGGCTCCTTACCATTGCCTTGTATAATGGTACAAAGTTTTTCTCGTTTAGATTGATATAGGCTCTACGAATAATTCCAACCATACTGTTTGCTTTATTCACCTTCTCTGTAATGTGTCTCTCGAAGTTTAGTGATTCATCTATAATCAGTCCAATGTCCTTTTCTTCTTTCGATTTTAAAATTTCATGGTTTTTCCTGTCGTCTATGATATGGTAGTTACTTGCTTCTACATTTGGTCACCCGAAGCTCATTTGGACACATTCGTCTGGGTGGAAGCGGAGAAGCCAAGTGTTTGACCACTCTGCTAGCTCATTTAGGTCTGTCTGCAGTGTGGCTTTGTCATCTGGCTTTAGGATAGTCCAGAAGATCTTAGTGTCATCTGCAAATAAATATGCATCTGAGATTACTTGTCCAGGCAAGTCATTTATATAAATGACGAAAAGTAATGGACCTAATACACTCCCTTGCGGTATTCCACTTGTAACATCCATCCAGCTCGACTCCTCACCATTTATGGCTACTTCTGCACACGGTCACTCAGGAAAGAGTTAACACATCCATAAGCAGTCTGTATGGGACTGTATCGAAGGCTTTCTTGAAATCTAGGTAGATGACGTCAACTGAATGGCCTAGATCAATCGCTTTGTCCATTTCTCAAGGACGTGGAGGAGACGTAATGTCGTCATCCTGCGACTGATAAATCCGAACTGCTTCTTACTGAAGAACTTATTTTCAGTCATGTACTTCATAATGTGGTCCCTAACTATGCCCTCCAATACCTTGCATAGAATGCTGGTTAGGCTTACTGGTCGATAGTTCCCCAGCTGTTTCTTGTCGCCTTTCTTAAATATGGCTGAGATCTTGGCCTTTTTTCAGGCTTCCGGAACTGACTTTGATTGCAAAGAAGTTGAGTATATGCTAGCTAGTGGGATAGCAAGTGGTCTGCTAGCTCTTTGAGGACTCTTGGATGAATGCTGTCTGGTCCCAGAGATTTACTGATGTTTAGCTTTTTCAGAGCTTTTTGTTCGATTTCCTTTGTGATTTCAAGTTGTGTCATCTCTGTTGTTGGTTTACAGTTTTCAGGCATTGGAGTTTCTCCTGGCGGTTCCACAGTCAACACACTTGAAAGGAAATTTGCGAGTACCTCTGCTTTCTCTCTGTCATTAGTAGTTAATGGTGATTTCTTATCTGATGGATCTATGTACAAGTCTGACACTCTGTCTTTTGTGTTACACTTTGATTTGATATATTTCCAGATGGCTTTTGGATTACTCTTGGCATGTGTCGCTAGGTTTTTCCTCAAATGCTTTGCGCATCTTTCTTGTAATTGTTCGCACTTTGTTTCTGAGTTTACAGTATTCTCTATGTTTCTCTCCATCCTTTCTCTCCATATATCTCTTCCACATTGTGTCTTTTTTCCTTATGACTTTTAGTGTAGCTTTGTCTAGAGGTTGGTTGCCTTTACCTGTCACATTTGTTCGAATCATTTTTCTCGGTCTGTACTTCATCTCAAGCTCATGTAGTGTGCTTGTGAAAATAGAAAGTTTGTCATATACTTTGTCCTGGCAGTTTTCGAATTTCTCATTCCATTCTATTGTCAATAGTTCTTCTTTCATACTAGTGAAGTCTGCTTTGTCATAGCAAATTCTTTCTTTAAGTCCTTCTTTAACATCAGTATAACATGTCAGATTAAAAGACAAGGTGGCATGGTCACTTTTCCCAATTGGACTTAAATACTGTACCTCATCAACCATTTGTTCTTCATTTGTTAATACTAGGTCAAGTATACTTGTCTCTGAATTAACCCGACCTCTGGTTGCCTCTTTTACATGCTGTAACAGAAAAGCATCTCTCACTCCTTCAACAAATCTTGATTCTTCGCCTGTTTTGGCATTCCAACTTTCCCATTTAATTCCTGGGTAGTTGAAATCACCCATCAGCAATACATGGCTGTGTTCGCTTGTATTAATTTCCTTGATAAGATCTAGTAAGTTCAAATTGTTATCATCAGTTCCACTTCCACTGCGATATATACAACCTATTAACAATTTGTCCCCCTTCGCTAACTTAATTTCCACAAAAACAGACTCTGTAAAGCATGTCTTAGGTTGGTATGGAGCAGCCATCAGTGATTTGTGTATGTATAAAGCAATGCCCCTTCCAACCGTGTTCCCTATGTTACAGTGAAACAACTCGTAATCTTCTATAGCAATCTCAGGTGTATTTACATTATAGCGTGAGTTTTTTGGTTTCACTTCTGTTATCCCTATTATTTGTGGTTTGTTCTCACTAACTAATAGTTTCAGTTCATCTAATTTATTCATAAGGCAGTCTGCATTGGTGTATACACATTTGAGGGAATTTTGTACAGGGACTTTATTTACAACTGTATGTCTATTTACATTCTTTGATGCCTTGAGTGGCTTTAACATCCTGGCCTCTCCCCTGTTACATCTAGGGGCTGGTTTTCTCGTGGCTTCATTTTGACAATTTTCTTGGCCCATGGAGGGCCCCGAACCCTATACACCCAGCGTCCGCCAGCTCTTTCTTCTTTCATTTTAGCCTCTTCCATCATCTTTCTGTTTTCTTCCCTGTCAGATATAGTCGTGCCCCTAGTTATGCTGAATTTATTATAAGGCTCAGGCGCATTCTTTAAACAGTTTGTCTTTTTCAGCAATGTGACCTTGTCTTCTACCCTTTTGAATGCTACTAGGAGTGGCCTATTTCCAGTATCTCTCTTTTTTCATAACCTTGTTACCCTGCTGATAGCTTCTTGAATTATGTCTGTCTGGCATACATCTTTACATAAATATTGTAGGTGACCCCTATCATGCTTAACTCTGTCTGTCACCTCCTGGGAATCCGATTCAGGCACATTGTATATTATTATATTGTTTTCTCTGGCCTTTCTGTCATTGACCTCTTTGACTGCATTTTCTACTGGTGCTACTGCCTGGTTGGTGGTCTCCTTTTGTGCATCCATTTCTACTTTTATGATCTCTCTTACATCATCAGAGTTGCATTTTGTCGCCATCGTTTCCTCAAGCTTTTGAATTCTTTGTGTGAATGATGTTAAATATGCCTGGCACCTCTCTTCAATATCCTTTTCCGCCTTGATGGTGTGCTCCATTTTGATTTTACATGGGCCACAAAACCACATACCTTCTACTCTTGCCATGACATCATAATCTGAAGGGTCGATCCTAAGGCATTTAATGCAGAAATGTTCGCCACAGTACTCACACTCAAGTAGCTTGTCTTGGTCGTCATTAAACAATTGTGTGCAGATGTTGCATTTCCATCCTTCATCCTTTGTATCCATTCTATCAGCCTTTTTTCCTGTTCACTTTTTCTTTCTCCTTGTTGCGTCACTTTTTTACTCGACTTCTGCAGTGCTGTTTTTATGCTATCTCGTCTTACTTGTAAACTTGCCATTTCTATGTCTGTAATACTAAGTATGCTGACTTACCTATACAGCTTATCCTGATACAGGGTTCTAGCTCCGTATCAATGCATATACAATACGACTACTACTAACTGCTATTCCTGTTTCCAGCTGCAGTGTGCTGCCTACAACAACAAAAAAGTAGATAATAAACAACCTGTGCAAAAGCCAGCCACGATGTGCTGCCTACCTAAGCACTTGAGCTGTACTCTATATGCTGAACAGAACAGTCAGATCCCTCAATTATTAATATTTGCAAACAGTTTAATCAGTACGCAAATAGGAATATCTATACCAAAGCCAGCCACAATATGCTGCCTACCTTGGCATGTCGTTGGTACTATATATCAATATATACACACAAATCAGAACATGCCTTCCTCTGTATATTAATTTTATTTCCTTAGAATTTTCTTCTCCTGAAGTTCCAGGATTCCTCTTGCTCACTCTGTGTGCTTTCAGATGGTGATGTGTTAGGTTGCTTTACAGCCAGACCTATTGCAAATTTAAGTGCACCAAGTATCTTCTCATTTACACGTTTCTGAAGTTCATTGTCGTAGTGAACACCATCAACAAATTGGTCATATACAAACTTAGTCACCCTTTTCTTCTTTTTCCTACTTTTCCCCACACCTTTCTTTGCCGTCTTATGTATGATCTTGTGGATATGTATCACGGTGGCATTACCTGCTTTGC
The DNA here is from genome assembly GCA_034401795.1 of Chaetoderma sp. LZ-2023a. Lineage (NCBI taxonomy): Eukaryota > Metazoa > Mollusca > Caudofoveata > Chaetodermatida > Chaetodermatidae > Chaetoderma > Chaetoderma sp. LZ-2023a. Next base: position 52,984,146 of record CM067375.1, read on the forward strand.
ATATGGTGTTAATCGAGTTGTTTACTTCCTTGATATCTGCTTCAAGTGTAAATTGCTGCCATTAACGGTGAAGGTATAATGGTGCCACTCACCAATGAATAACCTCTCGCTTTTGTATAATCAGCAATGTCTTTACATACTCTCTTTAGTTTAGCAATTCTGTCAGGGCTCCTATTATAATAAACCTGTTCATGATTTCTGTGTCTATTTTTTTCCGTGAGGTTACAGATTCCTCCTAACAGGCAAATGATAATTCTGTATGAGGGATACCTATATGATACTTCTCTTGCTTTGTGCCTTACTGCTGTGAAGAGTTCCTCAACTTTTGCACCTCCGACAGCATGCTCATAAACTATGTGGTCTTTTCTTAATAATTCTTTATTACGCAAGAAGTGCTTGAGTCCCCTGCATCTGGAGTCAGTAGCAATGATTATGTAGCTTGGCATTTATTCCTTTGAATACCATTTAGAAAATAATTATGCCCCGAGTTCCAGCTTGCAATGTGCCGCCTAAACCAGGCTAGAGATATGTAAATTATTTAAATGTCAGCTGCGTTATGCTGCCTACACTTAAATAAATTAATCTAATCTGTAATTATTATTAATGCATTGAGGCACTTAATTGTTGATGATAATGCTAATTGGTTTGATCGCTAATGCCATTTGTTGACAGGTGTTGCCATGGCTAAACCCGGAAATACAGCTATTGTTACCACGGAACTACAATACATGTTTGACTCTTTTATGCAGACAATTCCTGAATGGAGAAATCTCTGCCTATTTATGATTTTCATGCACAGAGTTGTGTATATTTGCCGCATTTTCGATTTTTATAATATTTAATCCCGAATCTGTTTATTAATTCTTATTTTTATAATCCAAATTTGAAGAGAAAATATTTTCGCCTCCGCCATCGAAAACCAGAACTTGTACTTTTTTTTTAGTTCTCTGGCATGAAAAGGTTTTGGACCCATGCTATTTAGTAGCCACAATCAATCGTTTCAATTTATTGCATCAATCTTCTTATTTACTAGTGTGGGCCATGAGTCTAATCGCAATCGAATGACTTGATCCCCGGTCCAGTTGATAGCAAATTTCAATTATTCATGCACAGAGTTGTGGCCTTTTCGATTTTTATAATATTTAATCCCGAATCTGTTTATTAATTCTTATTTTTATAATCCAAATTTGAAGATAATAGCAATAATAATAATAATAATAATAATAATAATAATAATAATAATAATAATAATAATAATAATAATAATAATAATAATAATAATAATAATGCTGCACCAAGAAATGTTGATACAAATTAGGCCGTTATTATATATGACAATAATAATAATAATAATAATAATAATAATAATAATAATAATAATAATAATAATAATAATAATAATAATAATAATAATATTGTAAACACGATATGCATGTGTTTTCCCCATTCCCATGTGTGTGTGTGTGTGTGTGTGTGTGTGTGTGTGTGTGTGTGTGTGTGTGTGTGTGTGTGTTGGGGGGGGGAAGGGTGTGGGTGTGTGTGTGTGTGTGTGTGTTGGGGGGGGGGGAAGGGTGTGGGTGTGTGTGTGTGTGTGGGTACGTGCGTATGTGTTAATTGTCTATTGTCTTAAATGTATACATGTAAATATTATATTATCTTCACCCATGATCCAACTATTACTGAATTATATGTTTATTTTATGTTAAATGTAAGGGGTCCACCGCTGTATAGGCTCAGCCTTTGGTGGACTGCCTGTTGTGTAAATGTAAAATCTATGTGTTATATGAAAATAAATAATCTTGAATCTTGAATCTAGAAGAGAAAAGATTTTCGCGTCCGCCATTGAAAACCAGAACTTGTACTTTTTTTAGTTTTCTGCCATGAGAAGGTTTTGGACCTATGCCATTTAGTAGCCACCATCAATCGGTTCAATTTATTGCATCATTCTTCTTATTTACTAGTGTGGGCCATGAGACTAATGTTTATCTCAATTGAACGACTTGATCCCCGGTCTAGTTGATAGCAAATTTCAATTATTATCTGGCAACAAGGTTAAAGCGTACGAAAATTCAAAATTTGACAACTTTCATACATTTTTTAGCAGAATGTGTGTTTTCTCAGCGTTTCTTAGCGCTTCTTAATGTAAGTTATCTGTTGATTTGGCCTTGGCGATATTCTCAATAATACTGTAAACATCAATCCAAGATAATCAGCAGATCACCACCATATTTTTAGGTTTCACATATAAATAATAAGTACCGGTTTTCGAAGTTTTCACTTTCAAGTTCATAAGTTCTTTATTTGACCTAATATTGTAGAATAGGTAAACGTCCAATCAAGGGAAGTTCTATATCTTGGCTAATCCTTATTCTTACCCCATACACTGGCCTTACACTGCTAGCTTCTGTGAATGAGGGGATAGAAACATGATCAATGTATATAATACTGTTCACCTGCAAACGATCTTTATGGCGGTATGGACGTCCATCATTATATATAATAATATGAAAATAGGCGTTGCCTATAAGCGAACACAGACACCATTTATTGCTTAAATAAATAGGACGAATTTGTATAGGGTCGAAATGTCCAAAATACGTATGCCCATGTATAGTACATTCGAAGCTAATTTTTTAATCATGTCTGGAGATCATTCTGGTAAATCCAGTCCATGATATTCACAACAATGCGTCTGCCTATTGCCAGTGATATACGACAGCATTATTTCATCTTCTACGGGGACCTCTCACCATTAAATAGTTGCGGCAGTCCAATAACGTTATAAAATTTGTACCGACGTATCGCGGGTGCTCCTGTCTATTTTGGGGAAATACAAACAAGTCCATAGTAACTATGACGTCATAATGAAATGTCGTCCGCTAGAGTTCTTAGATCACGTTTATCCAGACATAAGCTACAAAACAGGAATTAATGCATGTCTGGGAGTAAATACATAAATGTACATTCCATCTGGGCGCAAATCGTGTGGTACCCGGCCTTAAGTTTCCTGCTATCAGCGCTAAATACATACGACATTGACAACAACGACTTTCCACGGCCATGAGCATTAAACATAATACGAGACAGTTAACCAAACATATCGCATTTACAGACGCATAAATAGGAATAAATAAAGCTTGGATCTGGTCTGCATCAGACAATTTAACCGCTTTACATTCTGAAGTAAATGTATGCTATTTCGTGATAACAATATCACATACATTTTGGACATTGAAAATGCGCAGTAAGTTGCCCTAAAATAACTATGGGAACATACGCATAATGAAGAACCATATCCCATAATGCAACGGAACCCCATGAATAAACCACAAAAGCTTTCAGTCGCATGGTATATATGTATTTTAGCCTGGTTCCCTGTCTCATTTTCTTTTGATTTTTTCCTCATTACTCCCCAGCAGGCACATGACGTTGTTTCAACATTGAATCCACATTGAAATCACATCATGACTGATTTCAATGTGGATTTAACGTTGAAACAACGTCATGTGCCTGTTGCGTCGTACGTACATGTTATCTATATACGCTCACTGCGTTCGTTAATTTGAAAATAGGCGTTGCCTATAAGCGAACGCAGACACCATTTATTGCTTTAAAAAATAGGACGAATTTGTATCGGGTCGAAATGTCCTAAATACGTATGCCCATGTATAGTACATTCAAAATTAATTTTTAATCTAGCTTGGAGGGCATTCTGTTAAATCCAGTCCACGATATTCACAACAATGCGTCTGCCCATTGCCAGTGATATTGGCCAGCATTATTGCATCTTTTACCGGGGCCTACACCATTAAATAGTGGCGCCAGTCCAATGACATAAAATCTGTACCGACGTATCGCGGTGCTCTTCACTATTTGGGGGAAATACAAACAAGTTCATAGTAACTATGACGTCATAATGAAATATCGTCCGCTAGAATTTTTGGACCGCGTTTATCCAGACATAGACTACAAAAAATAGGAATTAGTGCATGTCTACGAGTAATCACATAAATGTACATTCCATCTTGGTGGGAATGGCATAGTACCCGGCCTTAAATTTCCTGCTATCAGCGCTAAATGCTTACGACTTTGACAACAACGACTTTCCATGGCCATGCGAGTTAAAATAATACGAGACAGTCAACCGACCCTCATATTACATTTACAGACGCATAAATAGGAATAAATGCAGCTTTTATCTGGTCTGCTTCAGACTATTTAATCGTTTTACATTCTGAAGTAAATGTACACTATTTTCGTGATAACAATATCACACAAATTTTGTACATTGAAAATGCACGGTAGGTTGCCTTAAAACAAGTAGGGGAATATTTTCATAATGAAGAAGCATATCCCATAATGCAATGGGGGAATAAATAAAGCTTGGATCTGGTCTGCATCAGACAATTTAACTGCTTTACATTCTGAAGTAAATGTATGCTATTTCGTGATAACAATATCACATACATTTTGGACATTGAAAATGCGCAGTAAGTTGCCATAAAATAACTATGGGAACATACGCATAATGAAGAACCATATCCCATAATGCAATGGAACCCCATGAAGAAACCACAAAAGCTATATCATAAGCCGAAACCAGAACCAAAAAAAAGCTCGCGACCGGAAACGAAGCCTTCTCAGTCGCATGGTATATGTATTAACATCAGAAAATCACTCTATTAGTGACGTTAAGTTCCGCATCATCCAAGTCCTTTCCTCGGACCCGGATGATGACACTTCCACGATCTGGAGAAAGGCTAACGAAAGCCACTGGATCCACCAACTGCACTGCATGGCCCCTATAGGCATTAACGAAGCGGGATGAGATTGTCAATTTGTCATAAATGGTCTCCCACTTACGTTGTTATCAATGTGTAACTCTGTTACCATTTATCGGATCGCTTTGAAATATCATAGTGGTTGGACCGGTCTGGGGAAGAAACCTATCGAAATCGATGATGATCCGAAATCCAAGATGGCCGGCGGCCGTCTTGAAAATTGACTTCCAGATGATAACTCTGTTGTTGTTTATCGGATCACTATGAAACTTCAATAGGATGGTACGACTACCTCTGGAAGAAATCTATCGAAATTGACAATGATCCGAAATCCAAGATGGCCACCAGCCACTGGTGGCCATCTTGAAAGTTGGTTTCTGAATGATATCTCCATTACCACTTATCGGATCACTTCATACGGTTGTAGGAATATGTCTGGTGAAGAAACTTATCGAAATTTACGATAATCCGAAACCCAATTTGACTGCCAGTCAGCGGCGGCCATCTTGAAAATTGGTTTACTGACGATACCTCCTTGACCATTTAACGGATCGCTTTGACACAAGGACATAAGGATGACTGGTGTGGGTCTGAGGAAGAAATAAATATTTTCTGATAGCTCTCATTCATTGGTTAGTCATCATGGCGGGGTATTATGCGCTGTTTGCGGAGCTCTTGTTGACAGTTGATTTACATTCTGCATCATGCAAGGCTGTATCTGAATATAGTATTTTGGCTCAATTGTAATTTAGTCTTTGATCTTTATTACTTTCATCCAAGGAGAGAAATTAATAGCTCTCCTTTAATCTCAAATCTTTGATCATGGTTTATATATTTTACTTCTTACATGTAAGCGCGGATTTAATATCATACAAATGTATTTGCAAATTTTCATTCTGCTATAGGAGCGATCACTCTTCTATCCCTGATCGTGGAGAGCAATTTTTTAACTCGCCACGATTTTCTAGTATTTAAGTCGGGGTTTGGCATGAAACATTTCATGTTATGTAGATTTCATTTTATTCGTTCTTCTGTTGATAGAGTGGGAATTCTTGCTCTATCACTATTATATTTTTATTGATCTCGTTCTGACATATATTTCTGGGTCTCTCTTATTATGTTGAAAGATTTCAGAATTTCATTTCCATTTTCTTTCTTGTTAAAGGAAGAGTTCATTTCTCCTTCGATCAATACTTACCATTCTATTCCTTCTGATAAGAAGCTAATTGGCTATAGGAATCTAGATTTAGTAAGTTTTACCGGCTCCTGGAACCGGGTACCTGGTTCCCAAACGGGTACCCGTCTGCTAGTGAGGCTCATTCTTGTTTGCATAGCAACAAGAGCATACATGCTTTTGCATTTGGAGATTCTTAGCATTAGTTAAAGTTTTTTCTGTGCTTGTGTTAGCTGTTTCGCTTCAAGGATTTATTGGAAGGAGCCGTTGAAATTCAGGTTGTATTATTTCATGTTATTCTATAGCTGTATAGAGACTTACATCTCTAAAATTTTGTCTGTGTCGTATGTTCCAATTTCTGACCCCGAATTTGGGACGTGTGTTAACAACAAAATATGCCAGATTAGTCGCCTTCCTTAATCCCAACAGGCGATTGGCAGTTATATGAAATAGGTGTTGGCTATACAGTGTTTTTAACACGAAAATCGGCTGACGTCATTCTCCGTATTATCCAAGCGGGTGATGTCGCACCCGTGTTGTTTCTCGGATTTTTATGTTTCATTTATTCGCGCATCCTGTTCTGGATGCTGTATGCTTTTTGTGCCAGAAAACCTTAGAATTATGTCACGTTTTGTGTGGTTATAACAATCTGTTTGCATTGATTGGTGGTTTAAAATTCTTGATTTAAGATGTGTGTTCTGCGGTTTTACCGTGTTCTACAGCAGTTTGTTTATCATTTTGTAGTTTTCTTCACATATCGTTTTGGCCTTCATTTGAGAGTATAATTTTAAATTTATTATTAAATATACCGCGAATGCTATATCGATATGGTTCCTGGTTCCATTTATACATCCGTCAGGATCAGTATATGGGTGTACTCATGTCTGCTTCAGGGTATGAAATAACGGTCGGACATCGGTCATGTCCGATCAAATCTGGATGGATAAAAAATTTTTACTGAACATGAATTTTGGGGGAAATTTGCAAATTTTGGAAAAAGTGAACAATGTTGGTATCGCACTCAAATACGATAGATCGATCGAGCGCGCGTTTGTGCGTCATTTGCACATTTCTAAGTGAAAACGATATTCACCTTGGTTACCAGTATTCGTGATCTGTCAAAACGCGTCATACCGGCAAATTCATCCTAGAGGGTGGTCTTACAATAGCTAATTGTCCCGGGAATAGTGTAAACCTTTTATACTGGCGAATTTTCTGATTTCTAATGAGGGATATAGACCGTGAGTGACTTGAAAATTAAGTCATACGGCGAATAAATGACAGATAAAATTGCATAGAACATCTGATAAATGATACCACTCAAAATCTTGTCATTTCGCTAGTCTGAAAATGATCGAGTCGATGCAAAATTAGCAATGGCGGATCTACAAAATCGGCCACTGCGCACGAGTTAGTGATGTGTTCTTACACACCTTCTGTCATGAGAAGAGAATTTGGTCTCACAATTTCATTGGTTGTTGGACATAATTATATCTAGAAAATCCAATGACATTACGTGAGAGATTTTCACAGAAGTTTGAGACGCGTTCTTTCACGCCTTCGATACTGAAGAAGCTAATTCTTCCTCGCGATTTCCTTGGTAGCTGTATATAGAAAACCAATGAAATAGCGGGCGAGTTTTCTCACAATAGAAGTGAAGAAAGCAAGTTCATAAATAATCGCACTGTAGAAGACACTTGACAACACGAGCGTTACCATTATATTCGCGTTCTGCAATTAACCATTTAATGGTCAAATTTGCCTAAAAAATTTAATTAAAAATAGTTAATGGCCATTTGCAGGTCAAGAGATTATTTTTGAAAATTTACCACGGGAATGACTTTCTCAGTTACTGAATAGGCCATTTCAATGGAAAATCTAAAAAATAATCTCTTGACCTGCAAGTGAACATTTATCAGGAAAACTATCACAAGCCTTCTTTGACTAATGTGTTCTAAAGTGAACATTTTTTTACATTTAATTGTACATGACTGTGACAGCAGTTGATGTGTTGCTAAAATGGCATCTGAGCGAAAAGTCCCCAAAGGGGCAACCCTTTCTAAATGGAGGACCGAGTATAAGTGGTTAAGTCCTCATTTTCTGGGTCCTACAGTTGACTATGAAATTGTTCTATCTTTATGCATTTTCTCCCGAAAACGTCTTAGTCTATTTGACTTTTTCAGGACAAAATGGGTAAAAATAGAACAATTTCACAGCCAACCGAAAACCTATATTTTTCTCCAGAAATGCAGGAGATGGCCTCTGAGAGCATCTAGATTTTAAAATTTTCCGGGGGAAGAACCCCGGACCCCCCGTCAGGTTAGTCAACTTCCGCTCTTTTGTCAGATCAAATTGACTCTCCTTATTTCAGACCCTGCTGCTTCATTCTTGTCATCATAATTAATGCGATCTTTGCTGTAACATTGCGGGGTTGGGTGCTGGAGGGTTTACAATTAATTTATGGTCAACATTTTTGACAATTATTTGTCTGCCTTCCATTCCTGTTTTGTTCCGCTTGCTTATTTTAGGTTTTGTGCTTATTTTATAGGCCAAGCCTACCCCGCCATCTTACCCGGAGTGCCACAAGTTTGTCAAGGTCATTTACAAAGACCATGTCTGTTACCGCTGTTCACCATGTAATGTCGATAATGGGTGTGACATATGTTCAGTGTGGCCGGTCGAAAGGTTAGTCAAGTTCCTTTCCCAGAAAGACTTGGCTGGGTCTGACGCGGGGTCAGGCGGCTCGAAAGCAAATCCTGGAACGTCCGTTTCGGCCCCTGGGGGCGCTCCACGTCTGCAACCGGAGGTTTCGGAGATGGCACCTCCAGCGTGGTTTGGAGCTGCTATGCAAGGCTTCTTGCATAGCGTCCTTCCCACGCTGGTGTCATCCCTGATGACGAAGGTTGTAGGGCAGTCTCTTCCCGTGTCTGGTAAGACCCTGTCCTTGGACAGGGTTCTGGACTGGCAGTCCCGTCGGGCTCTGGCCTGATGGGTTTTCTGCGGCCACCTCCGGGTGGTCCAGTAGTGGTGGCCAGTCCGTCAGGCATGGGAGCCGTTCACCAGGATGGCTCCAGTGTCGCCTCATCTGGTGACGACTCTTCGGGGTCTGAAGATGAGGAGGCCGAGGAGAGAGACTGTTACGGCCTGAGATGCCGCGGGTGCAGAGCATGGAGGTCGATTCCGTCCTGGACGGAACCGCCCTCTATCTGTCTGGCTTGCCACAAGCCAGGACAGTCGCTCTGCCCGTGGTTGAGGCCACTCCAGTATCGGGTAGGGTTGGGCGATTTTTCGATATTATCGTCAATATCGCGATATACCGATACCGAAATCGTCATAATTTCGAAAAATTGTAAATATCGTCAATACCGACAGGACGATATTGCACTTTTAACTGTGAGGATAATATAAATAACTAAGTTAGAAATGTCATACTCTTACCTCTATTCGGTCCAGTAATAGTCTTTAAGTAATAATCCAGTCTTTGGCTAAGGTAATAAAAACTTAATAAACTCCAAAATAATCTGTGTTCATTTAGTTCATGGTTTGTTTGCGCTAATAAAATGATTTAAAGTACAAAATAATCCTTTGTTGTTCACTTTTCATAATTACATAAATAGACGCCGCCATGTTTTTTCTTGCCTCGTTCTGACTATTAGTCAGTGGGGAATACCATTTGCACTATCCACATTCCATTCTGATGACGTCATTACTACAGGTCAAGCTATTTATCCATTAGTCATTGATCTGCATGGTTAAACATTCTTCTGACAGTGAAAGATTTAAACTTTAAAACGTTTAGGTCGATAGGAAACCACACACACTTAATCCCTTATCAATACCACAGCTTGGAACCAGGGTTGGAAAAAAATCGATTTTTTTCAAAAAAATCAAATCAATCGATTTTTTTGATTTAAATCGATTTCAATGATTTAAATCGATTTTTATTCGCGACATCCCAGGAAATTACGTAAAACTTATACAGTGAAACCTGTATTAAGACACTGGCTGTGGGAGTCGCAGAAGGTGGTCTCTTAAGACAGGTGGTCTCTTAATACAGGTCCAGATGCATTGCTAAACTGTATTTTGGAACTGAATAAAGTGGTATTTTTATGACTTATTTTTAACTGAATTTTAAGCTTGCTGGTTTCTTAATACAAAAAAACTTTGTTCGCTTAAGCAGTTTTAACAGTTTTTTCTAATTTTTCTATTGCATCATTTTTTTATTGCATCATTTTTTTTAAATGATGCAATAGAAAAGCATTTTTTCATTCTTGAAAAATACAGTCAAAACTGCTTAAGTGACAAAGGCTATGAAATATTTTCAATTCCATAATTAGCAAAATGTCTAACTCCGGCCGAAAACAAGATCCAATATGGATTCATTATGAGAAAGTGAAGACCCCAGATAAGGCCGGTGTCCGGGCTGTCTGCAAGGTCTGCCGACACGAACTCCAAGGTATCCCAGAGCGGTTAAAAAAACATGCAGCCAATTGCACAGGTCCACCAACACCAGCACTTCAAGGTCTAGCTGTAGCCGCAACAGAAACGGGGACTTCAATCTCAATCTGAGCAGCAGCAGCGCGTTGAAACTGTTGTTGATCAAAACGATGTGGTGGTGATGGAAGTTGAACCTCTGTCAACTTCAAGTTCTGCTTCAGCGGCAGTGAAGCGCCCAGTGCACGGTCAATTAGCTGCTGGTACATTGGCCGCTAAGATACCCAAGCTGAATTATGGTCTACAGAATTATGTCATCAGAACTTCAGCAGAAAAACGTGGTGAATTAGATCGTGATGTAGCTAGGATGGTGTATGCTACGAACTCCCCATTTCGCTTAGTAGAAAATAGACATTTTATAAACCTTGTAAAAGATTTACGACCAGGCTATCAACCACCATCCAGAAAGGACATAGGGGGGAAATATTTGGATGTTATCTACACAGAAGAGCGGGAGAAGGCGAGAAAAAATTTGGAAGGTGAACTTGTCTGTCTAGCATTAGACGGTTGGAGCAATATTCATAACGAGCCTATCGTATGTGCTACAGTGACGACCTGCTTAGGTGATATTTACTTAGTGGATACTACGGACACCTCTGGACATCCTCACACAGCGGAATATCTTTATGACATTGCGAAGCAGACAATTGAAAACACGCACAATGATTTTGGGTGCATTATATGTAGTATCGTCACAGACAATGCTGCTAATGTAGCAAAGATGCGAGAGTTCTTGAAAGAACGACTGGGTTTCAACATGATTGCGTATGGATGCACGCCTCATCTTCTAAATCTGACTTCAAAGGACTTAGAAATGGGTAATGTTAAGGAGCATGTCACACAAGTTGTGAAGTATTTCCGAAATAACCACTTTGCTAGTGCCCAAATACGCCAATCATCGTGCAGAAAGTTAGTGATGCCAGCAGATACAAGGTGGAACACAATGTACGATTGTTTAAACTCGTATTGTGAGGCATGGCCGACACTTGTGACAATCTGTGATGGACATACTGACCGCATAGATGTTGCCATTGCCAATAAAGTTCGTAATGTAGTAATCAAACGTTCTGCAGATGAATACCGACTTTGTTTGAAACCAGTAGCTTGCGCTCTCGATAAAGCTCAATCGGACAATTGCACAATAGCAGAAGCAGTTGAATTATGGAAAGATGTAAAAACGGCCCTGCATAATGACACTAATAATTCAACAAAGCGTGCGGCCGATAAGCGTTATCAACAAGCTGTGACACCTCACCACATGCTGGCCAATCTACTCCACCCTAAATACCGTGGTCGAAACTTGACTCAGCAAGAACGTGAAACTGCACTCACCGTAGCATCCGAAATCCCTGGTTTGATGACTTTGGTAATCAAATTCGAGGCCATGGCACCACCATTTCACATTCTTAAATTTAACGACGAAGTTGTTAATGGAGTAACCTCTCTTCATTGGTGGAAGTCGCACAGACGTGACTTCGAGGATGATCTGCTGGAAGCATTTGAATTCACTCAGCGTCTGATGTCAGCTGTGGCGGCGTCAGCTGGTGTCGAGCGCGTGTTCTCCAGCTATGGGCTCGTGCAGAGTAAGTTGAGAAACAAACTTGGAACTTTAAAAGCGGCTAAACTAGTATTTCTTTTTCGGTCCCTAAACTGTGACAAAGAAAATGACTTCCGGTTTCAGTTGAATGATGATTGTTGACTAGACTAGTGAAGTACAATTGCAGCATTATTGAAAACTGAAAGTGAAAAGTGATGACAGACACATCTATCTGTGACTCAGTTAGGTTTGCGCGATATTGCTTGAGAGAATATCGATATCGTTATTATAAAAAAATTGCGGTATCTCAATAGTCAATATATCGAGTGTTCTGGTTAATCACTTAATTGTGAATAATTAAAGAATATGCATCCCATCATTCATAACATATTGAATATTTTGAAAGCAATTTCACTGGAAGCCGTTGCTGCCTAAGTCAGCAACGGTTTTCAGTGAAATTGCTTTCAAAATATTCAATATGTTTATTATGTTACGAATGATGGGATGTCTATTCTTTAATTATCACTGTTTGAACTAATAATATATAGAGTTCAAAATGTATATATTACGTCATATTAGCAACGATTTTTCAATTTTGTTCACAATTGCATCACAGATACAGTGAGTAGCAATAGGACAGAAATGATGCAATGCATAAATCTAACGAATTAGCCCTAATTAGATGCACAAAATCTATGAAGGTATGCAAAAGTCATCATTGTCTAAGTCTATCAACCTTGTTAACTTCTGTCTTTAAAAATATGCTCAAATTAAAATTGATAAACTGGGGTACATTTTTCAACAATTTTGGTGGACGATGTTGCTGTCTGCGACAGCTCTATCATCCACCAAATTTGTTGAAAAATGTACACCAGTTTATCTTTAACCCTTAGCACACTGATGTCGAAATTTTTAAATTTCAAATTAAATTTAAAGATAAACTGGTGTACGTTTTTCAACAAATTTTGTGGAAGATGGTGCTGTCACAGACAGCAGCATCGTCCACAAAAATTGTTGCAAATTGTACACCAGTTTATCTTTAAATTTAATTTGAAAATTTAAATTATCATGCTCCAGAGTGCTAGGGGTTATGTTTATTTTGAAAAATTAAAACTCCTACATCAGTGTGCTAAGGGTTAATGTAATGTAATGATGTGTTTACGTGTTACAATGTATATAGTTTCTTGCCAGTTTCAGCAATTACTGATTTTGATTTTTGAAGTTGTAGTAAACTACTTAATTTAATAACATTTCAATCTTTATTGTTTTAGTGTTAAATAAAATGGAGCCCAAAAGTCCAACTTGATAAGCACTAGCCAATAGTAATCGAGACACTCAATGACACTCCAGAGTGACTCCAGACGCATGTCATAGCTGAAAAAAGAGACAGTGTCTTGCTTTAAAAGAGTGTGCTTTTGGAATTAGACTAATAGTAATAGCCATACTGGCCCATACATGACTTTTCATGTACACTATTGCTTTAATGGTCATGTAGTGACATGTACGCACATGGAATTCTCCTCTTCTTTACAGCTTACACATACTTAATGATCATACTTTGTACACATGTGTGATGTACTGTGTACATGAACCTCAAGTATGTAGATTGTAGATGTGGACTCGTGCACTGGGTCTAGTCTTGCTGATGACAAATATGAGCAATTAAGTGTATAATTCTATTTTGTGTTGATGTTCAAGTGCCATGGAAGCAGTAAAATAATTATGTTACTTTAATTTAACAAAATTACTGTTAATTGTATTAATTACTTGAAAATTCCTCTATTTTTGCAAAACTGATTTAAATCACGATTTTTTCGATAAAAATCGAGTGATTTAAATCATGATTTAAATCATGATATAAATCAATTGATTTAAATCAAGCCAACCCTGCTTGGAACGGTGGGTGAGGGGGAAGTTAATCTCTTGCTTTACCGCTATACGTTTTTATGTAACGTTATACAATATATTTAACATTTTTAAACGAATCAGATCAAAATTCATTCCACATATAACATTACAGATTTATTCTAAGTGTGAAACAGCCTTAAAATAAATAATTTAGGCCTAATTATTTCCAGTCTTCGATCTGTTGTGGCAGTTTTGGTTGCAGCATTAACTGGGTTAATTTCACACATCCCGGCTACGCCTCGCGATCAATGGATAGGACCGCTAAGTAGTGAGCGAATTTGAATAGGTCTACAATGGGGCAAATTAGTATTTAATATTACAGACCAAATAAAATCTGATATAATTGTTTCCAGTCTTCAGGCTGGTTCTCGTTCAAAATCATAGTGTTATTTTATTAATTTGCATCGTCTACGCTAGCGGTGGGCGTGATAACAGCTGTCGGAATTATGCAGTGTGAATTCTGATTGGCTCAAGTATGATATGGCGGCCAATCAGATTTCGCTCTGCTGAATTCCTGTCTGCGCAATGAAGTTAATGCGTATTCCTTGCTCAATCTTTTGACAGTTGTCGTGAGGTAAAGATAACACAAAATACAACACAAGAACAGAAGAAAATCCTTTATTTTTCTTATTTGTGATGAATACGGTTAGGTGCATTCGTTGCTTTAAACTGTATATTGAAGGGTGTCAAAGTGTGGCGATCTCAATTTACGGTTTCAATGCAACAAATTTAATCAAAATAACTTGTAGACACCACCAATTTGAAATGTTATTCTATGTTTACACCCTAACTCCACACCCCACCCAAATGACGATATATCATGATACCGCGGTATTTTAATGAGATACCGATATCGTCATGCCTTGAGCAATATCGCCCAACCCTAGTATCGGGCACCTGTCCAGTGCTGGATGGTTTGCCGCCAACCAACATGGTGACGGGTGTTGCTGGCTAGGCTTGGTACACGCCTATCTCGCCTGGTCCAGCGGCCACACATGGGGTGCCATTGGCGCCCGTGTGTGGCCATGGTTCCATAACCGCTACGGGCCAGCACGGTTTTCTGTGCAGGCCTACTCCACGGAATGCTGAACTCCATGGTGTGGCGGCGGTACTGGTGTGTCTGGCATACCAGCGGTGGCTCCTTACCGGGAGGCCGTTGCTGGTAGAACCATGAATACATCAACGGGTGATGTATTCACGGGAGTGTCCTCTTCGGAGAGACTGGTCCGAGGCGCTGGCTTGACTAGCCAGGATGGACCCGTCTGTGGTTTCAGCCACCGCCGAAGAGGATACACCCCGTCCGTCGATTAGGACGGGTGTCTTTGCCTGCGGCTCAGATCCAGTCCATCGGAGTTGTTAGATGCTATTTATAGCAAGCAACTCCTGACCAAGGGCCAGCTCCCTGCAGCCTCCAGGGAGTTGCGGACATGGTGTCGTATTCCCCCAGGGGAGTATGATAAATATGGTGTGGTTCCAGGGGTCACTGAGGATGACCGCTGGGTACTTGGGGTGCAGTGCTGGAGCGTGTGGCCCCGCTCCGGCGCTTGTGGACAGGTCCCAGGTACACCACGAGGAAGTCCTGGCCCTATGCGATGAGGGAGTGAGAGCAGCAATGAGTGCTGTGAATCATTCCAATCGCCTTCTTCAGTCGGTGTGGGCTGAAGCTGGGGCAGGCCAACCTGTGCCACCTGTGGTGCTATCATGTGTCAATGACGGCCTGGTGCTGTCAATGGACGCATTGGCAAGGGTGCAGACGCGAGTAACGAAGTCTAGGAGGCAGATGGTCCTAGACCATATGCGTCCAGCTACCGCCATCAGGGATCGTTTGCTTGGAACGCCCCTGAATGGCCCTAGCATCTTTGGTGGCCAAGCGTGGGCCATCTTAGAGGACACTGCGAATATTGCGCAGAATCGGTTGGCTGTGAATCTACAGCTAGAACTAGTGCGACAGGCGCACGCACTAGGGGCTGTAGTCAAACCGCTGACCGTACAGCTGTCTTCCAAGAAACAGAAAAAGCATAAGAGCAAGGCTAAGAAGGCGAAGACGGTTGTAACGGTTCCTGCTCACCCCACTGTTGCTCCTGATCGCCCAAGAGGGGGAAGGGCGAGGGTAAGTCCTCAAAGGGCGGAAAGCAGGGAGCTGATCGTACCTGAGGGTATGGAACCTCCCTTCGTATCTGCCTGGACCGTGCCTGTGCGACAGGAACAGCGGTGCCAGTCAGACCAGTCAAGCCAAGACCAAAATGGTTCTCTCTCTTGTCAAGAGAGGGGGGAGCGGATTGCGAGCCAGACACCCACGTTAGGCGTCAATGCGTCTATAGTGGGTGGAAGGCTCATGTGTTTCGTCACGACTTGGCGAGGTGTGACGTCAGACAGTCTGGTCCTAGGATGGTTATCCCAGGGATACATGCCAGAGTTCCACCAGAAAATCTATTTTTGGCACCTGTCTGGACACCCGTACCAAGAGAGCCAGACAAATTAGAAGCCATTCAAAACGAAGTGTCAGGTTTGCTTCTGAAGGGAGCAATAAAACCAGAACACTCCAGGCTTCTATTCAAACATGTTCCTTGTCCCCAAGAGCAGGCCATTGAATTGGTTTATCCATACGCCTCGGTTTCAGATGGAAACTCTGAGGTCGGTAATGGTAGGATTGAGGAAAGGAATGTGGTGTGTGTAAATCGATCTGAAAGATGCATATTTCCACATTCCAATGAACAGGGTTTGTCACAGGTTTCTGAGATTTGCATTTCAGAATCAGGTATGGGAGTTTGTAGTCCTCCCATTCGGCCTGTCTACTGCTCCAAGGGTTTTCACTAGAGTGGTCCTTGTGGTGACAGCATTTCTCAGGAGAGAACGTGGCGCTTCACCCCTACATAGATGATTGGCTTATCAAGGCGGACACGCCAGCCAGGTTAGGAGTGGATACTGCTCTGACTCTGAAGTTACTTTCAGATCTAGGCGGGATAGTCAACAAGGAGAAATCTGAATTGACACCCACTCAACATTTCGTTTATTTGGGGATGTGATTCGATCTCGAGGAGGGCAGGGTTTACTCGTCAGAGCCCAGAGTGGTGTCTCTGTTAGCCATCCTCAAGAGTTTTCGATTGGGAAACCCCATTCAGGCGAGGCGGTTTCTTCAGATGCTGGGCATGATAGTCTCCATGATAGTCTCCATGGAGCAGGTAATCCCATACGCTGCTCTGATGCGAAGACCTATCCAGTTGTATCTGGTGTCTCTGTGGAAACAGAGCACAGAACCCCTGTCAAAGCTGGTACCAGTTTTGGAGCCAATAATGTCGCATCTTGTATGGTGGAAGAAGCATCAGAATCTCCTAGTAGGAGTTTCGCTGCACCTACCCCACCCCCAGCTGTCCATGTACACAGAGGCATCGCTGGAGGGGTGGGGGGCCATGCCTGGGATAATACCAGGTTTCAGGCACATGGACTCTCCAAGAGAGTCAGCTGCATATCAATCTGTTGGAAATGATGGCAGTGGAACTGGCATTGGAAAAGTTTCTTCCAATAGTCAGGGGCAAGGTGATATTGGTACGGTCGGATAATTCGACAGTAGTATCATACATAAATCACCAAGGCGGGACCAAGTCACCCACACTATGTATGAAGGTGTGGCAGTTGATTCAATGTTGCAGGAATTACTCAGTTGTTTTGGAGAGGGAGCAGTGATGCGAATGTGATTCGGTCCTAGACGTGTCGTTCCTTCTAGGTCTCGGTGTGACAAGTTTAAGTCTAAGTTCTTTCTCTAGGGGCAAAAGAGGCTTTGTATGGCTTGCCCCTTCCCACCAGGTTACTGACTAAATCTGGTGTTATCAATAAGTAATGTAATGGTAAGTATTTATCGAAGGAGAATGAAGGAAATTTCAATTTCCCTTTCTCCGAGCTCTAACAATACTTACCGTTACATTACAGTCCCAGCCCCACAGAGGCAAGCCATGAGTTGTCTCTTGTTTGGTAGCTATGCAAACAATATGTCGGCTTATGGTGGCGGTAACCCGTTTGTTGGGGCGGGTATCCGGTTCCAGTAGCTGGTAGAGCTTTCTAAATCTGAAGATTCTCAGGGCACAGCTTCAACTAAGCTGTTTATCAATAAGTAATGTAATGGTAAATATTGTTAGATCTCGGAGAAAGGGAAATTGAAATTTCCTTCAATCATGACTGTGGAAATGGTATGGAAAATTAAAATGTTGTCAATTATATTTTTCTCGATTCGTTAGAATTTTCGCGAGAGTTTCCAGTCCGCAAGAATCAATTGGTCCTTTTCCCGTCTCCAAATATACATCTACTGCATAGATACAACATATTATCTGGAATGTATCATGGCTAAGTAATTCATGTCAGAACTTGTTACTTGACATGCTTGACAAAATCCACCTTATTCGAGAGGTTTAAATTAGTTAAACTCAATTATAATCATCACTGTGACGTGACAAAAACTGGGTATGGAAATTGTCAAATTTGCTGCTTGTATGGAAAAAGTACAACGTGTATGAAGCCTAACTTGGCCTGCCATTGCCTGCGCTCGGAATTATTATGCCTAGATTGTATGCGCTACAGGGCATAATTTATCTGGTATCGCATCTCAATTTGCTACGCATTTGCTATACATTCTGCAACATGCATAGTTATATTTGTTATTCAAAATTTGTATGCGATTGTAATTTAGTATTGATTTTCTTAAGTTTTGTTATTAACACGTTCAACGACAAATCCCTGAAAAAGTACATTCTTTGCAATATCTTATCGCATATTCTGTTGAATATTTTTGAAATTAATATGAATGGAAGCCATTGCTGCCTTATGGAGCAATGGCTTCCAGTCATTTTAATTTCAAAATATTCCAACAGCTTTCCTGTTCGTTTGGTCAGAGATATACAGGGAATTTATCCGTGGAAGATTTAATCGCTATACATTTTGGCAGACAACTATACAATTTATAATTTGCATAGCGATACATGCTATGCAAATATCAAATTCTAAATTATGCCCTGCACTATATAGCTATCATTCAACAGACAGTAGTAGCCTGCTGGGACCAGTTAGCAATGGTCTTTGTCTTTATCAACATTCGCTCTTTAAAAATATGGGGAACTACATTTGTAACAATTTAAAGACATGTCCGATGTTTTTATCATTTTATTTAGACAGTGATTTAAAACCTATTCCCTGAGCCAGTCATTCCAGTGGTAAATTTTTACCCTGCTTGTGGTTTGCAAATTAATTTATGTTCTTTTCTCAAACCTAATGGAAACAAAGGTTTTGGCCAAGATTCATGCTAACCCTTTAATGCCTAGATTTGGTCAAGTATATCAAAATATTTGCTTAGTTAATTTGCTTAGTCCAATTGCAGCCCACAGATGACTATTTTTGAAAATATACCACTGGAATGACTGGCTTGGTAACTGAGCCAGTTATTCCCATGGATGGTAAGTTTTCAAAAATAGTATTTTCTTTGCCTGTAAATGGACATTCCTCAAGACCACTACATACAAGAGTTAATATCTGTAACCTATCCTGTGATTACTTTCTCTTTCAGTTTTCACTCTAACAACTTATTTGTGACGATGTCCGCAGATAACATCAAAGTCAGTATTCGGTTTCGCCCACTTATAGCGAGGTAAGTCATATTAAAAACATGTATTTTATTTCCACATGTATGTTGGCTGAGCTTGTAATGCCCCCCCCCCCCCCAATATAAAGGTAGGGTGGAGTATGTATAGCATTTTCGTTTTTCCATTTGTGTGTGTGCGCGTGTGCATGTTGGGATCGATCGACCTCTGAAATTCCTTATTCCCAGAAAACTATACAGGTAAGCTGTTGAATATTTTCAAACAAATTTGACTGGGTGCTATTACTGTCTATGGTATCAACAGCACCCATCAAATTAGTTTCACAATATTCAACAGCATGTTTCTTGTCCTACGAGGTATCGCGATATATCATGGTGAGAAAATCGCGATATTTCGATATATCTTATAGTCTATTTTATGGTATTAATTCTCGAGGAGAATTGGTCTTGGGCTGAATTGATGGTTTGGCTTATGTAGACATATCGGCTTCACTATGAGTTTTCATATCAGTTTTAACCAAATATGACTTCTCATTGGTAAATTTCAGCCAAAAACTTACATCAAAATTATTCCAAAAATTTGATATTTCATGTTGTCTTTGTGAAAATGTACAAATCATGTGCTAATAGGAATACGCTTTAGATCCATAGATATCTAATGTTTAGATCTGATCCGCATTTACCGAGTACCCGTTTACTAATAATAGTTAGCCTTCAGAAACATCTCAGATAGTTCACCTTGCAGGCTAAAGCGTGTATACCATCTCATTTAGCTATCACATTTGTTAATGCACTACCTCTCGCCTCCAAAATCAGGAGAGCAAGCAATATCACATGATTTATGTATTTTACTACTAATGGTTAGCCTTCTCAAACATCTCAGATATTTCATCTTGCTGGATAAAGCGTGTATACCGTACTATTTAGCTAACACATTTGTGAATGCACCACCTCTCGCCCAGCACACTAGATAAGGTGCGTACTGTAGGCATAGAAATTGTCAATGTGCGCAGACATAAATATTCATGCTTACCATGTATGCCTCAAGTAAATGCTGTACGCATCGGTGTATTAATCTGTCCATACTGGTCTGTTGCCATTATCAAATATCAGTGTTCATTCCAGGACACACCATTGCACCATAGACCCCTAAATTCCAACCGGCGGCACAAAAAATCCTAGTGGGTCAAACGGGCGCATAAAATATCTGCACGAAAACTGGACACGTAGCTGTCAAACTCGGAAGACTTTTTTTTATTTTGTCGGAAAACTCTTCACACAAAGCCATACGTGTGCGGTTTAGCCAATGACAACTCGCCCGTGCACTGCTAGGCCAATGAAACTGTTATGTAGCATTCAATGTAGATGGAAGAGTATGCAAAGAATGCAGTCAATTCCGATAATTTGATTGGACCAATTGGGAAATGACGTAGCCACATAAATTGTGAATTAAAAAATGGCCCGTTAGCGAAAGTCGATCTCCAATGCGTGAGTAGATTCCAAATGCATCACTTTGTTGAACTTTTTTGCAAAAAAATCAGAACCTATTACCGAAGATCAGCCTGCCACTGAGGCGGCGTTGCTGACATACCACGATATAAGCGTAAAAGCAGTGCCCATACTACTATCACTAAACGGTATGATCTCCGTCTCCGCAAGAGAGTATTCTTTTCTTTGTACAAGACCTTTGCTTACCTATATGCGTGTCAATGAAAGAAATTCCCGCACCAATATAATCTGAGTTTGTCTTTCAGAAACTCTGAATCTCCACGAAGGCATATCTTATATGAGATGGAAGATTTTAAAATTAATTATGGCAAGAAATTGTACCAGTAAATTGTGTTCAATTTTCATATTATTGTCCATCTTTAAAACAATTTTAAAGAATGAACTTCAACAACTTTTTCTTGACCTATTCCTAATATAAGCCCACCCCTCTCGCAAAGATGTTGGTTTGGAAATAAATTGAACAGCTTGCCATAATAGAAGGCTGCGCTACAAACACATTACAAATAGGCAGAATACTGTGTGACAGTAAAATATTCGCGATATTTTGATTTTTTTTCAAAATCGTATCGTAAAAATTGTGGCTGAAAAAAAAATTGGAATTTTCGATAGTATCGGATGATCGTGTAAGCCTAGTCAGACTATTAAGCATTAAAGACGGGCGTAAGCAAATCATTCATGACGTCATGATTATGACATCAGCATACATGTCGCGTAGTAGATTATAACGTCATATGATTGAGTGAGGAAATGGATTCATGTTTGGAAGGATTCATACGCACATATGGAAGTCTGGAAAAAGTACAGACAATTAAGAAACCAATTACCAAGGCCTGAATTTGAAAAGTATGGAAAGTTCAGAATTTTGTGTTGCGGCTATGGTAAAGGTGTGTGCGTGCGTGCGTGAATCATGCAATGCATACACTTTCGTGATGGACCAGTGCATCTTTCGTCATGGATCTATGCCATCTTGACTGAGAGAAATTATCTAGCATGTGACGTATTTGATTATGACATCAGATACTTGAGTGATCAATCCGATCATCAGATCCCTTCATTTACCATTGCTTCCTTACAGAGAACAAGGTAACAAGTGCATCACGAACTGGAGTTGCCAGGATGAGAAAGAAGTGATACAAGTTAATCCTGCAGGCGGAA
The DNA here is from genome assembly GCA_034401795.1 of Chaetoderma sp. LZ-2023a. Classification (NCBI taxonomy): domain Eukaryota; kingdom Metazoa; phylum Mollusca; class Caudofoveata; order Chaetodermatida; family Chaetodermatidae; genus Chaetoderma; species Chaetoderma sp. LZ-2023a. Next base: position 53,006,288 of record CM067375.1, read on the forward strand.
GCATTGGAGCGGCATATGTCTTCGGTAAGCTTTGTCACTTTAGATGTTTGATCCTCAAATTTGTGCAAGAAAATGTCGATTTTCAGGGTTCGTACAAACTTGAAAAGCTCTTAAATTTTTGCATCTGTCTTGAAATGCCTTGAATTTGAAATTTGTCTTGATAAGTACTGGAATTTCAACCATCCGCTTTGAAAATCCCTTGAAAATCATCATTTCCTCCCATGTGATTTTTACTGTCTGCAAAACGTTCGTGTACTGATGTAAATAAAGATTTAAGAAAATGTGATTGGCAATTTGACTGGTATAATCCATCTGGAACCAAGTAAGTTCCAAAATTCAAACTAATTTTAAATATTCCTAAAGGTAAACTGTATGAAATTCTGCGTTAGTCTCATATCCTCACTTCGTCCAGGATCCTGGTTCTGAGCCATTGAGAAATCAACCTTTTTAGTCTTTAAAGTCCTTGAAAAGTCCTTGAATAAGAAAACCTGCCAGCTGTATGAACCCTGATTTTGTTTAGAAATATCCATTTGTAAAGAATTTTATTAGAATTGAAAGGCTATTTTTGAGAATTTACCACTGGAATGACTGCCTCAGTTATCGAGCCAGTGGTAAATTTTCAGAAATAGTATTCTCTTGACCTGTGAAATTGTGGACATTCATCAAGAGCATTTGAAGGGCAGATTATAGCCGGCATGATAGTTAAGGAGTTAATACATCTATAGATGGCGAGAGCTGGAGATTACGGCCGAGTGGTTAGTATAGTACATACAGCAGCATTACAGCTCATACATTTAATGTTAACATATTTCCAAAACAAAAATAGAAACATGTTAGGTCAAGTTCGACTCCTAACCATAGTTAGCTATAGCTAACTAGAGTACCAGTCAAACTTCAAATAGTTAACTAGCTAGTAAACTATAGTCAACCGAGCGCCCGACCTCGGTTCAGATGGTTAGTCCGATATAATCGCGTAATTTTCAAAATGGCGGACACCGATCATTTGCCATGAATAAATGCATATAAAAGTAAATATTTCACTAAATAACTTAGGTTTGATGAAATTATGCTTTCCCATTGTATGTCAATGTTCACAAGCCCATATTCCTTTCCACTTTATGCCACATGGATGCTTTTTGACGTCTTAGCGAACAAAAAAACCCATTTTCGTAGGTCATTAAAACAGACGACAGAAAGGGTTAATGGAGACTGGTACCGGCTCCAAATTTTCTGCAATAGTAATTCAATAGGGAGCCGGGTACCAACGAACCATAGTCGACTACGATCAAGTTCAACTGGGCATAGCAACTGGCATGATCAGTAAACCATGAAACTGACTATGGTTTAGCGAGTCGAACTTGACCTTAGTACAATTCTGCTCTATTGAATATTTTGAGCATAATTGATTGGATTAGGCAGCAATGTCTTCCAATCTAATTATGTTCAACACATTCATTCAGCCATCCGTTTTATTTTATTTTGGAAACAATTAAAGTTATTTCTGAGCTGTAGTGTATTGTAAGACTTACTTGGATGCATGTACACTTAATAATCAGTAACCTTTTAATGGTCCAGATTTGTCAAGAAAACTTGTACATTTTGATTCTTTGACCTATGTGAACGTCCATTTGCAGGCCAAGTGAAGACTATGTTTGAAAATTACCACTAGGAATTACTAGTTCGGTTAAATCAAACCGGTCATTCCAGTCGTAGAATTTTTTTTAATGTCTTCATGCCTTGCAAATGGACATAAATATTTAAATAACAGGTAGATGTTTATCTATAGCTATAGGTGGATATAAAAGCCAAAAAAAATTTAACACTTTAACACTCAAAAACGGCCTCTGCAGTGCTCTTTAGAAATGTCCATTTGCAGACCAAGAGAAGAGTATTTTTGAAAATTTACAACTGGAATGACTGGCTCGATAACCGAGCCAGTCATTCCAGTTGTAAATTTTCAAAAATACTCTTCTCTTGGTCTACAAATGGACATTTTCTATGAGAAAAAAGAAATTTCCATGAAAAAATTTGAGGGTTAAATGGTTATGCCTTCTGAATAAGTTGAAAATAATTTGACTGCAAGTCCAGCAATGACACTTATTGGGTGTTTTGTTTATATGAACATCTCGCAGTGGGTTAGCGAAATCATTACATACATAAATGTACATAGTTGATTGGCGGATCTGTTTTCAATTTGTGTGTACTTGACAGTACGTCTGTTTAAATATGTTTTTGCACGCTACATAGATCGTGTCTTTGATGAAAGGGAGACCACTCAAGATCTTTATGATGAGATCTGTGAACCTATTGTCAATGGCGCCATGCAAGGCTTTCACGGTGAGTTGTATTGGAAAAAAAAAATAATAAAAGTTCTAGTTATGCCCCACCCATTTCTACCTAAGCCCCGCCCACTTTTATGCATGTTGGAATCGATTTGAAACTTTGAAAATTGAATTGCCAGAATCTAACTTTCAAGCTAAGCCTTTGAATATTATTGAAACTAATTTTAACCATTTACTGGACCAATTTTGGTCATATTTGTTTATTGAATGTCTGTTTGCAGGCCAAGAGAGGACTATTTTTGAAAATTTACCACTGGAATGACTGGCTCGGTTATCGAGCCAGTCATTCCAATGATAAATTTTCAAAAATAGTCCTCTCTTGGCCTGCAAATGGGCATTCCTCAAGACCAGTACAGAGGCTGGTTTTGACCGGCTTGGCTATTAAAGGGTTAACTTGGGGTGGGGGAGGGAGGTGGCAACTGCTGCAACAGCTCCAAGTCAAAATTACATCAAGAATTTTCTGACAGACTTTTACCATGTTTGTGATCGAGCTAATGATTATCACATCACTATGATTGTGATGTCAGCAAACATGTGACATATTTAATTATGTCGTCAGATGGTTGAGTTACAGATCATATCCCTCCATTTAATTTCAGTGTTATTGGATATTTCTGGCAAGCGTCGTACTAATTTCCATGAGAACAATGTCTTTGTTCATATACATTAAAAAATTAAATATGGCTTTTCCTAATTTACCGACAATTCAGTCTCTTTAATCGTGTAAATTGATGGACTAAATATGTCGGCAATAGTTTCAATAAACAATTTTTTAGCTTGTTGAAGTTGCAATGATCTCGAAGTATTCAACAGACAGGTGTCAACCTGCATATCATTATGTCTAACGATGAGATATTATTTGTAGATAATTGTGTTTACACCAGTGTGATATTGTTAATGCTAAACCGATGTAGGTAGGCATCATTTTTCGCTATTTCATAATTCGATTTAAAATCATGATATTTGACAATGCTAACCTGAAGAAGAATTTAGGCTTACATATTGAATATTTTGAAATTACTTTGGAGGTTGACGCTCTGGCAGCAACAACTTAAAGGATCACAAAAACCCCAGTGTGTCTGCCTCGGTATATACGCTCAGTCATAGATGCTCCAGATATAGTTTGGCAACATGGTATAAAAGCAATCCTACAGGTAAGCGGTTGAATATTTTGAAACCAATTTGATTGGAAGTTGTTGCTGCCTATGGCAGCAACAACTTCCAGTCAAATTAGTTTCAAAATATTCAATGGAATGAGCATTACATAATAAAGAATGTGATGCATTGGAGCTTACATGACATCACCCAGAATAGCTTGAGGAGACAAAATGGTGTCGGTCACTGCTCAACATTTACTCGATTTTACAAAACAGATAATTGCGGTACAGATTAGGGAATGTGACAGGATATGAATGATATGGAATCTATAAACCATATTCTATCGGTGCAATACAACATTTGAGATGAGATTAGCATCGCTTTAAAAACTATTTTATAATTTCAAAACATTTGTATGTTCAGTTTGATTTTGCTGGTTTTTACTGACTGCATATTGTGAATAAAAATCAGCTCAGAAGTTACATAACAGCTAAGCTCCACCCACACCTCACTCATGTTGGGATCAATCGATCTCTGAACTCTGACAGTCAATTTTCAGAAACTATACAGGTAAGCTATTGAATATTTTGGAACTAATTTGACTGGGCGCTGTTGCTGTCTATGGCAGCAATAGAGTCCAGTCAAATTAGTTTCAAAATATTCAACAGCATGTTTATTAAATAGTAGAGACATACAATTCGTACAACGTGTCAGACTATTAAGAGTTAAAAACGGGCCAAATAGAATCATTTATGATGTAATGATGATGACGTCATCCTACACGTAACTTAATTAATTATGACGTCAGATGATCGATGTATAAACTGGAAAGGTGAGTTATATTGATATATTATGCACTTTATAGATCACGACGTTGTCTAGTCCGATAATGTACACCCGTAGTGTAGAGTCCACTTTAGATGATAAATAACAGTGCTTTTTTATCAACCAGGGACAATATTTGCCTATGGTCAGACATCCTCTGGGAAGACATTCACAATGTGTGGTTCGAGATTCCAACCCGGCATCATTAGTCTAGCCATGGACCAGATATTTCAGTGGGTCGAGGAGGTAAGAATGATTGACACATTATATTCATGTAAAAAATAATGCAAAACTGAAATTGACTTATGATTAACGTTTTAATGGTCGAGCCTGCCAAACCCTGCTTCTGCAATAGCCTTGGAAAATCTCCATCCCGCAATGGCCTTGAGGTTAATGGTCTCTGTGACCTTGGTAAAAACCTTGTCTTTTTCAACATTAACATTTTCCGTTTAGCTCAACTTTTCTGTTTACATCACATGTTTGGTTAATGATACTGGACTCAGCCGCATACACCTGCTTCCTTATAATGACTCAGCATCACAGAATGACCTTGAAATGGTCATGGTCACTGTCCGTGTTAAGAACATTGTATTTCTCAACATTAACATTTTCTGTTTAGCTCAACTTAACTGTTTATATCTCAGCTTTGTTTAATCATATTGGATTCAAACTTGGACACATGGTTCTTTATGATGACACAGCATCACGCAATGACCTTGGATAAAAAGGTAAAATGGCAAGGTCACTTTAACCTGGTTAAATACTTCAACATTTACATTTTTCATTTGGCTCAACATAGCAGTTCATATCTAACCTTCGCTTAGTCATACTAGACCCAAACCTGGACACATGCTTCCAGATAATTAGAGGGCATGACCTTGGGGTCAAAATGTCAAGGTCACTGACATTGATAAAAACTGTTTTTTCAATACTAACATTTTGCATTTAGCTCAAATTAGCAGTTTATATCTCATCTTCAGTTAAGTATACTGGACTCAACCTTGGACACATACCTCCTTGTATTTGGAGGGCATCATACAACGATGTTGGGGTCAAAATGGCAGAGGTCAAGATTATTGTGATATTGGTTAAAACTGGGGTTTTTTTTTCAACATTAACATTTTGAGTTTGGCTTAACTTAGCAGTTTATATCTTATGTTTGATTAAGCATAAGGTCACACATTCAGAGACATCCTTCCTTTTAATGAGTCGGCATGACACAAACACCGTGGCATCAAAAGGTCGCGGTCAGTGTGATAATGACAAAAATCATGGTTTTGCTCAACAATAACATTTTGCTTTTACTTTTCAGTCCATATCTCATGTTGTGTTAATCATGATGCACCCAAACTTGGACACCTGCTAATGAGAGGGGATGGAAAGTCAAGCTCCATGGTTGCATTGCAGCCATATTTCTGATTGAAAATGTACCACTGGACTGACTTCGCTCGGTAGCCATTAACCAAGCCAGTCACTTGCACTCAGTCTAGTGGAAAATTGTAAAAAATAGTCTTCTATGGACAGTCACTTAGATGATATATCTTGACCATTAATGCTTTCATGCCTACACCGTCCAAGTCTGACCGGTTGACTCCAGTCTGTACTGACCAAGGCCGACCTGTACTTTACCACGCCAAATATGCAGGGGCCGATCAGAAATAACTTATGTTTCCAAAACAAAAACAGAAACATGTTAGTTAGTACAAGTTTGAACACACTTGTAAGAAATGTTTTGTTGAATAGCAATACCTTCCAATGCAATGGACAATTCCATTTTTAGCTATGCCCCGTCCATCACTAGCTAAGCTCCACCCACACCTTGCCGTGTTGGCATTGAATGCCCTAGCTATCAATTTCCTGAAAACTATACAGGGAAGCTGTTGAATATTTTGTAACTAATTTGACTGGGTGCTGTTTCTGCCTATGGCAGCAACAGCGCCCAGTCAAATTAGTTTCAAAATATTCAACAGAATATTTGTTAAATAGTAAAAGCAAACAATTTGTACAACAATGCATAGACCGTCTTCAAATATGCGTTCGTGACGTATTTATCGACGTTATTCATGACGTCATTCATTATGATGTCATTGTACACATCACGCAGTTCATTATGACGTCATATGATGTGTGGGTACTCTGGAAAGATTAATTATGTTCAAAATATTTAACAGTACGTTTTATTTTGTTTTGCAAACATGTTACGTAATTTCTTAGCTGGAAAATCCTGTTGCATAGCAAGTTCCATGGTTGTGTTAAAATTTGGGACAAATCGGATCATTTCTTTCTGAAATACAGCCTGGAATAAGCTTTTGTAACTTACTGACTAAAAGACATGGTGGTTTATTGAGCTGCTACCCGTAACAAATAAATTTATTTGACCCATGCATATATTGAGAAACAAATCTCTCCAACAAATATGATACGATGCCATCCAACTCAACAGTAAGCAGGCAGATAGGACGCATGCAAAACATCATTGTGTGCCGTGCATCTGTGCCAGTTTATGTATATCTGTAATGCGTTCATGCAAATTTGTTTTAACTCTTACCAGTCTGATGTCAAATCTTTTACATTTACAAATTAAATTAAAATATGAACTGGGGTTCTTCAACAAATTTGGTGGACCAATAAAATATAAAATTTTGACATCAGAGTTGTAAGGGTTAAAACATAATACTACAATTTACATATATCATTTTATTATTCATACCTAGAAGTGTCACAATACTTGTAAAAGCCACAATTCTGGGTCTTTGTTTGGGTGGGTCTGTGGTTCTTGGTGCGATAACTCAGATTCTGCTGGAAAGATCTTCACCAACCCTTTGTTTGGGTAGGAGAGGTTTCCCTTACAGTCCCAAAAAAGCACTCCTTATTTTGGTATTTAATAGCCAGGGCCATCGAAACGTGTGGATGAGACTTAGAAATCTCCAGTTCTAATACTGTTAAATTTATTATCGCTATGTTTCCATTGACCAGACACCTGATCGTGAATTCCTGCTACGGTGCTCGTTCCTCGAAATTTACAATGAAAAGTTGGCAGACCTCCTGGCAAGCAGCGGTGAGAAGACGTTGAAACTTCACGAGGATCAGGTGAGGGTGGGACTTAAAATTACCTGTGAGGTGAGTCACAGAGAGCCAGCGGGGATAATGACCACTAGTCAACCAGTTTATTCTGCTTTTACTTATGATTATTAATTACCCCTTATTTGGCAGCTTGTGCAGAAATTTTATATTTGGCTACAGAATTTGAATTTGTAACATTCAGCTCCATTTTGTATGATGACTAGTGAAATTTTGAAAACATTATTGCTGTAAGCTTTTGCAGCCTAAGGCAGCAACATCTTTAGCAAAACTGTTGTTTATCATATTTAACTGTAACTGCTGCAAGCCACCAGACAATAATTTCAATGTGCAATAACTCTGGATGTGCTAAATATTATGAAAACAATTTGACTGAAAGTTGTTGGTAGCTAAGCCACCAACAACTTTCAGTCAAATTGTTTTCATAATATTTAGCACGTCCAGAGTTAAACCTAATGGAACATTTAGTCTGCAGAAATTTAGCAGGTAAACTGTTAGGTATTGTATATATTTATTTCCCTTGCCCTGTGCGTGTGTACTGAGATGTATCTCAAAAGCAAAAGATCTGACTTGGCTCGAATTTTAGCACATCAAATGACCTTATCATGCAACAGGAATGGGTTCAATTCAATCTTATCAATTCCAATTCCACCTCAATTCATTTTATCAATTCCAATTTCCAGTTTCCACACCAGTTGATTTTATCAATTCAATTCCAATTCCACTTCCATTTGATCACTTCTAATTCCGCTTCCAATTCCATACCAATGTTTACTTCAGAGATGACCATTGTTATATTTTAACCCTTTAATGGCTACGATTGGTAAAGAAAAGCTAAGTGTCATAATAGCTCTAGTTCTACTGGAGAGATCTTGACCATAGATAGGTGGAACGTTGACAGTGGTGTCTGGAAGATGTGTGATACATATCGGTCATACGGTCAAAGGTCAAGGCCATGACGATCATATTAAAATGATTATTTTGAAAGCCATGTGCATGAGACACTTTTGTCATGTACTGTAGTGTTAGGTATGTAGCGTAACAAATGTAGGTCAGTGTGACCTACTTTTTACGCTTCACCCACAGCTACTGAGATTCTATCACCCTTAAGTAGGGCTCGAAAATTAGAAAAAGATTGTGTTGCCCCCGGGGGCAAGTATGCCATTTAGATTCCCGGGGGCAAGTATGCTATTTAGATTAGATTGCCCAACTGTACTTCCAGGTTGCCCCATTTCTGTAAATTCTGTTGAAAATATGTCTTGTTGTAAGCTATACAAGAACCCTTGTAAATACCTACCATTAGATTAACCCTTTATCCCTCATATCGGCTAAAAACGACTTCTGCAGTGGTCTTGAGAAATGTCGATTTGCAGACCAAGAGAAGATTATTATTGAAAATTTACCACTGGAATGACTGGCTTGATAACCGAGCCAGTCATTTCTGTGGTAAATTTTCAAAAACAGTCTTCTCTTTGTTTGCAAATTGCCATTTTGAAATTTTCTTGAAAAGATTTGAGTGTTAAAGGATTAAGACTAAATAAAATAATTATTCACCATGACTACATATACAGACCCTGAATATAAATTATCTAGGTCGTCTCCCAGGGTGACCAGTGTGTTAAAATTTGGTTGCCCTGTCTGCTGTTAGCCTTTAGTAGTCTAGAGAAATAGGCCTATTACAACTTTTAATCACTCAAATTAATTTTATTTACGAATTTCGCTTTAATATTTATACAGGATCATAACGTGTGTGTTGGTAATTTACAAGAAGAGTATGTCAAGTCCACAGATGAAGTTATTACACTGATGGATAAAGGCAACAGTAAGTCTATAGAGGGGCCCATTTCTAGCTATGCCCCGCCCACCTCTACCTAAGCTCCACCCACATTTTGGGATCGATTTATATACTTTGAACCCTGAATTCTCAGAATCTCATTTTCAAGGTAATTATAGAGATAGGCTGTTGAATATCACCCAGTCAAATTAGTGTCAAAATATTCAACAGCTTCCTATGGCAGCAACAGCGGCCAGTCAAATGAGTTTCAAAATCTTCAACAGAATGTTTATTAAATGGTAAAGACACGGTAATAACAACATGGAATGTTTCGACTGGCAGTCGAGACATTCAAGAGGATAGCTCCTACACTGCTAGATTGATTCATACTGGCTCCATTGTGTGGAGTTGGTGGATCCAGTGGCATTCTTTTTGCCTTGTCCAAGTGGTGGAATTTAGATCGTTTGGATCTGAGGATAGGACTTGAATGATCCTATACTGCATGTCATTTCTTTGATGCTTGGGTCTATTGAAGTGATGAGATATTGATGTGTCATACCGCTCATGTTTGTACACGTTCGTGATGGAACGTAGGTGTTCCTGGATCCTGGTTTTAAAGGGGCGGAGGGTTTCTCCTACATTGTTTGCCACAGGTTCTGCAATTGAGAAGATAGACTATATTACGCGTTTGGCACTTGCCTATAATTTTGGCTTTGTAGGATAGGCCGGTGTGTCAACTTTTAAAGAACCTGGATTTGTCCATGTTTTTGCAGATATTACTGTTCTTGGTTGGGCAAGGGATTAGTGGCTTTCAATGTTCCTCAGGGGATTGGTCTGGGTGTGGGAGTTTAGCCTCGTATCTTTGATTGTTTTATTCGTTTTGAAACCGAATAAGGGTTTCTCTGGGAAAGCTAGCCTACAGCGTTCTCTACCTTGCAGGACGCGCCAGAATTTGGAGATCGTGTCCTTCAACATCAAACCAGTGCGGTTGAACTTGCAGACAAAGATTTGTCTGTAGGACTTTTTGTTGGCCGTGTTCTGTGGGGTGGGGTTGATAAGTGACTGGCGATCCTTGAACTGGGCTTTCTGTCTGGCTTTTTGTAGGAACTTGGCACGGTGGTCCCTGGCCATGTAGTGGCCCTGCATGGCCAGGCTGTTTCTAGCAAAATCTTGGAGAGTGGAGCAGATTTTCTAAGGCTGAGAATTTGGCCGTATGGACTGGTGTCCTTGCTGGAGGCAGGGTGAGGTGACTTGTAATGGAGGCACTGATGTGTGTCTGTGGCCTTGGTATAAAGGTCGAATGTTATGATGTTTGTTGGTGAGATTTGAACCATGGTATCCAAAAAAGAGACTTGGCGGTTTGATGATTTCATGGTGGATTTGATGCCATAGTGGGATGCATTTATATGAGTGACAAATTCTTAAATGGCTGTGTGCCCGTGCTCCCAGATCATGAAGATATCGTCTATTCTCCATTAAATTCGAAACTGTTGCACTCTAAAACAACATTCAGGAGGTTGCAGAGGCCTCTGATTGAAAGTGTGCCTGGCATACCATGTCTTTTTGCGAAGATGGCTACTGATCTGATGCCTTCTCTGTTTGGGATGTTTGTATATAAGGAGGTGACATCCATGGTCACCAGTAGCGAATTTGGATTTAGTTGGCCGAAAGACTCCACTTTTTTATGAAGTCTGTGGTGTTCTTGACGTAGGATTTTATCTTAATGATGTGAACCTTTATATGTTTGTTTACAAAACTACTGATTAGTTCCGTAGGGCAGCCGATGCTGCTGATAATTGGTCTACCTGGGTGAGGCCATCTTTTTGGGCCTTACAGATCTTTTGTAGTAAGTAGATCCTGGCGGTAACTGGGGGTGGGGGGGGGTTGGTGTCTGTATCATGGCAGTACATGTATCATGGTGTTGATTTTGAGAATGGTGTAGCTCAAATATGTTACTGTCATTGGCAGCAATATCTTTTCTAGCATGCATAAATGAACAGTTTGCTTGCTAAATGAAACATATGCTAATTGAGGCTAAAAATTTAACATTTTGCCAATTATTGTAATGAGATGAATTGAATATAGATTATTTAACCATTTATTGGTCAACTTTGGTTTAAGCTTACCTGTAAAGTTTTTTGTTAAATTGAGGGTCAGGCTTCGATCGATCCCAACGTAATTGATTATGATGTCATTCTGCACGTGATGTAGTTGATTACGACTTCATATGATTGATGGATAAACTGGAATCATCCATTTTGTCCATTAAACGTTTAAATAAAGAGATGAAAGTATATATTTATGTTTATATGTATATAGTACATGTATAGGTGTATACTCGCATACCTTGCTCTATTTCAGCACGACGTCATATCGGGGAAACTGCGATGAATGAGCATAGCTCACGATCTCACGCGATATTCAGAATGGTAAAGTTTTTAAGAATATTATACATCATTATGAATATGTTTAAATTAACTTTCATAACAATGTATCATTTCACATCAAGAGTATACTTACCTCCCTAATACTTTTGATATTGCTAAATATCGGCTTTCACTCAATAAAACACTCAGATTAAAAACAGTTAGGTGCCCCTACTGGGCAGGGAGTCAGAGGTAGTCCGGCGGATGCTCGCCCCACCACCGCGCATGCGCCGACTACTACTTCCTCTTTGCTCATTTATTGGCAAAGGGTTACATGCGGTTTTGTGTTCTTCATACTTTTCTGCGCGTTGCCTTGTTTTTTGCTCACGTTTGACGATTATTTTTTGGTGGAAGCATGTCGGAAAGGGAGGATTCGCCTTTAGAAGGAGCGGGATCGCTTTATCAGGTGAATTCTTTGATATGCTAGCGTGTTTTGTCCCGGTTTAATGTATTTCCGGGACTCGCGCTTACCGTGATTAGCGCCTGATTATGTTGGTTTTTTACAACATGGTGCTTCATATGTCTCATTTCTCTTTGTGTTTTGTCCACAGGTATCGCATAGACGCTTTGATGGACTTTTCGGCACAAGAGGATATGTTTTCTCTCCACCACGGTTCCATTTCCTACTAATACTGTTAGGTTATCTAACCAAAAGATCTATGTTCAGTGAGTTGGAGGCCTGTTATAAAGGTCTTCTCACTTTGCCCTCTTGCTCCAATTCCTTCCCCTGAGGTGGAGAGAATGTAGAGGCGTACTATGGTGGAGTTCTCCGGTTCATCACGTTGGATGGTTTGTCTATACAAGGATCAGGTATCTAATTATAATGAGTAAACAAAAGGGGAGATAATTTCCCTTTTTGCCAATGCTAGAATTGGAAGGAGTTATCTCTGTATATCTGATTGTTGTGTACTCGAAATGCCAATTCAACGGAAATGTTCCGTTTACTTATACAATTCGTTCTTGCTCTTGGTGCTTGTTGCGGATCGATTAATTTGGTCACGAGAGTGATGACGTCATAATCGGCCTTGGCCTTTTTATTAACAATTAACGTTTTGTCCATGGCTGGTTCTTCTTGATTTCTGATCTTGATGATCCTGTCCTCTCTTTTTAGTTGGTTTTGAGTTCGCTAACCTTAACTATCTTGCTCATTGTCCCTGTCCTTTGTCCTGTTTCAGAGACCTGGTTGCCCGTCCTGCGGGAGGTTTCTTAAAAGCCGCTTCGTCCCGCACTTGTGCTTCAGCTGCAGTCCCTGTGGACCGTTGCTGAAGTGCGACGTATGTAAGCTGTGGGGGGGCGAATTAATGTCTGATTTTCTCGCATTGCAGGCAAGGGAGAAGGTAATGGAGGAAGAGAGGAAGAAGAAGGAGAAAGTGTGTAAGAAGGGTAAGAAGAAGGCCTCATCCGCGGTGGATATGGAGGCCTTCAGGTCCGAAATGTTGCAAGAGATGCAGAGGACAATAAAGGATCTGGTCCCAGAGTTGCTTCGTGGCATGCTCCCTGGGCCAGCTCCTTTGTTGTCCTCGGCATCTGCTTACGAGCAGGTGATCCCCGCCTCTGAATCCGGTCTCTTTAGGTCCGGTCCGGTTGTGGATTCAGAGGTGGCCCCTTTGTTGGGGGCAGTCCAAGGCCCTGGCAGCAGGCATGGCGCCGCGCCGAGGGGCCGTGGACAACGGTTGTTGCTGGGACCCGCGGTCTGCTCATCAGACCCCGGGTATCCGCGCGCCGAAGGTGCCAAACCCTCCTATGGCACCTTTCCTGGCCAGTCCGGGTTAGCTCTCTTTGCTGACCCGGAGTCTAATCTTTCTGGCCAGGAAGAAGAGGATCTCCTGCTGGGGTCGCCTTCTGAGGACGTGGCCATGGAATACGACGTCTGTGCACCCCTCACGGGGAATGCAGGCGACGTGTTCCATGGTTCTACTCACGCAGGAGTAGATTTCACGGTCCAGAGGGTGTCCCCGGGCGGTGCTGTTGACCACGGATACCGCATACCTCGGCTTGCCGATGGTATGGCTGGTGCTGGTCAGACCCGTGGTAGAGCGGTGTTTACCCCGCGCTCTGCCACGGCGCCTGCTCCTGGTCAAGCCGCGGATTTTAGCATGCCTGCTCTCTCGGGCCCGCATGCTTTTCCAGGCTTGCCAGGGGTATCAGCTTACCCGCCGTCGACATCAACTGCGAGTGCTCTGGAGGAAGACGAAGGCCCTCGTCTAGTAGAGCGCTCGCAGTTAGCCACGGAGGAGGATTGGTCGGACGCTTGCCAGTGGCTGGTAAGTGTTCGGCCAGATCTACCCGTGGAGCTGCCGGCTAGCCAGCGTGACCATCGGCCGTGGTTAGCTGGTAGGCCGGCGGCTACCGCTATGCCATCTCTGCCGCTTGCTGAGCATGTCGTGGACATGTTCGAAGCGGCAGAGGCGTCCATTAAGGTGAATGGACGTCTCGCGAAGGCCCCTCGCGAGGTGGCGAAGCGGTGCCGCATCGTGCCCCTGGATTACCAGCGGTACGGTGTGGTGCCGAAGCCGAGCGTTGATGATCGCGCGGCTTTGGGCGAAGATGCGCGGCCGGGCTCCCGTTCTGACACGGGAGTCTTGTGCTCGAACGCGTTGCGTTCGGCAAATGCCGCGCTGCGGGATGCGGAGGAGAGTGGGAGAGCGTCGATTGCCGCTCTGTCCCACGTTTCCCAGCTGCTACAAGGGGTGGTAGCGGCTTCCGCATCACGCCAACCAAGCCCGGTGACAGTCCAGAGAGCCATTCAGGATGGTATCAACCTGGCTTTGGACTGTTTGACGCGGGCGGTAACCAGAAGTGTCCGGGCGAGGCGCACGTTTGCGCTTGACAATCTGTGCCCGTCCCAGGACCTGTATAATAGGCTGCTGCGGACGCCTATGACAGGTCCTGGTCTCTTTGGAGGTGAGGGATGCAGGCACCTCCAGGAGACGGTCACTCTGGTTAATAACCAGAGGGCGCTGCGGGAACAATTTGAGGTGCTCCGGCGGGAGCGTGTTCGCGCGGCACCCCCTGCGTATCGTCCTCTGCAGGCTCGAGGTGGTGCTGGCCAGGTCAGGGGCCAGCCACCGTCGCAACGTAGGCCTAGGCCACGGGCGATTCGGCCAGCAGTGAGGGGGGCGCAGGCTCCCCAGCCGCACCCAGCCAGACAGCCGCCCGCGCACCGTGGTGCGCGCGGCGCTGGGCGGGGCGCGCGGGGATCTGGTCGCGGTAATCGGGCCTGATGGCCTGGTTACCGCGGTGGGAACCACTCCGGTGTTTCAGGCCGAGAGAACAGTGCCACTCTGGCCCTCCTTATGTCCACCTCTATCCCTAGGTGGACCGGTGGGCGGCCGTTTGGCCGCCCGCTTGCCAGAGTGGAAGCGGTTGACTCAGGACCGTTTAGTCTTGCGATGGCTTTCGGTCGGGTATCGTCCCGACTGGGTGACAGGCCCGCCATCGCGACTGTCTCTCGCGCCGATCTGGACTCCCATTCCACGGGATCCGGATCAGAGGTTGTGTATAGAGGAGGAAATAAATTCCCTCATACTAAAAGAAGCCATTCAGCCGGCACAGAGGTGCCCGGGCTTCTATTCAACCCTGTTCTTAGTAACAAAAAACACCGGAGGGTGGAGGCCGATTCTCAACCTCAAGCCGTTGAACAAGTTCATCGAGACACCCAGTTTCAAGATGGAGACTGTGCGCTCGGTGTTGGCGGGGTTAGAGCGAGGGATGTGGACAGCGTCGATAGATTTGAAGGATGCTTATTTCCACATTCCCATAGAGAGGAGTTTCCGTCGCTTCCTGAGATTTGCATTTCAGGGCCGGCGGTGGGAATTCAGGGTGTTACCCTTCGGAATTTCCACGGCTCCTCGGGTCTTCACCCGTGTGGTTCTCGCGATCACTGCATACCTCCGCAGGAGAAGCATAGCAGTCCACACGTACATAGACGACTGGCTATTGAAAGCACACACCCGGGAATCGTTGTCAGCCAATCTGGAGATTGTTTTGAAAACTCTCTCGGACTTGGGCTGGATGATCAATTTCCCGAAATCAGAGCTAACTCCATCCCAGAAGTTTGTTTACCTGGGCATGTTCTTCGATCTGGAGACGGGGTATGTGTACCCCACTCAGGAGAGGGTTCAAGTACTCATCTCGGTAATTCAGTCGGTGTGCGACAGTCGTCATGTCCTGGCACGGGTTTACTTGAGAATGCTGGGCTTGATGGTTTCTTTGGAACCAGTCATTCCACAGGCCGCCTTGCGCAGGCGTCCGATCCAGTTGTTTCTCATGACACAGTGGACCCAGAGTTCAGGTTCGCTGGACTCGAACGTGTCGGTGTTGGCGCCTCTGATTCACCACCTGCAATGGTGGTTGAATACAGAGAATCTCTTGCTGGGGGTTTTGCTAACCCCTCCCCACCCTCAGGTGACTGTGTATACAGATGCATCGATGGAGGGGTGGGGAGCTTGTCTGGAAGAGTCCACAGTATCAGGGCTTTGGGATCTGGATCAGTCCAAGGAACATATCAATCTACTAGAGCTAAGAGCAGTAGTCCTGGGCCTGGAACATTTCTTACAGAAAGTTCAGGGCAAGATTGTTCTAATTCGTTCAGACAACTCAACAGTAGTGACTTACATAAACCGCCAGGGCGGAACGAAGTCGCCCAGTCTCTGTATGATGACATGGGGACTGCTTTGTTGGTGCCTGGATCATGGGATCACCTTGAAAGCAGTTCATATTCCGGGGAGGTTAAATCTGCTAGCAGACTCATTGAGCCGAAGGATGAGTGTTTTACCCACGGAATGGCAACTAAATCAATGTGTGGCGGATCGTCTGTTCGACCATTGGGGGAAACCCAACATAGATTTGTTCGCGATGAAGAAGAATGCGAAGATGACGACGTACGTCTCTCCGATTCCAGACCCAAGCGCTTTCGCAACAGATGCGTTAGCTATCAGCTGGGAGGGAATGTATGCATACGCATTCCCCCCAGCAATCCTGATTCCAAAGGTGCTTCAGAAAATCAGGCAGCAGGAGTGCCAAGTGCTTCTGATCGCCCCGGATTGGCCAAGCCGATCGTGGTATACGGATCTGCTGGACCTTCTGGTCTGCAATCCGGTTCCGCTGCCTCTGATGGACAACCTTATCTTCCAGGGCAAGGCCCTTCACGACAATCCGTCAATGTTCCGATTGACTGCGTGGATGTTGTCAAGGAATCTAGAATTAAGGAGGGCTTTTCTGAGCAAGCGGCCATGTTTATGGCCAAAGCCAGGAGGGGGTCAACCTCCAGAGCATATAATTATAAAATCAACAGATTTGCAGAATGGTGCTCAAAAAGATGTATTGATCCAATGGAATCATCTATTCAGGTAGTGGCTGATTTCCTCTGTCACCTATATGATGCCTATAGCCTCAAGCCTAACTCTATTGCTGGTTATAAGTCAGCTTTAATGACTGTTATTCCTTGCTTGGCTAATAGGGGGAGTGATGAAGTAAGTACATTAAATGTATTAATTAAAGGCATGGGCAATCTAAGACCAAGGAATCCTCCACTGATTCCGTCTTGGAGTTTATCACTGGTGCTCCAGGTACTAGGTGATAAGCCTTTTGAACCACTTAGTTCCATTTCTATGAAAATGTTAACTCTTAAAACTGTATTTTTAATTGCTGCGGCCTCGGCAAGGCGTAGGAGTGAAATTCACGCCTTATCAGCCGAGGTTGACCGTTTTGTGGTTACAGGGGAAGGCCTTAAGCTTCTACCTAGGATTAATTTCTTGTCTAAAAATCAGTCATTGAAATATCCAGGTCAACCTATTTTTTTGCCATCTTTAACTAGATATGATCCTAATTCTAAAGTATGGTACCCCGTACGGGCGCTGCTCCGGTACAAACAGCGTACTTCGGAGTGGCGTACCGACCAGTCAGCGTTATGGTTGTCATATATTGAACCCCATGGTAGGGCGTCTAAGGACACCATTTCTAGGTGGATTGTGGAATGTATTCAATTTTGTCACAAATCCGCCACCGGGCGACAGGTTGACGTGGCCAAGGCTCACAGTGTCCGCGGTGTCGTGACATCCACTGCCCTTTTTAATGGGGTCCCTGTGGATGATATTATGTCAGTGGCTCAGTGGCACTGTGAGTCTAGTTTTACAGACCATTACCTCCGTGACACCTCTAACCCTCTCGCCTTGTCGATTTTGAAACAATAACCGCTTTATGTTTGTGAAGAGTGCCTCCGCATTGCTTATATACTTCGCCATTCAGCGACGGTGACAACCACTTGTCGGGACTGTATCATCCTTCTCTACTGGATTCATGATGACAGCTTCCTAGGACAACAAGGTCAGTCTTGTTCATGTGTTGTTCATTGTTTGTATTGTCACGTTACCCAGTGTTATTAATATGGTGATGGTTTATGTGGGTTGTGGTTCTTTATAGAGAGTATACGAAAATGGAGCCTTTTCGTCTCTGTCCTATAGTACTTAGCACTAGTACGAAGAGAGCGTGTAGGACATTGAGGTCATTTAATCTTCCTCCCAAGGGAGGGGGGGGAGCGCATATGACAAATCGGTCATCTCTCAGGCATCGGTTGTGTTATCCGATGGTTTATCAAATCCTGACTGTGTTTTCACACAGTTTCAGACGTCATAAGTGCCTTAAACGCTTGAAAGCGTATAGGGAAGAGCTGGTCTTTTGACCTCGCCTCCCTCCCGCCAGATTCACTTTCGAATTCTGGCAATATCAAAAGTATTAGGGAGGTAAGTATACTCTTGATGTGAAATAAACGAAATCTAGGATTTCTTTTTTCACGAGAGAGTTGATACTTACCTCCCTAGATACTGACCCGGCCTCTCCGCCCCACAGAGGCTCGGTCTTCAGGCTCTTGGTAGTTGCATGTGTTAGCCAATAAATGAGCCAGAGGAAGTAGTAGTCGGCGCATGCGCGGTGGTGGGGCGAGCATCCGCCGGACTACCTCTGACTCCCTGCCCAGTAGGGGCACCTAACTGTTTTTAATCTGAGTGTTTTATTGAGTGAAAGCCGATATTTAGCAATATCAAAAGTATTAGGGAGGTAAGTATCAACTCTCTCGTGAAAAAAGAAATCCTAGATTTCGTTTAGTCCGCATGTACCAACTGGAGAACTGCTTGTTAATAGAATTTAGTACAAGTTTGAAGAATTGAGAATGCATTTTGGAAAACATTCTAATCTGGTTTTAACACGGAACATAAACTTTAGTGATCCATACTCTGCTCTGGAAATCTGGTCACCCCCAGCTTAAATAGAGGGGATATTGCAATTGCTTCCATCGGTCCATCCCGCCAGCCGTCTATCTCCTCCGAAATGTTTGGTGGAATTCACTCAAAGTTATTATGTGAGTTACCCACCTACCCACCCACCCACCGGGTGGCGGTAGTGGCACAAAGTCAAAGTTGGCAGAATTTAACCATATTTTGTATATTACTTACCCCTCTGATTGTGGAATTTGAGGCAATGTTTGTATTAGGCTCCACCCCCAGAGTATGGGTGCGGTAGGCTGAGGGTAGGGGGTGATAGCGTGGGGATTTGTGCTGGCATACCATTGACTGCGAGTTCTATTTCTGATTTATTAATATCTTGACCTGTTTGATTACTATTATCAGGTAGTGGAGAGTCGTCAACGGCAGGCAGGAGAAAATGAGGCTGTTATGGTTGCTCACCTGGTAAGATGCCCGTGTGTCAGTGGTGACACATTATCATGTTAATCCTCTAGCCATCTGGGCCTCTAGAATCAAAGCCTAAGGGACCCAGACAATTTTTCCATGCCCAATTTTATCTATATGAAGAATCATCATAGAGCGGCCCACAATTAGAAATACAGGATTTAATAATTTAAAATTTACTAATTAATGCGAAATGTGTGAAATGCAGTAGTTCAAAGCTTAGCCCTTTAAGACTGATATCAGCCAAAACCAGCTTTAACAGAGGTCTTGAGAAATACCCATTTGCAGACCAAGAGAGGACTATTTTGAAAATTTACCACTGGAATGACTGGCTCGATAACCGAGCCAGTCATTCCAGTGGTAAATTTTCAAAAATAGTCTTGCGGTCTGCAAATGGGAATTTTCTATGAGAAAATTCAATTTTTTAAAAACATCCAAATGTTAATGGGTTAATACTATTGGCTCAACCTGCAATATAGTCATCATCTCTAAAATGTTTTTTGTTCACAATCTCAAAATATGAATGTAAAAACATAGGTCATCAACTGGCCCAGTGAGTTTTAACCTTTAGGAGCGCAAACCTAACATTTACATGCCATGGACTCTTGGCCCTTTGCTAATCTTCATCACTGTATGAGGGCATTTATGTGCATGCATGGCGATGGATGTCTCCAGTTTATCCATCCATCATATGATGTCATAATCAATTACGTGATGTGTAGGATTACATTATAATCAATGACATCATGAATGATGTAGATAAGTTTGTCACGATGCGTAATTGATTCCGACTAAGTGTTGTTGTATGAATTGTTTGTCCACTATTTAATAAACATGCTGTTGATAATTTTGAAACTAATTTGACTGGGCGCTAAAATATTCAGCAGCTTACCTGTATAGTTTTCTGGAAATTGAAAGTCAGGGAGTTCAGGGATCATTTGATCCCAACATGAGCGAGGTGTGGGTGGAGCATGGCTAGAGATGGGCGAAGCATAACTAATACTGGAAAGGTTCATTGAATAGTGAAACGTTTTTTTAATTATGTGATTTCTCTTTCATGCCTAGGCAGTCACTGTATATTTATGGAGAATATAGCTATTTTATAACATTTTTTTTGTAGAATTTTGTAGATTTGGCAGGTTCTGAAAAAGCTAGTGAGAATTCTGGTGACCGTCTGAAAGAGGGATGTGCCATTAATAAGAGTTTGTTCCATCTGTCGCACGTCATCAGTAAGCTGAGTGAGGGTGTGGGGTAAGTGCAATTAAGCCTCACAGTCGTCAGGCTTTGTCCTACTTTTTGGACATATATAAGTACTATTCTTTGGTGATGACTCATCTACTAAATTAGTTTGTCTGTCTAAATATGAGTAATATTAACCATTTTTAAACCTTCAAATTTGTTCGAGAAAATTTGATTTTCTCATAGAAATGTCCATTTGCAGACCAACAGAAGATTATTGTTGAAAAGTTATCTCTCGAAGGACTGGCACGATAACCGAGTCAGTCATTCCAGTGGTTAATTTTCAAAAATAGTCTAATCTTGACCTGTAAATGGGTATTTCACAAGACCAATGCAGAGGCTGTTTTGACTGGCTTGGATATTACATCATTAATATCATGTCGATTAGCTTTCAAACAATTTGATTGAAAGTTAATTGAAAGATTATGTTTTTGCACATTATATATGTACGATTAATAAAACTATTTTATTAATTCTGTCTTCTCAGACATGCTCACATTAATTATCGTGATTCGAAGTTGACACGAATCCTGCAGAATGCCCTCGGTGGTAACTCAAAGACGGCCATTATCTGTACAGTAACACCAGCTTCAGTGGCAGAGACACACTCCACACTAAGGGTAAGATACTTTGCATTATGCTGCTTTCTAAATGCCCAATAGAGAGCTCTATTCCTAGCTATTCCCTGCCCATTTCTACCTAAACTCTGGCCATGCTTTGCCCATGTTGGTATTGATCGCACCCTGAATTCCTAGAATCCCAATATCATGGTAACGATGCACATACAGTAAGATTTGAATTATATTAAACTAATTTGACTGCTATTGCAGCAACAGATCCCTGTCAAATTAGTTCCAAAATATTCGACAAAATGTTTATTAAACAGTAAAGACAGACAATTCGACGAATTCGTATACTTGACTGAGTATTAAATGTTCATGACAGACCTAAATACGCCATTCATTAAGCATTTTGATTGTGACATCAGCCTACATGTGACGTAATTGATTATGACCTCATGCTTGAGTGTGTCAGATCGGATCCCTCCATTTTTTCACTGTTCTCATTTGTCAGTCAGACATCAGTGTACTTGCCTTGTGCGTGTGGCATCACACACACTTGACTCATATCACAAGAAGACTACAATAGCAGACCTTTAATCATCAAGATTGGTCAGGAAAATGTGAAATTCCAGCTTAGTGAATGTCCATTTGCAAGTCAATCTAGTCTCCATCAAAATTGAAAAGATTTTCAAATTTTTTGTGTATTTTTACAGGCTTTAGTCTTGGCATACTTTGCATTAAAAGGTAAATGTTAAAGTTTGTCAATGGACATTTAATTCATCAAGGACTTACCCGGTGTTAATAAATCTTTACAGAGTTGATCTATCCCATCATTGCATCTTGTCTCCATCATAATAGAAGTAATTGTTAAATTTGTTACATATTCTTAAGGTTTAAACATAGCTTATTTTACACCAAAAATTAGGTAAATGTTAAAGTTTGTCAATGGACATTTAATTCATCAAGGACTTACCCGGTGTTAATAAATCTTTACAGAGTTGATCTATCCCGTCATTGCATCTATTCTCCATGATAATAGAAGTAATTGTTAAATTTGTTACATATTCTTAAGGTTTAAACATAGCTTATTTTACACCAAAAATTAGGTAAATGTTAAAGTTTTTCAATGGACATTTAATTCATCAAGGACTTACCCGGTGTTAATAAATCTTTACAGAGTTGATCTATCCCATCATTGCATCTTGTCTCCATCATAATAGAAGTAATTGTTAAATTTGTTACATATTCTTAAGGTTTAAACATAGCTTATTTTACACCAAAAATTAGGTAAATGTTAAAGTTTGTCAATGGACATTTAATTCATCAAGGACTTACCCGGTGTTAATAAATCTTTACAGAGTTGATCTATCCCATCATTGCATCTTGTCTCCATCATAATAGAAGTAATTGTTAAATTTGTTACATATTCTTAAGGTTTAAACATAGCTTATTTTACACCAAAAATTAGGTAAATGTTAAAGTTTTTCAATGGCCATTTAATTCAACAAGGGCTTATCTGATGTAAATAAAACCTACAGATTTGTTCTGTGCTATCACTGACTCCAATCTCCATCCATCATAATAATTGTGATTTTCAAATTCTTTCCTTACTTTTCTGGGATTTGGACTTGGATTATTTTGGTGTGATATATATCCTTCTTATATATAAAAGCCAAGAATTAGAAGAATGTTAAAGTTTTTCAGTTGACATTTATTCAATCCCATTAAAACTTTACAGTTTTGTTTTATATCATCAGTGCATTTAGTGTGATATGCAGAAAAACTAAAGGGCTGGACACACAGGACCCAGTCCGTCTAGTTTAAATATTGCTGCTGGAATGACTGGCTTGACAACTTGAACCAAGCCATTCATTCCAGTGATATAGTTTTAAAATGTCTTCTTTTCTTGAAAATGGATATTTATTAAGGAAATGTTTCAGTTTTCTCAACAAAATCTGACTTTATAATAAGGAAGAATTAGTTACCTCTCCGGGATGTGGAAATTGTTTGAGTGTAGATTTTTTTTAAATCTGACTTGTTTACCATGTTTACTAACTTGCTGTCATGTTCTCTTATAATTGTGTGCAGTTTGCCTCCAGTGCAAAGGTCATCACCAACAAACCAAAGGTTAATGAGGTCGTGTCTGACGCGGCACAGATGAAGCGCTATCGAAAAGAGATTGAACAACTTAAAAAAGTTATCTCTGGGGTATTGTTTGCTGGCGCACACAAAAACACATGCATATAAAGAGACAGGCAGGCCTATGCATGCACGCACACACGCACGTACATGTGGGCTTTATAGGCTAGGTTCATAGACTAATATTGCCTATTATTTTAGAACACGTATATACATTATTGTATCACTCCATTATTGTATCCCTCTATTTGATCCAGAAACTAGCTATGGGACATTCCATATTAAATGAACCAGTGACCTCATCTGATCATCTCGGAATCCATTTCTACATATGCCCCGCCCATTCAAGCTCCACGCTTTACCTATGTTGGGATCCATCAAACCCTCAATTCCCAGAATCCAATTTCACGATACAGGTACGGTCAAGTTCGACTCGCTAACTATAGTCAGTTTGCTGGTTGAATGAACATGCGCAGTTGTTATGCCCAGTCGGATGCTAAATAGTTAACTATAGTTCATTGGTACCCGTTTCCTCATTGAATTACTATTGCAGAAAATTTTGAGCCGTGTACCAGTCTCCATTAATCCTTTCTGTCGTCTGTTTTTATGGCCTACGAAATAGAGCTGGGCGGTCTGACGGTAGTACCGCGAGGACCGCGGTATACCGTGACCGTTGACATTTCCAAATACCGTGAATACCGTCCATAATGTTTGACCAATATTTTAGAAATATATTCATAAAATCTGCCTTGACCAAGAGTAAATAGGTTCTAATAGTGCCAAAAATACAGGCATCCCTACCTATTTGCCGAGTTGAGGTGAAAGGGTCGTAAAAACAAACATCAAGACGTCAATTACAAAATAATGACAGGCAGAATTGTATATCAAACGTAAGTCTTGAAAGTCTCATGGTAAAATTGATTTATTTAAAACATCTAAAGTCATTCTCTGTCCATCCGCCGGTAGTAATTACACTATAATATATTCCCTATTCCTGTTTCTATTATTTCTAATTTATTACTCCAAGCATTTTGTCACCGAACAAACACGCTAGAATAACAAAATAACATACAAACTGCGTGCTATTCAAACACAACAGCGATCTCGCAAAGACGTATCTGATTGGTTGTTCATGAACTAGACAGTGGGAAAATACATTACTATGCTGAATTTTTCAATGAAAATTTACTAAAACGTAGTATTTGCTATTTTATTAAGAACGAGCAGCGTTGAAGTCATTCTCTTTTATTTTTCTGGCTTGTTTTAAGAAATTTCTTTAAGGAT
This sequence comes from Chaetoderma sp. LZ-2023a, assembly GCA_034401795.1. Classification (NCBI taxonomy): domain Eukaryota; kingdom Metazoa; phylum Mollusca; class Caudofoveata; order Chaetodermatida; family Chaetodermatidae; genus Chaetoderma; species Chaetoderma sp. LZ-2023a. Next base: position 53,030,744 of record CM067375.1, read on the forward strand.
TAAATCCAGTTTAAGTAACGACACTTAAAAATTATAGTGTTTTAGTTTTTGTAATTCATTTTTCAACTGGCTACACGACGGAAGTTCGCGGAAATAGCTTTTTACACGCATTGTTCACGTGAAGCATGTCGAGTAACGAGTCTGCACATCGGGTACTCGGTAATTATCAGGAGCTTTGGAATCGGCTATATTCAATGTCGTGTTATATGTATGTGTATAGGCCTGTTTTCGCGAGTAACAGAATATACGACTCCAACAGAAATAAAAGAGTACAACACTCGCCCCGTTTAAATACTCGCAGATTTTGTCTGGACTCTGTTTATCAAAGCGCTCGACTGCCAAAATAAAATGTGCCGTTTGGTGGTCGCACGCATTAATAGCAAGAACAATCCAGATTGAAAATAGTGCGCCCCAATGTCTCAAACAGCGGGTTATGGTTAGCGAGTCGACCACACCCTTTGACCGATATTCCCGTGAATGATATTACGTCAATAAAAATAGTGACCTAATAAAATCGTGAAACTAAACAGTTGCAATAGCCATGTTTTTCTTCTCTAAATCAGGAAGCCGATTTATTTATTTTACCTATATTTACCGTTGATTGGAGATGGAAGTGAAAAGGAAATGTGAAAAATTGTTCTAATTTCTTGGCATGCCCCAAGCTCAGATGACGGTATACCGTGGTACCGTGGTATTTTTTCATGGTACCGATACCGTCATGTAAATATCAATACCGCCCAGCTCTACAGTAAGAAAACTGGTTATTTTTGCCCGCTAAGACGTAAAAAAGCATCCATATGACTAGGGCTGTGCGGTTATCCAGTGTTTGAACCGTCCCTGTTTTTTAAAAGCATAACAGTTCGAAACCAGTGTCATTATCTCATAACTGTAAAATCGCATATTTAAGAAAAAACGATTTTGACAATACAGCTTCTTAAATAGTATGTTTGTATTGCATAAAATTGAATCCATATCGCTAATAATTATATTAAATCCGCTAACTAAACTGGGGAAGCGGGTTCTTTTTCATTTGTATATCACGAGAAATTTGCTAGGTCGTATTGCTACATATGTTCACAAAGTGTAATCTGCTAGAGTTTTATAGATTCTATGATACATTCTTGAACGCGTATCGTAAGCGATCTAGTGTTTCTGATATCTATGTGTATTATGAATTCTGAACGTGCATCCGGGACTCTAAACCGGGAAGTGATCTAACCTGCCAACGTAAGTTCGGATTGAATTTGTCTAATCGCTCGGGCGATCAAGAACAATTTCTTGTGAATGTTCAGGAGCTGGCTTGACATATGTTGGACGATATAATTAAGACTCGAAGCCGGCCAATATACATTATTAGCGCCGGAAAACAACCTTTACAGCTTACATCTATGCAAATCACGCTTATGGTCTATAGTAAAATACCTCCGATTTCCTTTTTGCAGAAAATCTTTACTAGTAAATAGTCTAGTACGGCCGAGTTTGATTACACATATCCGATTAATTGGATCATTAAATTCGATTTAATACGCATGTACACGCATTAGGATGTCTATAATTAGATTCGACCTATGCATGTGTAAACGTAGGCTATCGGGATTCGGGAACTAGTCTATATTATATACATTTGCATAATCTGACTGGTCTCCAAAATTGAGTGTGTGTAACAGTCTAATTAGGTCCTCCATCTTTCAGGATTTATCACTGGCTCGTCGTTTCCAAGGCGTGAAATGACTAAGTAACAAGTAGTATTTTTAGCGAATGCTCTACAAATTTTCTAACAGTAGTTTAACAGATGCGAACCACTTGAATTGCCAGCTGAAAGCCACAGTAAATTTGGCAATGTTTCTATCTATGCATTATGCTAGAGGGTGGTCTACGAATTGCTAATTGTCGAAATGACATATCGCGATGGATTTACAAGTGCTAAATCTATAATGTTTTAAAGCAATTTAAGTAATGATTTCACTATATCCTCTAAAATTGCATCGGCTACTATAGCTACAGATTTAAGTCTACCGCTAAAAATGTTATACTTTCATGGTATTGCGAAAACCATTTTACCAAAACCGCACAGCCTTACATATGACAAAGTGGGCAGGAATAGGGGCTTGAGAACATTGACATACAATGGGAAAGCATAATTTCATCAAACCTAAGTTATTTAGTGAAATATTTACACTTTTATATGCATTTATTCGTGGTAAGCGATCATTGTCCGCTATTTTGAAATTTACGTAAGTTTCGCACTCGGTTGACTATAGTTGACTAACTAGTTAACTATTTGAAGTTAGACTTGGAATCTAGTTAGCTTATAAGCTATCTATGGTTAGGAGTCGATCTTGGCCCTAAGCTGTTGAATACTTTGAATGTGCGCTGTTGCTGCCTATGAAACGGAAAGTATGAAATTCCAAACGCATTCCATTCTGATGACGTCATTGTGTATATATATATATCCCCATTCAAGGAATTAATCATTTTGTGGTGAAGTTTTGTAGAGAGAATCTAAAATTTTACTCACTTAGTGCCCATTCGCTGGCCAAGAGAATGCAAATTTTATGTCTCCACATTTTTAAACAAAATGGAGGGGATATTGCCATTATCTCGTCTGTCTGTCCATCCGGTTATCTCCTTCCAAACCATTTGGTGAAATTAAATCACATTTGTTATGGGTTACCCATATGATTGTGGACTGCAAGATAACATTTACATTAGGCTCTGTCTCCAGGGTGGGTATTGCGGGTAGTGTCTAGTGGAGGTTGGGGTGGGTGGGTGATGGTTTGGCCATGACAGAAAGTCAGAGTTTGCGGAATTCTAACAAATTTGGTATGCTGGTTACCCATATGATTGTGCATTGGGAGACAATGTTTACATTAGGTTCTGCCCCAAATGTGAGTGTTTGGGTGGAATGTCATAGGTGGTGAAAGCATGGAGATTTCTGATGGTGTGCCAGAGACTGCGCATTCTAGTTTATATTTGCAAATGTGTTTGCAGAACTACTTTTGAAATTTTACTACTGGAATGCCTGGCTTAGTTTTCTAAGAGATAACCACTAGAATGACTGGCACAATAACCACGCCTGCCTATTCCAGTGGTAAAATTTCAAAATTAGTTCTCCATAAGCATATTGCAGTTGCAAATGACCTAGATTGTGTAGTCGATGGCATGCCCTCACAAATCTCCACGCTTTCGCCACCTTTGACATTCCAACACCACCGTGGCGACGGAGCCTAATGTAAACATTGTTTTCTCGTAACCACGAACAAATAGCCATTTCTCAAGGCCTCTGCAAAGACCTGTATTGAACGATGGCCATTAAAGTGTTAGGTTTTATGACCGACCATCTTAGTGGACTTCATTTTGTGAGTCTTAAAAGCTTATGTCCATTATAGACTAGTTTGACTAAATAACCCTTTGACCGATGAATACTCCATATCTTATCTACAAGCCAACCATATAGGATAACTGTTGAGTATTTTGAAATTAATTGGATTGAAAGCCATTGCTGTCTTAGGCAGCAACGGCTTCCAGTTAAATTAATTTCAAAATATTCAGCAGAATAAGTGTTATATCGTAAAGAATATATTTTTCCCCGGATTTATTGCTGAAAGGGTTAATAAAATTTAAAACTAATTTACCTGCAGATGAGCGAGATGGATGTTCAATTGGAGAAGGAAGACCTTCAGAAGAGATTGGAAGAAAAAGAAGCATGTCAAGAACAGCAAGAAAGTTTAATCAACAAACTAAAACAAATGATTTGTGTCTCCAGTCTACCAAACCCTAGTAATCCTGTTCCCATGGTAACTGAACCGTATTATTTTATATTATTATTTATTAAACTTATTATTTTAGATGCAAAATATGACACCCGATCCAAATCATTTTGAGAAGCTTAATTGGATGCCCATCCAAGAGCGTATCAAATATAAAACCGTATGTATGGTCTATAAAGCTGTTAACTGTAAAACTCCTGACTACTTATCAAAACTATTTATAAAATCTGCAGATTCCCGTAGTCTAAATTTGCGGTCCACTGACAATCTTCAACTGAGAATTCCTCTAGCAAAAAGTACTTTATACTCCTATAGCTTTTCAGTTGAAGGAGCCAAATTATAGAACTCGCTGAAAATATCGCTGTGTACTGCTCCCTCCTTAGCAAAATTTAAATCCCAGTATTCTTATTTAAGAGGTTATAGCTCAGGCTCTGACCGTAGGATTTCCTATCACCTATCATGTAGGGAAATTCAAATGTGGACTTTCACGTTCTCCTCAGAGATGTACTCGGCTATATCCTGAGTGACAGGTAGAAGTTTGTTTTACCTGTCATATTCAAAGTAGTACCTACCAGCTGTTCAGCATCATTGGTGCACAGGCTACAGATGACATTTTATCTCATTCTCAAGGCCACAGAATGGGGAGCTGTTGAACATTTTGAGAGTAATTTGACAGAGACATTCATTGTATAATTTGATGATTCTGTATATATATTGTACATATTTTATTTTGTATAATAGATTTTGAAGGCCCCAGGGAAGACCAGAGATATTGTATCACTGATTGCATTTCCCTCATAAAATAAAGCATTATTATTATTATTATTATTATTATTATTACTAGCCGAACCAGTGCTGACATTATAATGCATCTATTTACATACTCCAGCTTTGATTTAATGATTTTTATATCTATAACTATACACCTGTGCGAAAGTTAAGCACCAGCAAAAACAATAGAATGTAGAAACATGATGGTACAACTAGGCTGCCATACTTTTTGTCCCCGCGTTAGCTGACATAATTCCAAGTACGAAATGCACATGCATGCATGACTTCACGCCGCTTGATGTCCGTGCGTGGCGGGAAACAGCACACGTGTTCAGTTATGTAAAAGTCCAGTTTGAGGTGTAGAACATTACATACAGATTTAGGCGACAAGATTAGGAATTTTGTGTTCATGACCATGGTTTATTTGTACAGAGAGAATTAGCTCTTGATTGTGAACCGCTATGGCAAGACGAAGGTTAAGTGATCGTGTGAAATGGCAAATCATAGGCATGCATACCACTGGTATGTCATGCAGAGAGATTGGCAGACAGCTGAACATTAACCATACTGTAATCAGTCGTTTGAGTGCAAAACATGGGCAAACTAACGAGGTGAAGGACAGGCCTAGATCTGGAAGACCGAAGAAGACTACTGCCCGTGATGATCGAGCCCTAGTATGCCTTGTTAGGAGATCTCCATTCACCAACAGCAGAGTGGTCAGCCAGCAATGGGAAATGCGCAATAGAGTGTCAATGTCTACCGTCAAAAGGAGACTGTATGCTGCTGGCATGAAAGCTAGGAGACCTGTCAGACGTCCTCTCCTCACTGCACACCACAAAGAGGAGCGTCTGAGGTGGTGCAACGAAAGAAGGCACTGGAACATGAGATCCTGGAGACGGGTACACTGGTCCGATGAAAGTCGGTTCCTACTTCATGCCACAGATGGTCGAACTCGTGTATGGAGGTCCAGACGCACGGCGTACGACCAACGTAACATCATGGAAGAAGTTCCATTTGGTGGAGGTTCCGTTATGATATGGGGGTGCATCTCATTTGATTGTAAGCTGGATCTGTTGACTGTACCTGGAACACTAAATGGACAAAGATATCAAGATTCCATACTGGATAGAGTTGTGGTCCCTCATTTTGTAAATCATGCACCTGGAACCCACCCTATATTCATGGATGACAACGCCCGACCACATCGTGCTAGAGCTGTGCATGAATACCTCCGCCAGAATGCCATCGAAACCCTACCATGGCCAGCAAGGAGCCCTGACATGAACCCTATTGAGCATATCTGGGACATTCTGGGAAACATGGTGAGAAGGAGGGATCCTCCTGTGCAGAACCTACAGGAATTAACAGACGCACTCCATCTTGAATGGCAACGAATACCACAATGGCGTATCAGTCGGTTGGTGACCAGCATGAGACGTCGTGTCCAGGCCGTCATCCAGGCACAAGGTGGATATACCCGGTATTAATAATGACAGTCTCAAACTCGTGCACAGATGTTAAACTTCGTTTTCAGACACCATTAATGACAATCTAGCCACGTGTGTCAACTGTAGGGCAATAGTTGTCAGTTGTGTCAACGTAACCATATTCAGGCCTCGTTTTCAAGTTCAAACAAAAACATACAGTGTTTCCCCACCATCATAATCAGCATTCCTCTAGTTGCATTATTACCTCTTGCACTAAGATGGATGGGTACATAAATGTTTATGCTATTGCTTTCTTCATAGCACATGAATATACCCTCGCATGTGCGTAAAAATAGGGTGGTGCTTAACTTTTGCACAGGTGTATATATCTTACCTTGTTTGTTAGCTCTGTGTGTATGGTTTAGGAATTAGTTGAACTGTCTTTAGTAATATATTACAATGAATAACTGTTAAAATTGATTTTTCTTAATGTATTTTTAGTTTAGCAATTATAGTTGATCCTAATCAATGACAATGAATAACTGTTAAAATTAAATTGTGTTATTATAATTATAGGCAATGGAAACGTAAATGTCACATTCGATAGAACGTATCTTGATGATTACTATGGAATATAGACGTCATAATCGCATTGACATCATCAAAATTACTAACAGTGATGTGAATGTCATAAACACCTTGAAGTTATTGCTAATAGTGATGTAGACATCATAATCGCATTGACGTCATACGGAACATATCTTGATGATTACTAATAGTAATGCAGGCATCATAATCGCATTGACGTCATACGGAACATATCTTGATGATTACTAATAGTAATGCAGGCGTCATAATTGCATTGACGTCATATTTCTTGATGATTACCAATAGCAACCTAGATGTAAGATGACAGCTCTTCCCGTTACGGAGCAAACAGGCAATTTTTCATGGTTTTTGGCAGATATCTCCGAGAATATGATAGATAGAAACATATCATTTTCGCTATCCCAAACTCGCCGAATTTTTGATTTTTTTCGAATATCCCGTTTTATCGTGGCCCCAGCGGTCTCGGAGGAGTAGGGAAACCAAAATTTTACTTACCCGTATTATTATATAGATTATTATTATTATTATTATTATTACTATTATTATTATTAACAGCAATGACTTTCAATCGAATTAATTGAAAAATCCTCAGAATTTTGTACTACATTGAAAGTCCTGCTGATTATTTTGAGAACGGTTTGGTTGAAAATTGTTGCAGCAATGATTTTCAGTCAAATTGTTTTCAAAATATTCGATAGTGGCAGTTACATTTTCTGCTGATTATTTCGCAAATAATTTGAAGGAGACTTGTTGCTGCCACAATTATCAGTCAAATTATTGTACAAATTTCTCGCTAAGCGCATTTCACATCTACCCTAGTAAATACACAATTAGAATTGACCTACTATGCTATTGTAGTGCTATCCGTTCACATTGGAGGACAACAGAAAACTGACTGTTATTAGCCATATGAGAATGGTTTTATACTGAACTTTCCGCAACAGTGAGAACAATAAAATCCCAAATTATGTAGGCTACAAATATCAAATTAAAATTGCCGCTCAAAAGACAATTGTCTTTGAAATTCTCAAATCTTTCCTAATCTTGTTTCTTCAGAATAACTTAGACCACAACTTAAGCTGTTTTGGCCACCTTGACTGTTACAGTGTTTATTCCTCATTTCCTGGAAGAAGTATATTCTTTTTGATATAAAGCTTACTCTGTTGAATATTTTAAAATTAATTTTACTGGAAGCCGTTGCTGCCTTAGGCAGCCACAGCTTCCAGCCAAATCAATAAAAATATATTTAACAGTTTTCTCGTATGGCTGCTTTAAAAAGAAGTTTGTGTAATTTATCAGTGATGGGTTAATGGTCAAGACTGGCTAAGAAAGCTGACATTTTTTAATGAATGTCCATTTACAGGCCAAGAGAAAACTGTTTTTGAGAATTTATCATGGAAATGAATTGCTTGGTCATCGAGCTAGACATTATTGTCATAAATTTTCAAAAATATCTTCTTCAATTGAAAATCTACATTCCGCAAAACAGGCTAGTTTTTGGGTGGTTTGGCTATTAAAAGTGTACATGTGGCAATCAAAGGAATCTGAATTTGCTTATTATTATTATTATTATTATTATTATTTTATTTTTTTTTTTAGAAAAAACACAGACGAGAGACTTGGTGCATTGGAAAATTGAAACGACAGCGCTCATCCTTGGCATCACACAGTGCCACATTTGGGACCCCTGGTTCGGCACGGAAGCGATTTTTCTCTGGTTGGTATAACTAATAATAATTTTAAAAGTTTACAGCTTAATTCTGAATTCCCATTTCTTGAAATTGTGTTTTGACCGAGTTAAATTTGAAACGTGTTGTATTTGGAAAATTTTTTGATTGTTGCTGAGCTGTCTATCTATGAAATGTATGGATACAATGGACATGCAGGAGGACCATGTTTGTCCTTATATCAGCCAGATCTTAGAAATGAAATCTTTACCTGTCTGACAAGCCACCAGACAAAAATTTCAATGGCCAATAGCTCTGGACCTGCTGAATATTTTGAAAACAATTTGACTGAAAGTTGTTGGTGGCTTAGCCACCAACAACTTTCAGTCAAATTATTTTCAAAATATTCAGCAGGTCCAGAGTTAAACCCCATGGTCTGCAGAAAACAGCAGGCAGACAGTTAAGTATCCCGTAGGAGAACGGCTGGTGAAGAACCTTTTTAAATGAAACTAAATCTAGGAATCATGGATTCTCATAAGGATCCTTTTGAGGGTATATACCTCACAAAATTCAACTTGTGACCCCTAAAAGTAGTGGTAGTGGGTCGTATGGCACCCTGAAAATTGTGTATGTTTTTAACCATTAATTGTTTTTAGTATTTTTTTTTTTTTTTTTGCACAAAAATACCCATAAAATCCAGCATGTGACCCCCATAATTCATAGCTAAGCGTCTATGGTACATTCTATTTTTAGCATGGATGAGATATATCTACATTGGAACCCCAGATTTCAGTTTAAGATCCCTGGATTTCAGCTTAGGATCCCCACTTTTCATAGTCGGGGGACCCTGAAGCCTCCAACATTTAGATACCGTGAGAAACACTGCTAGGAATTAAATCCTTTAATAGTCAAGTTGGCCAAAAAGATATCTTAGTCTGGGAGCCAATTTTCAAAAGGGGTCTAGAAGAATGGTTTCGTAGCACACCCAGTATTCAGAAGGTTTGTCTCTATATTATGCTAGACCGATGTCTTGGGTATATTCTGAGCCGTGTTGTACAGGAAAATTGTGGTATCACTAACCCGTGAGAAGCCCATTTACAATAGGTGTTGAATGTAGTTTTCAGACAATTTTCACAATGGTAAATTTTTCACAAATTTAAGCGCATGTTATATCAATACAATCTTAACCAAAATGGAAAGGAGTGATCGTATATCGCAGATTTATACATAATCAACCTCGTTTAAGACACCCATATGTTGCTTTGTACATATTGGGGCACTTAGGTCTTCTTGTGACTAGCAATACCTTAGCTACAACAATGCCCATGTTTTCTACATTTTTCATAATTAAACTTTTAACTGACATGCAGTGCATGTCTACACAAGCTGGCAGGACATATTTATCACGTGAGCAAATGAGAGAATGTTACTCATCCGTGTCAGAGTCATCTTCGACAATTGTATGCTGAACATTGTCACACATTTCACCTCCCATACAAAGGCATGCTTCAGTGCAGAGTAGATTGTTAGCCTTGCATTGACAGAGATCTGTTCTTTTGCAGGCAGACTTTTGACATCTACATGATGTGAGTTCAATTAATCCAAATGGAGCAGGATCCTTTGACATTAGAACAGGCTTGAGTAGATCATCCACTATACTCCAGCCATGTCCATTTGGAGATGGAAGAATCTGAACAGCTTGCAATGAACGTCTCCAGAGCTTGAAAATTGGCCCTTTCGGTGTGATGCTTTAGACTATTCGATGTAGGTGGAAGATTTTCATTTCTTTGTCTCTTTTGACAAAAGAGCCAATAACGGGTTTCATCAGCTGTCTTTCCCACATCCCTGGTGGTATACAACTCACAGACAAATTTCTCACATAGAATTGCAGTATTCGGTGATAAGTCAACATGTTCGCCGAGTTGGGCTAAGCTAAGCTGATGACATTCAGATGACTTTAAGAGATTGAATGATTTTCTCTTAGCGACTCCAAATAATGCACTAGTGCTATCACAACCTGTAAGAGAATGAAACCCAGGCAAAGACAGACAGATAGCTGGGCCCAGTACTTGAGCAACTGTATGTATTGGTATGTATCGCAATTTGTCCTTTGTGCCCGTACGGAACCATAGTTCAGAACAGTGAAGCGAACGATACGTATATATACTAAGTACTGCCACGTCTGTATCAGGAGACTGTATAACAACACGCATGTGGTCTTTTGAAGCGTGTAGCGCGTGCAACATCATACGCGTATCTGCTTCCTCGTGATCTGATCGAAGTTCTTCCAAATACGACGAATTGTTCGCTGAAATGACAACAACATCCATTCCATCGTTAAAGCCACCAGCAAGAATGACGCAATTGTCGGCAGATAGCATATTTGGACCAGTATCACGCCACCGCTTGCTGAGAAATGCAACCAGGTTACTTTTGTTGCTTGGATTGCTGATGTACTTGGCCCATTGCTTTGGAATGGGAGTATTTTCTCCAGCAATCTTTACTTCCAATGCTGTTGATGACCCACGTTTTAGCCGCTCTTCCGCTTTGAGAGATTCCAGTCTATCATATCTGTCAAAAACTATGTCTACTCTGTTGCAGTCTTCTTGATTCAGTGGAACTGTAAAGATGTGCCAGTATTTATCAGCCAATTCTCCAAATGTAGACGTACCTCCAGTTTTAACCATTTGCACAATTGCCATGCCATCTACTACATAAGCTGTTGCGCCTGTCTTGTCAACAGGTGGAAGCCGTCCATCAACATTTACTTCCTTTTCTAGTTCACTTAACAAAACACTTTTCACATTCTTTCTTAGAGTCCCATCCGTATGTGACAATGATAGTGGAACAGCTGACAGTTCATACGTCATCACTAGTTTTAAATCAACATCTCTGGACCTTGCGGCAATAATTAATCGACCAAATAGTTCGCGGTCAGATCTCACATTGTGAATTTTTTCATCATTTGTTTTGAGTTTTTTCTTCTGTGCTAGGCTTGCAAATGTTTTAAGTTTTAAGTGTGGCAACGTGTCCCAAAAGCTTCTCGTGTTAGTGTCCAGCCGCTCCTGAACAAAATTGTCCATAATCTCCTTACCAATGTCACAGGCGGAAACAAGTCTCTTGGCGATTTCACTAGGCAATACCACGCCAGTTGCAATGTTTACAAGCGGAAGACACTCGCTGTCGTCGTTTTCCGCAATATTAAAGGGATTGGTCATTATATCTGATGAGAACATTGAAAGTATCTTCTGCACATCGGTTTCATCCGTGTTCATTCAATTAGTCCCCATTTCCTTATGTACTCCAAACATGTGACTATCTTGTAACCCACACATTTGCTTTGTGACCGTTGTTATGGCTGCCCTCTCGTGGCTAGTTAAAAACCACCTCTCCAGAGCTCCTGGCTTTTGTGTTATTCCAATAATACCACCTCGCTTTTTGGAATCCAAATTAATCGATTGCTCTAAGGCCATATCTGTCCACACTTGATTGAATGGATGGTGTGAGCGACTTACGGAATGATTTCCATTCAAGAATTGTTCATGTACATGGGGATGTGTACTTGGAAGCATCTTCATGTCCGCAAGATATATTTGCAGCCATCTTGCATAATTGGTTCTGTCCATGCTGTATAAATATGGCGCCATAGCAGCAGTAGCAGATAGGTGTGCCTGCCAATCTCCAGTTCTCTCAGCTCTTATGAATCCAAGCAGCAGCTCTACCATATGAATATATGAGTTCCAAAATGCGAATGGGTGTGATTTCGAGCTTGACTCAACTTTAAAGGATTTGAACAGCTGTTGCAATTTATTCACGTAATGTATACACACCTCTTTGAAATTTTCTTGCAGTGCGTCTAAGTCGTCAATGCTGCTTCGGCACATCTTAATTTTCTCATCCAGACTCTCCAAATCTGTTGGAGTAATGTGGTCTTCATGTTGTCCATTTTGTTGAACCCATTTGGAAAAAGAATGCCATTGTAATCGCAGCAGCGCTTCCAGAACCAATTTGTGAGCCCTCACTCCTCGATTATATGACTTCCCTTTAAGTAGAGCAGCAGCCATGCTGCTACCATATGTGTTGGCCTCTATGAGGAGATCTTCTAAGCCAGAGTCATCAAACATCTTTCCAATAACAGCTAAGTAGTTTAGCGCAATGTGGAATCCCCCCAGTCTGATCACAGTGTCACTAAACTCTTCTTTATATCGCCACTGTATCTCCTTTGCCTTAACATATATGGCCAAGTCGAATGTAATGACCGAGTCATTCTGTCCTAGTGTTGTCATCATTCTTTGAACTTGTTTCATGACTGTATACACCGTATTGAATTCAGTTGGTGATCCGGAAATCATTGGACAGTAACTGATTTGTGTAAAAGGTGCGTTAGCACATGATACAAGTGCATTAAATCCACTCCAACTAGGGACTGTTTGTGTTTCTGTGGTCATCATGGGTACAAGATCTACTGCAAACAATTTTAATTTGTTTTTCCGCACTGATTACCACCACATCCATCTGTCTCATTCCAACCACCATTACCTGGGTGCTTTGTCAACAGTGGTACAGCTGGATATACAGATTCTATGATGGAGTTAGTATACATACATAAAATATAACCTTCACATTTCACCCTCGCCTTTGGTATATGCATGCAAAATGTATGTTGGATATATGTTAGGTCGATATCCGTCTAAATATCATATATGGTGAATCTAATACGATATTACTTTGAGTTATGACACGATCATGCTTATATCGTTGTGCACTGTGGATACAGCCAAAGCCTAGACCCCCTATGCAAAGAAATCAGGATAACTAATTAGTGCTACCACAATTTGTTTGTACAACAGGGCTTAAAATGTGTGGGACATGTCCCCCAAGCCACAGCAAGTGTCAGACCTTCCGAATACTGGGTGTGCTACGTCACGATTCTGACCTAGCTTTAGCTCCTGGACTATCTGTAGTCATTCCGTTGATAAATTTTCAAAAATACTCTTCTGTTGGCTTGCAAATAGACATTCACTAATCAAAATTTTTTACTTTGCTATCCAGCCAATCTCAACCATTAACCCTTTAACCCTTGAAAGTCCAATGCCTCAGTTTGAAGACAGTGATACAGAAAAGCTGTTGAATAATTTGAACTTTCGACTGGAGCCTGTTGCTGCCTTAGGCAAATTGGTTTCAAAATGTTCACCAGAATATTGCTTCCATCATAAAGAATTTATCTTTTCAGTTCTGTGCTTGTGAAAGGATTAATAATCCAGTTATCCAGCTCAGAAATAACTTAACATGTTTGCAGGGGTAAAAATAAGAATTTTGTTCTACATGTACAAAGTGCATCTAACATTTGGATTTTGTCCCCACAGCAAAACTAAAAATTAATCGTTTCACCTGACACCTATGAATTCTCTGTATCTAAGTTTCAACACAGCCATACAGGAATACTGTTGAATATTTTGAAATTAATTTGACTGGAAGCCGTTGCTGCCTTAAAATTTCCTTTTTTTAGGGATTTCTCAGAGAGGGTTAAAATTATAGCTTATCAGCCAGAAATGTGCATCTACCCTGTGCACCCAGTATTACAAATTTACCTGCACCAGCCATTATTTACCTGCATTGTGCATGTAAAACGACATTATTTCGACCCCTGCATGTTTCCAAAACAAAATAAAATGTAATGCTGAATAATTTGAACATAATTGGATGATAATTGCATTGGAAGAGATTGCTGTCTAACGCAGCAATGATATGCAATCCAGGTGTGTTCAAGTTATTTAGCGGAACATTTCTTACTGTTTTAGTTTTTGTTTTGGAAACATGTTAACTTATTCATGGCCCATGGGTTGTACTGTATTTCTATGATCGTCTACCTGCAGGGTTACCAAGCACACCCTCTAACCTGGGACATGCATCAATACCAGAAAGTCCAGAGGATGAAGTGGACTTCCTAAGTTCTTCACAAGTAGTGTTTGACGAGCCGCCAGATTCATCGAAAGCACGACTTAGTACTCGACGGGTCGCATTCAACATCTTTCCAGATTTGAACTCGCACATGGATAAGGAAGTCCAAACAGATGGGGCATCCGTTAATACAGAAACTCGAAACCAGGATGTTCAGGTAGGCATCAGGCAAAATAGATGTTCTAAGGCAAGGTATCATTTTAGGCCTATAACCGTCAAATTTGTTCTGGAAAACTTCAATTTCCTCATATCAAATACCCATTTGCAGACGAAGAGATCATTTTTTTCCTTTTTCTCTTGCTATTTTGCAATCATTTACCTAAGATAACCTATTTATCTTTACAGAAATATGGTAAGATGTCTACAAAGTAATTTTGTTTTTGCAATATTTGTCGTCTTTAAATTAAAAGAAAATTTGCTGCATGTTTCCTGCATATGGACATTGTAAAGACGACAAACTTTGCCAAAACAAAATTACTTTGTAGACATCTGACCAAATTTCTGTAAAGATAAATAGTTTATCTTAATCAGCTAAGCGCCGTATAGGATGACATCATAATCATTACGTCATACAGGATTCTATACGGCTCGTCTTTAACTCTTAATAGTCCGACATTGCACAAATTGTATGTCTCTACTATTTAATAAACATGCTGTTGAATATTTTGAAACTAATTCAACAGTTTACGTATATATAGTTTTCTGGAAATTGATAATCAGGGAGCTCAGAGATCGATCGATCCAAACATGATCGAGGTGTGGGTGGAGCTTAGCTAGAGATGGGCGGGGCATAGTTAAAAAATATAAAGATCCATTATGTGATATATTATACCAGCTGAAAAAAGCTGATTTTGCACATGCAGAGCGCTCTGGCATATTTTCCTATTTCGAACGCAAGCCTGCTTTATCCCCATAACACTCAGTTTGACACGTGTATGTGTATGTCTCTATTGATGCATTGACATCTATTGTAGGGTGAAAAATAACACAAATTTATTCCTGGCCAGATGAAGTATAAAATAATTCCACCCAGGAAACGAGACTAGTATTTATTACCATAACGGCTTTCGAATTTAGGTTTCGTAACAATAAGAAAATGTGATAATAGATGTGTTTTTTTCCCAAAGGGCACAAAACTTCTTCCAGTTTACTTACTAACCAGAGGGTCAATTATAAACCATTTACCAGTAAATACTCAAAATTAGCACTCGTAAAGTTGATTTTAAACTAATTTTTAAAAAGTGACCTTGAAATAAAATTTACCATTAATATTTAGCTATGGAATATTGGATGAGTTTTAGATGATATTTATTACATAATGTTTATATTATCACATTTAACTCTTTAACCCTCATATCAGCCAAAAACTGCTTCTGCTGTGGTCTTGAGAAATGTCCACTTGCAGACCAAGAGAAGACTATTTTTGTCTCGCTCCGAAGGGAAAAGCGAGATATATGGATTACAAATTCCCACGGCGTCGCCAGCGGCGTCGGCATCTCATTTGTGTTAAAGTTTTTCATTAGCCTTATTAGTCAAGAAGGACCCATCAGATTTCAATGAAACCTTACAGACTGGTTCTATCCAATGCAAGGATGCGATCTTCATCATTACTAATCAGATTTTCTGTAAATTTTTCATGTTTTTTTCGCGGTTTTGGATGATTTTTGCGTTTTTTCATTAGCCTTCTTAATCAAGAATGGCTCATCAGATTTTAATGAAACTTTAATGACTGGTTCTATCCAATGTATGTATGATTACTGTATTCTGCAGCTGTAGTAGTAGAAACATCCTACAGCTACAATCAGTCCTTCTTCGCTTTTGCCCACTGTGTCTTGTCCTCAGCCGAAATGCTTAGCTTCCTCAGGTCCATTCTTGCCTTGAGTGTACCTAATCCTGCTTTCTTGAGGTCACCTCTAAGCACGCTTAGCAGATTTATGCACTTACGTCCTCTCCTGGCTTTGTATTTGCTGGCTCCGAGTAGGGCGAATTCCAAGCCTCTGTGTCCCGGTGTCTCTTCTGGCATCCTTAGCACATGGCCAAACATGGACCATCTTTACTGGGCGACTTTTACAGATAGCGGCGACGTATTACACATCTTGTATAGTGCATTGTTGGAAATTATGCTGTCTGGCCATCAGTGTCAAGTAATGGTGCATAGGTGTTTGCGGTGGCAGACATCGAGTTTGTCAAGAGCTGCCTTTGGAGCTGCCCAGCTGTTACAGTTATACATCATCAAGGATATGCAGGTTGCATTGTATACACGTAGCCTCTTTATCAAGGGCATCTTTGATCTACGAATCCATTGCTTCCAGAAGGACTGGAAAGCTATATTCCCCATGACACAGCGCGCAGAAATGTCAGCAGTACTGCAAAGCAGTGAGCCCAGGATTTTACTTTTTTTCTATGGTTCGCCGCCACGAAGTGGGTTGTCATTTTCTATAGTTTCATGCTTTGTCGATAGGTATATGTGGGTGAACTCTGTTTTAGATTCATTCATAAAGAGATCCTCAATTTTTAGTTTGCTTGCAGCTATTGGGAGAAGTTCGTCAAGGGGTTTCTTTTCCTCTGCTATGAAGTCTACATCGTCGGCATATTCCATCTCTAGCAGCATGCCAAGTATTGACACTGGGGGGTTTGGTCTCTACAGACTTCACTGACTTGATTCGTACTCTCAGCTTGGTGTCTGCAAGTAGTAGTCTCACTAATCGTAGCTCATCTTCATTGCAACTGGCCTGGCGTACTACATCTAGGATCTTTGAGCGTTTAATTGTGTCGAAGGCTCGTGACATGTCGATGCCCATTTTGTGGAAGAGTCAGTGTTTGGACATGACTACCGACACACGCATGCATTGAGCCCATACAATGTTTGTCTCGGATGCGGCATAGAGTAACATTGGATAGGATTTTCCATATGCTGTTGAGGAGCACAATGGGCTGCAGATTGGGTAGTGTGATAAGGGTGCCTTGGCCTACAGCATCGATGGGAAGGTGGTGCATAAAAGCTGAATTGATTAGGCGCGTGATCGGTTTTGAGATATGTCATTTGCATATTTGAATAGTTCATTGCTCATGTCATCAGGTCCAAATGCACATCCATTTTTCAGGGCTTTAAGTAGGGCTGCGCGATATACCGATACCATATTTAAAACCGATATCCCGCACTGACGGTTTCATAACCGATTATAAAAAATAAATATCGAAAAACCGAATATGAACATATTTTCGGGTTTTCGTATCAGGATTGTCAAAAATAAAAGATACTAACGAGCATGAAAAGCATAATGAATAATAATGGCCAGACTTTCCATTAAGCTACGTTCGGGGCAACTAATAATTGAACGTGGCCCGAATTGCGCATATTGTGTAACTCCATGTAACTCGCTGTACGCCGAGAGAAATCAAGCAGCGAATTAATTAAATAAATATCCACTCGTCTTTTCTCTGATAGTCTCAGATAAATTTGCAATATAAAACACAATACTAACGCGGGAATTTGTCATTGAAATTTGTATCTGGGAAAACATTTCTAAACAACGGCATCCATTTTATTTACGTCACCGGCTAATTAACATAATGCAAAGTCGTCCCAAAACTAAATCGCCCGATTGCATAAAAATCTCGCCAATAAATATAATGCTGAATACATTTTGCTGATTAGGATATAATTTTAAGTAAAATTATTACTCAAACCGTTTTTAAAACGTTATCTTCTATACACAATATCATATTAACTTATGAAATTCACGTTCGCAATATTACAGTTAATATTTTCTTCAATGCATGATTTCGTCCTCGGGCCGAATTGGAAATGAAAGAAGAAAGGGAGATAATTACATCATAATTAATTACAATCACGTGATTAAGCTACGTCTTTTCGCAACCTGTTTTACTGATTTATGATTAATTTTGACAAAATAAACTATGTTTATTTAACTGTGCTTAATATTTAGGCGGTCTAATTAATAATTTCACTCCCGCGATGATGGATATTATAAGGTATATTAAGCTTTAAAGGCGTAAAACGTTACGACTGTATCAGAGCGTGAAAATACGTTCTGTTTTCGTGCTATTTTTTATCATTTAAATTTTTTGTTTCATGTCCATAAAACCGATATTCGGTTAAAACCGATATGAAAAGTCATATCGAAACCGATATGGCTGTAAGCCAAACCGCGCAGCCCTAGCTTTAAGTGCCTTCTCAACTTTTGGTGTTTTAATTGGTGTTAGTAATGGCCTGGTGTCTCCTGAGAGCGGGTGCAAGGGCTCATCATCGTTGTCAATGAACTGTTCCTTGAACCATTCTCTGATCGCCTCGGCTTTTCCCTGGTCAGTCCCGATAAAGTGTCCTTCAGAGTTGTGTACAGCGGGTGTTGGTGTTTAGTCAGCAACTCTCAGGGCTCGGGCTGCCCGAAACATTTTGTGACAGTCATCCGTGTTTTCATCACGCTAGGGAGTCTGCCTGTTGAATAGCAAGATCTTTTAAGCATTCGCTAATGTGGCGCAGAATAATATTGCGCTCCCGGTGTAGTTTGGTGTGGTCTTCACTTTGGCCACTTTGATAGATGGGCAGCCGTAATGCTTTCTGCTCTGCTGACAGTTTTACTACTAGAGGGTCGTCAGTATACCTAGTTTGGTTGTTTTTTAAGAACACTTATGGTGCTGGTAGCGGATGATTCCATAGATTTCAGTATTTTGGTTATGGCTTCGTTTGGATTGGAGCTGACATCGATGTTAGCTATCTGCTCCCCAAGGGCTTTTTTGTATGACATTTCAGTGTCAGTGTCGCTGATGAGTTTCTGTAGGTTGTAGGTGACTCTACCCTCTTGCCTGGTATGGTGTTTATATATTAGCTAGAGATCGTTCATCTGAAGGCATGTAATAGCTAGCTTATGGTCAGAATTGAGGTCTGTGCCTCCATATGAACGAGCGTTCTGGAGTAAGGGTTTTGATTCTGTCTTGCATAGTATGAAGTTTATTTGGTTGAAGACAGCTGTTGTACCCTTAGAACCTTTTGGGGCATTGCAATCAGTAATGTGTCCAGTGTATGTTGTCCGGTAACGGCATGGGTGTTTGAAAGCCATATTTGTGACTTGCATAGTATGAAGTCTATTTGGTTGAAGACAGCTATTGTAGCCTTAGAACATTTTGCGGCTTTGCGATCAGTATTGTGTCCAGTCCATGTTGTCCGGTGATGGCATGGGTGTTTGAAAGCCATATTTGTGACAGCTAGGCCATTGGAACTAAGGAATGCCACCAGTGCATCTCCATTGCTGTTGCATGTGCCCTCTCCATAGGATCCCATGCATAAGCCAAGTCCCGAACTTTTGTCTGCAATTCCGAGTTTACCCAGCTTGGAGTTGAAATCTCCACACACGAACAGTTGTCATCTAGCTATGATTGTAATGGCGGAGCTCAGTTCTGCATAGAAGGATGCTGGATTCTCTTTGGCTTTTTTGGTAGTTGGGCTGTATGCGTTGACAATTCGACACTTAGTGGTGGTGTTTTCGCGTAGGTATAGCCAGGTCGATGAATGCAACGCAATCACTGACGCTGTCGCATCCAAAACTAATGACATGATCCAAGACCCGTGGTCCGATTATGAAGCCTAAGCCCCGGTATGTGGCCTGTTTTTGCTCCATGAGCACTAGCTTATGGCATGTCTGTAGTTGCTATGAGTGTTTAGCTACTTTGGTCTCATCAATGCATGTAATATCGATGTTATAGTGTTCACAGTCTGCACCTAAGGTTTGCCTCTTTGATGTTGCACTCAGACCACGTACATTCCACGTAGCTACGGTAAGCTCCTGGAAAGATTGCGTCATCCGAGGATGTCGAGCACAGTTTCTTGTTTGAAGAAGGGTAGCCTCTGTATGCGGATGTCAGCCCGTAATCCTTGATGATTTAGTTTCCCAACAGAGTTGGTACTTATGAAGGAGACCGGCGTGAAGGTTTCATCTTTCTCCTCCAATGCATGGAATCAATCCTCAGCATTACTAAGCAGACTTTCTGTGAATTTCTCATGTTTTTTCGTGGTCTTGGATCATATTTGCTTTTTCATTAGCCTTATTAGTCAACCATTACTCATCAGATCTTCTTTTGGGGTGTATTTCTCATGTTTTTTTCATGGTTTTGGACTTTGAATATTTTCTGTTACAGTTTTTCATTAATTTGCGTTAAAGTTTTTAATTGCCTTATTTTACAACAACGGCTCATCGGATATCAAGAAAACTTTACAGACATGCTCTATGCTATATATGGATTCATTCCCCATCATTACTATTTTGATTTGTGAGGAATTTCTCCTGTTTTTTTCAGTGTTTTGGAAACCGTGTAAATGGAATAGTAGTTTAACAGATCCTAATATTTAACTTCTTTCAGATAAAATATGAAAAATTAACTCAGTTCCCTTACAATTAACATATTGCTGATCATCATTTCAGCGATCCAATTCGCATCATTACGGTTTTGGATGTAAATGATTATTTTAACATTTTTTAATTGATAATGGCTCAGTTTTATAGGCAATGAGGACTTCAAAGAATTACAAAATATGCGATCATAGAAGTCCATGTATGGACATTAGCAAAATTCTCTCACCACATCTACGTCCCTCTTTAGTTCATAATTATAATGATTATGCAAGTTGTTTGCCTTTTAAGTATCAAAATATGTATCCATTGGTCAATAATATCAGGGGTGAGACATATCACGCTTTAGCGTTCTTGTTAAAACTTTATCACTGGAATGACTAGGTCGATAACCGAGCCAGTCATTCCAGTGGTAAATTTTCAATAATAGTTTTCTCTTGGTCTGCAAATCAAATTACCTTAACCATTCCACCGATTAAATTCCCACATTTCATTTTCAAGGCGACTACGCAAGATAACTGTTGAATATTTTGAGCCACCTTCCAGTCAAATTAATCTCAAAATCGTCAACAGAATAAGTTTTATCTCGTAAAGAATCTACTTTTTTAACCTGCCATGAAATTAGTTTTACTAGATT
Source organism: Chaetoderma sp. LZ-2023a (assembly GCA_034401795.1). Lineage (NCBI taxonomy): Eukaryota > Metazoa > Mollusca > Caudofoveata > Chaetodermatida > Chaetodermatidae > Chaetoderma > Chaetoderma sp. LZ-2023a. Next base: position 53,051,954 of record CM067375.1, read on the forward strand.
ACGTGTAGCTAACGATAAATGATATACATGTATTATTACGCACAGACTACTGAGTGTTCTTCCGTGGCAACGACAGTTGAAACAGGCACACAGATGATTACTCCGCCTGATAACCAGGTATGGTTTGTGTCTCTAAGTTAACCGTTTAATGGTCAAGCCTGCTAAAACTGACCAATCCCGAGTCCCATTTTCAGAAGTCATTTTTCGGCCAACTTGACCATTAAACCTTTTACACTCAACCCGGCCAAAAATGGCTTCGGCAGTAGTCTTGAGAAATGTCCATTTACAGAGCAAAAGATATCTATTTGTGACAATATACCACTGGAATGACTAGCTTGATAATCAAGCCTAATTCTAGTGATAAATTTTCAAACGGGTTTTTCCTGGTCAACAAATGGACATTTCCTATGAGAAAATTGAAATTTTCTGGAACAACTTTGAGGGTTAAAGGATTTCTGGGTAGAGTGAAGCAGGATTTACTTATCACTGGCTAGTGCCTCATGCACTGTTTCATTTAACCGTTTCACTCACAAATCCCTAAAAGAAACGTTCTATACGATATAAAATTTATTCTGTTGAATATTTTGAAATTAATTTGCCTAGAAGCTGTTGCTGCCTAAGGCAGCAACTGCTTCCAGTCAAATTAATTTCAAAATATTCAACACTTCCAGTATGGTTGCCTTGAAAATGAGATAAGGGGAATTCATAGGTGAATGGGTTAAGTCCCTGTATCAGGTCTCTTTCTCGAGTGCAACCGTACCCATTTAGTAGTACAAATTTGTCAAGAATCTAAATATTTTTTAATGTATAATATCAACTTGCATGCTACGGGAAGAATAATGTACAAAACTTAACACTGGAATGATTGGCTCAATGGAGATTTTTATGAAAGCACTTCTGTTTTAATTTAATGACAGGTTTTGCCTTTTTCCTATTAATGTGTGTGCGCGTGTGTGTGTGTGTGTGTGTGTGTGTGTGTGTGTGTGTGTGTGTGTGTGTGTGTGTGTTGTGTGTGTGTGTTGTGTGTGTGTTGTGTGTGAGTGTGTGTGTGTGTGTGTGTGTGTGTTGTGTGTGTGTGGTGTGTGTGTGTATGTGTGTGCGTGTGTGTGTGTGTGTGTGTGTGTGTGTTGTGTTGTGTTGTGTTGTGTTGTGTTGTGTTGTGTGTGTGTGTGTGTGAAAACTTTATTCAACATCTTTTGATTGAATTAAATCTCAATTTTGCAGTTTGAGTCCGGTGACTTGGAACAGATTGTGCAAATCTCAGAGCAGTTGTTGTTGGACAAAGGTGCCCTCGAGGCACAACGCGGTGCCCTCGAGGCAAAACTGGTTACGAAACAGACAGAAATTGATGCTATGACTCGGAGCAATATGACAGTGTTAGTAAGATTATTCATCTTTAATTGTGTGTGCTATGGATGTTCGGAAAAGCTGGAACATGTCCTAATAAGGGAGGTTACTGGGCCAGTCCTCTGCCAATACCGTGTGCCATATTGACCCAGTAATTTGTGTAGATCCCCACAAATTTTAAGAACATGCTTGTGATGTTGTAATTGCTTCCATCCGTCTATCAATGAGGCGTGTTCAAAAGTTCAAACATCAAACAATTTCTGTCCATGATGTTATCGACTATGAAAATTGTTTGTCAGAATTCAATTGGGTTTGGGTGGTGGAGCAGAATGCAGGGTCAAGGGTCAAATATCATACAAATTCGGTCTCATTCTGTCGCCTTCGAAATTGTTTGGTGGAATGCAGCTAAATTTCTTTGGGGAGTTAACCATATGATTGTGGCTTGCCAGATGACATTACATTGTGCTCTGCTCCCAGGGGTCAGGATCAAAAGGTTAAATGTAAAGAAATTACATCTTTTATGCTGTCTCCTCCAAAACTATTAGGCAAATTTAACTAAATTTGTTGTCTAATTTACCCATATGATAGCGGATTGTGACATAACATTTATGTTGGGTTCTGCCCCCTGGGCAAGTGGTGTCAAAAGGCCAAGCTTGGGAAAGCGTGACAATTTGTGCATTCTTTTTTTTGTGGCCATCATATTAGTATAACCTGAAGGCTGACACGTTCTTTAGCTTGAATGGGGCAGTTGCATAGTGGATGCCATGCTATCCATCTGTCCGTCCGTCAAATCACTTCTCCTTAACGGTTTGACCGATTTCAGCCAAATATGGCTTGGAGGATCCGATGCTGGTACCCTCCAGACATTTTTTTTCGGAATTTTAATTGGCCAATTTTTTGGGTGAAAACCTTAGATTTTATGAAAAATCTACCGGAAATGGTCAAAATGATACTCCTCCATAGCCGCTTAACATAATTCTGCCAAATTTGGCTAGATGGATTCTATGGTGATATGTTCTAGAACATCTATTCAGAATTTTGATTGATCAATTTTTAAGGTGAAAATCTTAGATTTTATGAAGAATCTAACGTAAATAGTCAAAATGCTACTCCTCCATAGCTGCTTGACATATTTCAACCAAATTTGACTTGATGGATTCTATGGTGGTAGGCTCTAGAACCGTATTCAGAATTATGATTGATCAATTTTTTGGATGAAAAATGAAAATATTAGATTTTATGAAAAATCTAATGGAAACGGTCAAAATGCTACTCCTGTTTAGCTGCTTGACATATTTCAACCAAATTTGGCTAGATGGATTATATGGTGTTAGGCTCTAGAACTTCTTTTCAGAATTTTGATTGATCAATTTTTAGCTCACCTGGCCTGAAAGGCCAAGTGAGCTTATGTCGTGGTGACCATCCGTCGTGTGTCCATCCGTCGTCCATCATCTGTCGTTCGTCCATCCGTCAACTTTTCCTTTAAAACGACTTCTTCTCAAGAACCACTGGGCCGATTTCAATTATATTTGGCAGGAAGCATCCCTAGGGCATAGAGACTAAAGTTTGTTCAAATGAAGCCGATCAGCCAAAATCCAAGATGGCCACCGGCCAAAATAGCCGATTTTTAGAAACACTAAAAAATCTTCTCCGAATCCGCTGGAGGAATTGATTCAAACTCATAACACATCATCTATTGCAACGGTAGACCCAAGTTTGTTCAAGGCAACCTGATTGGCCTATTTGCCTGGCGGCCATCTTGGATAACCTAGTTTTCGCGAAAATGACTTCTCCCGAACCGTTGATGGGATTGGTCTGAAATTTGGTAAATATGCTTAGGGACCAAGGTCCATTCAAGTTTGTTCAAGGGAAGTTTGTACGTTAAAAAACATGGCCACCATCAACCAATCAAAATTTAGCGTTTGGTGGTCATATTGGCTTTTTTGTATTTGATGTATTTTGGTGGCGAAAATTGCTTTATATATGCTTTCCAGTGTGGCAAGTTGAAATACACCACTTTCGAGACTATCGGGTAAACGGTTTGGCTGCCATCTTGGTTTGTTTTCCCGCAATAGGCTCCCATGGTAAAGCAATGGGCCCATAGTAAAGCAATGGGGAATTCTTTAAACGACTTCTTCTCAAGAACCACTGGGCCAATTTCAATTATATTTTGGAGGAAGCATTCATAGGGCATAGAGATCTAAGTTTGTTCAAACAAAGCAGATCGGTCAAAATCCAAGATGGCCGTCGGCCAAAATGGCTGATTTTTAGAAACACTAAAAAATCTCCGAAACCGATGAAGGAATTGATTCAAACCTCATAACAGATTATCTGGGGCAGCGGTAGACCCAGGTTTGTTCAAGGCAACCTGATTGGCCGATTTGCTTGGTGGCCATCTTGGATGACCTAGTTTTCGTGAAAACCACTTCTTCACCCGAACCGCTGGAGGGATAGACCAAGTGCCTTTCAAGTTTGTTCAAGGGAAGTTTGTTCGTTAAAAAACATGGCCGCCATCAACCAATCAAAATTCAGCGTTTCTAGGTCCTATTGGCTTTTTTGTATTTGATGTATTTTGATGGCGAAAATTGCTTTATGTATGCTTATCAGTGTGGCGAGTTCAAATATGCCACTTTCGAGACTGTCGGATAAACGCTTTGGCTGCCATCTTGGTTTGTTTTCCCGCCAAAGGCTCCCATAGTAAAGCAATGGGGAATTCTTTAAACGACTTCTTCTCAAGAACCACTAGGCCGATTTCAATTATATTTGGGAGGAAGCATTCATAGGGCATAGAGATCTAAATTTGTTCAAATGAACCTGATCGGCCAATTTGTCCAGTGACCATCTTGGATTTAGGCCGATTTTAGGAAACGTCTTTAAAACTCTTCTCCGAAACGGCTTGGGAGATTGATGCAAACCTCATGAAATATGATTTATGGCAAGGGAACTTGATTGGTCAAATGGTTCGGCGGCCATCTTGGTTGACCTAGTTGTAGTGAAAATGACTTATTCTCCGGAAGCGCTGAAGGGATCGGGCTGAGATTTGGCAGATATGATTAAGGCCTATGGGCCATTAAACGTTTGTTCAAGAGAAGTTGATCCGTTAAAAAACATGGCCGCCGTGGGCCAATCAAAATATAGCATGTTTGTTGGCCATATTGGATTTTTTTATTTGATGGATTTTGATGCCGAAATTGTTTTTATGTGTTTTTGGGTATTCTGATCTCAGATTTGCAACTTTCGAAACTGTCGGATAAATGGTTTGCTGGCTATCTTGTTGATAAAGAGCATTCTAGTTGAAATGCCTATTGTCCAGATGAGCGATACAGGCCCCTTGAGCCTCTTGTTTGGGTGAAAATCTTAGATTTTATTGAAACTACCGGAAATGGTCAAAATGCTACTCCTTAGCTTCCAGACATATCTCAACCAAATTTAACTAGATGGTTTCTATGGTGGTAGGCTCTAGAATTTCTATTCAGAATTTTGATTGATTAATTTTTTGGGTGAAAATCTAAGATTTTGTAAAAAAAAATTACCGGAAATTGTCAAAACATTGGTCCTCATTAACCGCTTGGTGGATTTCAACATAGTTTGGCTGGAAGGACCCTATTTGTGTAGCTTTCAGAACTTGTATACAGAATTTTGATTGATAAATTTTTGGTGGAAATCTTGAATTTTATGAAAATTTACCGGATATCGTTTAAAACGCTACTCCTGATTAACTGCGTGGGCGATTTCAACCGGACTTGGATGGATGGACCCTATGGTAGCAGACTTAGTTTTGGTAAAGCAGTTATAAGCATACTCCTCATTAACCGCTTGGCAAATTTCAATCAAACTCGGCTGGAAGGACCGTAGGTAGGTAGGCTTCAAAACATATATAGAGAATTTTGTATCCATCATGTTTATTTAAATGCAAATGGTCCAGATGAGCGCCACAGGCCCTTGGGCCTTTTGTTAATCCTGGTTTTTGTCTCTGTGTGTGACTATCTCGCGATCGGTCAGAGCATAGATAATAATATCCTTCACTCTTCATTGCCTCTCCTCCCAGCGGTATAAATGGATATTGGGGTAAAATCTGAACAAGTATGGCATAATCGATTGAAAACATAACCAGCTTGGATATGGCTGGAATGGGACCTAAAAATTAGAGACACGATATAGGCCAATCAGACACGTAGCTTTTTGCTTGAAAGACTTTGTATGTATAGCATTATCCTCGTATGATGTTGAGAGGTTTTGTAAGTTTGAGGTTGAGAAGTTTTGTAACTATGCAATTGGGAGATATACTAAGTATGAGATGAGAGGTTTTGTAAGTTTGAGGTTGAGAAGTTTTGTAACTATGCAATTGGGAGATATACTAAGTATGAGATGAGATGTTTTGTAAGTTTGAGGTTGAGAAGTTTTGTAACTATGCAATTGGGAGATATACTAAGTATGAGATGAGAGGTTTTGTAAGTTTAAGGTTGACAAGTTTTGTGACTATGCAATTCGCCTTTCCAGAGTACCCACCCATCATATGATGTCATAATGAACTGTGTGATGTGTACAATGACATCATAATGAATGACATCATGAAAAGTACGTCACGAACGCATATTTGAAGACGGTCTATGCGTTGTTGTACAAATTGTTTGCTTTTACTATTCAATAAATATTCTGTTGAATATTTTGAAACTGATTTGACTGGGTGGCACCCAGTCAAATTAGTTTCAAAATATTCAACAACTTCCCTGTATAGTTTTCAGGAAATTGATAGCAAGGGCTTTTGGGGATCGATCAATCCCAACACGGCGAGGTGTGGGTGGAGCTTAGCTAGTGATGGGCGGGGCATAGCTAAAAATGGAAAGGTCCATTGGGATATATACTAGGTATGAGATGAGAGGTTTATCAAGTATGAATTTGAAAGATTTTGTACGTATGAGGTTGAGAAATTTTGTAGCCATGAGTTCAAGAGGTTTTGTCAGTCGGTTGTTGTGAGATTTTGTAAGTAGGAGGTGAGGTTTTCTAAGTCGGTGTTTAGAGGGTCTGTAACTATGAGGTCAGGAGGTTTTGTAAGTATGCGGTCAGAAGTTCTGTAACTGAGGTCAATAGCCTTTGCCAGTAGGTGGTTGTAAGCTTTTGTAAGTAGGAGGCTTTGTAAATTTTATGGATTGAGATGTCTTGTAACTATGAAGTCAAGAGAAAATTTGTAAGTACATGTGTGAGGTTTTGAGTAGGAGTTGAGTCATCTTTCATGATTGGACAGGCTAGTAACTAACTAACTAACCAGCTATTGGTATTTTAACTGTAGTGGTCCAGCTGACCAGAACCAGCCTTTGTAGTGGTCTTGAGGAATGCTGATTTGCAGGACCAGAAAACTATTTTTGTCTTTCGAAAATGTTGCTCCCGATCCCAGGATGATTCATAATAAAGAAATATTAGTTACTTCTCCAGGATGTAACAATTGTTTGAGATGCAAGACTATGGAGTGAATGGCTTCTGGTGTCGACAGTGTTTGCAACCTCAGCATTGGAATAGTATTATTTCGGTTAAATTTCTTCATTGTCACGATTATTCAACAATTGATGCGTCTTCAGATTTCAATCAAACGTAATAGAGGTGTTCTATACAATACAAAGATGCAATCTACATCATTCACAGGATATAGTTTCGGAATCTATTTTTCACGGTCTTGAACATCTTTTGTAGTTAAAGGTTTCCATTGGAAGTATTTGTCAACAATGCCAAATGTCAACTGTACTCAAAATTTACTGATTCTGACATTTCAGTGGTAAAATAAAAAGATTATCTCTTGGCCTGCAAATTGACATCATTCAAGACCAGTGTTTTTAAGTCTAGTTTCTACCAGCTTGAGTATTAAAGAGTTAATAAATAATGGAATTTTAAACAAATTTTACTATCTCTTACTCCTGCCAGCCACCAGGCAATAATTTCAATGGGCAATAACTCTGGATATGCTGAATATATTGAAAGCAATTTGACTGAAAGTTGTTTATGGCTAAGGTACCTATCAAATTGGTTTGAAAATGTACAGCATATCCCGAGTTAACCCTTTCACAACGAAGCCGGCCCAAACTGGCCTCTGTAGTGCTTTTGGGGAATGTCTACTTGTCAGCCAAGAGAAGACTATTTTTTAACATTTACCACTGGAATGACTGGTAACCGAGCCAGTCATTCCAGTGATAAATTTTTAAAAATAATCTTCGCTTGGCCTGCAAATGGGTGGTCAAAAAGTAAATATTTAAATTTTTTTACCATTTAGTCATTAAAGGGTTACACCCCAATGTAGTCTTCAGAAATTCAGTTAAGTTTTACGCAAACCTTACTATGGTCACTCATATGACAATACTGCCAATGTTTTAGAAATTGTAACATCGCAATATTGATGCGTATGTTTCTATTTCTGTGCCCATTGTCTTTCAGTGTTTCTCATGGCATCTAAGGGTTGGAGGTCCCAAGGTTCCCCCCCCCCCCCCCCCCCACACACCCTGGAATCCGGGGGTCCCCAGCTGAAATTTGAGGGTCCTAAAAACTGAAATCTGGTGTTCCCAAGCAGTATTAGAGGGTACCATGGGACTCCGAGCTATGAATTATGGTGGTCCTATGCTAGGCTTTGTAGGTATTTGTGTGTAAAATACCTATAAAGCTAGTTAGTATTTAACAATCAATACAAGATTTTCAGGGGGCCCAGAGAACCCACTGCTACCACTTTTTGGGGTATCAGGCTGCATCTTTGTGGTATATACCCCTCATAAGAACCCTTATGAGAATCTCTGATTCATAGATTTAGTTTCATTTAGAATGATAAGTTCTTCACCAGCCATTCTCCTACGGGATACTTAACTGTCTGTCTGCTGAATTTCAGCAAATTACATTTTCCATGGGGTTTAACCGGACCTGCTGAATATTTAGAAAATAATTTGACTGAAAGTTGTTGGTGGCTAAGCCACCAACAACTTTCAGTCAAATTGTTTTCTAAATATTCAGCAGATCCAGAGTTATTGCCCATTGAAATTATTGACCGGTGGCTTGTGGGTATATACAGGTCTTCAAAAGAACCGGGATGAGTATCCGTGCTGTGTTTATTTATTTACAGTACTGATCAGTTGACGTCCTTGATGGTGACTCACCAGCACTTGGAGAGAGACTACAGTGAACTGGTGGAGCACACACGTTTGGAACGCGAGTACAGTATGAACAACAGTACATCTACAGAAGTGAGTATCTACATGTACCGTTCAGAAATTTAAATTTAATTTAATTAAACTTAATGCGTTATTCTTAAATAATCGATCGTGATCACTCAAAGGAATAATCACACAAGCCTACAAGTCTGTCTATAGGTGAAATGGTATTGAGATAATGTCCTGGGGAAAGGTCTCTGACATTCAATTTAACATGAAAAGTAGGTCATGCTGACATAGTTCTGATACATATTGACACTTATCTTAAATTCATTCATGCTCAAGGCTTAACCCTTTAATGGTCAGATTTTTTTTTTTTTAAATCCAAATATTTGCTTATTGATGTCCATTTGCAGACCAAGAGAGGACTATTTTTGAAAATTGACCGCTGGAAGGACTGGCTCGGTTATGGAGCCATGTATTCTAGTGGTAAATTTTCAAAAATAGTCTTCTTGGCCTGCAAATGGACATTCCTCATGACCACTGTAGAGGCCGGTTTGACCATTAAAGGGTTAAAATAACACCAAAACTTATATTACAGACAAAATATTAAATAATTTCGGAATTTATTTAGAACTTCGAGCTATATAGCCTTTTTAACAATTTCACTGATGAATTCCCAGCATCTCATTTTCAAAGCAACCAGACCTGAAAACTGTTGAATATTTTAAAATTAATTTGCTTAAGTAGCCATTGGAGCCTTAGGCACAATGGCTTCCACCCAAATTAATTTCAAAATATTCAACAGAATAGGTTTTATATCACAAAGAATATACGTTTTCCAGGATTTGTCAGTGAAATGGTTAGGCATTTAATGACCACCAGTGGCCTGTTGAGTGGTCTTCAGGAATGTCAATTCGTAGGCCAAGCAAATACTATTTTAAAAGATTTACCACTGGAATGTCTGGCTCGATGATCAAGTCAGTCATTCCAGTGTTAAATGTTTTTAAAATAATCCTACCTCGGTCTCGAAATAGACATTCAATAACCAAATATTTAGATTTCCGTCACTAAATTTGACCATTAACGCTTTCAACGATGAATTCCCAATATCTCATTTTCACTGCAACCATACAGGAAAACTTGAACATTTTGAAATTAATTTGACTGGAAGTCATTGCTGCATCAGGCAGCAATAGTTTCCAGTCAAATTAATTTCAAAATATTCAATGGAATAGGTTTTATATATCGTGGAGAATCTACTTTCTGAGGGATTTGTCGGTGAAAGGGTTAAACTATAGCTTCAGTTTTACTCCCATCTATTTTCTATATTTAGGATCTTGGAACGATTATGAAGCTTCGACAGGAACTCATTTCTCTTCAACGGAGCTCTAGCGATGCCCAAGCCGTTACCATGGAAATCTCCAAGCAACTGTCTTTAGAAAGAGATTCAAATAAGAGTTTACAAGAACAGCTGGTAAGTGAACCAGGATATACAACTCATATTTCATCTGGATAGTTCCAAAAATTACAGCTCAGAAATAACTTGTTTACGAAGCAAAAAAAAACATACTTTTGAATATTTTGGACTTAATTTGATTTGAAAACATTGTTTCCCAAGGCAGCAATGGCTTCCAATCAAATTAAGTCCGAAATATCCAACAGAACATCTATTACATTGTGTTCAAAATTATTATACTTACTAACATGTTTTTGTTTTGGAAACCTGTTAAAGGTGCATATTCACACCGAAATGCTTGAAAATAAAATTGCTAGAATTGTATACCTCAATGTAATGAAACGAAATAAATCTTATGATATGATGATTACATTTCATATGTATGTATGATTACTGTATTCTGCGGCTGTAGTAGTAGTAGAAACATCCTACAGCTGCAATCAGTCCTTCGCTTTTGCCCACTGTGTCTTGTCCTCAGCCAAAATCCTTAGCTTCCTCATGTCTATTCTTGACTTGAGTGTACCTAATCCTGCTTTCTTGATTTCACCTCATAGCACGCTTAGCAGATTTATGCAATGACGTCCTCTCCTGGCTCTGTATTTGTTGGCTCCGAGTAAGGCGAATTCCAAGGCTGGTGTGCTGGTGCGTCTTCTGGCATCCTTAGCACATGGCCAAACATGGACCATCTTTGCTGGGGGACTTTTACAGACAGCGGCGGCGTATTACACATCTTGTATAGTGCATCATTGGAAATTATGCTCTCTGGCCATCGGTGTCCAGTGATGGTACATAGGTGTTTGCGGTGACAGGCGTCAAGTTTGTCTAGAGCTGCCTTTGGAGCTGCCCAGCTGTTACAGTTATACATCATCAGGGATACGCAGGTTGCGTTGTATAAATGTAGTCTTTTTACCAATGGCATCGTTGATTTACGAATCCATAGCTTCCAGAAGGACTGGAAAGCTATGTTCCGCATGGTGCAGCAATGTCAGCAGTACGGCAAAGCAGTGAGCCCAGAATTGTACTTTTCCTCCATGGTTCGCCGCCATGGAGTGGATCATTATTTTCTTTAGTTTCATGCTTTGTAGATAGGTATATGTGGGTGAACTCTGTTTTGGATTCATTCATAAAGTGATTCTCGATTTTTAGTTTGCTTGCAGCTATTGGGAGAAGTTCGTCAAGGGGTTTCTTTTCCTCATCTATAAAGTCCACATCGTCGGCATATTCCATCTCTAGCGGCATGCCCAGTATTGACACCGTGGGGTTTGGTCTTGTGGAGTTTTCCTGCATGAATTTCAATGCAGCAGCCAGGTAGCAGGTGAAGAGCACAGGTGATAGACCATCTCCATGTGGGGAGCCGATTGATGTCTCAAACCCTACAGACTTCACTGACTTGATTCGTACTAGGCTTGCGCGATTTTTCGATTTAATCGTGAAGTTCGATATATTTTTAATATCGCGATTTTTACGATGTAATTGAGGAAAAATCGGAAAATCATCAAAAACTTCATGTTTTTTTCTAAATCTGAAGTGTGCACTTTTCCGTCACATTTTATCAGTACCTGAGTACAATTATAATCAATTCACGCCTGTGTTCATTGTGTGTATATGTCGCCGTGCCGAATAATTACTAATCACAACACAAAGCACTACAATAAACAAGCTAACAATAGTGAGGTAACACCTTTGTCATTGAGAAAACCACCTAGTTACTCCATTGAATCGCCATATAATTTTCTTTCTTTCGCTGCAGACTGAGTCTGTCGTGAAATGCCAAGAATCTTGAATCTTCTTAGTAGATTCCTCCAAATATGGAGCACCTCCTTTCAGGAGTAGAAAGTTCACGTTGTGAGTGAATATAGATAAATAAACAGTTAATCACGCAGGAGCATCGATATCCGAGGCAGCGGAGACAAGGTTAAATAGTAATCAAGTATATACTTAGTTACAGAGTGTTAGGCAATTCTGAAAGCAACTATAAACTGCTCTATAGGACGAGTTTACACCGTTACAATCGTACCTACTCAAAACTCCCGTCCTATGTATGAGGATTGCCCAGTATCTCCCCGGGTACTGATATTAACGTCTTCGCGTTACTCTGATAATGAACTAAACTCGTCCTACAAAGGGAGGCTATAAGCAGAAGCTGATACATCCTGTAATTTATATTATTTTCTCGGCGACATTTTATCTCAAATTTTGATGAAATAAATAATGTTTATTAAACTATACGCAATATTTAGGCGTTCCCAATTAATAATTTCACTCCCGCAATGATGGATATAAGGTATACATTAAGCATAGATGTAGGATGGTAAGAATTCGGTGCATGAAAATGTGTTCTAATTTCGTGCTATTTTTGTATCATTTATTTCAAATTTTTCTAGAAACAAGTCACGTTACCCTGGTTTATACTTTTGGGAATTTGGACCTACGATTTAATCGAAAATCCGGACTCGTACTCTCAGCTTGGTGTCTGCAAGCAATAGTCTCACTAGTCTTAGCTCATCTTCATTGCAACTGGCGTGGCATAGTACATCTAGGATCTTTGAGCGTGTAATTGTCGAAGGGTCGTGACATGTCAGTGCCCATTTTGTGGAAATCCCAGTGTTTGGACATGACTACCGACACAAGCATGCATTGAGCCCATACAATGTCTGCGCAGTTGCGTCCACATTTGAGAGCACTTTGATATGATCCGGTGAAGTCGTCGATCTTATCTTGGATGCGGTAGAGTAACATTGGATAGGATTTTCCGTATGCTGTTAAGGAGCACAATGGGCCGCAGATTGGCTGGGTGGGGGGCCAGATAGCTTCTTGGGCTTGGGTAGCGCGATAAGGATGCCTTGGCCTACTGCGTCGATGGGAAGGTGGTGCATAAAAGCTCAATTGATTATGTGCGTGATCGGTTTTGAGATAATGTCACTTGCATATTTGAATAGTTCATTGCTCATGCCATCAGGTCCAGATGCACGTCCATTTTTCAGTGCCTTCTCAGTCTCTGCTGTATTAATTGGTGTTAGTAATGGCCTGGGGTCTCCTGAGAATGGGTGCAAGGGCTCATCATTGTGGTCAGTGAACTGTTCCTTGAACCATTCTCGAATTGCCTCGGCTTTTCCCTGGTCAGTCCCGATAAAGTGTCCTTCAAAGTTGTGTACAGTTGGTGGTGGTGTGTAGTCAGCAACTCTCAGAGCTCGGGCTGCCCGAAATATTTTGTGGCAGTCATCCGTGGCAGTGATTTCATCTGCTAGGGCATCTGCTTGTTGGATAGCAAGATTTTTTAAGTGTTCGCTAATGTGGTGCAGAATGTCATTGCGTTCCTGGCGTAGTTTGGTGCGATCTTCACTTTGGCCACTTTGATAGATGCGCAGACGTAACGCTTTTTGTTCTGCTGACAGTTTTACTATGAGAGGGTCATCAGTTTACCTAGTTCTGTTGTTTTTTAGAACATCTTTGGTGCTAGTAGCTGATGATATCAGTATTTTGGTTAGGCCTTCATTTGGATTGGAGCGAACATCGATTTTAGCTATCTGCTCCCCGAGGGCCTTTTTGTACGACATTTGAGTGTCAGTGTCGCTGATGAGCTTAGGTTAAGTTGTAGGTGACTACCTTCTTACCTGGTATGGCGTTTATACATTAAGTAGAGCTGGTTCATATGGAGGCGCGTAATAACTGGCTTATGGTCAGAATTGAGGTCTGTGCCTCCATAGGAACGAAGTAGGGGTTTTGCTACTGTCTTGCATAGTATGAAATCTATTTGGTTGAAGACAGCTTTTGTAGCCTTAGAACCTTTCGGGGCTTTGCGATCCGCAGTATGTCCAGTCCATGTTCATTTCGTATAAATGAATATAATATTTTAGTTGTGAAGTTGACTTAGGAACTCGTGTCTCTAATTCAATTTTACAACTTAATATATTATATTAATTTATGCGTAATGGCATCATCATATGTTAAGATTTATTTTGTTTCATTACATCTAGACACATAATTTAAGCCTCTAAATGAATAAAATTTTAACGATTTTGTTTTCAAGCATTTTGGTGTGAATCTTTAACTTATTTATTATCAGTACTGTAGTCTGATTTCAAGGGAGATAAGTGCAGAGAGCCAGTTTGACACTTGTTTCATAAATAGAGAATCTGGAACTCGGTCACTTTTCATATCACTATTATGGACTGAGTGGAAAATTATCAATTTGCACGAGCTTTAGCGAGTTTGAGATTTTATTTATCATATAAACTGTAATTTTGAAATATTTGCCAATAGTTGCTGATGTGACTTTTATCTGATTTCTCATTGTTGATTTTCGTGAAATCGATACCGCTGCTGTCACGCACCACTACTTGATAACAGATACTGAATGCGCAGCAAAATATATTGACAAACACAAAATCTGGCGATGTCAGCCGTAAACTACACTTTTCATCTAAGACTATCGCAGAGCCACGGCCATCAATCGTTATTTCACTGCCGACTGATAAACTGTCAAACGATGACATTTTGCGATGACGGTTCATGAACGACAAATCGTAGTAAACAAATCGTAGTAAAACGGTACCGCGTAGTAATCCCTACGTGTCACGCTCACATCAATCAATGTTTTAATTGGTCGATTTAAATGGGTTGTGCACCCAACAGCCAATGAAAATACTCCATTGAATATGGAAAGTGTGCTTTTGTCGAAAAATATGGAACGGGCTAGAAGGCTTGTTTATATGATAAAAACTATTACGAAAGTGTGTACAGTACAGCTCATAAATAAGTTACCATGTTTCCAGTACAAAAACAGAAACGTGGTAGTTGTAAAAAATCTTCTATTGAATATTTTGAACAGGCAGCAATGTCTTCCAATTCGTCTATAGCCTCCTCCTCGGCCCTAGCTGCAAATGCCATTGAAGATGACAAGGGCCCGCTGCTTGTCAGCAATTCGCAGGTAGCTACGGACGAAGACTGGTCTGACGCGTGCGCGTGGCTCCTCGCAGTCAGACCAGAGCTCTCCGTGGACGAAACGGCTGCCAGTAACCCTCGGGCATGGTTACAGGCAAAGCCGTTGGCCAACATGACTCAGTCTCTGGTGTATGCTGAACACAGCGGCAGAGGAGTTGATCAGACTGAAAGGTCACCTTGCGAAGGCCCCTTCCCCACCCCCACCCCCCCCCCCCCCCCCCGCGAGGTTGATAGGCGATGTCGAGTTACTGCTAGTCAGTACACTCGATATGGCCTAGCGCCTGCAGCTCTAGGAGAAGATACGCGGCCGGGATCCCGTGCTAACACGGGAGCGCTGTGCTCGAGTGCTATGTGCTCGGCTAATGCCGCCTTGCGTGACACCGAGGAGAGCTCGCGAGCAGCGATCAGTGTACTGGCTCACGTGTCTCAGCTGCTATCGGGGGTAGTAGCAGCCTCGGTGCACCAACAGCCTAGTCCGGTGGCGGTGCAACGAGCCATCCAGGATGGGATCAACCTGGCGTTGGACTATCTGACTAGGTGAGTCACCAAATCGCTGAGGACGAGGCGCACTTTTGCCTTAGACAATTTGTGCCCGTCCCAGGAGCTCAAGTCACGCTTGTTGCAAGCGCCGATTGCGAGCCCTGGTCTTTTTGGAGGTGAGGGTTGTTGGCACCTCCAAGAGACAGTTAATTTGGTGAACTACCAGAGGGCGCTGCGTGCACAGTTTGAAGTGCTGCGCAGAGAACACTGCGTGTTCAGCCCTCAGATGCTCAACAGCAGTACGCTCGTGGTGGTGCTGGCATTGTCAGAGGCCAGCAGGCCAGCCGGGTTCAGAGACCACATCGGACGCGCCAGCAGCAGCGTGCTGCTGTACGTCAGCCAGTGCCTCAAGCGCAGCCAACCAGACGGCAACCCGCACACCGTGGTGCACTTGGCGCGGCAGTAGCGGCGCGTGGTAACCGGGCCTGACGGGATAAAAGAATTTCCAGTTACCACAGGTACCACTCTGGTGTTGTCACACGTACCAGACACACCCACTTAAAAAATTCATGGGCACCCCATTAACCAGTGGGAGGTCGTTTGACTTTCCACATTCAAAAGTGGGAGCGGTTAATTCAGGACCGCTTAGTCATACAATGGCTTTCGCGCGGATGCAGTCCAGAGTGGATAAAAGGTCCGGCATTGCATCTGTCTCTGGTACCAATCTGGACTCAAATTCCAAGAGATCCAAACAAACTGTTGTGCATAGAAGAGGAGATAAAAGAAGCAATTCAATGGGCGCAGGATTGCCCGGGCTTCTATTCACCCATGTTTCTTGTGACAAAGAACACCGGGGGTGGGGGTTGAGACCAATTCTCAACCCCAAACCACTAAACAAGTTTATAGATAGACAGAGTTTCAAAATAGAAACAATAAAATCGGTGTTATTGGGGTTGGTGTAGGGGATGTGGACAGCATCCATAGATCTCAAGGATGCTTATTTCCACATTCCAATTGCAAGGAGTTTTCGTCGGTTCCTGAGATTTGCTTTTCAGGGACGCCAATGAGAATTCAAAGTTCTTCCATTCAGCATCTCAGCGGCTCCAAGGGTCTTAACTCGAGTGGGAATTGCTATCACAGCATACCTCCGCAGAAGAAATATAGCAGTCCACACTTACATAGACGACTGGTTGCTAAAAGCACACAATCCAGAAAGTTTGACAGCAAATCTGGAGATAGTTTTGAAAACTCACAGATTTAGGCTGGATAATCAACTTTCAAAAATCAGAGCTGACTCCATCCCAGAAGTTTATTTACCTGGGTAGTTCTTCGATCTGGAGATAGGATATGTTTATCCATCCCAGGAGAAAGTGGAGAATCTCCTCTCGTGCATTCAATTGGTTTGCAGCAGTCGTTATATTCTAGCACGAGTCTATCTGAGAATGCTAGGTCTGATGGTTTCAATGGAACCAGTCATTCCTCAGGTAGCCTTGCGCAGGCGGCCGAGTCAGTTGTTTCTCATAACTCAGTGGATGCAGAGTTCAGGATCACTGGACTCGCGCATTCAAGTGTTGGACCCTCTCATTCATCACCTTCATTGGTGGATGGAGAGGGAATCTCCTGGCGGGGGTCATGCTGACCCCTCCCCACCCTCAAGTAATGATGTTTACGGATGCATCGATGGAGCGATGGGGAGCTTGCCTGGAAGAAGCCACAATATCAGGGCTTTGGAATCTGGATCAGTCAAAGGAACATATCAACGTGCTAGAATTATGGGCTGTAATTCTAGGCCTGGAACACTTCCTAAAGGAAGTGGAGGGAAAATTTGTGATGATACATTCAGACAACTCACAGTAGTGAGTTACATAAACCGCCAGTGTGGAATGAAGTCGCCCAGTCTGTATGGATCATATGATCACCTTGAAAGCAGGTCATATTCCGGGAAGGCTGAATCTGTTAGCAGACTCATTGAGCCGAAGGATGAGCATTCTGCCTATGGAATGGCAACTAAATCAATGTGTGGCAGATCATCTGTTCAATCATTGGGGAAAACGCAACATAGAATTATTCGCGATGACGACGTACGTTTCTCCGATTCCAGATCCAAACGCTATCGCAATAGATGCACTCGCTATCAGTTGGAAGGGAATGTATGCATACGCATACCCTCCAAGAATCCTGATTCCAAGGATTCTTCAGAAAATCAGGCAGGGTGAATGCCAAGTACTTCTGATCGCCCCGAATTGGCCAAGCCGATCACGGTTTACGGATCTGCTGGACCTTCTGGTCTGCAATCCGGTTCCTCTGCCTCTGATGGACAATATTATCTTCCAGGGCAAGACCCTTCACAACAATCCAGCAATGTTTCAATTGACTGCATGGATGTTGTCAAAAAATCTGCAATTAAGGAGGGCTTTTCTGAGCAAGCAGTCAATTTTATGGCCAGAGCCAGAAGGGGGTCAACCTCGAGCATATAATTATAAAATCAACAGATTTGCAGAATGGTGCTCAAAGAGATGTATCAGTCCAATGGATGCATCTATTCTGGTAGTAGCTGATTTTCTCTGTCAGCTGTATGATGCCTATAGTCTTAAACTTAATTCTATTGCTGGATATAAATCAGGGGTCCGTTCAGGAGAGCGAATATTTTCCATTCGCCGAACAATTGTTAGGTCAAATGGTACGCTCGCCCTCCTGAACGGCCTGTTCGCTGAACACTCGCGGCGAACGTTTTGTGGCTAGGCGAACAACTTTATAGGTGACTCACCATGATTTGCCGTGCAAACAAAGATGGCGGCAAAATATACAGCATCGTCAATTGAGACACATTGATTGTCTGGTAGTCATAAATAACACATACCAATGCATTCTTAGCGATCGTACTGTTATGTTAGTCTTCAACAAATATGTGTATGCTTGTAGATTGTTTCCGAGACCCTCATATTTCATAACATATTATGACGTAATAAATATGACATCATAATGCATCGGATCTGACAAAAAGTTAACCCTCATAACTATCACGTGACGTCGTAAAGGTATGCTTGTCGAAGTTACGCATGACAACTTGTTCAGAAAGGCGAATATAGTTTGCAATGAACAGCGAACATAAATAGGCGAATGTTCGCCGAACATTTTCCTTCCTGAACTCACTCCAGCATTAATGACTGTTATCTCTTGCTTGGCAAAGAGGGGAAGTGATGAAGTATGTGTATTAAATACTCTTATTAAAAGTATGGGCAAGCTCAGACCGAGAAATCCTCCACTGACACCGTCATGGAGTCTCTCTGGTTCTTCAAGTTTTGAGTGATAAACCTTTTTAACCACTTAGTGCTATTTCTATTAAATTATTGACACTTAAAAGCTGTATTTTTAGTCGTGGCAGCATCAGCCAGACGCAGGAGTGAAATTCATGCCTTGTCTGCTGAGCCTGACCGTTATATAGTTACAGGTGAAGGCCTTAAGCTTCTACCGAGATTGAATTTCTTGGCTAAGAATCAATCTTTAAAATATCCGGGTCAACTTATTATTTTACCTGCCTTAACCAAATATGATCCTGGTGGCTAAAGTATGGTGTCCTGTCCGTGCTTTAAATAAGTACAAGAGAAGAACTCACATTTGGCGGACGGACCCATGCTCCCTATGGTTGTCATATATTGAACCCCAAGGTAGAGCGTCAAAAGACACTATTTCCAGATGGATAGGATAATATATTCAATTCTGTCATAAAACAGCCACTGGAATTCAAGTAGATAGAGCCAAGGCTCATAGTGTCCGTGGTGTGGTAACTTCCACGGCATTATTTAATGGTGTTTCTATTGAAGACATGTCAGTAGCCCAGTGGCACTGTGAGTCAAGTTTTACCGACAATTACCTCATGACACTTCTAACCCGCTCGCCGTCTGTCCTCAGAAAAAAATTAAATGTTGAGGTATGTATTTGTAATTGGTTTTCCTCCTCTGCTATTTACAAATATCACATTTGTTGGTAGGGTATCCCTACTATTATATGGTACCATCCTTTTCATCCGGTGGGGGAAGAGATAAGTTCCGCGCCCAAACATCAAAGGTCAGTATATGTGACCATTTTGTTTTTTGTCTTGGTGATGGTGTCATATTTTTTATTTTTAATATGGTGATGGTTAATGTCTCTTAATTGTGGTTCTTTAAGAGGTTTTTTTTTTAAATGAAGCAATTCTTCTTTTTCCAGTGTCTAGTAATACTTTTCATCAAGTATTAGAGAACGTGCTAGTCATTTAGAGCAGCGGTTTTTTTCCTAAACCTTCCTCAGACAGAGAGCGGTGGGGGGGGGGGGTGGTGGAGAGCGCATTTGCTTTTTGATCAATCTCTCTTCATCAGTCGATTATCTGATGCAAAACCCTATTCCTGGTTGTATTTTCAGACACAATTTTCAGATGTTTTAGATCTCTTGAAAATTCAAAGATCTAGTCTCTTCGAGGGTGTGCTGGTTTTCAGGACCTTGCCTCCCTCCTGCCAAATTTACTTTCAAATTCTGGCTTTTATCAAGAGTGTTAGGGTGGTAAGTATGTTCTCATGATGTGAAATAAGAAAATTTACCAAATTTCTTTTTCACGAGTGAGATGACATACTTACCTCCCTAACAGGATCCCGGCCTCTCCACCCCACGGAGGCCTGGTCCTTTAGTTATGTGAATAGTTGCTTCTATGTCAGCCAATATTTAGTAATGGAAGTACCAGTATGCGCATGCGCAGTAGATGGGGTCTGTCATGTGCATGACTGTGTACATCCACCTGCCCATTATTTATTTTCACTTCAAGAGTATACTTACCTCCCTAATACTTTTGATATTGCTAAATATTGGCTTTCACTCAATAAACACTCAGATTTAAAACAGTTAGGTGCCCCTACTGGGCAGGGAGTCAGAGCGTAGTCTGGCGGATGCCAGCCCCACCACCGCGCATGCGCAGACTAGCACTTCCTCTTTGCTAGATTATTGGCAGAGAGATCACACATGTCTTTTTGTAGCAATAGCTTTTCCTTAATCTTAGACTGTTTAAGTGGTGTTTTTTGGAGTGATAGTCACTGATTTGGATGGCAGGACGGAACAATTCGCCAAAGGGGGACTTAGGACCTTTAAATCAGGTGACTTCTAGTAAAATTAGCGAGTTTTCTTCCCGGTGTATTGTGTTTCCGGGACTCGCGGTTACCGTGATAAGCGCCTTGGTTAGTTGGTTTATGTCAACTCGGTGCTACCTATGACTAATTTCTCTTTCTGTTTATGTCCACAGGTCTGTATGACGCTGGGTGGTCGCATCACAGCAGCAGAGAGTTAGTTTTCTCTCCACCATGGTTCCATTTCCTACTAACACTGTTAGGTTATCTAACCAAAATGAAAAATTAATGTCCAGTGAGTTGGAGGCCTAGTATAAAGGTCTTGGATTGGCCAAGCCGATCGTGGTATACGGATCTGCTGGACCTTCTGGTCTGCAATCCGGTTCCTCTGCCTCTGATGGACGATATTATCTTCCAGGGCAAGGCCCTTCACAACAATCCGTCAATGTTCAGATTGACTGCGTGGATGTTGTCAAGGAATCTAGAATTAAGGAGGGCTTTTCTGAGCAAGCAGCCATGTTTATGGCCAAAGCCAGGAGGGGGTCAACCTCCAGAGCATATAATTATAAAATCAACAGATTTGCAGAATGGTGCTCAAAAAGATGTATTGATCCAATGGATTCATCTATTCAAGTAGTAGCTGATTTCCTCTGTCACCTCTATGATGCCTATAGCCTCAAGCCTAACTCTATTGCTGGTTATAAATCAGCATTAATGTCTGTTATTCCTTGCTTGGCTAAGAGGGGAAGTGATGAAGTAAATACATTGAATGTATTAATTAAAGGCATGGGCAATCTAAGACCGAGGAATCCACCTGTGATTCCGTCTTGGAGTTTATCGCTAGTGCTTCAAGTACTAGGTGATAAGCCTTTTGAACCACTTAGTTCCATTTCTATGAAACTATTAACACTGAAGACTGTGTTTTTAATTGCTGCGGCCTCGGCTAGGCGTAGGAGTGAAATTCATGCCTTATCAGCCGAGGATGACCGTTTTGTGGTTTCAGGGGAAGGCCTTAAGCTGCTACCTAGGATTAATTTCTTGGCTAAAAATCAGTCGTTGAAATATCCAGGTCAACCTATTATTTTGCCTGCTTTAACTAGATATGATCCTAATTCTAAAGCATGGTGTCCCGTCCGGGCGCTGCGCCGGTTCAAACAACGTACGGCGGCATGGCGCACCGACCAGTCAGCGTTATGGTTGTCTTATATTGAACCCCATGGTAGGGCTTCTAAGGACACCATTTCCAGGTGGATTGTGGAATGCATTCAGTTTTGCCATAAATCCGCCACCGGGAAGCAGGTTGACGTGGCCAAGGCTCACAGTGTCCGCGGCGTAGTGACATCCACGGCCCTATTTAATGGGGTCCCTGTGGATGATATTATGTCGGTGGCTCAGTGGCACTGTGAGTCAAGTTTTACAGACCATTATCTCCGTGACACCTCTAATCCTCTCGCCTTGTCGGTTTTGAAAAAATAAATCGGTTTATATTTTTTGAGGAGGTTTTTCCTCATTACTTATATATTTCACAATTAATTTATGGAAACACCCACTTTTTTGGGCCTGCATCAGTCTTTACCAATGGGAAGATGATGTCAGCAGCCTTTTCAACAAGGTCAGTCTTGTTCATGTGTTGTCCGTTGTTGATTGTATTGTCACGATTACCCGTTATTAATATGGTGATGGTTTGTGTAGTTGTGTGGTTCATTGTTGAGAGTTACGAAAATGGAGCTTTTTCGTCTCTGTCCTGTAGTACATGGCACTTGTACGTAGAGAGCGTATAGGACATTGAGGTCAGTCGACTCTTCCTCCCTGGAAGGAGGGGGGGGGGAGCGCATATGACATTTCACTTCAAGAGTATACTTACCTCCCTAATACTTTTGATATTGCTAAATATTGGCTTTCACTCAATAAACACTCAGATTTAAAACAGTTAGGTGCCCCTACTGGGCAGGGAGTCAGAGCGTAGTCTGGCGGATGCCAGCCCCACCTCCGCGCATGCGCAGACTAGCACTACCTCTTTGCTAGATTATTGGCAAAGAGAACACACATGTCTTTTTGAGTCATAAGCTTTTTTGCTCTTAAACTGTTATTTCGTGTATCTTTTGGTGTGATAGTCACTTTTTTGGATGGCGGGAGGTTTCAATTCGCCACAGAAGGACTTAGGACCTTTAAATCAGGTGACTTCTAGTAAAATTAGCGAGTTTTCTTCCCGGTGTATTGTGTTTCCGGGACTCGCGTTTACCGTGATAAGCGCCTTAGTTAGTTGGGTTAGGTCAACTTGGTGCTTCCTAGGACTAATTTCTCTTTCTGTTTATGTCCACAGGTCTGTATGACGCTAGGTGGAGACAATCACAGTTGCTGAGAGTTAGTTTTCTCTCCACCATGGTTCCATTTCCTACTAACACTGTTAGGTTATCTAACCAAATGAAAAATATGTCCAGTGAGTTGGAGGCCTAGTATAAAGGTCTTCTCACTTTGCCCTCTTGATCCAATTCCTTCCCCATGAGGTGGAGAGAGTTAAGAGGCGTGCAGATGGTGGAGTTCTCCGGTTCGTCACGTTGGATGGTTTGTCTATACAAAGTGTCAGGTATCTAGTTATTGATAATGTGGTGATGTTAATTATTGTAAACAAACAAAGGGAGATAATTAACATTTTTGCCAGAAAAGAGTTATCTATATGTATCTGATGGTTGTGTAGTCGACGTATCCATTCAGCATACAATTCGTCCTTGCACTTGGATGTTTTGTTGGGATCGAATTTTTCCTGTCACGGGATTAATGACGTCATAATCAGCCTGGCTATGTGTTTATCAAGCAATTCAAGCGCTATGCTGGTTTCTGATGTATTTTGATCTTTATGATCGTTTTCCTTCTCTTTTGAGTTGGATTGAGTTTCTAAGCTTAACTAGTTGCTCATACTCCTTGTCCTTTGCCCTGTTTTCAGGGACCGGGTTGCGCGTCCTGTGGTCGTTTTCTGCCGGATAAGTTCTGGCCGCATCTGTGCTGTCAATGTAGCCCTTGTGGTCCATTGGTTAATTGTGACATATGTAAGCACTGGGGGGGCGAGTTAATGTCCGAATTCTTGTGCTGTTTACAGGCGACGGACAAGGTGGTAGAGGAGGAGAAGAAGAAGAAGCAGAAACGAGAGGTTGTAAGTAGGAAGGGTAAGGGGAAGGTCTCGTCCGCGCTGGATATGGAGGCCTTCCGGACCGAGATGTTGGGAGAGATGAAGAGGACAGTAAAGGATTTGGTTCCAGGGTTGCTTCGTGGCATGCTTCCTGGACCAAATCCTTTACTGTCCTCATCATCGGCTTCGGAGCAGGTAATCCCCGCCTCTGGATCGATTTTCCTTAGTCCGCTTCCGTTGTCCGACGATTCAGAGGTGGCCCCATTAGAGGGGGCGTTCCACGGCCCTGGCAGCAGGCTTATTGCCGCGCCGATAGGGGACCGTGGACGGTTGTCGCTGGAACCCGCGGGCTGCTTATCAGTCCAGGGGTATCCGCACGCCGCGGTGGCCAGTACCTCCTATGGCACCGTTCCTGGTCAGCCCGGGTTAGCTCTCTTTGCTAACCCGGGGTCTAATCTTTCTGACCAGGGTAATGAGGATTACCTGCTAGGGTCGCCGTCTGACGACGTGGACATGGATGAAGACGTTTGTGCACCCCTCGCGGGGAATACAGGCGCCTTGTTCCACGGTTTTACTCACCCTGGAGTAAAGTCCGCGGTTCAGGTGGTGGCCCAGGGCGCTGCTGATGGCCAGCGGTACCGCATACCTCGGCTTGCCGAGGGTGTTGCTGGTGCTGGCCGGGCCCGTGGTGAGCCTATATATACCCCGCGCTCTGCCACGGTGCCTGCTCCTGGTCAAACCAGTGATATTCTCATGCCGGTGCTGTCAGGCCCGCGTGTTTTCCCTGGCTTGCCAGGTGTATCAGCATACCCGCCGTCAAGCTCTACTGCTTGCGCTCAGGAGGAAGACGAAGGACCCCGTCTTGTAGAGCGCTCGCAGTTAGCCACGGAGGAGGATTGGTATGACGCTTGCCAGTGGTTGGTGAGCGTTAGGCCTGATCTGCCCGTGGAGCAGTCGGCTAGCCAGCGTGTTCACACGCCGTGGTTAGCTGGGAAACCGACTGCTAACGCTATGCCTTCTCTGCCGCTGGCGGAGCATGTCGTTGACATGTTCAAGGCGGCGGAGGCGTCCATTAAGTCGAGTGGACGTCTCGCGAAGCCCCCTCGCGAGGTGGCCAGGCGTTGTCGCATCGTGCCCCTGGATTACCAGCGGTACGGTGTGGTACCCAAGCCCGGCGTGGATGACCGCGCGGCTTTGGGTGAGGATGCGCGGCCAGGCACCCGTTCTGACACGGGTGTCTTGTGCGCGAACGCGTTGCGTTCGGCGAATACCGCGTTGCGTGATGCGGAGGAGAGTGGGAGGGCTTCGATTGCCGCTCTGTCCCACGTCTCCCAGCTGTTACAGGGGGTAGTAACGGCATCCGCATCGCGCCAGCCAAGTCCGGTCACTGTCCAGCGAACCATCCAGGATGGTATTAACCTGGCGCTGGACTGTGTGACTCGGGCGGTGACCAGGAGTGTCAGGGCAAGACGCACGTTTGCCCTGGACAATCTGTGCCCGTCTCAGGACCTGTACAATAGGCTACTGCGTACGCCTATGACGGGCCCTGGTCTTTTTGGAGGTGAGGGATGTCGCCACCTCCAGGAGACGGTCACCCTGGTGAATAACCAGAGGGCGCTGCGCGAGCAGTTTGATGTGCTGCGTCGTGCTAACGCTCGCGCCGCGGCCCCGGCGTATCGTCCCCTGCAGGCTCGAGGTGGTGCTGGCCAGGTCAGTGGCCAGCCACCGTCGCAGCGTCGGCCTCGGCCGCGTGCGATTCGGCCAGCAGCGAGGGGGGCGCAGGTTCCTCAGCCGCCGTCAGCCAGGCAGCCGCCCGCGCACCGAGGTGCGCGCGGGGCGGGGCGGGGCGCGCGAGGATCTGGGCGTGGTTATCGGTCCTGACAGGACGCTTACCGCGGTAAGAACCACTCCGGTGTGTATGGCGGCGGAGACAGTGCCGCTCTTGCATGCCTCGTGTCCACCGCGGTCCCTAGGTGGGCCGGTGGGAGGCCGGCTAGCCGGCCACATGCAAGAGTGGGAACGGTTAACTCAGGACCGTTTAGTCTTGCGATGGCTTTCCGTCGGGTATCATCCAGAGTGGGTGGCAGGCCCGCCGTCGCGACTGTCTCTGGTGCCAATCTGGACTCCCATTCCGAGAGATCCAGAGCAAAGGTTGTGTATCGAGGAGGAGATAAATTCCCTCATACAAAAAGGAGCTATTCAGCCGGCACAAAGGTGTCCGGGCTTCTATTCAACCCTGTTCTTAGTAACAAAACGCACCGGTGGGTGGAGACCGATTCTCAACCTCAAGCCATTGAACAAGTTCATCGAGACGCCCAGTTTCAAGATGGAAACGGTGCGCTCGGTGTTGGCGGGGTTGGAGAGGGGGATGTGGACGGCGTCGATAGATTTGAAGGACGCTTATTTCCACATCCCCATCCACGGGAGTTTCTGTCGCTTCCTGAGATTTGCATTCCAGGGCAGACAGTGGGAATTCAGGGTGTTGCCCTTCGGAATTTCCACGGCTCCTCGGGTTTTCACCCGTGTGGTTCTTGCGATCACAGCATACCTCCGCAGGAGAAGCATAGCAGTCCACACGTACATAGACGACTGGCTGTTGAAAGCGCACACCCGGGAAAGTTTGTCCGCCAATCTGGAGATTGTTTTGAAAATTCTCACAGACTTGGGCTGGATGATCAATTTCCCAAAATCAGAGCTGACTCCATCCCAGAAGTTTGTTTACCTGGGGATGTTCTTCGATCTAGAGACAGGATATGTTTATCCTACTCAGGAGAGAGTTCAAATACTCATCTCGTTGATTCAGTCAGTGTGCGACAGTCGTCATGTCCTGGCACGGGTTTACTTGAGAATGCTGGGGTTGATGGTTTCGTTGGAACCAGTCATTCCTCAGGCCGCCTTACGCAGGCGGCCGATCCAGTTGTTTCTCATGACACAATGGACCCAGAGTACAGGTTCGCTGGACTCGAATGTGTCAGTGTTGGCGCCTCTGATTCACCACCTGCAATGGTGGTTGAATACAGAGAATCTCTTGCCGGGGGTTTTGCTAACCCCTCCCCACCCTCAGGTGACTGTGTATACAGATGCATCGATGGAGGGCTGGGGAGCTTGCCTGGAAGAATCCACGATATCAGGGCTTTGGAATCTGGAACAGTCACAGGAACATATAAATCTACTGGAGCTAAGAGCAGTAGTCCTGGGCCTGGAACATTTCTTACAGAAAGTTCAGGGCAAGATTGTTCTTATTCGTTCAGACAACTCAACAGTTGTGACTTACATAAACCGCCAGGGCGGAACGAAGTCGCCCAGTTTCTGTATGATGACATGGAAACTGCTTTGTTGGTGTCTGGATCACCAGATTACCTTGAAAGCAGTTCATATTCCGGGAAGGTTAAACCTGCTAGCAGACTCATTGAGCCGAAGGATGAGTGTTTTACCCACGGAATGGCAACTAAATCAATGTGTGGCGGATCGTCTGTTCGACCATTGGGGGAAACCCAACATCGATTTGTTCGCAACGAAGAAGAATGCGAAGATGACGACGTACGTCTCTCCGATTCCGGATCCAAGCGCTTTCGCAACAGATGCGTTAGCTATCAGCTGGGGGAGAATGTATGCATACGCATTCCCTCCAGCAATCCTGATTCCAAAAATTCTTCAGAAAATCAGACAAGAGGAATGCCAAGTGCTTCTGATCGCCCCGGATTGGCCAAGCCGATCATGGTATACGGATCTGCTGGACCTTCTGGTCTGCAATCCGGTTCCTCTGCCTCTGATGGACGATATTATCTTCCAGGGCAAGGCCCTTCACAACAATCCGTCAATGTTCAGATTGACTGCGTGGATGTTGTCAAGGAATCTAGAATTAAGGAGGGCTTTTCTGAGCAAGCAGCCATGTTTATGGCCAAAGCCAGGAGGGGGTCAACCTCCAGAGCATATAATTATAAAATCAACAGATTTGCAGAATGGTGCTCAAAAAGATGTATTGATCCAATGGATTCATCTATTCAAGTAGTAGCTGATTTCCTCTGTCACCTCTATGATGCCTATAGCCTCAAGCCTAACTCTATTGCTGGTTATAAGTCAGCATTAATGTCTGTTATTCCTTGCTTGGCTAAGCGGGGAAGTGATGAAGTAAATACATTGAATGTATTAATTAAAGGCATGGGCAATCTAAGACCAAGGAATCCACCTGTGATTCCGTCTTGGAGTTTATCGCTAGTGCTTCAAGTACTAGGTGATAAGCCTTTTGAACCACTTAGTTCCATTTCTATGAAACTATTAACACTGAAGACTGTGTTTTTAATTGCTGCGGCCTCGGCTAGGCGTAGGAGTGAGATTCATGCCTTATCAGCCGAGGATGACCGTTTTGTGGTTTCAGGGGAAGGCCTTAAGCTGCTACCTAGGATTAATTTCTTGGCTAAAAATCAGTCGTTGAAATATCCAGGTCAACCTATTATTTTGCCTGCTTTAACTAGATATGATCCTAATTCTAAAGCATGGTGTCCCGTCCGGGCGCTGCGCCGGTACAAACAACGTACGGCGGCATGGCGCACCGACCAGTCAGCGTTATGGTTGTCATATATTGAACCCCATGGGAGGGCTTCTAAGGACACCATTTCCAGGTGGATTGTGGAATGCATTCAGTTTTGCCATAAATCCGCCACCGGGAAGCAGGTTGACGTGGCCAAGGCTCACAGTGTCCGCGGCGTAGTGACATCCACGGCCCTATTTAATGGGGTCCCTGTGGATGATATTATGTCGGTGGCTCAGTGGCACTGTGAGTCAAGTTTTACAGACCATTATCTCCGTGACACCTCTAATCCTCTCGCCTTGTCGGTTTTGAAAAAATAAATCGGTTTATATTTTTTGAGGTGATTTCCTCATTACTTATATATATCACAATTAATTTATGGAAACACCCACTTTTTTGGGCCTGCATCAGTCTTTACCAATGGGAAGATGATGTCAGCAGCCATTTTCAACAAGGTCAGTCTTGTTCATGTGTTGTCCGTTGTTGATTGTATTGTCACGATTACCCGTTATTAATATGGTGATGGTTTGTGTATTTGTGTGGTTCATTGTTGAGAGTTACGAAAATGGAGCTTTTTCGTCTCTGTCCTGTAGTACATGGCACTTGTACGTAGAGAGCGTATAGGACATTGAGGTCAGTCGACTCTTCCTCCCAGGAAGGAGGGGGGGGGAGCGCATATGACATTCGGTCATCTCTCATACATCGGTGGTGTTATCCGATGGTTAGTCAAATCCTGACTGTTTTTTCTTACAGTTTCAGAAGTTTAAGTGCCTTAAATGCAGAAAAGCGTATAGGGATGAGCTGGTCTTTTGACCTCGCCTCCCTCCCGCCAGATTCACTTTCGAATTCTGGCAATATCAAAAGTATTAGGGAGGTAAGTATACTCTTGAAGTGAAATAAACGAAATCTAGGATTTCTTTTTTCACGAGAGAGTTGATACTTACCTCCCTAGATACGGACCCGGCCTCTCCACCCCACAGAGGCTCGGTCTTCAGGCTCTTAATAGTTGCATGTGTGTCAGCCAATAATCTAGTCAGAGGAAGTGCTAGTCTGCGCATGCGCGGAGGTGGGGCTGGCATCCGCCAGACTACGCTCTGACTCCCTGCCCAGTAGGGGCACCTAACTGTTTTAAATCTGAGTGTTTATTGAGTGAAAGCCAATATTTAGCAATATCAAAAGTATTAGGGAGGTAAGTATCAACTCTCTCGTGAAAAAAGAAATCCTAGATTTCGTTTATTCGGTCATCTCTCATACATCGGTGGTGTTATCCGATGGTTAGTCAAATCCTGACTGTTTTTTCTTACAGTTTCAGAAGTTTAAGTGCCTTAAACGCAGAAAAGCGTATAGGGATGAGCTGGTCTTTTGACCTCGCCTCCCTCCCGCCAGATTCACTTTCGAATTCTGGCAATATCAAAAGTATTAGGGAGGTAAGTATACTCTTGAAGTGAAATAAACGAAATCTAGGATTTCTTTTTTCACGAGAGAGTTGATACTTACCTCCCTAGATACGGACCCGGCCTCTCCACCCCACAGAGGCTCGGTCTTCAGGCTCTTAATAGTTGCATGTGTGTCAGCCAATAATCTAGTCAGAGGAAGTGCTAGTCTGCGCATGCGCGGTGGTGGGGCTGGCATCCGCCAGACTACGCTCTGACTCCCTGCCCAGTAGGCGCACCTAACTGTTTTAAATCTGAGTGTTTATTGAGTGAAAGCCAATATTTAGCAATATCAAAAGTATTAGGGAGGTAAGTATCAACTCTCTCGTGAAAAAAGAAATCCTAGATTTCGTTTAATTTACTTTATAATTCTGAAAATTATTGAACTTAGAGCCGATATACTAGTATATCAAGAGTGTTAGGGGAGGTAAGTATGTCATCTCACTCGTGAAAAAGAAATTTGGTAAATTTTCTTATTTCAAGATAAATATTTTGTATCTGATATTTCAGCTTTAACTGTTTCACTGCTGTAAGCCACCAAACAACATTTTCAATGGGCAATAACTCTGGATATGCTGGATATTTAAAAAAAAGGATTTGATTGAAAGTTGTTGGTAGCTTGTACACCAACAACTTTCAGTCAAATTATGTTCAAAATATTCAGTAGTATGATCCAGAGTTAAACCTGCATGGAAAATGTAGTCTGCAGAAATTCAGCAGGCAGATAGTTAAATGGTGAGTTTGTTCTTCTGATTCAGCGCGATGTAGAAAAACAACTGGAGCAAATTAAGAAAGAGAAGTCCGATTTCGACTTCTTGTTAGAGATGGAGAGGTCCAAACGACAGAGTTCTGAGGCGGAGCTTCGTCAAGAGATACAGACATTGTATGCCAAAGACTGTGGCTCTTCTCTGGTTGAGAGCGATGGCAATAATATGATGTCGTCGTCCTTGTCAACATCGCTGTTAGAGTCCAAGGATACTGAGATAACGTCTCTGAAAGAAAGCGTTACTTTGTAAGTACCTGATTGAAAGCATAAAGTGCAGTTCAGAAATAACTTTAAATGTTTCCCAAACAAAAAAATAACGTATTATTTAATATTTAGAGCATAATTAGATTAGAAGAATGTCTTCCAATCCAATTATATTCAAAATATTAAACAAAACCTTTCTTATAATGTGTT
This sequence comes from Chaetoderma sp. LZ-2023a, assembly GCA_034401795.1. Lineage (NCBI taxonomy): Eukaryota > Metazoa > Mollusca > Caudofoveata > Chaetodermatida > Chaetodermatidae > Chaetoderma > Chaetoderma sp. LZ-2023a. The sequence continues at coordinate 53,082,672 of CM067375.1, forward strand.
CAAAATTGTACGAACTAACATGTTTCTGGGTTTTTTAATATGATAACTTATTTATGAGCTGGACTGTAGGATGCCCCTAGGGTTAGAAAATAAGCATAATATATATGCATGTGATGCAGAATTTATTTGTCATGTATGTGAGACCTGTGTAATATGATATATTACACTCGCTTAGAAGTGGTGTGAGACTTATAATCACTACATCTGTCTGTCTGTGTCTGTCTGTCTGTCTACCTGGCATGATAAGTCAAGCTTTATTGGAGGGATTTTCACCAAAGTTGTCGTAGTGATTTTGGAGGCAAATAAGTTATATGTGTTATTGGGTCTTTGTTAGATTTCGTAGATCTGTGCATGAGTCATGATAGGTGCATAATTCACCTTTCCAGAGTACCCACCCATCATATGACGTCATAATGAACTGTGTGGTGTGTACAATGACATCATAATGAATGACGTCGATAAGTACGTCACGAACGCATATTTGATGACGGTCTATGGGCTGTTGTACAAATTGTTTGCTTTTACTATTTAATAAATATTCTGTTGAATATTTTGAAACTAATTTGACTGGGCGCTGTTGCTGCCTATGGCAGCAACAGCACCCAGTCTAATTAGTTACAAAATATTCAACAGCTTCCCTGTATAGTTTCCAGGAAATTGATAGCTAGGGCATTCGGGGATCGATCAATCCAAACACGGCGAGGTGTGGGTGAAGCTTAGCTAGTGATGGGCGGGGCAGAGCTAATAATGGAAAGGACCATTGAGGCAAAGTTCCGTTTGTGGGGTGTGTGCATGCGTGAAACATGATATTTAGTTGTAACTATCAACTAGTATAACTTGTACTGTCTGTCTCTCTATCAAATTTTTTACATTTCTGTTAAGGGCTGCATATGTCGCAACTATAGTGCTTCTCCCTTGTTTTCATGATATTCTAGAGTCAAAAGCAGAGTGACCCTGTGGTGAAATACATGCGTGTTGGAATTCCTTATCATCTCTATCATTAATGATGTATTCTTTCTTAATTTTACTTTCAGCGTGGAGTCTGAACGTGATTGCCTCCGTGAAGCGCTTCAGGAGACAGCCAACCAGGTAATACGACACAACAGTACATTATGATAATAATAACCAAGACTCGAAGTTTTGACATATTTATGTAATCTAAAAATAGGTAAAACAGATTTTTACCGTGGTTAACCTATCTTAGTTGAAATCTCTTTACAAGTCTTTTTCAATTTCACGGCAACCATGCAGGAAACCTGTTGGATATTTTGAAGAAAATTTAACTTGAAGCCATTGATTGGTTCCAATTAAAATTTTCAAAATATTCAGGAGGATGGTTATTACGTATCTGAAAAATTACGTGTAGATTTCAATACCTGTTAATCAAGGCCTATAATGGCTAGATTTGGTCAAGAAAGTCTAAATATTTGCTTATTGAATCCCCATTTGCAGGCCATGACAAGACTATTTTTGTAAATTTACCACTGGAATGGCTAATTTGTTATCAATAACTGGGCGACGCTTAGCTATCTATGATACCTGCTCAATTTTCTGAATAAAATCTTACTTAAGACAGCAATGACCTTCGGCAGATGTCAATAATATTAGAGGTCATTAGCGCTCCATTCGATAGTGCATACAACAGCATGGGCCGCATCTACAGGCTTTTTAAAGTATAATGTGACATAGACACTGGGTAAAATCACCAATTTCCCGAATTCATGAGGAAAATTAACTGGTGATTCCCGGGAGAAAACACAATGTTTGCTCGATAACTTATGACTCTCTTCCTCAAGTATCTTAAACCAGTTTTTGTTTGACTTTTAAAACAATTTTGAAGTATAATAAAGAAACATTAGTTACCTCTCCGGGATGTAGGAATTGTTTGAGGGTAGCTCTCATGACCCGTCCGTGGTCACTTCTTCAGCACTACCTGACGGTCCCTGGCAATGTCACTCTGGTCAGCTTTTGTGGAGTCACATGACAGCATGGACTGATAAACTGCTGGTATATGGTAGCCCTTGTCCCAGTTCATGGTTGGTTGGTGTTTGTAGATTTTGATGGCCTCTGACTTTCCATTTACCATTTTTATTCGAGGAAAAGACGTTGGCTTTTATTGGATGCAGGCTAAATTTGGGCTAAAAAACGCCCCCAAAATCCTTAGACTCATAAAAAGGACGCATTGAGAAATTGAAATCCATCCAGATAAAACACATCAGAAAGAACAAGAGCGGTACTGAATACATCAACTCCACACGCTGGATCCAATAGGGATTCCTCATACAGACTGCTGATTCCTTTTAATTAGTTTTTCCCATTCTCTAAAATAGTTAAAACTCATATAGACACCACCACGAAAATTGAACGCAATTTCCCCGTTCACATGCTTACCGACGTACCACTATGTTTAATGTATGCCTCAAAAACAGCATCATGGAAGTGAAATTATTAAATGGGACAGCCTAAATATCGTGTATCTTCAATAAAGATCGTTTATTACATCAAAATCAATGCTACTTTTGACATAAAATGTCGCCTTGAAAATGGGGAAATCATGTGATATTAGGAATGCGGTTTGATTAAATCAAATTCAGAAGGGTTATAGCGAGTACTCGGTAGATATAAATATACTGGACCCGGAACTCAGAAATTACTATATATTATCATTGCGTTACAGTAACTGAGTATTTTACTGAAGGGTAGATCAAATCTATGAAACTGCCGCTTGTACCTCAAACACAAAAGAGTTTTAACCTCTTCTGTGATTAGAGGCGCATATCCACAAGTACTCTACAGTGATTACATCAGATATACATTAGATCTGACAATCTCCAGGCATGCTATGTCTACCAGAGAAGGTTGGGGGAACCATAGAAACTCTCGTAATTCAATAGCTGTTTGAAAACCACTCAACTGACTGTCTCCTAGTGGCCTGTAAAAAAGCAGTAACCAACACTGTATATATGTTACATAATGGAGCTTTGTACGCTTCTAATATTATGGACTTCTGACTTTGGTGAAGTTTGCAAAATGCTTTGTGAGATTTTACTCTTTGATTCTAGCAAATTGCTTTCGGTACTTATATATGTGTTTATGTGGAAATGGTTTAGTAAGTTTTATTTATGGTTACAGCTGCTTCCTTGAGGAAACCATTTATCCGAGGTTAGTCCCATAGAGGGATCCGATCAGTCAGTCAATTATTTGAATTCGTAATCAAATATGTTACATGTTATTAGATGACATCACAATCAAAATGATGTATCATAATCAAATATGTCACATGTTATTAGATGACATCACAATCAAAATGATGTATCTTAATCAAATATGTCACATGTTATTAGATGACATCTCAATCAAAATGATGTATCATAATCAAATATGTCACATGTTATTAGATGACATCACAATCAAAATGATGTATCGTAATCAAATATGTCATGTTATTGGATGACATCACAATCAAAATGATGTATCTTAATCAAATATGTGACATGTTCTTAGATGACATCACAATCAAAATGATGTATCGTAATCAAATATGTCACATGTTATTAGGTGACACCCCAATCAAAATGATGTATCGTAATCAAATATGTCACATGTTATTAGATGACACCACAATCAAAATGACATCGTAATCAAATATGTCACATGTTGTTAGGTGACACCCCAATCAAAATGGTGTAGCTCTGTCACAAATATCGAAAAGTATTTCCGTAAAGTGTATGAATTATATGTCTTTGATGAATTTACGATTTAATAAACATTCTGTTGAATATTTTCAAACTAATTCGACTGGAAGCTTGCTGCCGTAGGCAGCAACATTCCCCAGTCAAATTAGTTTCAAAATATTCTACAGCTTATCTGTATGGTTACGGTACCATGAAATTTAGATTCTGAGAATTCTGGTTTCAAATTAATTCTGACAGTGGGTGGAGCTTAGCTAGAAATAGATCCCTCCCTAAGTTGAAACAATCCTAAAATATACAGCGTGATGATTCGGTACACGCAAAAATCTAATGTAGCCATTCTGTTCTAACAAATGAGTTTACTCTTGGATCTGTGAAAATATTTCTGCAGCGGTTATGACAAATGTCCATGTGCAGGGCAATAGATGAGTATTTTTGAGAATTTACACATGGAATGTCTGGGTCGATAACCAAGCCAGTCATTCCAGTAGTTAATTTCCAAAAATAGTTTTCTCTCAGTCTGGAAATTACTATATATACTATGGGTACCGAAGTTCGTGAATCTAAGCAAGTAATGCACTCGTGAAAGAAAACTCTTAAACAGATCTGCGCAAGAATTTAACACAATATAAAATAATACTTCCGAATACAAATGCAAAGATTTCAGTACAATATTCTAATTTTTAAACAAATTTCAAGCATTTGAACTGACCCACCTCGCCAGGTTATGTGTGAAGTAGCAGTACTGAATTTTGTGAATTGGTGATTATGCATCTTCAGCTGTCTGTTACATGTTTGTAAATCTTTAAATATCACTATTAGTTTGTTGAATGTTTCAACTGCTAATTTTGCCCGTTTTAACCCGTAAATTAGTCCTACAAATGAATGTATAAATTATAAAAGCAGTTGATACATTTGAAGATAAGAAAGAAAAAAACCCCAAATGGATGCCGCTTTCGTTAGGTAGTGACGTCACATGAAATTCATAAATATTACTGAGCTGGAGAAATGAACTAACGCTAGGGTCTTTAAAACATGTTCAGCAGGTATAAAGGGAAGAATAAAGAAAATTTCTATCGTCAAAAAAACATGTGTGCACTTTATGTTAATTTTGACATTTTGGTAAATCATTGATAAGCACCCACCCCTTCCTCTAGAGCCTCTCCAATAAGATTTAGACATGCTCCCATCAATCAGTCTAATCCGACGCGGCGGAAATATGTACACAAAGCAGGTGGTAACTTTGGATTTTGAAAATTGCTTATTTTAGGTGCTAAATAAGCGCAAGTAAGTAATCTAAGAAAGTGCATTAAGGAATCTTGAAATATTTATCACTACCATCAGTAATTGTATGAAAAGTTTCTTGTTTTGACTGTATCTTGCTCAAAACTTTGTCAAAAGGTTCAGAACTGTCAATCAAAAGGTGGCTACTGTGTAGATGCGTTCCATGCAACGTTACATCATAGTACGAGAGCGATAAAAACAAATTCACAAATTTCGGTACTCACGAATTTAAGCAGCTCGACCATACTAAGAAATTTATTTATCTTCTTGACCAGTTTTGCCTATTAAAATATTCAAATGTGTTTGTCTTGACAGGAAACCGAAATATACCATAAACAGTTGAAAGATGCGGCGGCCAATGTGGAACATCTTCAGGCACAGATAGCGATGCACATGGAGCAACACTCCAGAGAGATGGAAGCTTCGCAAGCAGGGTTAGAAGCTGTCAAAGAAAACCATGCCGCCGATATCACCAAGCTGCAAGCAGACGTTACCAGTATTCAGGAACACCATGCCGCTGAGAGTGCAGAAATAACGGAAGAATTACACGCTAATAAACAGTTGCATGCTGTGGAGATTACGCAATTAACTGCTAAGTTGGAATCCGAGGCGGCACATATGTTATCCGTGTTGGAAAGCAAAGTCGTTGATCTTTCACAATTGAATGCTGATTTAGAAAATAGTAAAACAAACCTAGATCATGAAATAGAATCTTTGCGTAAAGAGTTAGAAGTTGTTAGAGAGCGCCACACAGCAGAATTTGCTGAGTTAACAGAACATTTATCCATACCAACATCTGATTCTGTGGGACTTCAAGCAGAACTCAATCAGAAATCAGAAGAATTTGAAACTATTAAACAATCACATTTGTTGGAGATTGAAAAACTGACTAAGGAGTTGGAAGTAATGAGAGATTGTCACCGTGAAGAGATGCAACAAGTCAGCGATCATTCAAACTCTGTTTCTAGCCTCTCTGCGGCTGAACTGGAAGAAGTCAAGGACAAATTAATGTGCAAAACTGAGGAAATTGCAAAATTACAGTCCGAATTTGAAAGTTCTAAAGAGCAACATGTTTTAGAAATTGAAGAATTACAAGGTGTTATAAACATTACAGATCTGCATGGGTTAGCAGGACAACCACAATCTCTACACGATGAATTAAAATCTGATCTAAGACATGATAGCCCAGATGTTATAGAATTACAGGAGGCGGTAGAATGTAAATCTGCTGAAATTTCAGAGTTACACTCTCAGATAGATACTCTTAAAGAAGAACATTTAGCAGAGATCGAGAAACTTAGTAACAAATTAGAATATGTGCAAAATGAGATAGACTGTGCTAAATTTAAAGAACACTTCGATAGCTGTCATAGTTGTGGTGGCGAGATAAACAGTGGGTATGTTTCTAAACATGACTTAGACATGATACAACAAAAATTGGAGCAACTTCAAGATGAAATGTCTAATCAGAAAGACCTTATGGCTGCAATGGTGAAAGAAAGGGATGAACTGCAAATGGAAAATATGAAAGTGAAATCTACTCTTAGTTTACAGTCAGATATTGATGATAAGAATTCTAGTCGCCGCTACTCAGATGAGCTATTATCAAATCAGTTTGGCGCTGATCAGTCATTGTTGGACCGGAGCGTTGCGTCGATTGCTGAGAGTACAACCACGTTAATAACAAGAGGGATTGCGGAGTCAGTTGCTCGTATTACTGATATGGAGGGAGAGATCAGTAGATTGCATAATGAACTCAAAACCAGTCGGGAGGTGGAAGAAATGCTTGATGAATCGCTTCATGAGAAACATATTGAAATAAAGACACTCACGAAACAGTGTTGTAGTCTAGAAGAGGAGGTGAAGCGACAGAAGAGTATTATTGACACATTTAATACTGAAGCTAAGGAGAATATTGATCGCAATATGGATGAGGAGATCAGCAGTTTGCGTCAAGATGAGAACAGCAGTCATGATGTGGAAGAAATGCTGGATGAGTCGTGTCACGAGAAACATATTGAAATAGCAAAACTTAAAGAACACTGCTGTAGCCTAGAAGTGAAGGTGAAGCGTCAGAAAAGTATTATTGATGCGTTTAGTACTGAAACTAAGCAAAATATGGATAGTGAGAGTGATTGTGTTTCCAATGCTGAATTATCCAACATACATAGTGAAATAGCCCGCCTAGAGCACCTAATTAACGAGAAAGATGAGAATATTGCAGCCGTGAAGGAACAGCTTCAAACTAGCGAGGCTGCACTTAAGGAACTCACTGTTAGCTTACAATCGGTGACAATGGAAAGAAATAAGGTGGTCAGTGAAAATGAATCATTAGAAGAACGGCTAGATCATTTTGTAGCTGAGGATATGTCATTAAGACGGTTGGTAGATCAGAAAATCGTTGAAATGGAAAATTTAAAATCAGAGAAAGATCAACATATGAATGAAAGAGAGTTGTTAAAAGAAGAAAATATGCAATTAGTTCAGACTGTGGAATCTGTGAAAGATGAGAATGTTCGAGTGAGTAGTGAGAAACAGTCATTACAAGATGGGAACAATAAGCTCATGAGTGAAACAGCCTTGTTAAGGGAGGAGTGTGAGTCACTGAGAGATGAGATTAACACACTCGCTACGAATAAATCCTTGATTGATTCGACAAAAAGTGAACAAGCTGAAGTAGACCAACTGCGCAAGCATTTTGAAGATCATTTGAACGCAATCTCGTCTGAGAAAACAGATGTTGAAGAGAGGTATGCAGAGAAATGTGCAACGTTCTCCTCCTTGGTCGAGCAGCATAACGAATTGGTTGAAGCACTTGAGGAAGAAAAGCAGGTGTTATCAGATGATTTAGCCAGGCACAAAGATCAGGTAGCGCATCTTGAAGAGGTTAGAATGGCCGTGAAATGTTCGAAAGAAGAGAATGAGGAATTGGTTGGAACAAATGGAGAGAAGGTCTGCCATCTTGAAAATACGTTTGCAAGTGAACATGAGAGGAAAGTTAGTGAGCTACAGCGCGCTATAGGAGATTTGGAAGAGGAGAGAACTGTCTTGCTTTCAAAGATAAATGATAAGGAAGAGGTTTCCACTGAGCTGGGAGAACTCAGAACATCTGTAATGAGTTTGAAACAGGAGAATCAGGAACTGATTAATACGAAAACATCTGAAGTTACATATCTTCAGGCTGCTATTGAGAGCCTGCAGACAGAGAAGTCAGCATTACAAATGAGCCTAGAACAGCAAACGAATCTACAGAAGGAATACCAACTTGCTGCAGAAACGCTAAAGAATACGACGCCTTTAAAGGAAGCAGAACACAGGAATGAAATCATTGAGCTGCAACAGGAAGTGGGTGTTTTACGAGAGAAGATACGAGCCGCAGAGTCGGATGATGAGAGTGAATCGTTGAAGTCTCATATTGAATACTTGGAGAAGATGAATGAGAAATTACACAATTGTCATGAGGAAGATCAAGAACAGCACACACTTCAGTTCGAGAAATTGCAGAAAAAATGTGACGAAATTGAAGAACTTCGCCATGAGTTGCTTCAGAAAGGCGAAGCTATGCTGGAATATATGGAGAAAGATGACGAGGCCCAAAACAAGATTCAGGAACTTATGGAGGCGGCCTTTCATGATCAAACCCAGATTGAGCAGCTGAATTTGAAACTAGAGGATTCTCAAGAAAGTTTGGCGGCCATTTCTGCGGAGAAGGAGAGCTTGAAGGGTAAGGCCATCACACTTGCAGAGGAGTACAACATTTGTAAGACGAAATACTGTTCATCGATGGATGAAGTTGAGGTGCTGAAATGTAAACTCGATGAAATAGAACAAAGTCTTGAAGAGTACAAAAAGAAACATTCATTAGTATCGACAGAGATAGAAATTTTACGACAAAATAGTAATGATGCAGGTGCAGAGGAGGTTGCTAATATCCAAGAACAGGTAGAAATTCGTGAGAATAGAATTACCGAGTTGGAGTTGAAAGTTGATGTACTCAATGATCAAATTAATACACTGGTAAATGATAATGACTCTTTATCTAAGTACAGAGAGGAGGATAAGTTATTTCAGGAGAACGAATTGTCATCAAAAATTATTGAATTTCAGACTAGGTATGAATCCTTGAGGGATGAGCATAAGAAGTGTAAGGAGCAGATCGCGTCATATGAGAACGATCGAGTGGAACTTGAAGGTAAACTTACGTTAATGAAACGACACAATCAGACATCTCTGGAAGAGCTTGAAGATATGGATGCGCAGAGAAGGAAGGATATTACAGAACTCACTCAGCAAAAATCGTTGGAGCGAGAGTTGGATATGCAAAAGTGGGATCAGCAAGAGGTGGATTTTCAAGAAGAGATTGCATCTTTGAGAGAGAAACTTGAAAAGAAGGATGTGGAGATAGCGGCGAGTAGACAGTCACAGGAAGATAGTAAGGTAAGTGGATTCAACGTGGTGTGATATTATTGTTATTTTTCTGTCCTTTAGAGATCAAGATTGGCCCAAGAAAGTAGATTTTAATTTAGTAAATGTCAATTTGCCTTCCAAGAGAAGACTATTTTTGAAAATTTACAATTGGAATGTCTGGCTCATTTATCGAGGGAGCTATTCCAGTGGTAAATTTCTGAAAATGGTCTTGGCATGCAAGTAAACCTATCACAAGACCATTGGTACATTGCCGAAGCTGGTTTCGGTTGCCCATTAACAGATTAAACCAAGGTTTGGAGGATGAGACAGTGGGGTTGGGGGTTGGGTCTGCGGGATCGGGGAGGGGGAGGCTTGTAAGAATTTCTAGCCTAACTGTTCCAGGGACACAATAAACCTCTAATCGGCCTAATACAGTAGTTTACTGAAACAACTTCACATGTTTCCAGAACAAAATTAAACTTAACGTTGAATATTTTGAACTTAATTTCATTGGAATGGCTTCAAGTCAAATTAAGTCCAAAATACTCAACAGACCATTTCTTACATTGTATTCAAAATTAACTTATTTTTAATTACATTAGAAGACATTGCTGGCTTAGGCAGCAATGTCTTGCAATCCAATTCACCTTTCCAGAATATCCATCCATCATCTGACCTCGTATGACATCATAATCAGCTCAGCGCGTGTATGATTACATCACAATCATTGCTTCATAAAGGGTTCCATATAGACCATCATCAAATCTCAAATAGTCCGACACGTTGTATGAATTGTATGTCTTTGTAATTCTTTGCTATTTAATAAACATGCTGTTGAATATTTCGAAACTAATTTGACTGGGCGCTGTTGCTGCCTTAGGCAACAACAGAACCCAGTCAAATTAGTCTCAAAATATTCAACAGCTTACCTGTACAGTTTTCTGGAAATTGATAGTCCGGAAGTTCAGAGATCGATCAATCGCAATACGAACGAGGTGTGGGTGGAGCTTAGCTAGTGATGGGCGGGGCATAGCTAAAAATGAAAGGTCCATTATGTTCAAAGCATTCAACAGTATTTTGTTTTTGAAACATTGTTATTTCTGAGGTGTTCTGTAATTTTAGTGATATATAGGACTAAAGGTGCTCGCCCACTTTCACGATGTTAAATACGATATATAACGAGCTCTGACATCGCCTAAAAACTTGTAATATCGTCCTTAGCACGCGATAAGCTCGACATACACCGTGACATCCTGAACAGGTCATGCTTGTTCGTGGTCAGCCGAAAGATTTTGAACATGTTCAAAATTTTTGCCAGCATCGTGATGTGCACGTGTTGTGTTCGTGAAACATTGTGTTGAGTACGTGTTATTCATGCTGCGCACACGATAAGCTTGCTGAGAATTTTCGGTACGTACTTAGTACGAGAAAATCACGATGTACACGATCAGTACGAGCTTAACACGTCTTTACCTGGACCTCACTACAAGTTTAATACGAGCATAGTACATGCTTCACTCGATCATCACGCGGTTAACACTTGCTTTTCACGTGCTCAGCACAATCGCGCGGAATTGACCAGGTGTTTCACACGTGCTACAGCCCCCCCACCCCCACCCCAGTCTGCAGCAAGTTATCATTGAATTGTGTTGGAAGAACTATGCCACCTAAGAAAAGGGGACGAGGAGGGACCCTGGGGTTCAGGCAGCCCAGGAGTAGCCGTCTTCGGATGAGCAAGGTGGCAGCTCTAATGACCGTGATTACTTTAGTTCTGTAGTGCAGGTCACCAGTGAGCTGCCGGTCTGACATGTTGCTGCCAGTGTAATGATTTGTGGCCTCAACTGCAAGCTTCTATTGGGCCGGTCCTGCAGAGAATGCACTTAAAACGCAGCGAGAATGTATACATCATGTTACGGTCGTAGAGATCGTACTAAGCTTGTATTAAGGTCGTATTAAGCTCATTTAAAGGTCGTGCTGTCTCGTGGTAAAACCGTGTTACCTTCGTACAAAGTTCATATCATATTCTTGGTGAACTCTTGCTTTACTCGTAGCACATACATTGCCCGATGTACAAGATTTTTTTGGTGACTACGATCAGTCAGAGCTCATTATATATCGTGTTTAACATCGTGAAAGTGGGTGAGCACCTTTAGTCTGTAGATCTGACATTGAAATGCTGATGAAATTCTCTCTAATTTTCATCTTTAGTTGACGATGAGTACTGGAGAGTGTGTGAAAGTAAATGAATCTGGTCGTGATGGATCCACTGCAGAGGTTATGGCGATGAAGGTATGTTGGCCTTGTTCATAAACGGTAGATAGTGTAAATGTTACATGCAAAATTTTTATAATCCGTGATAGGATTGCGCGAATGCGTGATTAAATTGAAAATCACATTTATATTTTAAATTGTGAATTTATATGGTTAAAAATTAAATAATCGAATAATCGTGAGTAAATTCTATTTCATAAAATATTTCAAAACCTAACTTTCAATTACTTTTTAATGCGATCGGTCACAAAAAAAATGACATTTTGCTTAGTGAGTCCATTTGCGGGGAAAGAGAAGACTATTTTGGAAATTGTATTACTGGAATGTCTGGCTCGAAAATCGAGTCAGTCATTCCAGTGATACATTTTCAAAAATAGTCTTCTCTCGCCCTGCAAATGGACTTTTTTAAACACCATTGCAATTTTCATCATTGACATTTTTTTGTGTTTATGTCTTGGTAATTTGTATCCAAGTTGATTAATCGAGTAATCACGATTATTTTTTAATAATCGATCGCGATCACTCAACGCACTTATCGCACAAGCCTAATCCTTAGTCAAGAAATCCAGATTTTTATCTGCGGATAGCAGCTCACTAAACCACCAAGTCAGTCGGAAAAGCTTAGTCCAGTCCATATATCTAAAAAAAAAATACTGATCAAATTGGGCTCAAATTTTAACATGACACAGGAACTTGCTGTGCAAGAGGATTATCAAACGTTGGCGGCGATCCGGATACAAGAACCTGGATCCGGATCAGATCAAATCCTCTATCTGTGGATATCTCATAAACTTCTGGTCTGATTTAACTCAAATTTTAATACAGGAAATGTGTGACAATACACTAGGATTCCACAACTTTGGATGTTATCCGGGGGAAAAAATCTGAAAAATCCAGAAAAAAATCTGGTACCCTCAGCTACCGAGATTCTATCGAGCTTGTTGATTAGAGAATGTTTGTTTGTCAAGTTTGGCGGGCATGAGAAAGATATTTTTTTAATTTGACCACTGGAATAACTCTGGGTTATTACCGAGTCAGCCATTCCAGTGGTGATCTTTCAGATATATTCTCGTCTTGACCTGTAAAGTGAGCATTTCTCAAAACCACTGCAGAGGCTGTGTTTCGCTAGGCTGATCATTATAGAGTTAAGACGGGAGTATCTAAGACCGTTGTCAAGGGGTGGGGTGGCAAAAGAGGGTTGGGTCTTGGAGGAGTTGTCCCCCTCGCATTTTATGCGGTCCAGGTGTCTTTCCCCCAGGAAAATTAGAAAATTAAATGCTTTGAGAAGCCATTTCCTGCACTCTGAGTGATAGATCCCACCATTACTTTGCTTTCTAACTTCGCCTATTAGGCCAAACCAATTTAATACTTTGTTTTATGAAAATTCCCACCAATAACAAAAGATTGGAGATGGGAAGAAAAATTAAAATAATGCACAATTTCAAGCGCTGTAGTTTTAAGCTATTACAGTATTAATCTTTTCGTCGTGTTAATTGTCAAGATCGATCAAGAAAATCCACAACCTTTGCTCAGTCAGTTTTCATTTGCAGGCCAATTGAAGACTATTTTTAAAATTTACCACTAGAACGGCTGGCTCGCTAACGAACCAGCCATTCCAGTGGTAAATTTTCAAAAATAGTCTTCTCTTGGCCAGCAAATGGACTTTTCTCATGACCATTGCAAAGCCATTTTGAGCAGCTTGACCATTGATGTATTAACAAAGCTACAGAGAACAAAAAGAGTTACAGAAAATTCGGAAGAATTCCGACAGATAAGGATTTGGCTGTGAAAAACTGCTAGATGGAAAGAATGTTCTAAGGTACACGCATGTTCAGAATCCAAATATTCAACAAATTTCACGATTTAACCAATGGAAATGTCAGTATTGGAGTCATTATTGTTCTGATGTCATAAAGTTGTGTCTAGGTGGTTAACAACGGAGACTTAGCAGTCATAATTGTTCTGATGGCATATGTATGACATCATCTAATTAATTCTTTATGATGATAGCAATCGGCTCTTGCCGTGTCTGAACGAACACACAATTTCTTGTGTTTGACTGAATCTGGAAAGTTACGCTCGATCCGAATAACAAACATATCCTAAGACAAAGCCATTTATGTATAGAACACATGTATGTAAGCAGTGTCAGCATTCGAAAGATTGTCTGAGAGGAGTAGAAAAGACAGGTTTTTGCGGGGCGATCTAGATTATAAACTGTGAGTGTTTTTGGGGTGGGTGGGGGAGGCTGGTGCGATCACCCCCTTGCCCCTATCTGGATCTGCCATTAAGGGTTAACCCGTTAGACTTTGAAATTACAGAATCTGTCAGTCAGTCTATGACATGTATGAGAAAGCTATTGAATATTTTTAAACTAATTTAATTTGATGCCATTTCTGCTTTATTATTTTGTTCTAAGATATAGAAAATAGGCAAATTACTTTGACTAAAAAGCTGTTTCTGCCCTTCAAATTTCAATATACTCAACATAAACCGTAAATTATTCAGGATTCTCTGATATTTTTTTTCTTCTCAGATTTAATCCAGATTTTTGTAAGAGAATTGCGATATCTTTCACCCCTAGCCACTACAACTGACTAATTATAAATCGTAAGAGTGATTTCACTTGATGTATGCACTGTGTAAATTGTTACCCATATATTTGTGTTGCTTATTATATTTCAGGCCACGATAGACGCGCTAAAAGCAAGTCTCCAACAGAAGAAGATCGATTACCTGCAGGAGGTATGTGTCCTCCTTGTCTGTAGCATAGGTTAAGTACTATAGATCACAGAACTATCTACATTGAGCTATGTGCAGTAGTAGTAGTTGTCATCATTGTTGTTGTCGTCATGGTGGAGTGGTAGTAGTAGTTGTCGTCGCCGGTGTCATCGTGGTGGAGTAGTAGTAGTAGGTAGTAGTAGTAGTAGTAGTAGGAGTAGTAGTAGGAGTTGTAGTAGTAGTAGGTAGTAGTAGTAGGAGTTGTAGTAGTAGTAGTAGTAGGAGTTGTAGTAGTAGTAGGAGTAGTAGTAGGAGTTGTAGTAGGTAGTAGTAGTAGGAGTTGTAGTAGTAGTAGGAGTTGTAGTAGTAGGTAGTAGTAGGAGTTGTAGTAGTAGGAGTTGTAGTAGTAGTAGTAGTTGGTAGTAGTAGGAGTAGTAGTAGGAGTTGTAGTAGGTAGTAGTAGTAGGTAGTAGTGGTAGTAGGAGTAGGAGTTGTAGTAGGTAGTAGTAGTAGTAGTGGTAGTAGGAGTAGTAGTAGGTAGTAGTAGTAGTGGTAGTAGTATTCTACTTCGAATAATACTTACCAGATGTACTATTATGATAATGTCTATTATCTAGTCTAGCTCAAAATAAACAATTAAAACTCCGCACTCTCCTGGTCCTGCCCATACTGTGTCCGGGAATACCATAGCCGCAGGTACCGAGTCAATTCCCAATCACAGTCAGATTCGTCTATTTTGCGCTTGTTGAAAGTCGCGTGTATTTAGTGCTCTCTTATTAATTGAATAAGCAGTTTTAGCGTGTTTTTTTCGGAAAACCATCGTTGGATTCATGGAGGAACTGGGGAAATCATCACAGGGGCAGGTTGTATCAATCTAGAATTTATACATTCGTGCCATAATGACTGTTTGAAATTTCCTTAAATTGGCACATTGTTTTATAATGATAGCCATTGTTGGAGTCGCTTCTGTACCCGTTGACTTTTAGTTTTAATTCGGGTACTCGGTTAATTTTCTCTTGCGACTCGGTTCCTCTAAGATGGATGTGCCCTTAGCCAAAATGGCGGCGCCCATGAATTATGTCGTTCTTGGCTTGGTGTATCCAGGCACTCTGTTGTCGCCGATTTTAGCTCTCGCTTCATTGTCGAGGGTGTTTGTAGTGATCGGCGAGTTATTCTTGGTTCTTTAACGTTAGTTAAAGGCCGAGTTGTGTTTTTAAAAAAAATTTCACTCAAAAAAGTTTCAAATATTTCCTGCCTAAGACTTGTTATCATTAAATTGAGAGAAAGTTAATGTGTTTAAGAAATCTTAACTAGCAAGTCTATTGTGCGTATTGCTCGTCATCGGTTGTCATGTGCAGCGTTTTAATTCTTCTCTGTGTTCGCAGAAATCGAAGAACCCGGACACGTTGTGCCGAAAGTGCAACAGGTTCATGAAACGGAAGTATCTGGGTCATCACTGTGTGGCGTGCGCTAAGTGTAAGGTCGGGAGCCCTTGTGATGTGTGCGTCAAGTGGTCGTCGGCATTGGTGGCGGAGTTTGACAAGGATCGACGGGCGAGGCTGGAGCGTATCGAGAAGGACAAGGCAGTGAAGCTGCAGCAGGTTTCGTTGCTGGGACTGGAAGGTCGGCTGAATGAGAGGATGGATTCAGCACTGGGCGTATGGGCGGCCCAGTTCAAGGCTATGTTTGACTCGTTGCAGTCCACGGTCCCGGTGAGGCAAGCTGGTGCAGGACAACCATTAGGTGGTCCGGCTAGTTCTGCTGAGGGTCATGCACCTGCCCCTTCTCTGTCCTCGGCTCATGAGCCGTCGGTAGAGGAGGAAGATTTGCTGCTGATGGAAGATTCCGGCATGCCGGATCTTTCAATGACGGCGATGCCTAGTACGTCCCAGGGGTCACCCTCGATTTGTGCAACCGGATATGCCGGCGAAGCCGTGGTTTGCGGTTCCTGCTGCTATCCCGGCGGCGTTAGGTGCGGCTCCTATCGGAGTGACAGTGCCAGCCGTAATTGAGGCGGTCATAGTCCCGGATCCCGTGTTGGAGCCGATGGACTGCGGGGAATCCGTATCTGGCGATTCGTTGGATACTGGTGCCGCTGGTAGTCGCGCTATGGATGCGCTCTGTCCTGGCAGTATATCGTAGCGTTCAGCAAGGATCGTCGGTGGCCCTCTCATCTAAGGGAGAGAGGGAGGATGAAAACGGGAGTTCTTTGATGGACGATTCCGCTTTCTGCACCGAAGCTGAATGGGTGCAGGTTCTTGGATGGATGACCAATCGTCTCGGGTTGGCATCTGATCTAGGATCTCAGCGCGATCCGGCGATGGAACGGATGTCAGAGCGTGCGGCTAGCGCTCTGTCCAGTGGCTCTTCTGCCATGCCTACACTCCCGTTGGACACGCAGACTTCTGACATGTTGGAAGTTGCGGCATACCGTCTGGTTCAGCCAGACTATGCGTTGCCCAAGGCCCCGAAGGGGATAAGGAGTAGGGTCCATTTTCCGGAGCAGGCTTATCATCAGTACGCCAGGGTTCCACGGCTTTCCGTTGCGGAACGTGAGGCGCTGAATAGGCCGTTGGCTGGGAAGGCCAAGGGGCGGTCACGTCCTTTGGTTTCTCAGACCAACAAAGACCCGTTCAATGAGCTCACGCTCATTGAGGATGCGGCTAGGGCAGCCATGGCTGCGCTGTCGCACGGGTGTACCGTCTTGCAGGGTATGCTGGACTGCACGGCGGAAGGCGGACAGGTGCCAGAGGCTGCTCCCGGAGTTGTTCGGGACACCATGCGCCTGTCTCAGGATTGCCTGGCCAGGGTAATCACGAGAACTTTGGCAGAGCGACGGAGAATGGTTCTCGATTGTGTGGAACCAGGACCAGAGATGAGGGCTGCGTTGTCTTCTGCGCCTTTCATAGGTCCAGGCTTGTTCGGCGGCTCGGCACGACAAGCGCTCTCTACGGTTGCGTCAATGGTGGCGGAGCAAGAAGTGGTCGGCAAGTCGTGGAAGTCGACCAAGAGGACTCAGCCGCAACAGTCCTACCGTCAGCATAGGCAGGAGCAGCAGAGACAGCGTCCTAGATCGCCCTTCCATCCTTCTGCCCGTGATGCCCATAGGCCATCCGGAGCACAAGGGCCTGGCCGTTCGTCCGCATACAAGCCCTCTAGTAAGAGGCCGTATGAGGACGACAGGAAGGGTGGCGGTTCGGGCCGAGGCGGCTACCGTAAGGATAGTCGTGGCGGCGGTTCCGGACCGTCATACCACAAGAAGCCGCGGGGCGGCCGTGGGGCTCGTTCCTGACGGGTTTCCGGCGGAACCAATACCGGCGGCTTTGGAAACAAATGGAGTCGAGAATCTTCACCCAAGCGATTTAGCGTCTTGTCGGCTAATCTCGACCGACAACTGTGTGCAGATTCCATCCGTCGGAGGCAGACTTCAGCTATTCCTAAACCAATGGGAACAGGTCGTGCGCGACTGTTTAGTCTGTCAGTGGATAAGAAACGGCTACGATCCGGACTGGCTCATCCATCAATCGTTAGTTCCGTTAACATCGACTCCAATATGGACTCCTATTCCAAGGGAATTAGACCGTCTAGTCGCCATTCAGTCAGAAATAGAATCGCTTCGTCAGAAGAAGGCGATTCACCTAGTTACCGATCAGTCGTCACTAGGCTTCTATTCGATCATGTTCCTAGTTCCGAAGCGTACCGGGGGGTGGAGACCAATTCTCAATCTCAAACCGTTGAACAAATTTATTCTTTCTCCCAGATTTCAGATGGAGACGGTAGCAGCGGTAATGACAGGGCTGAGGAAAGGCATGTGGGCAGTGTCGATAGATCTGAAGGATGCTTATTTTCATATTCCAATGTCAATTCCCTTTCAGAAGTACCTGCGATTTGCATTCCAAGACAATGTTTGGGAATTCAATGCTCTTCCCTTTGGCCTGACCACGGCTCCGAGGGTCTTCACCAAGGTGGTTCTCGCCATGACTTCTTTACTTCGCAGGAGAAACATAGCTGTTCACACTTATATAGACGACTGGCTGCTAAAGGCGGGGAATCCAGTCACTCTGCGCAGCAATCTGAAAGTAGTCCTAGACTTGTTAAAGAAGCTAGGATGGATTGTGAATCTAGAGAAATCAGAACTGACTCCATCCCAGGAGTTTGTTTATCTGGGAATTTTTTTCAATCTCAGGGACGGCGTAGCTTTTCCGGCGGAGAGCAGAGTCAGAAGCCTGATTGCAGTGTTGGAGTCGGTTTCTCTAGGAGCCTATCTGACGGCGCGTCAATTTCTCAGAATACTGGGTTTGCTAGTATCTCTGGAGAAGGTGGTGCCATATGCGGCACTCAGGCGCAGGCCGATTCAGATGTATTTGATGTCGTTCTGGTCACAGAGAACAGATCCGTTATCTCTGAGAATACCAGTAAAAGAACCATTGATATTCCACCTTCAGTGGTGGTTATCGGAACAGAATCTCCTGCGAGGTGTTCCTCTACAACCTCCTCAACCTCAGATGTCCATATTCACGGATGCATCATTGACAGGTTGGGGAGCGGTATTGGACAATCAGTCAGTGTCAGGGGAATGGGATCGGACCAATGCGCAGAAACATATCAATGTGCTCGAGCTATTAGCGGTGGTATTTGCACTGCAGAAGTTCGAGAGTCTAATTCAAGACAAGATTGTCCTAGTAAGGACAGACAACTCAACAGTGGTGTCTTATTTAAACCGCCAAGGCGGGATGAGATCACCGGAGTTGTGTATGATGGTTTGGAACCTTCTGCTGTGGTGCCAAGAGAGGAATATTATTCTTCGGGCAGCACACATTCCAGGAAGATTGAACATCTTAGCGGATGCTCTCAGTCGAAGGACGGTTTGTCGTCCGACGGAATGGCAGCTCAACCAAGCGGTAGCGGAGGTTCTATTCAAACAATGGGGCAAGCCAAATGTCGACCTATTTGCGATGAATCAAAACGCAAAGATGGTCACTTACGTGTCACCGATCCCGGACCCGTTAGCTCTAGCAGTAGACGCACTGGCGATAAGTTGGAAGGGAATGTACGCGTATGCGTATCCTCCAACAATTCTCATCCCGAAAGTTCTGGCAAAGATAAGAGAGGGGATGTGCCAAGTACTACTGATCGCCCCTTATTGGCCAGGCCGATCATGGTTTACGGATCTGCTGGACCTTCTGGTCTGCAGTCCAATCCCTCTTCCAGACACAAGAGATGTAATCTCTCAGAACAAGGGTCTGTACCTTCACGACAGACCAGAAATGTTCAAATTGACTGCATGGATGTTGTCAAGCAGCGTGCAATTGAGGGTGGCTTTTCTGAGCAAGCAGCGAAGTTTGTTGCTTCAGCCAGAAGAGTTTCAACCACAAAGACATATAATTATAGAATCAACAAATTTGCACAGTGGTGTGAGAGAAGAGATATTGATCCCTTTTCTGCATCTGTTCAACACGTAGCAGATTTTATCTGTCATTTATACGAAGTTGACAAACTTGTACCTTCTACCCTAGCAGCATATAAGTCTGCATTAGCTTCGGTCATTCCTAGTCTCACCATTGAGGGAGTGGAGAATGACACCTTGAATGAAGTTATTAAAGGAATGAGCAATCTGCGACCCAGACAGCCAATTCCTAT
Source organism: Chaetoderma sp. LZ-2023a (assembly GCA_034401795.1). NCBI lineage: Eukaryota > Metazoa > Mollusca > Caudofoveata > Chaetodermatida > Chaetodermatidae > Chaetoderma > Chaetoderma sp. LZ-2023a. Next base: position 53,102,687 of record CM067375.1, read on the forward strand.
CCCATCATGGAATCTATCTCTTGTTCTACAGGTTTTAGGGCATGCTCCCTTTGAACCGATTAGATCTATTGACATTAAACTGTTAACTTAAATCAGTTTTCTTGGTTGCAGCAGCGTCGGCGAGAAGGAGAAGCAAGATTCATGCGCTTTCTGCCGAACAAGACCGTTTTGTCGTCACGGGTGAAGGTTTAAGATTACTTCCACGTCTTTGTTTCCTGGCAAAGAATCAGTCACTTAAATATCCAGGACAGCCGATCAATTTGCCAAGTTTAACTAGACATGACCCAAATTCTTGTGCTTGGTGTCCTGTCAGATGTCTGAAGATGTATAAGAAACGTACTTCTGAGTGGAGAGACGACCCGAAATCTCTGTGGTTATGTCTCAAAGCTCCCCATTTACGTGCTTCGAAAGATACTATTTCTCGTTGGATAGTTGACGCTATTCAGATGTCGCACAAGATCGCTACAGGAAAGCAGATTGATCGTGCGAATGCCCATGAGGTCCGAGCACTAGCAGCATCATCGGCCCTTTATAAGGGTGTCTCATTAGAGCAGGTGATGTCTGTAGCACAATGGCATGCCGAGTCGTCATTCACTGATTTCTACCTTCGCGACATCTCCAGCACACTTAATCCAGTAGCCGTCGCCAATCTGTCGAACCTAAACTAAGCCACGTCCGACCACTACTTCGCACACATCACAAAAGTCTTCCGCCTACACTGACCAAGCGCTATGCACATGACTGAGTACGACCGTGGATTGGGCCTAGCTCCTGTGATGATCAAGAACAGATCGACCACTCAAAAATGGTGAGTGTTTACATTAATTAAGTGACTATAAATATGTTTACTTCCAGTCGAAATACCAGACTGAGTAAGTGAATAGTCTGGTACAAGAGTATATTTATCCTCTCATACAGACATGAGACTCATTCCAATTTGAAAATCTAATCGATATACTGATAGTTTTTTCAAAGATTGAAGTTGTAGTAGCTTCTTTGCACTCTACTGGACTGCCCTAGCTGAGACTTGGGGCTGACACGGGTCTGGTGGGTGTTGCATCCCCATGGACATCCCTCTGGTTTTGTGCGGACAAAAGAGGGGGGGGGGGGGGGGGAGCGCGGTCTAGACCATGGAAGTTTAGCACTCTATGAGTCAGATAGCAGAACCCAAGCGTATGCCAGGGTTTTAGTCTCTTCACAACCTTCTCTGTTGGATGGTTGGTGAGTGCTGGTTCGAGCCTCACCTCCTCCCACCGGCATTTCCTGGCTGTCGAAATCCGGAGTTTATCATAATAGTACATCTGGTAAGTATTATTCGAAGTAGAATCAAAAAAGCATCCGCTTTTGTTTCTACGAGAATTCTTAATACTTACCAGATGTACTATGGCCCTGCCTCAGCCGCCCCGCTGAGGTGAGGCTGAGCTGCTTTCGCAGTTTGCCAAGGCAAATATAAGACGAATCTGACTGTGATTGGGAATTGACTCGGTACCTGCGGCTATGGTATTCCCGGACACAGGAGAGTGCGGAGTTTTAATTGTTTATTTTGAGCTAGACTAGATAATAGACATTATCATAATAGTACATCTGGTAAGTATTAAGAATTCTCGTAGAAACAAAAGCGGATGCTTTTTTGAGTAGGTAGTAGTAGGAGTTGTAGTAGTAGTAGTAGTGGTAGTAGGAGTAGTAGTAGGTAGTAGTAGTAGTGGTAGTAGTAGTAGGTAGTAGTAGTAGTAGTAGGTAGTAGTAGGAGTAGTAGTAGGTAGTAGTAGTAGGAGTAGCGGGAGACTGAAGCAGCAGTAGATTATTAATCAGCTCTTGCCGCCTTTTCATTGCAGCTTTGCAACAAAGACGAAGCAGAAGCCCGCTGTAAAAAACTGAAACTGTACATGCAAATATCAAATGAAAACACACAGGTAATAATCTTAATTTATGAATATGAAGAGAAAGAATAAGAGCTAGACTCGGGCTGGGGCTGGGGGGGGGGGGGATGTGCTTACTGATGCCTTTGTCATTTGTTCCCTGTGTTGCCAATGCATTTACTGATCCCAGGAGCTACATACATATGTTTGACTGTTTGACCTCAAGCTTAACTCTCTGCCTGCCTTAATCTCTGCAGACTACATTTTCCATGGAGTTTAACCCTGGATATGCTGAATATTGTGAAAACAATTTGACTGAAAGTTGTTGGTGGCTAAGCCACCAACAACTTTCAGTCAAATTGTGTTCAATATTTTTAACATATCCAGAGTTATTGCCCATTAAAATTATTGTCTGATGGCTTGCAGCAGTCATGAGACTTTTAAAGCAGTCCTAAACAGTTGCAATACGAAGGGGTCTGCAAAATCGGGGTGATTCTCCCTTCTTGCATGCTAGATTTACGGTCAGAATGGATGAATTCTTGTTTAGCTATGCCCCGCCCATCTTTAGCTAATCTCCACCCACACTTTGCCGTGTGATCGTTTGATAGATCCCTGAACTAACTGACTATCAATATCCAGAAAACTATACAGGTAAGCTGTTGAATATTTTGAAAATAATTTGACTGGTTGCTGTTGTTGCCTATGGCATCAGATGGTTGTGTGACAGATCGTATCTCTGTGTTTCAAACATGTCAAATGAAACATTTATATATTCACTGGGAACATTTATTAGCTCACTTGGCCTTTCAGGCCAAGTGAGCTTATGCCATGGCGACCGTCCGTCCGTCAACGTTTGCTTTAAAATGTTACTCCAATAGACAGATTTTAACCAAATTTTGGCCAAAGGATCCTATTGGCTTGGCTCCAGAACTTCATTCGGGAATTTTGATTTTGGGTCAAAATCTTAGATTTTATTTTTAAATTTACTGGAAATTGTCAAAATGCTTCTTCTCCTTACCATTTTGACCGATTTCAACCGAATTTAGGTGGATGGACCCTATGGTCTTAGGTTCCAGAACTTCCATTCAGAATTTTGATTCATCAATTTTTTGGGTGAAAACCTTGGATTTTATGAAAAATTTACTGGAAGTGATCAAAATGCTACTCCATAGCTGCTTGACATATTTCAACCAAATCTGGTTAGATGGATTCTATGGTGGTAGGGTCCAGAACTTCCATTCAGAATTTTTATTCATCAATTATTTGGGTGAAGACCGTAGAATTTATGAAAAATGTACAGGAAATTGTCAAATTGCATCTTACCATTCTGTGCGATTTCAACCAAATGTAGGTGAAAGGACCCTATGGTCGTAGACTCCAGAACTTCCATTCAGAATTTTTATTCATCAATTTTTTGGGTGAAAATCCTAGATTTTATTTTAAATGTACGAGAAATTGTCAAATTGTTTCTTCTCCTTACTATCTTGACCGGTTTTAACCAGATTTGACTGAAAGGATCCCATGACCCTAGGCTTCCATTCACAATTTTGATTGATCAATTTTTTGGGTGAAAATCTTAGATTTTCTACTCCTCCTTCGCTGCTTGACATATTTCAACCAAATTTCACTAGATGGATTCTATAGTGTTAGGCTCTAGAAAATCTGTTCAGAATTTTGATTGATCAATTTTTTGGGTGAAAATCTTAGATTTTATGAAAAATCTACCGGAAATGGTCAAAAGGCTACTCCTCCTTAGCTGCTTGACATATTTCAAATAAATTTGGCTCGAGCGACCCTATCATGGTAGACTCTAGAACTTCTATTCAGGCTTTTGATTGGTCAATTCTTTGGGTGACCATCTTGGATTTTCCAAAAATTATCGATCATATCTTGAAATGCAAATGGTTCAAATGCTAATGGTCCAGGTGAGCACCACAGGCCCTTGGACCTCTTTTTGATTAACCGTTGTCGATTGGAATATGGAAACTTTAAATCTTGTATGCATTTCCTTTCAGGAGTTAACGGCCCAGGTTAAAGAACAAGAGGAAGCCAGTGAAAGAGTTCACGCAGAACTCACAGTGGAAAAGCGCCGCGTTGAAGCACTTAAATGTAAGTCTATCATGCACATAGACTAAAATACATGCAGGCCTACACACCCACCTCTACAGGATGAGACCTTGGGTGAAGTACACTTGGGTTTAAAGATCACAAATGAGAAATAGGTTTCAATAAAACTGCCGAAAATAAGTTTTTATCATATGTTATAAATTAAAAAGAAGTTGACACAAACTCTATGACTGGTAAAATTTAGATTAAAGTCCTAAAATTGGGACACCATAAAATTTACATTATGGCATAATCACGTGAATTTTCAAACACATGGATTCATATTATGCCACACATGTTTTCCGATTAGACGAAATTGGCGTTTTAACAGGCGGAACATTAGCTCCGATCCAAGTTCCAGTTTAACAAACTTTAGTGTTAGTCTTGTATCTCATCAATATGGTGGTGTTTTAATGAACTGCTGTATGCTATATATCATAAACAACAAAATATTATTCACGAGAGGATGTCATACCACAAGAATCATTCTCATGATGACATCACTCTGTGATTCTTATGAGAAATTGAAGAAAATTTCTCCGCGTCGAAACGTACTACTAATGAATTAAAAAATATGCAAACAATGTATGGTATTTAATTGTAATTTTTCAACAACATCTCAAATTTCTCATAAATAATATCCATTTGCAGACCAAGAGAAGACAATTTTTTGGAAAATTTCCCACTGAAATAACTGGTTCAGTTATCGAGCCAGTCAATCCAGTGGTAAATTTTCAAAAATAGTCTAACATTCTCTAGGTTGCAAATGGATGTTACTCCAGACCACTGCAGAAGCCATCTGTAGCCCGTTTGACATTTACTGGGTTTAATACGCACTGGTTCTAACTACTACTACTACAAGCACACTGCTTGAGTATTCAACAATTCTCTTAGATCTTTACTCTTTGATGGTCAAGCCGTCTATCACTGGCTGTTGCAGTAGTCTTGATAAATGTTAACTTGCAGGCCAAAAGAACCGAGCTAGTCATTCCTGTGGTAAATTTTCAAAAAATAGTCTTCTTGACCTGCAAAGATAAATTGAATATTAGTAACAGTGCACATGGTAGAAAATTGTAAAGAACATGCAGATCTCGTCACTCCCCTACTCTCATAGGCAGATCTCGTCACTCCCCTACCCTCATAGGCATGCTAATTTTTCTGTGCCTACAAAATAGCAGAATAATATTGGCATCCTAATTTCAATGAGGGCACTCGGTTGTAATTATTAGCACGTCCTGATGACATTCACCTCAAAATGTTACAGCACAGAGTACCCTTATAAACTGTGTTTCAGTGGAAATTGCAAAATTCGAGAAGCAACATAACACGCCTGTTGTTCACTCTACTGGTTCATTAGGCTCACACGATCCTGAAAACCAGAAACTAAGAGAGAGCCTAGAGGAGAAGAATCAGCAGATCTACAACCACGAGCTCAAGCTGCAGAGAAGTCAACAGCGGTCAGTATAATTTGGCATGATGTAGGTTGTTGTCTTCCCTTGTGCATTGTCTCCCTTGCTCTTGATGACTCACAAATAAATTTAATGTATCGCATGTTGAAATACATTTGAAACTTGAATTCCCAAAAATCTGAATTTCAAAGTAATTATACAGGTAAGCTGCTGAATATTTTGAAACTAATTTGACTTGGAGCTGTTGCTGCATATGGATATTGATTAAATCATTAGCTCACCTGGCCTTGAAAGGGCAAGTGAGCTTATGCCGTGGCGACCGTCCATCCGTCGTCTCTCCGTCCATCGTCCCTCAACTTTTCCTTTAAACAACTTCTCAAGAACAGCTGGGCTGATTTCAATTATATTTGGCAGGAAGTATCCTTAGGGCATAGGTATTCAAGTTGGTTCTAATAAAGTCGATCTGCCAATTTGGCCGGCAGCCATCTTGGATTTAGGCCAATTTTGGAAACATCTTTAAAAATCTTCTCCGAAACTGCTTGGAGGGATTGATGCAAATCTCATGAAATATGATCTAGGGCAAGAGCTGAACCAAGTTTGTTCAAGGGAACTTGATTGGTCAAATGGTTTGGCGGCTATCTTGGTTGACCTAGTTTTAGCGAAAACGACTTCTCCAGAACTGCTGAAGGGATCGGGCCGAAATTTGACATATGATTAGGTACTAAGGGCCATTGTTCAAGGGAACTTGATTAGTCAAATGGTTTGGTGGCCATCTTGGTTGACCTGGTTTTAGCGAAAACGACTTCTCCAGAACCGCTGAAAGGATCGGGCCAAAATTTGGCAGATATGATTAGGTACTAAGGCCCATTAATATTTGGTCAAAGGATTTTGATCTGTCAAAAAACATGGCCGCCGTGGGCCAATCAAAATAGTGTGTTTGGCGGCATATTGGATTTTTTTATTTGACAGATTTTGAGGCTGAAATTGGTTGTATGTGTTTTTGGGTATTCTGATCTCAAATTTGCAATGTTTGAAACTGTCGGATGAACGGTTTGGTGGCCATCTTGGATCAATTTCCCGCTACAAGCTCCCATACTAAAGCAATGGGAAATTTTTTATGTTTTCTTCTTGAGAACTGCTGGGCTGATTTTAATTATATTTGGCAGGAAGCATCCTGCAGGCATAGCGATCTAAGTTTGTTGAAACTAAGCTGATCGGCAAAATTGAGCCGGCGGCTATTTTGGATTTTGGCCAATTTCTAGAAATGTCTTTAAAAATCTTCTCCGAAACCGCTTATGGGATTGATGCAAACCTCATAAAATATAATCTAGGGCAAGAGTTGAACCAAGTTTGTTCAAGTGAACTTGATTGGTCAAATGGTTCGGCGGCCATCTTAGTTGACCTAGTTTTAGCGAAAATGACTTCTCCAGAACCTGTGACGGGATCGGGCCGAAATTTGGCAGATATTATCAGGGACTAAGGGCCATTAAAGTTTGTGCAAGGGAAGTTGATCCGTCAAAAAACATGGCCATATTGGATTTTTTTATTTAATGAATCTTGAGGCCGAAAGTGGTTTCATGTGTTTTGGGGTATTCTGAACTCAAATTTGCAATTTTCGAAACTGTAGGATAAACTGTTTGGCGGCCATCTTGGATCATTTTCCCGCCATAAGCGCCCATGCTAAAGCAATATGAAATTTAAAATGTATTCTCGAGAACTGCTGGGCCGATTTCAATTATATTTGGCAGGAAGCATCTTTCGGGCATAGAGATTCAAGTTTATTCAAACAAAGCCGATCAGCCAATTGGGCCGATGCAAAGCTCATGAAATAGGATCAAGGCCAAGAGCTGAACCAAGTTTGTTCAAGGGAACTTCATTGGCCAAATGGTTGGGCAGCCATCTTGGATAGCTTGGTTTTCATGAAAGCGACTTTGTCTCCAGAGCTAATCGGATTGGGCCGAACTTTGGGAGATATAATATTCATGACTAAGGGCCATAAAAGTTTGTTTGATAGAAATTGATATATAAAGAAAAATGGCCTCTGTTTTCTTGTTACAAGTCTGCTCAACTCATTAGAGTTCTACTTATTGTTAATCACCTTTCTAGTTAAAATGCCTATGGTCCAGGTGAGCGATACAGGCCCCTTGGGCATCTTGTTAATTAATCAAAGATATCCAATTCATACACCTTCATGACGGACTAGTACTACCATCTTCGTGACAAACTTTCATCATTTTAATTGTGATGTCAGCTAACTAGTGATAAATTTGATTATGATGTCATATACGAAACAACAAGATTGATCAACAAACCTCCATCAGACCCGTCCCTAAGCCACCCACCACCGCCATGTGTTACTTAATGCCACAAAATCCACAAAGCCCAAATAGATGGGCTTACACCGGGCAGACCTATAATCAGCTGCGTGGGTTGTCCGACTGAACTAATCACCAGGTATGTTGATGAACACATTAAGATCCGCATAACAAAAATCAAATCATATGTTAAAGACACCACAGATTTCATCAACAAGGTCAAAGCTTTTGGCAAAACAAGCGAACACACACTACTGGTCACAATGGATGTCACATCCCTAACCAAGGGGGGCTGCGAATGAGCAGTGGCAAGATTCTGCATGAAACATGGACTACCTGGCACTCTAACAACCAGGGACTCCTAAACGTCTTGAAACTAGTCCTTGAATGCAACAACTTTGAATTCAACGACAAACATTTCTTACAGGTTGGAGGCACCGCCAGGGGAAGCAAAGCCGCATGTTCCTTTGCCTGCATTTTCATGGCAGATTTGGAAACCAGATTACTCCAATCAGCTCCATCCCAACCAGCCCTCGTTGTCAGATACATAGACGACATCTTCATGCTCTGGGAGCATGGAGAAAAAGCCCTAGAAGACTTCATTCTCACACATGAACTCTTCTTATAGCAGCATCAAATTCACAATGGAATTTTCAAAGAAGCCAGTATCCTTCCTGGACACACTAATAATCCAGACTGAGTCAAATAACATTATTTTTTATCTTTGCACCAAACCAACAGATACCCATGGCTACCTCCATTATGAATCAGCACACCCATCATCTTGCAGACGCCAGCCCATATGGCCAATTTCTGCGCCTGCGATGTATCTGCACCATGACCGCAGACTACGATCGCAATAGTCTCCTCATACAAGGACATTTTGAAAATAGAGGATACCCAATCGTTATCCTCACCATGGCCAGAAGCAGAGCAATAGAGCACAACAGACAGGATCTGCTACACCCTGTACCTAGAACCAATCAACTAAAACAGCAAAGCCCTATCTTTGTCTGCGAATACACCTGCACAAGCACACCATCAAATATTGGACATCCTGGAAGCCAGTAACAGATGCAGACTAGCTTTCCCAGACAATCCACTATTCGGCTACAGAAAAAACAAAACGAAGGACACCCTAGTCAGGGCCAAATTACCATCCACATCCACCATAACTGGACCTGCTTACAGAAACCCCTTCAGCGCTTGTCCCACCACAAGCTGCAACATCTGCCTCCACATGGGCAAGAACAGATTTTTTAAGAGCACTCATACAGGCTTGGCCTACACCGCCAAAATAATAGGCAATTGTCAAACATGAAACATTGTCTACCAGCTCACCTGCAGGAAATGCCACAAATAATATGTGGGAGAAACATTGCGGCCCTTCAAAATACACATCCAAGAGCACCTACACTCCATGACAAACCTGTACAAAAATGAGCGTTGCGACACTCCATTGTCCAGACACTTCAACAAGAATGGACATTCCAGAAACGACATGAGTTTCTGGATAATCCAGGTCCTCAAGTCCGACCCAGCAGACAGCAACCCATCACTTCTCTGACAACAACTTCACCAGCAACTTCCCAGTCAGCATGTAGTTATAAAAGTTCTTAGTTCAACTGATGACCACCATTAACAACTCATTCTTTAAGCCTATCACATGACTTCCCCTCATTAGCCATACGACGTCACAAACAACAGATTTTATAAGGACCAATGATGTCATAAATATCTCCTTCACTACACGGCTTCGCAATGAAACCATTTAATTTCTAATACAGTAAGTTACGCGCATCACTGATTTCTTCTCATGTGTTTCCCACGTATTGTTAATACAGTACTGTGGAAAAACTAGCTTGTTAGCTCACTTTGTTCTATTCCCTGCTCCTTCAAGCGGGTGTATTACACTATATCAATATGAAATATGAAAAGCCTCCCATCATGACCTGACAGATTTCTGTTGTTTTTTGCCCACCTCTTCTAGGGCCAAACACCACCCTTTCTTACTGCGCCTCTGATGAGTTCTACTTTTGAAACGAAACACCATAAGTCTGAATCAAGCAAAATGTGAGGAGAAATAAATGTGATCATAGACACAGAGGGGACATATTACTCCCCGAACATGGCCAGGCGGTACCATCATATCATCACAAAGGCGTCTAAAAAAAAAAAAATCCAGAAAAAACAACTGTTTTTACTAAAATAATCATTGCACCACCAAAAATTGGTGCACTGCGAAAAAATTGTGCACCCGCAAAAATATTTTTGGCACCTGCAAATGCGATACAGCGCCAGAAATTTGAGTTGCACCACCAAAACCACTGCACCGCCCAAAACTTATGCACCGCCAAAAAACTGTACCCCCCCCCCAAAAAAAATGCACCATCAAAATGGCCCCCACCTGCACCGCCAAAAAAAGGTGCACCGCCAAAAACCAGACCAAGCATGACACCAGCCACTTCCGGTCCGCCAGGGCGAGAGTATAAAAGGAGCTGACATTCAGAGCTCAGATCATTCAGATTTTTGGTCTCGCAAGAGAACAAGCATCAGGAACTCACAGAGATAGTCAAGTCTTAGACTAAGTCGTTAGTTCACACTATGATGTCATATACTCGAGTGACAGATTGGATCCATCCATTGATGAAATCTACATGTTGCTATTTTTTTCCAGGGTTACAAAACTTGAGGAGCACATCAGCTTTCAGGAGACAAAACTTGGACGTATGAAAACTGAGATGCGTCGCTTACAAGAACAGTCACATGATGTCACTAGTAAGTTAATGACATTTATTAGCCAATATCAACTCACGTGCAGGTACACACGCACACACACATGCACGCACACACACACACATGTATGCACACACACACACATGTATGCACACACGCACAAACACACACAGCTCTAAGTAATAATTTTAACACATACTGTTGAATATTTTGAAAATAATTGGATTGGAAGAATTTGCTCGGCAAGAATTTTGGTATTTTTAGACCATTAGATGGTCAATGCATCCCATGACGGATGGACAGTGAGACAGACAGACAGACTGACTGACTGACTGACAGACTGAGACCAAATCACCTCCAAATGTGAAACTTATTCTAATCATATACAGTCAAACCTGTTTTCGAAATATTTAGCCTGGCCAGAGTTATTGCCCATTGAAATCATTGTCTGATGACTTGCATCACACAGACAGTTAACCCGTAACACTGATGTCAAAAATTTTAATTTTCAAATTAAAGTAAAAGATGAGCTGGTGTTTATTTTTTCAACAAATTTGGTGGAAGATGGTGCTGTCGTAGATAGCAACATCTTCCACCAAAATTGTTGAAAAATGTATACTAGTTTCTTTGCTATTGAGACCATAAAAGATAGAATATTGACATCAGAGTGCTACGGGTTAATGTTAAATTGCTCATTTTCTTCACTAGTTTTTCATCCAGCACAATCTGGCAAGTCTGCTGCTGCCTCTATTCCTCACGCTGATAAGGAGGTTCAAGTTTGTATGGATTTCCATAGCAACACTACCTCTACACCAGCTACAGCGGCGTCTGACGGCGTGGCCAACACGAATCCTGGACGTAGTGGAATCATAGACAGCTTCTCCGTCATCGTACTACAGCATAAAATCGATAAACTTGAACGTGAAAACCAGCGGTTGAGGCGATCATATCGGTATATAATAATATATAGGCAAACATGTATTAATGTATTTAACCCTTACCACTCTGGTATCAAAACTTAAAATTTTCAAATTAAATTAAAAGATGAACTGGTGTACGTTTTTCAACAAATTTGGTTGAAGATGGTGCTGTCATAGACAGCAACATCTTCCACCAAAATTGTTGAAAAATGTACACCAGTTTCTTTGACATTGACAAAATAAAAGATAGAATATTGACATCAGAGTGGTATGGGTTAATAGCCTTTAATGGCTAAATTTGGTTAAGAATATTAAAATATTTGCTTATTAAATGTCCATTTGCAGGCCAAGAGAAAACTATTTTTTTAATTTTATCATTGGAATGACTGGCACGGTTATTGAGCCAGTCATGTCAGTGATAAATTTTCAAAAGTAGTCTTCTCTTGGCTTGTAAATGGACATTACTCAACACCACTGCCATGAAAGGTGTAAGCGACCCTGACATGGATCTGCAAAATGCAGACAGTAGTGTCACATGCCCGGTTAGTACAGGTTAGCTAATATATGAGATTCGTTTTGTGGGTGAGAAAACTGTGTATGATTTCCTTAGCTAGCCCTCAAATTAGTTCAAGAAAATTAAAATTTTCCAACTGCTCATTTTCAAAAATACTCATCTCTTGATCTGCAAATGGATATTTTCTATGAAAAAATTTAAATTTTTTTGAATAAATTTGAGCGTTACTGGGTTAAGCACTAACCTGATTACAAAGATTACTACAAAGTCACTCGGTGAAAGGTTAGTGTATATTTTGGAAGCAATACTGCCGTAAGCCATTGCTTCCAGCAAAATTGTATGCTCATATGAAAGGAAATGGAATTTAGAAGTCTGAAATTTCAGTGCTTTGTCAAGTTCTGAAATTGGAAAAGTGTGAGATTTTTTGAAAACAAAAACAAAACCAGATGGGATCGTAGGGTGGGGTGGGGTGGGGTGGGCTCCCAATTATGAAATCTAGATGCTTATCCATTTTTGGTAGCCTGCAATTAGTACTTTCGGGTGTTAAGAATTTTAAGTTGGTTGGGCTAATCACTCCGCGTCGGATATATAAGAGCATAATTTGCTTAACATATTAACACCGAAGCAAAGCCAAAAACAGCTGGTGCAGTAGTCTTGAGAAATGTCATTCCAGTGATAAGTTTTCAAAAATAGTCTTCTCTTGGTATGCAAATTTTGAACTTTTCTTGAACAAATTTGAGGGTTACCAGGTTAATGGAGGACAGAGGTTTTCCACAGCATTCATGTCTATGTAGATTTAGGTAAGCTCCAGGTGAACAATCATTTCCTTCACCTCAACCTTTATGACCTGAGATTTACCTGAACACTACACAGTCAACTGCATGTATCTAAATAACTTTACTATTTCTCAGACAATTGAATCAGTATTTTAATCAATAACTGGGACACGCAGTCGATGGTGTGTCATAAATCGCACGGTTCTGCCAACTTTGACATTCCGCACGAACACCTCCACCCACCTCAAACTGTGACATCACACACCCATCCACCCTCACCCCACCCACCATCACCTCCACTTCCCACGGACCAAGCTTAACGCAAACATCGCCTCGCAATGCGCAATTATATGCGGTAACTCATGTACCAATTTTGGTTGAATTTTGCCATTTTTCATGTTGTTACCCACCCACCCCCAGGCTTAGTCTAATGTAAACATGGTCTCGCAGTCTGCAATCATATGGGTAACTCACATAACAGATTTGATTGAATTCGGACAAACAGTTTGAGAAGACAGTCAGACGAACAGATGGATGAACAGACAGATGGACGGAGGCAGTTGCAATAATAATTATTACCTGACCTCTTTCTTTAAAATCTAAGCAAATTACAAATTAACATTGGTGTTTCTCTTTATCCTCGATAATTTCTGATCTGTCACTCAAGTATATGACTCCATAATCAATTATGTCACATGTAGACTGACATCACAATCAAAATATGGGATAAATGATGTATCTAGGTCCATCATGAATGCTTAATAGAAATTGTGATTCTGGTAATTCAGGGGTCAATCGATCCCAACACGAGCAAAGCATGGGCAGAGCTTATCCAGAATTGAGGATTCCAGTTTATCCATCAATCATATGACGTCATAATCAACTATGTTACATGTAGGATGACATCATAATCAATTGTCATGAATGACGTAGCTAAGTGCATCATGAACACTTAATTCATAATGTACTATGCATTAGTGTATAAATTTGTGGAGTTCAGTAATTGATCGATCCCAACACGGGCAAAGTGTGGGTGGAGCTTAGCTGAAGGCGGACAGGACATAGCTAAAACTGGAATCCTCTATTAGGCAGTGCTTAGCTAGAAGTGGGTGGGGCATAGCTAGAAATGTCTGGGGCATTGCTAGAAATGGATCCCTGAATTAATTTTTGTACTTTAACATTCTAGATCAACATGTAACATTGATAGACAAAGTACTCCATCTTCAGCGACGTCGTCTGCATACGAGCACACGACAACAGCTAATCACTCCTTGTCATCGGCGAGCAAAAAATCTGACATCGAACAACGACACACTATTACGCCATCGCAACCTGTAATACCTCAACTACAAGGTGACCAGACACCGCAAGGAAATGCTAAGGATATTGTGACTTCTACGAAAACAACGCTCACGGAAATGACTATAGCAGATACTAAGACTCCGCTTACAGACAGTAGTGTGTTTAAAGCTCCTGTAAGTGAGAGCGCAGTATTGAGTGACAGGAGAACGCCGCGCACAGGCGTTAGGGTGACACGTTTGAAGACGGAGCTAGGGCTAGAAGATGATGTTAAAGCTACACCGCCTGTTATGAAGAGACCATTAGTTGATAGTAAGTATGATTTCTAGTAAAAACCTGGCTTACCCCTTTAATGGTCAAGCCGACAAAAACTGGCCTCTGCAGTGGTCTTGGGGAATGTCCAATTGCAGTCCAAGAGAAGACTGTTTTACCACTGGAATGCCTGGCTTGGTTAACCGAGCCAGTCCTCCCAGTGGTAAATTTTCAAAAATAGGCCTCTTGGCCTGCAAATGGACATTCAATAAGCAAGTAGTTTCGTTTTCTTCACCAAATTTGACCATTAAAGGGTTAAAACACTGCAGCATATACACTGATTTTTATAGATGTCATTTTTAGCCCGACTATGAAGTTAAATATGCTATTGTTATAGCATGCATGTGCGGCGGTGGTGGCGGTGGCCAATTTGCATTTAGCTCAACTTATCAGTTCATATCTCATCTTTGGTTAATCAATCTGGATGTAAATTGGACACATACATCCATATAATGGCAGGGCATGACATAAAGACCTTGGCGTGAAATGGTCAACGGTCAGTGTGACATTGGTCCAAAAAAAAGATTTTCAACATTAACATTTTCCATTTAACTCAACTTCGCAGTTCATACCTCATTTTTGTTTAACCCTAACTTGGACACATAATTCCTTATAAGTAGGAATCACACATTGACCACACATTATTGTGATTTTGGGATTTGGGAAAACTGTTCGTTTCAATATTAACATTATGTGTTTAGCTGAACTACACCATGTATATATGATATTTGGTAAATCATACTGGAGCCAGTTTGACACTTTATAATGAGAGAGAATGACATATCACACCTTGGGAGTTAAAAGGTCACAGGTCAAGGTCACCATCTCCTTACTAAAACCTGTATGTGTTGCATGTATATGTTGAGATTCACTAAAACCGTTCTTCAAATTGTTTCAGTCATGAGTAATGTGACGCAGGCCAGCAAGATACAGAACTGTGGAAAACCTCTGTCATCCACGTCGACTGCATTCCACACGAGCCAAACTACACACAGTCTGCCCACATCTTCATCCAGTAAATCTGTAACTGATCTTAAAGAGGTAAAGGAGTACGCCTCGGCAGAAGCAGGCAACAGTCGAGTGATGACGAGGATGAGGTCTGGGGCGGGAATCAGCAACGATCAAACAAACAAACTATTGGGTGTTAGTTTAGCCGAACAGAAATTAGCCAATGCAAGAAAATCGCGACAGGGGACGATCAAGGAGAGCAATAAGGAACAGTGTAAGCAACAGTAAGAGAGGGAACATTTCTAGCTATGCCCTGCAAAATTCTAGATGAGCTCTGCCGACTTTGTTATGCGTGTTGGAATCAATTTGAAACTTTTGAAACCTGAAATCCTAGAATCTAAATTTCAAGGTAAGCCGTTGAATATTTTGAAACTGATTTGACTGGTGGCTGTTTATGGCTATTCAACAGAATGTTTACTAAATTGTAAATTATTCAAAGACATACTTAATCCCTATACTTTAGCGAAACTTCGATTTTCGTGACAGATCTACTTCATTTTTATTGTGACATC
Organism: Chaetoderma sp. LZ-2023a; assembly: GCA_034401795.1. NCBI lineage: Eukaryota > Metazoa > Mollusca > Caudofoveata > Chaetodermatida > Chaetodermatidae > Chaetoderma > Chaetoderma sp. LZ-2023a. The sequence goes on from CM067375.1 coordinate 53,118,453, forward strand.
AGCTAACATGTGACTTATTTGATTTAGCCGTCAGATATTTAAGTTACAGATCTGATTCCTTCATTGCTCGTACGAGACAATTTACCTTTCTGACAACAATTTCAGTAGGCAATAAGTTTGGAGTAAGTGAATATTTTGAAAACAATTTGACTGAAAGTTGTTGGCCACCAACAACTTTCAGTCAAATTGTTGTCAAAAATATTCATCCAGTCAAGTGATATCCCCTGAAAGATGTTGTCTGTACAAATTCAGCACTTTGATAGGTAAAAGAAAATGAGCAAGATTTCATTTGCTATGATGTGTTGCCAGAAGCACTATGATGTGAAGTGAGCTCGGCGCACCAGTAGTATTACGCTACAGTACAGCACAGCTCATAAATCAGTTAAGAAACATGTTAGTAAAAAATGTTCTGTTTAACATTTTGAACTTACTTCAATACGTCTTCCAATGCAATTATGTTCAAAATATTCAACAGTAGATTTTATTTATTTTTTGGAAACAGGCTAGATTATTTCTGAGGGAAACTGTATGCGCTGCAATGATGTAAAGCTATCAGTATTTAAATCCCTTAGATCAAGGACATTGTCAAAGCGGGGAGTGATGGATTCCTAACTCGTTTGAGCATTATGTCTTAGTATGTCAATTTTAAAGCAATGATTATCTATGTTGAATTTGAATATTTTGAAAACTAATTTGGCAGGAAGCTGTGATTCTTCTCCCAACCCCCATGCCAGGCTAGGGATATACTACTAGCCTGGGTGGGAGTTGGGAGAAGAATCACAGACTCGGGAGGCTGGTAAATTAATTTAAAATTGTGGCATGCCTAAATATCAATCGCTGTAGAGGCTATTTAAAATAAGGCTCACCAAAGGAATTCTAGATCTTACATATCCACCCTTTACATGATGATCATGTCATTTGAGCTTTTGTCCCATAATCGAGAGGATTGTTCAAGAACCCCAAGCACAACCTACCAGCCAAGCTTGTCGGAGGTCCCTGCAGTGGAAAGTTATCGCGCCAGTTGGACAGACACATGGACATATGTACGCACGCATACACACACACTTATGCATGCATCCACACACATGCACCTGAACGCACGCGCACACACATGTAAGCTCACTGATGGACGTATGGACAGGGGGGACAGGGTGAGTAAGCAAGTTCATGGTATTAAATATGCACAAGTAACCATATCTGGTTTCTGTACATAGTGTATATAAATTATATAATCATTAAATGGTACATACTGACACTAAAATGCTTGAAAATAAAATTGTTAAATAATTCAATTTCATGGCTTAAAAATTATATTAATTGATACATAATGAAATCATCATATACTAGGATTTATTTCATTTCGTTATATTGAGGTACACAATTTAAGCCTCTAAAATATAAGATTTTAGTAATATTTTTTCAAAGCATTTTGATGTTAACATGCACCTTTGAATTGTCAAATTGCTAACAGTTTAGTTATGAATAAGAGGTGACCAGGTACATGTATTTAAAAGATACTCCGGGTTATCACCCTGTAACATGCATGCATGCACGCATTCACACATGCATGGACGCACGCACTACAATACTCTCGCAACACTTCTTGGAGAGATAATAAGAGAGTTAGTGTTATTCTGATGAACTTATTCTCTGAGAGTAGTTAGTCCATGAGTCAATGTGGCCAAATCTTTAACCCTTTAATGGTCACACCGGCTGAAAACCAGACTGACATTATCTTGATGAATGACCATGTGCAGGCGAAGAGAAGACTATTTTTGAAATCTTACCACTGGAATGACTGGCTCGTTAAACGTAACGAGCCAGCCATTCCAGTGGTAAATTTTCAAAATTAGTCTTATCTTAGCCTGCATATTGTCATTCACTGGGCAAAGATTTCCATTTTCTTAACAAATCTTGACCACTGTCTGTTTAATGTTGGTCAGTGCTATGCCGTTGTACATTGTATTCTATGTATTTTTGTCAACAGAAATAAATACAAATATTGGTAACATTGTTGGTATTCGCTGATGGATATAAATAAATCTGGGAAAATTCTACCCTGTTACCCTCGCCCTATAAGAGAAAGAGGGTATTGTGATCATGTGTGCGTGCATCTGGAGATATATCTCCAAAACTCCTGTTCTGATTTGGTAACAATTTCTAACACAACGAAGAACTTGCAGTGCAAGAGGATTTCCTGACATTGGCCATGATCGGCTGAGAGAATCCAAAGCTGATAAAAATCATGATCTGTGGATATGTCGGAAACTACTGGTCCAATTTGGCTAAAACTTTAACGCAATAAAGGATGTGACCCTACACTGTGATTCCACAACTTTGGGCGTGATCAATGAAAATCCCCAAAATTTTGGAAAATCTATTTTTAAAATCTGGAAAATCCATAAACTTTTACAACGTCACATTGGTAGTGTAATGGTCTCCATGTATTGTTACTGCATACTACTTTCTATACAAAAATTCCAGACCAGTCACATATATTTGTCATTTGCTATCTTTCTGAAGTTTCTGTAAACATTTGTGCGCACTACCATTTCTCCACATGAGAAATTATTCTAAATGCAAATCATTCCTATTGAGATGAACTTAAAACAATCTTAAATATGTCTAGAGACTTTGGCATTTTTAGACAAAATATGGGCGCCACAAGGTCTTCATTCCTCGTTGTTCTCAAAACTTGTACGCTGATATAATATTTTATAGAAGGAAAACTGATGTATGATAAACATATTCACAGGTTCAGTTTAAACACACTTAATAGGGATGTGCTCGCTATCCAGTGCCCCCTGGCGAACATAGCAAACAATAAACTCATAACACCCATCGATACAAAACCATATAAAGTTGTGGGGAGAAAAAAGGCTCCATGGTTACTGTCGCAAATTCCACAGGAAAAACGTATGCGAGAAACTTCTCATGTTAACCCTCTAATGGTCAAGCCGACCAAAACCGCCCTCTGCAGTAGGCTTGAGGAATGTCAATATACAGGCCAAGAGAAGACTTAAAAAATTTACCACTGGAATGGCTGGCTCGATAACCGTGCCAGTCATTCCAGTGGTAAATTTTCAAAAATAGTCTTGGCCTGCAAATGGACGTTCAAGAAGCAGATATTGTGATGTTCTTGACCAAATTTGAGCTTTAAGAAACTACCAAATAATACCTACACACATAACTGGGAGTCTGACTCGAATGAGTCATCAGACAATTTCGACGATGACACTGACAAGGACTTTAAGTTACATGATGACCCTGAAAGGGAAACACACAATACCCACTCAGATGCAGACCTCCTCCAGACTTTCTGCAATACCACCGGGTAGAATAATTCCACCCGGATTGTCTGTGTTACTCGTTACGTGTGAATCTCATGACGAAATATTATACACTAAATTGCAATTCAACGGAATATAGCCTATCATATATAGCAGTATTATGTGCCAGTCAGTGTAGATACGGGCAGAATAATTCCCTTGACTGGCTTAGGAGCACTATGTAGTGAGCACATCCCCAGTAAGTATATTTAAATTGAACATGTGAATATATCTACCCGTTCAGTAGAATATTATAGATCTGAGTAGGGTTGCACGATTATTCATTTTTCATAATTGCGATCATTTAAAAAAAATAATCGCGATCATACGATTAATCATGAACTATATTAATTACGTCAATGCTGCTTAGAGGACATTATTATGCTACTGCAGATTGTAAAATTATGGGTTAGGCACATGGGTATACATATGTGGACAGAATACGCCAGTTGCTGATTGCAAACAAAGGAATGTATCAAGATGTTTCTAGACAGAAAACGGAAGGTACCGTATTTCGCGTAATTGTAGCATATGCTCTAATAGAAGCCCACCCCCTAACCTTGACATGTGAGCTCCAATGATTTCTTAGCAGTTTCAAAACGGCAAAACTCTGTATTAGAAGCCCACCCCCTAACTCAGCAGATTGTATAGGAAAATTTATAAGAATAGCGTGTATAATAATAACAATCGTTTCACATGGTGT